>CM076899.1:19060516-20260516 GCA_039519145.1 Kokia cookei | reverse complement strand
AAATCAATTTACCAACACATATCCTCTTCTTTTTAAGAATCCCATAAGTCATAATAGCATGAATTGGGCTGATTTCAAACATATCTGTGGTAGGAAAAATTCTGGAGCAGACAAACTTCATCCACATTTTAGCTTTAGTTGTCATTAACTCTTGATTGAAAGTTTCGAGGATTGTCGTACCTTCCCAATCGTCCATAATTCTTTTCCCACTATCAAGAATAATAGAATTTCTTCCGTGTCTACATTCTTGAACTTCTTTATATCAGTTCAGTGTAAATAATCTTTATAATAGTACGGTGCATCATAGAACTTGCAGATTTGCACCTCATTCATAGACACCTCCATTGCTTGAATTTTTAATGTACATTAGAGTTGACCGAAGGGTCAACCTGCTTCTCTTTTCTTCACTACTGAATAAAAATCTTACACCATTGGGATATTTACTAGATCCATACAGGGTAGATAGAATTGGGTCTACTCATGATCAACTGCGTTTTCTTGAATGCCTCTATAATTTCTCATAAAGTGGATCGAACCCTTGTTGTTGAATGAACGTATACGGTTGCAATTGTCGTAGGTACTTGTCCATATCATTTTCTGGAAAATCAAAAGAATGATTAGACCCACTTGCACTTGAATTAGCCATATGACCATAATTTCTCTTCTTAGTTTCAGGGTTTTTTCTCTTTTTTTCTCAATTGTGGAGAATGGAGAAGGGGGATGGAGGTATTTATACTAAATTCCCATAGTGTGAAGGTAAAGAAGTCTAAGCTAGTTAAAATTATTATTCAACACGAATTAAGACATTTAAATGAAATTAAATTGTATGTTAAGAGTTAGTGTTTACCTAGAATACCTCTTTTTATGCAAGTGTGTCACGACACCCAAGTGGCATGTTGCGACATTGCGACCAGACTCGTTGTTTCGTGTGACGAGAGTTGTCACGACATGGAGCATGCATGTTGCGATATCTTGACTAGTTGCCTTGTCGTGTTTTTAAGTGATTGTCACGACCTAATGTGGGCAAGTCGCGACATCAAGGCTAGTTTCCATCAGAATCTGACTCTGAATCGCTAGTCCTTCCTTGAGTGTCTCCTTTTTTGGTTTGTTATGCTAATACATTTTCCTTAATCCATACTGTTCCCTTATAGTACCACTTAACCCTTTGCGCATTCACTAAGAAAAGTTAGTCATTCTTTCTTACCAACTCAATTGTGCCATATGACATTACTTGGTTGATGGTGTATGGTCTTGTCCATCTTAATTTAAGTTTTTTGAGAAATAACTTTAATCTTGAGTTAAGTAGTATTACTTTTTGGCCTAGCTCGAAGGTTCGTTTTTGAATCTGGGCTTCATGTCGTAACCTACTTATTTCTTTATAAAACTTTGTGTTCTCATAAGTCATGAAATGGAATACCTTTAGTTCTTGTAGTTGAAACAACCTTTCCTTTCTTGCCAATTCTGGATCGAAGTTCAATTCTTTAATAGCCCAATATGCCTTCTTTTCCAATTCGATTGGTAAATGACAATTCTTACCATAAACGAGCTTATATGGGGACATTCCTAATGGTGTTTTGTAGGCTATCCGATAAGCCCATAAAGCATCCTCTAATTTTGCTACCTAGTCTTTTCGATTAGGGTTCACAGTCTTCTCTAGGATCTGCTTAATTTATTGATTAGAAACCTCAACTTGTCCGTTAGCTTGTGGGTGATATGTTGTCGCCATCTCATGTCTTATATTGTATTTCACAAGGGCTACTTCAAATTGTTTACTGCAGAAGTGTGACCCTTCATCACTAACTAAGGCATGGGGTGTTCGAAATCTTGCAAAGATATTCTTCTGTAAAAAAACAAACAACTGACTTCATATCATTAGTAGGCAATGCCAAGGCTTCTACCCATTTGGAGACATAATCCACTGCCAAAAGAATGTATTAATTTCTAAACGAATTGAGAAAAGGTCCCATGAAGTCAATTCCCCAAACACTAAATATTTCTACCTCGATAATCCTTATTTGTGGCTTTCATCACTTCTTCAGATATTTCTTGTTCGTTGACACCGATCACAGTTCTGTACAAACTCGTAGGCATTTATTCATGGTTGGCCAATAAACTCCGATTGTAACACCTTTTGTGTCGTTCATTTTCCACTAAAGTGCCTACAGCAAGGAGAATCATGACATCCCTTAACAATATCATATACCTCTTCTTTAGCTACACATCGTCAGACTAATTGATCTGCACATTGTCTAAATACGTAAGGGTATTCCTCGATATAATTTTTTGCCTCATGAATGATTCGTTTTTCTGTTGCCATGATACCTTTGGTGGAAACACTACTTTTGCCAAGTAGTTCACATAATCTGCATACCATAGTGTCCCTGTTTTCAACTATTAGGTTTCCACTCAGAATAACTCTCGTCTATAAAAGTTTCTCTAATCACCTCAGAAGATTTAGATGTACTATAAATCTCCAATCGTGATAAGTGGTCAGTAACTTGATTTTCAATTTCTTTTTTATCCATAATCCATAAATCAAATTCTTGCAACAATAGCACCCACCTCATTAATCGTGTTTTTCTCTCTTTCTTTTTCATCACATATTTCAATGTTGAATTTTTTGTATAGACACAAACACGATTAACCATTAAATAAGGACAAAATTTTTCACAAGAAAATGCTACTGCTAACATTTCCTTTTCAGTGGTGGTATGATTGCATTGTGCTGGGTTGAGCATTTTGCTTGCATAATGAATAGCTCCGAACGGATGATCCTTCTTTTAACCTAAAACAACACCTACAACAAAGTCACTTGCATTATACATAATAATAAAAGGTTCTGTCCAGTTTGGTGTGATAATTATAGGAGTCAATATTAATTTTTCCTTAATTTTTCAAAGGCATCCACACAATTTTTATCAAACACAAAAGGAACATTTTTCTGTAATAATAAATTTAAGGGTTTTGAGATGTGGGCAAAGTCTTTAATAAATCTTCTATAAAACCCTGCATGTCCCAAAAAATTCTGAATACCTTTGATATTTGTGGGATGCAGTAGGTTTTTTATTACCTCAATTTTGGCTTTGTCTACCTTTAACCCTCTTCGAGAAATTGATGTCTCAAAATCAACCCTTCTATTACCATAAATGGGACTTCTCCCAATTGAGGTTAGTCTTTTCACACCTTTTAAGCACATTTTCTAAGTTTTTCAAACAGTTTTGGAATGAATATCCATAAACCAAAAAAATCGTCCATAAAAACATATAATCCTTCTTCCAGCATATCTTTAAAAATAGTTTTCATACATCTCATAAATGTAGCAAAAGTGTTACAAAGTCCAAAAGACATTCTTTTAAAAGCATAGGTTCTGAAAAGACATGTGAATGTTGTTTTCTCTTCATCGTCTAGGTGTATTGGAATTTGATGATAACCTGAAAATCTATCTAAAAAATAGTAATATTCCTTTCTTGTTAACCGGTCCAGCATTTGATCAATGAAATGTAACAAAAAATTATATTTCTTCATTGCATCATTCAGTTTCCTATAATTTATGCACACTTTCCACCCAGTATATATTCGTGTGGGAATCAATTCATTGTCGTCATTCTCTACTATGGTCAACCCACCTTTTTTTGGTACATTCTTTGTAGGACTAATCTATGCACTGTCGGAGATCGCATAAACAATACATGCATTTTAACAATTCTTATTTCACTACCTCTTTCATGGCTGGGTTAAGGCTTCTATGCGCATCCACTATGGGTTTCCTTCCTTCCTCTAAACGGATTTTATGTTGACAAATTGCAGGATTTATGCCTTTTATATTTGCAATAGTCCACCCAATGACTTTCTTATGACATTTCAACACAGCTAACAGAGCTTTCTCCTGTGAGCCAATTAACCCTGATATGATTATTATAGGTAAAGTATTTTTTTCTCCTAAATACTCATATTTCAAGTGTTCTGGTAACGGTTTTAATTCCAACTTTGGTGGTTTCACTACGGATGATATCATTTTCATAGTACTTAGTATAGCCTATTCTAGTACACCTTTACTTTGTTGCCACCACTCCAATTGAATTGTCACGGATTTGGCACTTGGCTCTTCTTCAATTTGTTCTTCCCCTTCAGAATCATCGTCTTCAAGTTTGGCTGTCTCAATCTGGTTACAACTTGGTTCATTGTGATTACTTAAGGGTTCATATTGTGCTTCCCATAATATTTCGTTTGCACTGGATATTTCGAGTATGTTCATCACATCTGGCCAAGTCTTTGTCAAAATGCTACCTCCCATCATGATATCCACCTTCCTCTTATTTTCTGCATTTAACCCATCATAAAAATGTTGAATTCGGATGTGATATGAATACCTCCCCCTAATACAGATCAGAGAATTGTTTTGAACCTTTCTCAAGCCGGCTTTAATGTTTTAGTAATAGTTTGCCTGAAATGAAACATTTCTACTTAACCTTGCATAATTTTAGGCATAGGAATCATATGTTGTAGAAACATGTGCACAAATTCCCACCATGCAGTGATAGTATTAGGTGGTAATGACTCCAACCACGATTTTTCTTTTCCATCTAAGGCGAAAGGAACCGAAAGTAATTTAATGACATCTGTAGAAACTCCTATATATGTGATTGTGCTGTAAATAGCTTCCAACCTCCTTAGGAATGTAGCAAGATCTTCTGTCAGAGGATTAGAAATTTTTTTATTATCAGTAATTAATATCATTAGATATGAATTTAATTCAAAATGGGTGTAATAAATTGATGGTCGAATAATACCGAATTGTAACCACTCTAAATCAAAAAACATTCCTAATGCATTTCTCATCATGTTAAACTTTTTTTAAAGAAACTCTAAAATAAGCAAAATTTAATCAACTAAAAGAAGTCGTATCTATTACCTAAAATTTCATAATTATTCTTTTAATAACGATGCAAAAATAAAAATCACTAAAGACGTTTGCCTCCCCAACAACGACGCCAACAACTTGACCACCTCCAAATGTACTCTTGTTCGGCGTGTATTTTTGGGCTTCCACAAGTATACAAGTTGAGTTGTAATATAGTTACAACGAAGGAACGAGTACTCCGAGGATCGTATCCAAGAGAGACGAAGCGAAAGTAATTTAAATCCCTACAAAGAAAAGAAGTAATTATTACCCTTTATAGGGTTTATAGTACGAAGGTAAAATAGAAGAATTTGGTTTTAAATTAAATGACATAAAAGTAAAAGAAATAAAGCAAAGAAAAGAGATAAGAAAACTCAATGAATAGATTTATGGGGGGATTAGGTCGCTTCAGTATGACTTCTTCAATTATCACTTTTGAGGTTTGTAACGACTCGAAAGTCAGTGGTGTCAATAAGCGTAGTGTTAAGATCTCATTTTCATAAATTGAGTTAGGAAATTTTTTATTTAATATTTATGGAGTTAGGTTATAAGAGAATTTAATTTTGGCTAAGTAATTTCATCGAATTAAAGTTTAATGTTAGTAAAGGGCCTAAATCAAGTAAGAGACAAAATTAGGAATTAATGTTAAACTACAAGGTGAATCTAGATTAAGGAATTTGGTTAATAAATAAGCCATTATAAATGTTGTGGATAGTGGATGATTTTGATTATTATTATATATTATAATCATAAGTATATTATAATATTTTAGTTGTGAAATTAATATATAATAAAAGTTAAAATAAATGAAAACCATGAGTATAGTGGAAAGAAAGAGAAAACAAAAACATTTCTTACTCTTTCATCTTTGCATGCCGAATTGGGAAAGAAAGGGAGAAAAAGTTTCAGTCATTTAGCTTGATTTTGAAGCTTAAATCGGTTAGTAAATCATGATTATTTTTGTATAAATTTTATGTTCTTGGAGTCTGAAGTTCTTGAGCTAGCTAACCCATGTTTAAATTTTTAGAATTGTTGAGGTTTATGGAAGTTGCCATTGTAGAGAAAATTAAGCTTTTGATGTTAGTTTATTAGGTTATGATGTTGGTAGTGATTTGGGATTATTTTGTTGAGTCAAGAGATGATTCCATGCAAGGAATAAGTGGTTCAAAAATTTAAATTTAAGGGTTAAATTGAGAAGTAGGAAGTTTGTATGGACTTTAGGAAAATCCGGTTAAAAGATGGAGAGAGGGGTTGTATCTTAAGTTATTTTAGTTTTGGTTAAGAGGGACTAAATAGTACTCTTTGCAAAGATAGTATAAATTTTGTAATTGAATGCAAATTGTGCGGTGTGTTGTTAATTTATTTTAACTGTTTCATTCCGTAGCTAAAGTCATTTTGGAATCCTCGAGTAAGAAAGGAAAAGACAATGTTGACATTGAGTAGCACGGTGTATACAGTGTGTGTTTCTATAATTTAAACTAATTTATAAATTATTGCTTGTTGATTTGTTTAAGCATGGTAAGTAAATAAGGTGAGAATTATCATTCAATTGGATTGAGATGATATATTTGGAAGTAGAAATGATTAAATTACGTATAGTTACGAAGTAAATAAGGTGAGAATTATCATTCAATTGGATTGAGATGATATATTTGGAAGTAGAAATGATTAAATTACGTATAGTTTACGAAGTATGAATTTTATAGTGAATGTATGAATTAAATCAAGTTGAGATAAATTGAGTTGTTATTTTATTGAATAAATATACATTATTGATTATATATATAATTGAGATATTGGTTGGATAAAAAGATATGTGATGAAAACCCTATTAATTGTTCGGGTTGAGTCAAATATAGATGGCATGCCATAGGATAGGAAGAGTTTAGTGATACTTCGACTACGAGTTCATGAGGCACCGAGTACCATTATACTTCAGTTTAACCGATGAGACACTGGGTGTCAATTTGTATTTAGTGCTAGGCGCAATTAATTGCTTCAAAATTATTCGATGAGGTATTGAGTGCCAAACTGGTGTGTTGTTGGTTCTGTGTATCCGTTAGAGTTCGAGTTTTGTTAATAGAGAAATGAAATAATAAAATAATGTATATGGTATAATGGTATAAAAAGAATATGATATGTGAAATGAATTTGGAACATTTTTATGCTTTGTTCCATATGTTATATAATGAGATTTTGTTCTAGAAATGGTTGTATGCTACTTGGTAATACATAAATCGTAAGTGTGAATGTCCTTATGGGCAAGTATGAAATGAGATGAATACTCCCAAATGAATATGAAATATTATGATGTTTGCTTGATGTTATATGTTGCTCTTCTTATAAATCTTTATTTCTTTATGTTTCATAATATATTTTATGATTAAATTATAGACACACAATTAAATGAACTTACTAAATTATTTCTATTTAATAAGCAGATTAGGTACATAACAATTGTAGTCAAATCAGCATCCAACAAAGATCCCGATCTCATTTTGTGGTGATGATTTTATTTTGATTTGGCATGTACTTAGGAAATCTTTTGAATTTAAATTATTACTTTTGTAATTTGATAATAGTTGTGTTTTGGTTGGTAAGTGCTTATTATAAGTATGAATAGATGTGTGAGTGTGAGTATGAATATGATAATGGTAGTTCTAATGATGGTAATATATATATATATTTGGTTGAATGATTTATATGCTTAAATGTTGAAGTAGATGAGTTCATTATGGTAAATGTATATAAATAGATTTATGTACTCATCTAGTTTGAATAGTGACTTATTGATTGGAGATTTAGGTTAGTCGATTTTGATGTTATTTTTGCATTTTGATATGTTTTTAGATGCGTATAAGGTTATCTTTGAGTTCATTGAAAATTAAGCAAGAGTTGAAACTTTGGAAATGTAGTTTTACCAAAATTAGATCTAGGCATCGATAATTTTGGTATTTGTATCAATATTTATTTGAAAGCACAATTTTTAAAATTTAACAGAATACCAAATTGGTATCGATTTTTATTTTGGTACCGATATTTTTCATAAAATATCGATACTGAGAAATAAGTATCGATACTCTCGTTTTTACAAGGAAAACAGAATTAAGTTTTGGTATCGATACTAACTGTAATTTTCGAGATTTATGTTTAAACTCTTAAATTTCACAAATTTCATCTTATATGATACTTGAATTTCACAATTAGGTCCTTAAGAAAATTCAAATTTTAGTATACTTGAATGTTTGTGTGATTTGGACTTAATTGATCGAATAAGGTTCTATTATAGTTAATGTTGATTTATCAGATTTTGTCAGGACATCTCATTTCTCGGGCCCGATGATTGGGCTAAGTAATGGGTGTTACATTTATTGGTATAAGACCTATAGGTTTAGCCGATTCTCGAACTAAATTGAGCTCAAAATTAAGTATAGAGGTACATGCCAAAGTTGAGTGAGTTAGAGTTGGGATTTGGATGCTGATTATAATTACTTTTTGTTTATAGTTTAAAAGATGTCAGAAGGATCAAATAATGAGATTTATCAATAGACGTACTCTAGTGAAAATTATAGCGAGGATGTAGAGGGATTTGAATCGTTGACACCTAGTGTTAATACAGCTGGTCCCCAGCAGCCCAATGTTGATCGAGGTAATAATAGTGGTTAAGGTGATACAAATTTACTGCAAGCTATTGCTGAAGCTCTTCAACATGTCGTGGGCGCTACTTTTGTTGTAACACCTACACCTGCTATTCATCGAGCTCCAATCAAAGAATTACGGAGATACGGTGTAACTGAATTTTTAGGTTGAAAGGGGTTGATCCTTCAGCAACTGAAGTTTGGATGGAATCTACAAAATGAGTCTTGTAACAACTTGAGTGTACCCCTCGTGAGAGTGTAATTTATATTGTTTCTCTACTACAAGGGGAAGCATATACGTGGTGGCGGACGGTAACACGCCACGTACCTTTGGAGCATGCTGATTGGTAGTTCTTTCAAAAGGAATTCCAAAAGAAATACGTTAGTGAGTTGTATCTCGAGGATAGGAAACAAGAATTTTTGTTATTGAAACAGAATGAGATGTCAGTGGTTGATTACGAATGAGAGTATTTTAGACTCAACTAGTATGTCGTAGAATTTGTGGCATTGGATGTTGAAAGTTGCAAATGATTTCTACGTGGATTTTGTAATGAGCTTCGAGTATAATTAGTATTGCATAGAATTGTAGAGTTTGCAGATTTGGTTGAACGGGTAAAGATGGTAGTACAAGCTTTGTGCCTTGACAAGAAAATTGAGATTGCACGTGTTATTGGAAAACGAACCGAAACTGTTAAATTGCATCCTTAACCAAAGCAAACTAGGGATTCTCGTGGTAATTGGAAATCATATTTTAAGTCTGACAGAGGTGGTAGAAATAGAGATCGACAATCGACTGTGTTTGTGGGTAGTGTGCAAGGTTCATCCCGAGATGTTGAGATACCAGCTTGTGAGCATTGCGGGAAGAAGCACTGAGGTGAATGTTAGAAATTAGCCTGTGCGTTTTTTATGTGGATTGTAGGAGCTTTTTGCCCGTGAGTGCCCTAAGAATGATAATGCTACTCCTATTTCAACTCAAAATCTGTACTTATGGTTAGAGGTTGTGGATTTAGTCACGGAGGTTCTGTTTCTCGAGGTAGTGCCAGAGAGAGAAATGATACTGTTACTTATCAGTCAGAGGCCAGAGCGCCAGCTCGAGCTTACGTTGTAAAGACTTATGGAGAGGGTGACGCCATCAATGTTGTAGCAGGTATCTTTTTATTATATTATGAGCTTGTGTTTGCATTGATAGATTCGGGATCTTCACACTCTTATATTAACTCTGAAGTGGTTAAATCGAGGAGATTAGAATCTGAGACATCTTAAGTATCTATGTTTGTGTTGAGTCCATTAGGGCAATCAGTGTTGATTGATCAAGTGTGTAGACAGTGCCCATTAGAAATTTAGAACATAAACTTTCCTATTGATTTGTTAACATGTCATTCATTGATTTTGACTTGATTTTGGGTACGAGTTAGATTACGGAGCATAGAGTGATTTTAGATTGTCGTAAAAAGAAATTTGTGGTTCAAAGTACTAGTGGTATTTTGATTGAGGTATATGGTGTTTGCTTGAGTGGATTGACTCGTATAATCTTAGCAGTACAAGCTAATAAGTTCCTCTATCAAGGTTTTGAAGTTTTTCTAGCCTATCTCATTAATTCAAATACTGATGATAGCCAGATAAAAAATTTCAAATTATTTGTGAATTTTTTGATGTGTTTCTCGAGGAATTACCGAGATAACTACTTGATCAGGAGGTTGAGTTTACGATTGAAATGTTTCCTAGTACAGCTCTGGTGTCACTGTCCCCTTACCGTATGAAACAGACAGAGTTGAAGGAATTAAAAGTGCAGTTGCAAGATTTACTAGATTACGATTTTATTTGCCCTAGTATATCACCCTAGGGAGCTCCAGTTTTGTTCGTTAAAAAGAAAGATGGATTAATATGGCTTTGTATAGATTATCGGTAATTGAATAAGTTGACAATCATGAATCGATACCCCTACCTCGTATTGATAATTTGTTTGATCAACTGAAAGGAGCTCTTGTCTTTTCAAAGATCGTTTTGAGATATGGTTACTATCAGCTGAAAGTCAAGGATTGTGACGTACCAAAAATGGCATTCCGTACGCGTTGCAGTCAATATGAATTTTCAGTGATGCCTTTTGGTTTAACAAACGCTCCTGTAGCATTCATGGATCTCATGAATCATTTTTTCCAACCCTACTTGGATCAATTTGTGGTGGTTTTCATTGATGACATCTTGATCTACTCAAAATCTGAAGTAGAGCATGAGCAGCATCTCCAATTATTCTTAAGGTGTTGCGTGAAAAAAAAACTATATGGGAAACTTAGCAAATGTGAATTTTGGTTATCGAAAGTTGTCTTTTTGGAGCACATTATTTCAGTTGATAGAATTAGAGTTGATCCGAAAAAGGTCGAGGCCATTATTCAGTGGAAAGCTCCAAGGAAAGTGTTAGAAGTTCACAGTTTTATTGGTTTAGCTGGCTATTACCGAAGATTCGTAAATGGATTCTCAAAGATAGCTATGTCATTGATGAAACTTGTACAAAAGAATATTCAGTTTTTTTGGAGCGATCAGTGTCAAGAAAGTTTTGAGGAATTGAAGCAAATGTTGACTGAAGTGCTAGTTTTAACTTTGCCTGAGTTAGGAAAGGATTTCATTGTGTATAGCAATGCTTCATTGAGTGGCTTAGGTTGTGTTCTTATTCAAGAGGGAAAGGTGATTGCATACGCGTTTCACCAGTTAAAAATGCATGAACGTAATTATCCATCACATGATTTAGAGCTAGCCGCTGTGGTTTTTGCTTTGAAAATCTGAAGACATTATCTATAGCTAGCCACTGTGGTTTTTGCTTTGAAAATCTGGAGACATTATCTATACGATGAAAGGTGTTATATTTATACCGATCATAAAAGTCTAAAATACCTTCTAACCCAAAAGGAGTTTAATTTGAGACGACGCTATGTCGAGCTTTTAAAATATTATGATTGTGTTATTGATTACCACCCGGGTAAAGCTAATATTGTGGCTAACGCATTGAGTAAAAAGATGGCAGCTAAACTTAGGTCACTGTTTGCTCAGCTTAGATGGTAGTTTATTGGCTGAATTGAAGGTTAAACCAGTGTTGCTTGACAAATCCATGAAGCAAAAGTTTTTTATGCTAAACTGGCGAGAAATAAAGAAATGGTTCAGAAAGATTTGTTAGAAAACTTCACCATTGATGATTATTGTTGTCTGAGATTGCGTAATTGAATCTTTGTACGTGATTTGCGAGAGTTGTACTGGTGGCCTAGAATGAAAAGAGAAATAGTTGAATTTGTGGCTAAATACTTAACATGTCAACAAGTTAAGGTGGAACATCAGGTTCCAACTAGATTACTTCAACCTACTTGAATTCCTAAATGGAAGTGGGATCATATAACGATGGATTTCGTATCAGGGTTATCGTTATCTGCGAGCAAGAAAAATATTGTTTGGGTGATAGTTGATCGACTTACCAAATAGACTCACTTTATTACTGTCAGAACTGATCGGTTTCTTTCAAAGCTTGCTGAAGTTTACATTTAAGAAATCGTTAGATTGCATGGTGTACCTATGTCGATTATTTTTTATCAGGATCCTCGATTCACTTCAACATTTTTGAAACAATTGCATGAATTTCTTGTAACAAGACTAAATTTTAGCACAGCTTTTCATCTACAAACGGACGAACAATCCGAGTGAGTTATTCAAATTTTGGAAGAAATGCTTTGAGCCTGCATAATTGATTTTGAATCAAGTTGGGAACTTATTTACCTTTAGCTGGATTTGTGTACAATAATAGTTTCCAATCTAGCATTCAAATGGCCTTGTATGAAGCTTTATATGGTCGAAGATGTTGAACACCTGTATGTTGTTCGGAATTGAGTGAAAGAAAAGTGGTTGGTCCTAAGTTGATTCAAGAAACGGAGGATATAGTTAAGTTGATTTGAGACAGATTAAAAATAGCTTTTGACAGACAGAAATCATATGCGGATCTGAAGCGTCGAGACATCGATTTTGTAGTTGGTGACAAATTTGTTGTAAATGTATCACCGTGGAAGAAAGTCTTTCGATTTAGTCGAAAAGGGAAATTGAATCCTCATTTTATTGGACCATATGAGATCATCGAAAAGGTTAGACCAGTTACGTATCGATTAGCATTACCGACGGAGTTACAAAAAATGCATGATGTTTTTCATGTATCGATCATCAAGAGATATTGATCCAATCCATCTCATGTTATTTCGATGGAGGAAATTGAAATCCAACCTGACTTGTCTTATGAAGAAGAACTAGTTGAAATTTTAGCTCGCGAGGTGAAACAGTTGTGAAATAAATGTATTCCACTTGTAAAAGTTTTATGGCGTAGCCATAATGTCGAAGAAGAAACTTGGGTACCAAAGGAGGCTATGAGATCTCAATACCCTCACCTCTTTCCAGGTAAATTTTAGGGGCAAAATTTCTTAAGGGGGAGAAAATTGTAATGACTCGAAAGTCAGTGGTGTCGAAAAGTGTAGCGTTGAGATATCGATTTCATAAATTGAGTTAGGAAATTTTTTTATTTAATATTTATTATGCTAGGTTAGAAGCCAATTGAATTTTGGTTAAGTAATTTTATCGAATTAAAGTTTAGTGTTAGTAAAGGGACTAAATCAAGTAAGAGACAAAATTAGGAATTAATGCTAAACTACAAGGTGAATCTAGATTAAGGGATTTGGTTAATAAATAAACCATTATAAATGTTGTGGATAGTGGATGATTGTGATTAGATTTATATATTATAATGATAAGTATACTATAATATTTTAGTTGTGAAATTAATATATAATAAAAGTTAAAATGAATGAAAACCATGAGTATAGTGGAAAGAAAGAGAAAACAAAAAATATTTCTTACACTTTCATCTTTGCCTGTTGAATTTGGGAAGAAAGGGAGAAGAAGTTTCGATCATTTAGCTTGATTTTGAAGCTTAAATCGGTTAGTAAATCATGATTATTCTTGTATAAATTTTATGTTTTTGGAGTCTGAAGTTCTTGAGCTAGCTAACCTATGTTGAAACTTTTGGAATTGTTGAGGTTTATGGAAGTTGCCATTGTAGAGAAAACTAAGCTTTTGATGTTAGATTATTAGGATATGATGTTGGTAGTGATTTGGGATTATTTTGTTGAGTCAAGAGATGATTCCATGCAAGAAGGACTAAGTGGTTCAAAAATTTAAATCTAAGGGTTAAATTGAGAAGTAGGAAGTTTATATGGACTTTAGGAAAATTCGATTAAAAGATGGAGAGAAGGCTTGTATCTTAGTTATTTTAGTTTTGGTTAAGAAGAACTAAATAGTACTCTTTGCAAAGATAGTATAAAATTTGTAATTGAATCAAATTGTCTGATGTGTTGTTAATTTATTTTAATTGTTTCATTCTGTAGCTAAAGTCATTCCAGAATCCACGACTAAGAAAGGAAAAGACAATGTTGACGTCGAGTAGCACGGTGTATACGTGTTTCTATAATTTAAACTAATTTATAAATTATTGCATGTTGATTTGTTTGAGTGTGGTAAGTAAATAAGGTGAGAATTACCATTCAATTCGATTGAGAAGTAGAAATGTATAATTACGAAGTATGAAATTTATAAAGAATTTATGAATTAAATCAAGTTGAGATAAATTGAGTTGTTCTTTTATTGAATAAATATACACTATTGATTATATATAGTTGATATATCGGTTGAATAAAAAGATTTGTGATGAAAACCTTATTAACTGTTCAAGTTGAGTCGGATATAGATGGTATGCCATAGGATAGGAAGAATTTAGGGATACTTCGACTACGAGTCGATGAGGTACTGGGTGCCATTATACTTCGGTTTAACCGATCAGACATTGGTGTCAATTTGTATTTAGCAAAGGGCGCAATTAATTGCTTCGGAATTATCCGATAAGGCACAAGGTGTCAAACTGGTGTGTTGGTTGGATACGTGTATCCGTCAGAGTTTGAATTTTGTTAATAGGGAAATGAAATAATAAAAGAATGTATAATGGTATGAAAAGGATATGATATTTGAAAAGAATTTGAAACATTATTATGCTTTGTTCCATATGTTTTATAATGAGATTTTGTTATGGAAATGGTTGTATGCTACTTGGTAATACATAATTTGTAAGTGTGAATTTCCTTATGGGCAAGTATGAAATGAGATGAATACTCCTAAATGAATATGAATTTTTATGATGTTTGCTTAATGTTATATGCTGCCCTTGTTATAAATCTATACTTCTTTATGTTTCATAATATATTTTATGATTAAATTATAGCACACAATTAATAAACTTACTAAATGATTTATATTTAATACGCAGGTTAGGTACATAACAATCGTAGTCAAATCATCGTCCAACAAAGATCCCGATCTCATTTTGTGGTGATGTTTTTATTTTGATTTGGTATGTACCTAGGAAGTCTTTTGAATTTAAATTATTACTTTTGTAATTTGATGATAGTTGTGTTTTGGTTTGTAAGTGCATATTATAAGTACGAATAGATGTGTGAGTGTGAGTATGATAATGGTAGTTCTAATGATGGTAATATATATATATTTGGTTGAATGATTTATATGCTTAAATGTTGAAGTAGATGAGTTCATTATGGTAAATGTATATATATATATATATTTATGTACTCATCTAGTTTGAATAGTGATTTATTGATTGGAGATTTAGGTTAGTTTATTTTGATGTTATTTTTGAATTTTGATATGTTTTTAGATGCATCTAAGGTTGACCACCTCTAAGCGTACTCTCGTTCAGTATATATTTTAGGCTTTCGCTAGATACGGGTCAGATTGTAAATATGGTGTGTACAACGAAACACTTCGTAGTATTTTGAGAATCGTACCCAAAGGAAGTGTGAGGAAATAGTACATTAAATACCTACAAAGAATAAAAGTAATTAGTAGTCACTTTAGGGATTATAGTACGAAAGATAATGAACGGTTTGATTGAAGAAAACATAAATAAAAATAAATAAAGTAAAGAGTTGAGATGTAAAAGATCAATAAATAGCTTTGGGGATATTAGGTTGCTTCTATATGATTTCTTCAATTGTTGGGTTTTAGGGATTTTTCTTCAATCAACTAGGCACTACCCCAATTGAATCTCTCGATCTTCCTTCAACAAAGCAAGTCGATAGAGACTACTTATAGATAGATGTCACAGTCTAAATCGGTTTGGGGAAAAGGTTTTCACGAATGGGCAATACCAATTTTGAGTTCATTCCCACCTAAATGACATTCTAGGGCTGTCAGGCCTAATGTTTGTTTGATGTTCTTCCTTTCCCAAATATCTAATCCGAAATATAAAATCCCTGTTAAACAACAATTAAATAATCATACTTCCACTCCCTAATTGCCCAAAATAAAATTAGTTCATCATGGTTTTCTTAATCATAATTGAAACAAAGATATATAAAAACATATAATTGAATACTCGAATGAAAAAGAAACTTGACTTGTATTTGAAATCTATCGGGAAAAATTCCTCAAACATTTATGCGAGTTCTACAATCTCTTTTCAAACAAAAATACAAAGTAAAACTGAAAGCTAGTAAAATGGTGTGTTTAAACCTAATGCTAAAGACTCTATTTATAGCCTTGGTCGACCGTTTTCATTAACCCTAGGTCTGCTATCATTCTTTGTGTTTAAGTGGCATTCTAAAGACCAAAACACCCTTCACTCAGTGCAGAGTTCGCGTCCAGGGGTCGATGTTGTGAAACACCAGGACCTGTGTCGCAACGAAGCTATCAGTTCCCATACGAAGTGTCATCTTGCAAGCATTGTCGCTACATAGCCTATGTATGTCGCGACAAAGAAGTCAGTCTTTGAAATCTCCAAGTCTAGTCCCTTGGTTGCGACGTAGATCATCCTATGTCGTGACGAAGTGATCAGCCTCATATGTGTGCTAACCTTTAGGACTCAATTGGCCTTAAATGACAATAAAACAACATCTTAGCATTTAGGTTACACAATTTATTCGAACGAAGAATCTAAGTTAAATCTTATGAAAACATAAAGAAAATACTAGGTTTCAAGCTCTTCAAGTGTGAAAACTAGTTCAATTTGTTGGGTATAAAACCGATAGATCAAACTCCCCCACATGTAAGTCTTTACTTGCCCTCAAGCAAACAAAATAAAGAAAGAAAATAGAAGAGCTTGAGTTCATATTATACAAAGATTGGGATCGTAGCATTTATTCTAGGCATTATATATTTTTTAATAACTTTAACATGATTAATAAGTATTTTATCATTTTTATCTAGAAAATATATGAGTTTAGTAAGTTTACAAGAAATACAAATATAAAAGTTTTATCAATATAAGTCCATCAGTGCTTAATACAAATACTTTGATTATCCTAGTAAAATAAAGATAGTCAGGCGGAGATCATGCAATTTCACACCTATTCATGCATAGAGTTGTTTAAGTCTCATAGAGCTTTTCGACTTGTAACGTGTTGAGGCTTAGGACAGGTATGACATTCAAGGAATAGTTATGAACAAAAAGGGTTACAAATATGAAAATAGTTTAGCACATTGCATTGCTCATTATTCTTCCGCTTAATGTTTCATTCAATCTCACCCCCTTATTTCTCCTTCTCTCTCCTTCCTTTTCTCTCCAATTTTTAGGCAATCTTAATATAAAGCAATCCCTTTAGCTAGCCTATGAGTATTTTCTTTTTTTTGTTTCTCAAGTAAGATTCTTTTTTCTTTTTACTGACTTTATGATTTTGTCACTCTTCATGTGTTTCCTTACCTAACATTCTCTTGCAATGTTTCTACTCATCTTTTTCTTTTTCTTTTGATTTTTCACTATTCTTTTATTTTTGGCTAAGCTGAAGTTCATACATTATATTGATTTTCGTATTTCCCTCTTTTCTTTTATACCTCCACCGTAATGTTTCTTCCTACCCTCAATACATATGGCCATATGTTTATTTCCATGCAAAATAGGACCAAAGAAAAAAGTACACACAAATCATCATTTTAGGTTTTTGAGGCTTATAGTGCAATTCATCAAGAAGGGTCATAAAGCTAAAAAATGGGTACTAATTGAAAATTTAGAACAAGGTTGGCTTTTTAGCTCTAGATGTATCCAAACTATGTCTTAGGTTGTCCCTAAACACCTCAATATGCATAAATATCCCATTTAATTGTACAATCTTAAAATTACTATCTATGATATATACTAGCATGCTTGTTTCCTCATGTTATGCATATCACTCGGTATCAATAATATATTTCTATCAATACTTAATGTAACCTATAGAACTCAAAAATTTCATGCTCAAAAATTGAAAATTCCTCATCATCATGCCAAATTTATCAATAAATACAATCAACCTATTATACATGTTCCTAACCAATCATTTGTATTTCTACAAGCTCAAGCACACGTGAAAAGAAAAACATAAAAACTGAAAATTAAAACTATACGCAAAAATTCTTATGTTACCCCCCACACTTTAGAAAAGAATTGTCCTCAATGTGTAGCCCTATAAATAGTCAGGAAAGAAGTTACTTGATTGCTTATAAAAGTCCTTTTCTACTCGTGGTGGTTGTCCTTCTCCCTTTTGCGTGAATGCTCGAAATTGTTGTGTCTCCATAATATGGGGTTCCTACAAAAAGAATCAAAGCATACATATGAAGAAAATAACTCCTAATCCTACTCTACAAATTATATAAATCCTAACAAAAACAAAAAATCATCCAATTATTACAAGTCTTTAAAGTAAATAAATTCAAAACACTTCAATCATCCTCAGAATCGGATTGAGGATCCATGGGAGCTTTGCCTTTGTCGGAGTACCTTTGGTGAGAGCCCTCACCTTGTTGTCTCGCTGGACTCCGAATCATCGACCCTGTGGGAGTTAAGTACTGTGGTTGAAACATATTCTCGTACTCATCCTCTGTGTCATCATCCCCTTGATCCTTATTTGTTCCCCCAACTCTTCCTCACATTCTTCTACTTCAAACATATTTGGTGGATAATTTGGGGTCGGTAACCCATGTATTCTTGCAAATTCTTTTAGTATAAGACATGTTTCTTGCATCCACCAAATCATGCTATCAAGCATCAAGTCGATGCTTCCTTTTGTTTTTGCCCCCATCCTTGATTTGTCTGTTTTCTTCAATGATGCTAGTACATCCATCATTTCCTTTCACCTCTGATTTCACTCCTCGATTTGTTTTCTCTAAAGCTCGACATATTGTTTGCACAATGAATCTCCTATGATGCTTCGAGTTGGCTTTAGGAATTGTTCATTTTCTTGCATTGGTACATCCGCCTTTTTGCGCAAGGCTGTTAGCAAATGTGGAAAGAAAAGGGCACTTTTGGCTTTGGGTGCACCATTTCATCTCTTCAAAAATCCAATAACCTACACAAATCTGTTTACGCTGCAAAATGCCATGTAGTAACAAAGCTCGCAAAGAATTAACGTTAGAGACATTTAATGCAGGTATATTTCGTGTAGACAAAAATTACATCCACATCTTAGCTACCGGAAACATGATAGCTTGATTAAAATTAATGGATGTGTCTATATCAGGTCTATAATTCCACACACCTCACCCCTCTATCAAGAACCTAATGATTTCCTCGATATCCATATTTTTAAATAGATTAAAATCTACTTTTTCTACATAATCCTTTTCGTAATAAAGGACATTATAATATTCAAAAATATCTCTAGGCAGCATATAAAACATCTTTTCCCCTAACTATTACTATTACTAAAGGTTTTCTCCTAACAATAGCATCCTTAAGGGATGCATAGAACTCATGGACTATCGATACAACTGCATTACCTGTCGAAGGAACACAAATTTGTTCCCATCGATAATACCGTACCAGTGGCCATATTTCCTTACAGAGCACCATTGAAGGTTTAAAACCTTGTTCTTGAATGAGAGTTTGACCTTGCGATGCCAAGAAATATTTTTTGGTTCAGGCATTTTCAAATTGTTGGTAATCTAAATCGTTGTCACTTTTTGGCACCATGATTCTTTTCTGAGGAGGCATTATGTTCTATAAAAACAAAGATGAATAGTGATGAATGTAACCGTAAAAGTTTAAGAAATACCTTTTCTTTCAGGTGTTCGCCTTGCTGATAAGATAGGATTGCACTTTCAAATGGAGTGAAGTCTTTGAAGAAATAGTGTTCTAGGTTTGGAAAGAAAGAAGATATTTGAGAAAGTTTTAAAGTGATTTGAGAGTGTTTAGGTGAAAAATATGTTTTAGTGTTAAGTTAATATATATAGGGGTATGGATTTTTAAGGTTTTAGTGGTTAAAAATCGTGTAAAGTATGGGTTTGGCCGCCGGGTTGTGCAAGCATGTTGGGTCAACACTGTAATTTTTGCAAACGATGTCGCAATATAGCCCAGGTTTCTCGTAACCAACCTTTCAGTACCCATTTTGTCGCGAAGTAGCTTCCCCGAAGTCGCAACAAACTTGTTAGTCTTGAATCTCAAGCAGTCTGACTCCTATGTCGCAACATAGCATCTCTTGTGTCGTGACAAAGCTATCAATTTTGGATTTTTGGAAATGTGACCCCTTTGTCGGAACATACAAGGGGTATGTCGGATCATAGTATGCTTGGCATTCTTGGGGTAGTCTGGTTGCTTTGTCGCGACGTCGAAGAGTTGTGTTGCGACAAACGTGTCAGTTTCGAGGAAGTACCTTGAAATGAAAAAAATATTATCAAGTTAGTATGTTAGTATCTATAAATATAAAAATGCATGTTAATACTTGTCAAAATTGTCTGACAAGAGTGTTAGTGTGCACTTCGACACCCGAGAACAGTCTGTTCTATCACTGTTCATCTAGTAGCCATCGTTCTAGGCTATTCTTTGGCCTTTATCTCTTTCTTGAAATTTTCCTTTTCTCCCTGCATTAATAATCGCTAACTCTTTTCGCCTGTCATATCTATTCACGACAACTATGAATTTATGCCAGCACCTATTCTCGTGACTACCTTTATTGTTGATCCACTTACGAAATTGGTATGTCTCTGTGTGGTGGACTAATAGTTGCTCAATTATCCCATTCAATAAAAATTATTAGGTTACCGAATTTCTTGGTGTTACTGCAGTCATCTCTTCCTCTTCATAATTTCTACCACATCGTTCTGCATCCATTGGCTCGTGGTACCATTGCAATAATTACCTTGTCCAAAGACGTGCTTCTTTCTTCTCTAAGGATTTGATTATTATTCTATTTGAGAATTGAGGCGCTGGCTTCAAAATATTTCCTGTTATCTGCAAAAATTGAAAAAAATTCACGTTAGTGATTTCTTTAGGAATTTGTTGCATTAGGAACGTATTGTACATCGTAGCCATTCTCTATCGAAAATTGAATCTTTGATCTATAATATCTTCAATTAATGCTTTTTTTGTAGGCGTGTCTGTAATAGTGATTAATTGAAGATCGGAATTCTGTGTATGGGAACCATCATCTTCCTTTGTAAGGATCGATTCTTCATTAAATTGGGGCTCAATCTCGATTTTCAAAAAACTTTCGACTTCCCCTTCCAATGATGAAACCTCGATTTGCTCATCAATTCGATCAATTAATTCTTCAAAGAATTTTTTTTCTATTTCCATGTCTAGCCCTTTTTTCTTCTTCTCGTTCTATCTGTTCAGATTAGAAATATAGTTCTCCAAAAGATTGACTATTATGTTGAGCGAGAATCGGGACTTCTCCATGGAGTTGACAAAACTCCAGCATTAATAATTTTTTATTTTCCTATATTTCTCAATCTTCATAATACCTATCTTCATAGATATTTATCATCAGAGCTGTAGTCATAAATGTAATCTACACAAAAATAATCGTAGGCATCCATGGTCTAATAATAATATGATAGAAATTAGAGGAAAGTAGTAAATCTGAAAAAAAAAATTAAAACTGTTAGTATCGTTATTTCGTATCTATAGCCTAAAATTTCTCAAATTATTCTATTGTCAAAGAAAGAATAAATTTACTAAAGCGTTGCCTCCTAGGCAACGACACCAACAACTTGACCACCTCCGAACTTACTCCCATTCGGTATAGATTTTGGGCTTCCGCAAGTATACGGGTCAGGTTGTAAATATAACATGTACAACGAAACACTTGGTAGTATTTCGAGGATCGTACCCAAAGGATGCATGAGGCACAATAGTAAATTAAATCCCTGCAAAGAATAAAAGTAATTAGTAGTCACTTTAGGGATTATAGTACGAAAAGATAATGAAAGGTATGATTGTAGAAAACATAAATAGAAAAGAAATAAAGTAAAGATTTGTGATGTAAAAGATCAAAAAATGACTTTGAGGATATTAGGTTGCTTCCGTATGAGTTCTTCAATTGTTGGGTTTTGGGGATTTTCCTTCAATCAACTAGTCACTACCCTAGTTTGATCTCTCGACCTTCCGCTAGTATAGTAAGTCGATAGAGACTACTTATCACTAAATGTCACAGTCTAAACCGGTTTGGGTCAAAGGTTTTCACGGATGGGCAATACCAATTTTGGGTTCATTCCCACCTAAATAACGTTCTAGGGTTGTCTAGCCTAGTGTTTGTTTGATGTTCTTCCATTCCCAAATAGTTGATCCGAAATGTAAAATCCTTGTTAAGTAATAATTAAATAACCATACTTCCACTCCCTAATTTCCTAAAATGGAAATAGTTATTCATAGTTTTCTTAATCATAATTGAAACAAAGATATATAAAAATATATAATTGAATATTTGAATGAAAAAGAAACTTGATTTGTATTTGCAATCTATCGAGAAAAATTCCTCGAACATTTATGTGAGTTATACAATCTTGTTTCAAACAAAAATACACAAAGTAAAACTGAAAGCTAGTAAAATGGTACGTTTAAACCTAATGCTAAAGGCCCTATTTATAGCCTTGATCGGTCGTTTTCATTAACCCTAGGTCTGCTTCGTTCTTCGCGTTTAAGTGGCATTGTAAAGATCGAAACTCCCTTCAGTTGGTGCAGATTTCACATCCAGGGGTCAGTGTCGCAAAACACTAGGACTTGTGTCACGACAAAGCCATCAGTTCCCATACGAAGTGTCATCCTGCAGGCGTTGTCGCGACAAAGAAGTCAATCTTTGAAATCTCCAAGTCTAGTCCCTTGGTTGCGACGTAGATCACCCTATGTCGTGACAAAGTGATCAGCCTCATATTTGTGCAACTTCTTATGGCCTCCTGCACACTCACAAAGTATGTTAGCTAACCTTTAGACCTCAATTGGCCTTAAAGACAATAAAACATCTTAGCACTTAGACTACACAATTTATTCAAATGAAGAATCTAAGTTAAATCTTACGAAAACATAAAGAAAATACTTAGTTTCAAGCTCTTCAAGTGTGAAAAGTAGTTTAATCTACTAGGTATAAAACCGGCTCAAAGGTTATTTTTTAGTTCATTGAAAATTAGGCAAGAGTTTAAACTTTGGAAATGTAGTTTTACCAAAACTGGATCTAGTTGTTGATAATTTTGGTATTTGTATCGATATTTATTTTACAGAACAGTTTCTAAAATTTAACAGAATACCAAATTGGTATCTATTTTTTATTTAGGTATTGATATTTTTCATAAAATATTGATACTGAGAAATAATTATCGATACTCTCGTTTTTACGAGGAAAACAGAATTGAGTATTGGTATTGATTTTCAATAAGGTATCGACACTAACTATAATTTTCTATATTTATGTTTAAACTCTTAAATTTCACAAATTTCATCTTAATTATACTTGAATTTGATAATTAGGTCCTTATAAAAATTCAAATTTTGGTATACTTGAATGTATGTGTGATTTTGACATAATTGATTGAATAAGGTTCTATTATAGTTAATGTTGATTTATCAGATTTTGTCGGGACATCTCATTTCTCGGTCCCGACAACTGGGCTAAGTAATAGGTGTTACAGGGTTTTTCTTCAATCAACTAGTTGCTACCCTAGTAGGATCTTCCGATCTTCCACTAACATAACGAGTCAACAACAACAACTTATTTTTCGATGTCACAGTCTAGATTGGTTTGGGGTAAAGGTGTTCACAAATGGACAATACCAATTTTGAGTTAATTCCCACCTAAATGACTTCTTAGGGTTGTCAGACCTAGAGTTTGTTTCAAGTTCTTTCTTTTCCAAACAATTGATTCGTTGAAAATCCCTTTATACAATAATCAAATAATCATACTTCCACTACCTAATCCCTCATAACGAGATTAGTTCCTCATGGTTTCTTTGTGAATCATAGGTTTAATAATATAAATAAACATTGAAAATTAAGATCGAAAATAAGTAATGAAAGAAACTAAGAATTGTATAGCAGTCTGTTGGGACGAATCCACAATCATTTAAGCGAAATTACAAATATCCTTTCCCTACAAAATAGAAATGAAAATAAAGAGAGAAATGAAAAATAACTAAAACCTAAATTACAAAGAAAAACTAAACTAAGGAAAGAGATGTGTAAACCTAAGTCCTACAAGGGCCTATTTATAGCCTTTGGACAGTCCTTTTCATAACCCTAGGTTAGCTGTCGTTTTTCGTGTTTAAGTTGCACTGTAAAGATCGAAACACCCTTCACTCGGTGTTATTTCCATGTTCAAGAGTCGATGTTGCAGCACACAGTGTTTGTGTCACGACGTTGAAGGCAGCCCGCTCCTTGGTAGATTTTCCAAGCGTTGTCGCAACACACTTTGCCCGTGTCGCGACATAAAAGACAGTTCTAAAATTCTATAATTTGGTCCTTGTGTTACGACATAGATCAAGTCATGTTGTGAAATAGCGATTAGCTTCATTATCATCCATATTCTAAAGGTCTCCTACACACTCACCAAGTCTGTTAGCCAACCTTTAGGCCTCACTCAGCCCCAAAGTCAATAAAAAACAAATTTTTACACTTTTTACACATTTTATTCAACATATGAAAACTAAACTGAATCCTAAATAAACCTAAGGAAAATGTTGTAATTTAAAGCTCTTAAAGTGCGAAAACTAGTTTAATCTGTTAGGTGGAATTAGCAGATCAATCATCTATGTATCATCCTACTATGTTGGAGAGTGTCAATTATGCCTATTGAAAGGCTAGGATGAAAGTGTTCATCAAGTCAATTGATGAAAAAATTTAATGTCTTGTTCTTGTTAAATGGAAACCCCCTGCTATTGAAATGTTCAGAGTTAGGGCACCAAAATCTAGGTTGACTTAGACTACAGAGGAGGAGGAGGAGGAGAAGCTTGCAAACGCTAACTCAAAGGCACTAAATGCTATCTTTTGTAGTATGGATGGATAGGGTTCATGAAAATATCCAAGTACACTACTGCCAAGGAAGCTTAGAATATTTTGGAGACTTCTCACAAAGGAATCGATACTCTGATGTAGTCTAAGATGTAGATGTTAACAACCAAGTTCGAGACCTTAATAATGCAAAAGAATGAACCCATTGGTGAATTCTATGCAAATTTGTGTGACAGATGCAATCAAGACTTTACTATTGCAAATGAATATTCCAATTCAAAACTTGTTAAGAAAATGTTGAGATCAATGAATTAGTTGGATCCCTAAAAACATTTGAGATCAATCTAGATGAATCTAAAAGGAGTATATTTAAGGGAGAGAAAAGCATTGCCTTACACGTGATAAGAGCAATGTTAACTAAAGTTAACACTACTATTGAAGACTTACAGAGCATTGCAGACTCAAACTTTAGCAAAACAGAGCCAAAGGAGTGGTTATCAATGAAGAATTTTCCAAAGATAAAAAGAAGGGCATTCAATGTCATAAGTACAATGGATTTTGACCATATCCAAGCTAAGTGTGAAAACACTCTAGAGAACATGAAGATGTTATTCTTTTTTACTTGGAGTGATGAGGAATCCTCTAGCAAGTCAGACTTAGATAATGAAAACTTGAGAAATTATGTGGCCTTCACAACAAAGGTCAGTATCTCTATTATAACTGACCCTAACATAGACGATGACTCAAAGGGTGAATCCAATGATGAATTCCTCCATACCTATAAGATAACGCTACAAAAATAGGAGCAAGTATGTGATATCAATCAAAACTAACAACAAATATGACTAAGGCAAGTGCATCTATCAATTAATAGTATAGTTACGATAAGCACAGATATCGTTCCCATGAGGACTAAAAGTACTAGCAATAGTTATCTTCTTATTATCTAACCGATCGAACAGAGTGATTGTTTTAAACTAAATTTAACTAAATTAATAAACTAAAAGTGCGACAAAGATTAAAATAAGAAGTGTTTTAATACCAAGAAGCAAACAATACATAGGAAAGACTCCATCTAGATTTCATCTGCAATTATCATTCTGAATTAAACAATTTATTCACCTAGTATTTTGATCCGTAAAAATTCCTAAATTATGGTAATACCACTATTCAAGCATAAAAGCAACTGACTCTAGGTTGATTAATTGAAATTTCTTTCTAATTAAAACTTCTATTGTCGCATTAATTTGATCTATGGATTCCCCTATTAGATTTGACTCTAATACGATAGATTTATGTCGTCCTATTTCTAGGATTGCATGCAACTCCACTCAATTATGCTAAATCTACTCTTAAACAGGGTCTATTCCTCCTCTGATTTAAGCATATAAAACAAGAATTAATATCCCGAAAATACTAAATCAGGAATTAAGCACTCACAATTGAGAATAAAATCCAAGTATTTATTGCGTAAAATCGAAAATCAAATGACATAATTCATCATAAGGTTCATCTCCCCTAGGTATTTCAGAATTTAGTTCATGCTAATAAATGGAAACATCTCAAAGACAATATAACTACAATATGAAGAGAAACTCATAGTAAAATCAAAAGAATTTAGAAAGATGTCTTCAATCTTCATGGAAATCGGCTTCAAAGACGGCTTCTATGGTGTTTCTTCAATTGTTTCCTTCAATAATCTCTAACGGCTTAGATTTGGGGAACGGAGGATGTTACAAAAAATTGGAAGTGACTAATTCATATCACTCCATCCCTATTTATAATACATGAATATCTCTAGTTGGATCCAAATTAAATTCTAAAAAGATAATTAGAAATAAATTTAAACAATAATTACCTAATTGGATCCAAATTAAACTCTAAATTTATAAAGCTTAAAAGATAAATTAAAATTAAATAAAAACAATATAACAATAATAATCCTAAATATTAATTTTAAGAAATAGAGTCTAAATTTAAATAAAATTTTATGCCCAATAAATCTCTTCCTAACTCTTCCACATTCACGTTTTTTGCCCCAAATTTTCCTTTTTGTCTTCGATTTAGTCCATGACCATGTGTCTAGCTCGTGGGGCTCCTAAAATCTGCTCTTTTTGTCTAGTTTTAGCTTGTTTTTGGCTCCTTTTGCTCCCAAATGTTTTCCTAAGCATAGAAACATGAATTTAAAAGATTATGAACAAAAAATTAATTATTGTAAATTGATTAATCATCCAAAAACGCATTAAGAATGAGGCTAAACCATGTTACTTTTGGCACTTATCAAATATCCCCACACTTAAGCATTTGTTTGTCCTCATGAAAAATTTTCATCCCACATTCAAGTTAACTTTCTTAATTCTTTATTTTCATCAATAATGTTTCAAGATAAATTGCAGACAATGATGCATTGGAAATTCATCTAAAAGAACACTAAAGATTCAAGCAATCTAAGCTACAAAATTTTTGGCACAAAAATATAGGTGTCTCCCCTTATCTAAATAATTACCCTATATTCAAAATCAACAAGAATTGACATCCTCACTAAAGATTCACTCAAAAGTACTTAAAGTGTTTAAGGTTCATTAAATAAGCACTCAATTGTCAAACACAAAATGTTATTACCATAACCTTGCTTGAAAATCAAATCTCCACCACTGTAAAATGACGTGACACACCTATCAAGAAGTCTTTTCAAGGTTGTAATGGGGCCAAGGTTAAGGGTATAAAAAAGACTAGAAGAATTGGTTAAAATCGAGATCAAGTTGATAAGTTACCAAATTAAAAAAAAAACAATTAGTTGCTAAATTAAAAAAAAGTGCATCAACACGAATAATAAATAATAAACACGAGCTTTTCAATAGTATATGGCACTAATGATTCTAGCTCAAACACATTTTTATCTTTTCTTCTTCTTTTTTCCATTTTTTTTTCAATTTTTTTTTATTTTTTTTATTTTTTTTAAACAATAAAATTTAGTAATTTAGATAGTAAAACATAGTTAGGCAACTTAACCAAATCAAATCTCGACAAAAAGGGAGTCAATAAAGGGGTAAATATACCACAAATATATGGATCATCGGTTAATAAATAGAATGGTGTTAGGCTCAATGGGGTTCACTAGGGGTTAATTTATTGAGTAAGCTTTTTAAAGGTAAAAAGGGTTAAATCCTAAGTGTCTTTATCTTCTCAGCATATCAAATCAATAATGTGGTCTCAACATGCAAAATCAAAAAGCATGTTTTAGAATAACAACTCAAGTTGACATACACACAACTAAAAATAGCATGAGCACGAAAAAAATGTATGCTCTATAGGCTCAAAAGCTCACGAAAGTTATGGTTTAAATGTCAATTCTGCAATTTCAAAATTTGAAGATAATATTTTAATTTAGGGAGACAACCTAAAATATTTAATTCTGAAGACAACTTATCATGCTTGACTCTCTCATATCTTAAAGATTAAACCCAATACATAAAAGATTCACAAATCAATCTCAAAATAAAATCAATAAAACTTCCAAATAGCAAAAATTTACTCTAATGGGGAATGAGAAAATTACTTAAACACAATAAATAATTCAGGGATTTTATTACAATTATACACAATCAACCTCCTTACACTTAAGATGTACATTGTCCTCAATGTACAAACAGATATAAGCAGAATAAGCATAATATCATAAGCAGGAAAGTAACTGAAACTTCCTTGAATTAGGATGATTTCACCGAAATTGGAAAAAAACTGGGAATGTAACAAGTCTAAAAGAAGTGCAATTTTCCGATCAAACTAATAAGAAAATAGACAACCACAAGTAAGAGAGGGAGATAACAACTAAAAAAAACAACCATATGAATAAAAATAGTGCATAATAAAATAAAATAAAATAAAAATAAAAAATGAAAATGAAAATAAAAATAACATTAAAGTATAATAAATAATTAAAAATAAAAACACTCGGCTTGTCTCCCGAGAAGCGCTTGTTTAAAGTAAAAGCTCGACTTCCCTGTTAAACTTGTAGTTATGGCGGATCATGAAACCAAAGTTCTTCTCTCTTGTTATCAATATTACCAACATAATAAAATTTGAGACGTTGATTGTTCACCTTGAATGTGCCGTAATCAAGATGTGTTACCTCAATTGTACCATAAAGGAAAACGATTTTTACCACAAAAGGATTAGACCATCTTGACTTGTATTCTAAAGGGAAAAATTCGTGGATTCGATTTGTCTAATAGCACATTGTCTCCCACTTTAAATATGTTCGTCCTCTTCACCATTCACTTCATGGTTTTGCGTTGGTTCTTCCTTGGGTTTCCTCAGTTTTTCGTCAAACTTTGTCTGTCATTCATCTAGTTCCTCGAGTTGCAACATTCGATCTTCATTTACTACTCGAGTTCTATCACTTTGAATCAAAATTGGCTCCATCATGCTTTCATTAGTGATTTCCTGCAAAAAGCGTTGAGTCACATGATTACTAATATTAATAGAACAATTATCACCATTACACTCATTCAGGACTTTAACAAAATCATGTGCTTTAAAAGTAATCTTTTCATCACCTACACAAAGCACAAGTTCACCAGTACCCACATCAATGATAGCTCTAGCAGTGGCTAAAAAGGGTCGACCTAAGATCATAAGTACCTCAATATCCTCATCCATATCTAATACAACAAAATCAACAGGGAATATAAATTTATTCACTTTTACAAGCACATCTTCAATAATACCCCTAGGATATCTAATTGATCTGTCAGCTAACTGAATACTTATCCTAGTAGGTTTAGGTTCCCCAAGACCAAGTTGTTTAAATAGTTTTAACTAAATTTAACTAAATTAATAAACTAAAAGTGCGACAAAGATTAAAATAAAAAATAACAAGTGTATTAATACCAAGAAGCAAACAATACCCAGGAAAGACTCCACGTAGATTTCATCTACCATTATCATTCTGAATTAAGCAATTTATTCACTTAGTATTTTGATCCGTAAAAATCCCTAAATTATGTTAATACCTCTATTCAAGCATAAAAGCAACTGACTCTAGGTTGATTAATTGAAATTTCTTTCTAATTAAAACCCCTATTGTCGCATTAATCTATGGATTCTCCTATTAGATTTGACTCCAATCTGGTAGATTTATGTCATCCTTTTTCTAGGATTGCATGCAACTCCACTCAATTATGCTAGATCTACTCTTAAACAGGGTTTATTCCTCCTCTGATTTAAGCACATCAAACAATAATTAATATCCCGAAAATACTAAATCAAGAATTAATTACACACAATTGAGAATAAAATTCAAGTATTTATTGCATAAAACCATAAATCAAATGACATAATTCATCATAGGGTTCATCTCCCCTAGGTATTTGGGGATTTAGTTCATGCTAATAAATGGAAACATCTCAAAGACAATATAACCACAAGATGAAGAGAAACTCATAGTAAAATCAAAAGAATTTAGAAATAGGTCTTCAATCTTCGTGGAAATCGGCTTCAACGACAGCTTCTATGGTGTTTCTTCAATTGTTTCCTTCAATAATCTTTGACGGTTTGGATTTGAGGAATGGAGGATGTTACAGAAAATTGGAAGTGCTTAATTCATATCACTTCATCCTTATTTATAATATATGGAAATCTCTAGTTAGATCCAAATTAAACTCTAAAATATAGAGCCTAAAAGATAAATTAAAATTAAATATAAACAATATAACAATAATAATCCTAAATATTAATACTAAGAAATAGAGTCTAAATTTAAATAAAATTTTATGCCCAATAAATCTCTTCCTAACTCTTCCACATTCACGTTTTTTGCCCTAAATTTTCCTTTTTGTCTTCGATTTAGTCCATGACTATGTGTCTAGCCCGTGTGGCTCTTAAAATCTACTCTTTTTGTCCAATTTTTGCTCCCAAATGTTTTTCTAAGTATAGGAACATGAATTTAAAGGATTATGAGCATAAAATTCATTATTTTAAATCTAATAATCATCCAAAAAACACAATAAGAATGAGACTAAAACATGTTACTTTTGACACTTATCACAATGCCAATTTGATGGAGGGAAACTCCTGTTTAAAAGAGGAAAACCAGAAGCTGATCAAATAAATAAAAGAAAAATATTTAGTCCTTGTTGACAAAATTGCAGGTCTTGAAGCTGGTAAAAAATAATCTTTTTGCAACTCAATAAATTCTTGAAGAATTCAATGTTAGTAATGGAAATTTGTTGAAATCCTTACCATGGGAAAAAGATCCCTAGGAGAGGAGGTCTTTGGTGCATTAAGAAGAAAGGAAATGTTGTGACTGAAAGAACAATTGTATTTATCAAAGTTACAAATAATGGTGATCATGGTGAGTGTTCTAAGAAACCTGCTTATATCCAAACTAACAAGAAGGTGAACTCTAATTATCAACTTATTTGTCATTACTATTGTAACACCCTCAACTTGATCCGATTGGTCAGATCTAAATCTCGAGTGTTACCATAAAAATACAAATAAAATTTAAACTACTAGTACAAACTATGATTATTTACAACTTTACCACTTACAGATTCAAACGAATATATATACTTCAAGTAAATACCAATGCTAAATAAGGTCATTTAATTACAAAGATTTCCAATCTAGTATCATAAATTATTACAGTTATCCAAAGTGTAGACTTCTATGAACACTACTAGATGTACTACACCACTAAGCTTGCACTGTATGCATAATAACCTGATACGCCATTCCTTTGGCGTAATCCTGGCGTCGTCACTCCAAGCACAGCCTTAATCCTTTAAGCTTGAACAAGAACATAAGAATGTGTGTAATTTTGATGAAAATCATGAAGGTCGGTTTACTTTTAGAGATGGAATAATGGCCAAATACTTGGAAAAGGAACTTTTCATGTTCTTAGAATACCAAGGTTGAAGAATGTGTTTCTAGTTGATGAACTAAAGACAAATTTAGTGAGCATCAACCAGTTGTGTGATCAAGGAATGCTTGTGAATTTCACTAAAGCCAAGTGCTTAGTGACTTTCTAATAGAATGCTTGTGTCATGGAGGAACCAAAGACCTTTGACATCTATTACAAGATTTTAAAACGTACTTAATTCAACAAGGTTACTATTTTAAAACTTGAGCTTTGGTATGGAAAACTTGAACATATTCATTACAAAGGTATTCGTTTCCTTGTTTATTATGATGTTATGAGGGAACTAGGAGTCATTCTAAAGTTTGTGCTGAATTTTTGAAAGGAAAGCAACATAAAGAGTATCATTAACAACTGAAATTGATCTAGACCATTGTTCCTCTTGAAATTATTCCTATGGATCTTATATGTCCTATATAGAATAAAAGCCTAGTGGAAATGCTACGTCATTAATTGCGTTGAGGATTATTCCAAATTTATATAAGTGAGGTGTCTTACGAAAAGATAGACACCATTGATTACCTCAATAAATTATGCAAAAGGCTTATGAATAAGAAAGGGTAGACTATTGGGATGATCATGAGAATTAGAAGCGGTTATAGTCGTGAGTTTGAGAATGAAGAGCTTTCAAATTTTTGTGATGATGAAGAAATAAGGCATGAATTTTTTTACCTCCAAGACTCCACAACAAAATGGAATAGTTGAATACAAGAATTGTACCAAATTGGAGATCGCTTTAGTCATGCTAAATAGAAAGGGATTTCTTAAAGATTTTAAGCTGAAGTAGTAATTACCACGATCTATGTTATCAATAGGGTCCTTTTAAGATAAAAACTTGCATTAAACCCTACGATATGTGGAGATGAAAGAAGCCAAATGTCAAGTACTTTCATGTATTTAAGAGCACCTATTACATCCTTAAGGATTGTCAATACCAAGGAAAGTTCGATGAAAAAAGTGATGAAGGAAGTATCCTGGGATACTCAAGTAACAACAAGGCCTTCAAAGTCTATAACAAGCAAACTTAGAAGGTCACAAAGTCTATTAATGTTGTAGAATTGATAACTTCAGCCAAAAGCCTTTCAAAAATCCTTTTTCGAATAGTAAGCATCTAGCCATATCCATAATTGTTCTATTTTTCTGTTCACTTGCTCTATTTTGTTAAGGATTCTAAAGAACAATCATTTAATGTTGAATTTTTAGTTGTTGAAAAAAACTAGGAAACTCCCTTGATTGTTATTTTGTTCCATTATCAGATCTCAACTTCTTCATTAGATAACCCGATTTAACTTTAGTCATGACATTGAAACTTTTGAATGCCTTAAATACTTTTGGTTTTTGTTTGAGAAAATATGCCCAACATTCTAGTATAGTCATCCACAAATTAAAGGATGTACCTATTACCATTAAGAGTTGTTGTGCTCATAGGTCCATAAGTTTATGAAGTTCATTTCAATAATCAATTCCTAATCGAACCTCAATACCACATCTAGGGAATATGCGACATAATGCATCGGTTACAAATTTTGTCGATCGAAGGACATAAACAAAATTAACAAAATAAAAGTAACTTGCTAAGATAATGCACCACATCTAGGGCCTATGCAACATGATAATTATCAAACCCAACAATAATATTTCTAAAATCCATGTCATGAACAAGCTCCAAGCCCATGACAATTATACAACCCTCAGCCCAACTAGTGTTTGCACATTACCCATCAGCCTTACCCATCCTTTAAGTACCATGGCATCTTCATCTCGCATAGTGGCTCTTATCCTAACAACTCACCCATTTAAGTCTAGTGTGGCATCATCATTAACCTTAATGAAATGTGGCAAACGTGGCTACCAATATACCTCTTTTATGAGTTGCAAAAAAATTATCCTATTTAGGAGATTGTGAATCCTAAAGTCGACATGTAACCTGTGGATAGTTATGGGCACTATGTGGTGAGGTATGCCTTCCATTAATAAGATCATTGTTTTAGATATTCAAGAGTTTCCATAAAAACACTAATAGAATTTTAAAACCCTTACTTTCTAGAACTCTTAAAGCAAACTTAAGTCATTCAATGCATAATGTGGAATCACAATGTAAAAGTGAATCATCAATACCTATCAATCTCAATATAGCATTCAAAACCTGGAAATACCGTAAAGCATTGATGGTAGTCTTTTGATCAAGACCACATATCATGTAAGTTGGATTTTGCTATACTCTCACCTTGGTTATTATAACATCAGTAAGCAAATGACATACCTTAATCACCAAGCGAACAATATATTCTTCAGAAATACTTTAAGTTTTTAATTTTTTTATAGTAATACTAATCTCTATCATTCACAAAAAAAAAAAAAAAATTATAAAACAATCTTAAAGGCGCGAATTTGACTGCAAGCGGACAGTGTCAATTGTAGTATTTATAGTGTTCTATGGAACACTAGAGTGTTCCATGGGGTTAAACCTAAAGGAGTTGGCGATTAAGTGATTTTAAAATGCGAGCATGCAATTAAAAGAGTCTATTTGAGTAATCACTAAGCAATTATATTACGACAAGTCATATAAGGGGTTAATTACACTAATTAACTTCCTAGGAACAGGAAAGGACTAGCTTGTAAATTAAGTAAAGTATAAAACTAACAAATACAATAACAGATGATTAACACCTAGCTATAGTATTAAAATATTAAAGCTAAATAAGATTAGAGCAAAGGATTAAATTATAATTACAAGAAAAGTTGAAGTATTAAAAGATAATTAACACCTACCTATAGTAAACTTAACTAACTAACTTAGCGTTAAATTAGAAAAAAAAAAAAAGAGTTTGAATCCTAAAAAGATGAGAAAAACACCCCTATGCTAAAAAGATGAAAAATATGAACAACTAGAAAAGTTTCTCCTTTCTCTCAGCCAAAAGAAGGCCTTTTGAACTGATTACAACCCAAAACAAGTGACCAAATTTCTCTAAATCATCTAATTTTGGTTGGGGACATGCTAGAAAAGGACTACCCTTGCGGTTATATTTTGTGTCCCTCAACAGTGATATCGTGATACCCATGGTTCAAAATCGGGATATCCTCGTTAGTCTTGAAATAGGGGTCCATTGGGAGCTTAGGTATTGCGATACTCTATGGTCGGTATCGGGCTACCACTATTGGTGGTTGAATCCTCATTATTTTCAATATTGTTTAGGTATCACGACTCTAAATGTAACCCCTTTACTCAACCTAATAGATATGATTGGATCCAATGGGTCACCATTATAATTTCACCCTCACATATTCTTAAAATCCACAATTATTCATTTATATAAACACTAATTGTATTTAAACTAACATAACCAACAAAAGCTTAAATAAAAAACTATTAAAAATCTCAAATTTAAATTACTTTACAATCCAAAATAATATAATAATAATGATAACATAATCTAAAAATCCCAAAATAACCTTTACTGAAATAATATGTATATAAAAGAAAACAAAAAAATAATAAATGTTCCTCCGAGTACCAAAGTGCCTATATCCAAGTATTTGTAAGGAAAGCTATAAGGGATGAGCTAAACAACCCAGTGTGTCTCTAAAGTGCATACATTCTATTTCCATTTTCACAATAATATCATAACAGGTAATGTAACGACAAAGCATGATACAACCACAAGCAAAATACAATGCACCCAATCACCTGAACACCAAAATAGTGGAGAGGTTCCCCAGAACCACTCCCTAACCAATCATCACCAATCAGAGTGTGGTTTTATATCAACCATTTGAAGGGGTGATTACAATGTCTTCCACCGTACAATCCCAACCCATGAACACACAATGGTATGATATCACATTTTTCTTAGTCTCAGTCTCAATCTCATGATGATATATATATCAGAGTTCTCAATATATTAATCATATTATATTAAATTATCCATATTCTGATAGGCATGCATGACAATATTTACATGCTATAAAAAGCACAATACACAATCATACCATTTTCACAACACAGAATATCATCATACTTTCACCGTAACTCAGAATCATCACATGACAACACAACACAAACATTACCATACAATAGGATGTAACACAGTTAGAAACACACCTCGAGAAAGCTGAAACTCTAATGACGAGGAGGACGTCTCTCATGTACAGACCTAGCATCGGGTCTAACGGGATTAGAGCTTACAAGCACAAATTCTACATCAAAACTTTTCCTAAGCCACTAACTAAATACAATACTAAATCGAATTAACTCACGTGTAACTCTCGGAGCTGGTGCAGGAGTAGGTTGCAAAAGGTGAAGTGGGAGGTAAGTCGTCGGCGTCGAAGTCTTGATCACCTAAACACTACATATCTCACATCAGATTCCCAAATTAAACCTCTTAATAAACACTAAGCACAAAATTAAGAGTAACATAACTAAAAAGAGGCTTTCATGTTAGAATATGATGAAATAGACAGCAGAAACGAACTCAGGACGTCGAAAAATAATAGGGTAGGTCCCAAAAAAGTCAACAGTCAATGGTCAACGGTTAAAAGTCAATGGTTTGAAGTTCGGGTCAACGGGTTGGGTCGACTCGCACGATTTTGGGTTAGGGTTTGGGTCACCTTAGCTTATTGGGTTAAAGGCATTGGGCTCTCATGCATGGGCCAATATATTTGGGTTGTTTGGTGGCCCAATTCCACAACCTCTTTTGCAATAAAGGGAAATCTAGGATTTTAACCCTCATCGACGGCGCCGTCACAGCCTACCGATGAACGAAACTTATTTTTTGTAGCCAACATGAAAATGGAACCAACATAATGGCCATAACATGATTTTTAATGACTTGCCCACACCAAGATGACGGAATGAATGGCGGAGGGATCAGGACACAAAACCGTACGATTTTATCTTCGTTACACATGAACAGAGATGGCTAGGAAGGATTGGGGTGAGGGGTTGGGATCTTAGGGTTACGACGAACACGTTCAAGGGGATGGTGTCAAACACGGGCAGCGACAAGGGCTCGTCGGAGGCTTATCAAAAAAAGAGAAATGGAAGAAATTCGGTAGAAAGGGAGATGCAAATGGGAGAAGGAAAGTCCAATTCAAAGGAAAATTGGAGTTTTATACCCAATAAAATGGAACAATTACTCAGAGGCCCTTAGGGAAAAATAAGGTTTTTGAAACAGCCCTTAACTTTTTCCCGAATCATAATTAAGTCCCAAAACAACCCAATTTGGCCACAAAGTTTCACATAAAGATCAATTAGGTCCCTAATCACACTAGATTTACACATTAGCCCCCAAAACTAACAAGTTTATCCAATCAAAACCCTAAATTAAAATTAAAGTGTTACAACTCTCCCTCCTTAAAAGAAATTTTGGCCTCGAAATTTACCTAGACCAAAAAGATTCTAATACTTGGCCTCGATGACGACTTTGGGCTCCCAAGTAGCATCCTCACAACCATGGTTTCGCCACAAAACCTTAATCATCTTAACGATCTTCCTCCTAAGAACCTTCTCATCCCGAGCGAGAATCTCAATTGGTTCTTCCTCAAAACTCAAGTTTGGTTGAACCTCGATTTCCTCCACAGGAACAATATGGGATGGGTCCGATCGATAACGTCTCAACATAGAGCCATGGAAAACGATGAATCCACTCAAGCTCAGGTGGTAACTTAAGTTGATAGGAAACTGGTCCCACTCGATGAAGTACTCGATAAGGACCAATAAAACGAGGACTCAGTTTGCCTTTCCGACCAAATCATAGCACCTTTTTCCACGGAGATACTTTCAAGAAGACCTCATCACCCACATTAAACTTAATATCTCAACGCTTCAGATCCCGAATCAATCTTACAATCTCCCCAGACTTTTGAACAATATCTAGTCCCCACAATGATGCTCAGTCAGCTTAGTCTAATCAATAGGAGTGCGGCACTTATGCCCATACAAAGCCTCATATGGAGTGATCTTAATATTGGCTTAATAACTATTATTGTAGGTGAACTCTACAAGTGGTAGAAAGGCCTCTCAACTACCATGATACACAATCACACAACCCCTCAATATGTCCTTTAAAACCTGAATCACATGCTCGGATTGACCATCAGTCTGTGAATGGTAAGCAATACTAAAGTGCAACCGAGTACCCAAAGCTCGATGCAAGGACTCCTAAAATCTCGAAGTGAACCTCAGATCCCGATTAGAAATAATAGATAGAGGCACCCCATGAAGTTGAATTATTTCAGATATGTAGAGTCGAGGTAACTTAATCAAGGAATAGTCAACCCTAACAGGAATGAACTGCACGAACTTAGTGAGTTGATCCAAAATCACCCAAACCGATTTTTTCTTGGACGGTGTTAAAGGAAGACCACTCACAAAATCCATAGTCAATCGTCCCCACTTCCACTGCAGAATCTCAATAGGTTGAAGTAACCTAGAAGGAAATTAATGCTCTGCCTTTACCTTCTAGCAAGTCAAACACTTTGACACAAAGTCGACAACATCCTTTTTCAGACCCTTCCACCAGTATCTCTCTCGGAGGTTCTTATACATCTTATCCCACTACGATGCATGGAATATGCACTATCATGCGCCTCACGGAGAATAGTCTATTCCAACCTAGAATCCTACGGAATGCAGTACCGACCCCGAAAACATAGAATACCATTTTGATCAATAGAGAAATTCTCAGATGTACCCTCTTCAACCTCTTGTATACGGTGCACCAAATACGTATCAATAGACTGCTCAGCTTTAATCTCAAAAACCAAGGTAGGGATAACTTGAAGTTTTGCTAAGAGACTACCAACCTCAAACAAACTCATCTTGTCAAAAAAATCCCTCAGCTCAATCACAGCATTACGAATCAAGGCATCAACAAACCACATTAGCCTTACCAGGGTGATACTTAATCTCATAGTCGTAGTCCTTAAGAAGTTCCAACCAACGACGTTGTCTCAGATTAAGCTCTTTCTAGGTGAACAAATACTTCAAACTCTTATGATTGGTTTAGATGTAAGACTTCTCCCCATAGAGATAGTGTCTCTAGATTCTTAGAGCAAAGATCATCGTAGCAAGCTCTAAATAACGAGTAGGATAGTTAATCTCATGTGGTTTCAACTGACGAGATGCATAAGCCACAACCTTTCTCTCTTGCATAAGAACACATCCTAATCTCGTGTGAGAAACATCATTGTAAACAGTATAAGCCTTTTCAGGCTCCGGTTAGATCAGAACCGATGCTTGAGTTAACATAAACTTTAACTTCTCAAAATTAGACTCTTGAGCTTCAGTCTAGACAAATGAGACGTTCTTTCTCAGAAGCTTAGTTAACGGAGCTACAATGATTGAGAAACCCTTCACAAACCTTCGATAATAGTCAGCTAAACGCAAGAAACTACGAATCTTAGAAACATTCTTAGGTTGCTTCCAGCCCATTATAGCTACAATCCTTTTGGGATCCACACGAATACCCTCAGCAAAAACTATGTGCCCCAAAAACATAACCTCTGCGAGCCAGAATTCACCCTTGCTGAACTTAGCATAAAGTTGCTTCTCTCTCAGAGTTTGCATAACGATTTTAATATGCTCCTCATGCTCGGCCTCAGACATAGAATAGACCAGAATATCATCAATGAACACTACCACAAACTTGTCAAAGTAGGGTTGAAACACCCTATTCATCATGTCCATAAACTCAGTAGGGGCATTAGTCAAACTGAAAGGCATCAGAAACTCATAATGACCAAAACAAGTTTGAAAAGCCGTCTTTAACACATCAGAATCCTTGACCTTAAGTTAATAAAACCCCAATCTCAAGTCTATCTTAGAGAACACAGTAGCCCCTTAGAACTGATTGAAAAGGTCATCAATACGAGGTAATGGATACTTATTCTTAATCTTCAACTTATTCAGCTTTCGATAATCAATACACAACCAAAGAGTCTCATCCTTCTTCTTTACAAATAGAATTGGAGCTCTCCAAGGTGAAACACTAAGCTAAATAAAACCCCTATCCATAACTCTTGCAACTGGATCTTTAATTCCTTAAGTTCCTTAGGTGTCATAGATACACGGGCATTACCTGGATAGACCTCAATGCTAAACTCAACATCATCACGTTTAGGTAGCACACCAAGCAACTCTTTTGGTAAAACATCAAGAAAGTCCCTCACAACACGAATCTTTTCAATCTTAGAATCTAACTGCCTTGGATCAAGAATGTAGGCAAGATAAGCTATGGACCCCTTTTTAATCATCTGTTTAGCTTTAAGGGTCGAGATCACATTAGACAGAAACCTTTCACATTCACCAATAAGAGTTACCACTCAATTATCAGAAGTTCTTAGAGTTACCCTCTTTTTCTCACAATCAAGATTAACTCAGTGCATAGAAAGTCGATCCATACTAAGGATAAGGTCAAACTCACTGAATGCCAACTCTAACAAATTGGTTGGAAAGATTTCCCCTTGAATCTTAAGAGGACAGTTGCGATACACCTTATTAACCTTAACTAAATTACCCACAGGACTCTGAACAGTAATCGCAGCCTCAACATTTTCCACAGAAATCTTAAGAGCCCCAGATACCGCACTCGCCACATAGGAATATGTAAAACTATTATCCAGTAATGCAAAATAAGGAATAGAATGAATAGAGAATGTACCAGCTATGACGTCAGGCTAATCACGATCCTCATTCCTTTTAGTCACATAAACCAACCTAGGTTATCTCGACCCATATCTAGTTGCTCCTCCACTCTAAATCGGTCTACCCCTAGTAGTTGAACTCGAAGCAGCAAGTCTAACATATCCTCTACCCTTAACAGGAGCCTGAACTAAAGTCTGAGATTAACTCTGCACAAAAAAAGCAATAAGAGGATGTGGACAATCTCTAAAGAAGTGCTCGTGAGAACTGCACCTAAAACATGCCCTAGTCTTCCTCCAACACTCACCCCATGTCTTTTAATACAGTACGAACAGATGTGCAAAGGACGAGGACCAATAGAACCACCCAGACTACCCACAAGAACTACCAAAACCGCAGGCCTCACTCTCGAATAACTATACTGATCAGCCTCCTCTTTAGGCCTCTTAGTAGAATGACTATCAAAAATAGACTGAACTATTGTGTTTGCTTTTTTTTACCATGCTCTCTATCCTGAGGCTTTTGATTCCTCTTAAGAACCTCTAATCTCTCAACAGTCCTAGCTCAGTTGACTAATGCATAAAATCATATCTTTATAAATTTCATGTCTAAGATTAACATTTAAGCAAAATCCATTAATTTATTAAACAATTACTTGAATTAATATCCTTTTTAAGTTAAAAAGTGATGAAAATCTATAGAAAAATATTATATATTTTCGAGTTTACAAACTGAGAGCTAGAAGGCTCATCTCGAGCTAGATAGTATGGATGTTGTTGCTATGTTGCAACAATCGTCGATCGATGTTCGAAGCTTGGCTACTACTCAGGATGTTTGTGGATTGTTTAGGACAAATTGGGAGGTGAAGGTAATATATGTCTACAGGGAGGGAAACCATGTTGCTGATATGCTAGCCAACTATGCATTCAAGCTACCAATTGGGTACCACTAGCTCATGCAATGACAAAGTGAGTGACATTGAAGTGTCAAGACAAGTACCAGTGTAGTTTTTGAATTGTTATCATTATGAAAGTATTAGATAATTGATTTGTTTTAATTTGATACATCAAATGAGGCTCTCCATTACACTAAAGGAACTTATTCTCAAGAGACTTAGTGCCTTTACCGTAGTTTTATTAAGTTTTTGCTTTTCGCATTAATAAATGATTGAGTGTAAAGAAAAGTACCAGTATAGTTCTTGCACTATTATCATTATGGAAGTATTAAAAAATTGATATGTCGTAATTTGATACGTCAAATAAGGCTCTCCATTACACTTAAGGATCTTATTCTCGAGCGACATACTCTTTTTATCATAGTTTTATCAAGTTTTAGCTTTTCGCATTAATAAATGATTTTGTGAATTTTATGCCCTTTTTGAGACTCGAGTTGGCCAAATACGCCATGGGGAACCTAACAATTTGATTGAGTATTGTAGGAAGTCAAGGATGGCTTGAAATCGAAGAAATCACCTCTTGGAGGGGGTATCACGATACTGTGTCATAGAAGTCGTGATATCGCATACAATGTTGAGGAGAAGAAAATTGAGGTCATTTCCAGTGATATCGCGATATTAAAGATAGGTATCACAATATTGAGACCACTTAAGACTCGAAAGTTTGACACTGCCTAGGGCATCGCGATACCAGACACTGTTTAACGAAGAGAATAATGATTGTAGAGATAGTTTTTTTCAACGCCAATCAAAATACAATTTCCATGGGCATTTTGGTAAAAACATTTGGGTTGTAATCAGATGTTAAAAGCCAATTTTGGCTGAGAACTAAAGGGGGATGCTTTATTTTTTTTTTCTTTTTCATTTTTTAGCCTTTTTAGATATTGCTTTAGGGTGTTAGTTGTGAGTTAGTTAGTTTTACTATGGTTAAGTGTTATTTACCATTAAGTACTTGGTCTTTGCATCGTATTTTCGTTTTCAACCCAAGCTTTTCATATAGATGAGTCCTATTTTCATTTTCTTAGATAAAAACCTGATTTTTAGTGTTCTTGTGCATTATCTTTGCTTTCATTATCATCTACTTCAAGCATCTTTCAAAAAAACCCTAAGCTCTTTTAACCCTATCTATTGCACTTAATTTAACACATGTTTTGGGTGTTTATTTTATTGTTTCATGTTTAGAAATGACGATGCGTGTCTAAATTTTAGGTGGTTGGTTTATGAAAGTGTTGCCTAGTTAGTTTTTGTTGCAATGACTAAATCGTAGAAATTAGACTAAATCGAATAGACTTCAAAAATTAGGATTGATGACCCCAAGGGAATATTTAGATAAGTGAGACTGAGAGGATATCTTATGTAGCAAAAATTCGATAGTCCCAAATTAGTTTAGTGATGTCAAGAGATAAACTAGACTAATTTGTCTAAGTTGGTAAAATAGAGATCGAGAGGTAAAATTAAGCCAAATTAGGAGTTTAGTGATTTAGATCCCTAATCCAAAGATTAACTCACAACATGGAAGTCAACCAATGGCTACTTGTCATTTAATTGATATTTTCTTGATTTTGTTTGTTTTGCAATTTAGTCCTTTTCAGTGCTAAGTAGTTAATTAGAATAATTAATCCCCAAATTATGTATTTTCATAATATAGAAATTAGTGAGCAGCTAGCTAGACTCTTTCGTTGCATGCTTGTCGAGTAGGAGTCATTAAATCATTAACTCTCTTAGGTTTATTCCTTAGAATACTCGAGTTGTTTCATTGTACACTTATAAATATTACAACTGACTTGTCACACTTGCAGTAAAGCTGCTATAGTTGTATTTGTATTATTTTTTATTCTTATCTTCGGTGCACGCACGTTGGGGCGCGGTCAATAACAGTGTCGACATCAATCACTTTACGAAGGTAAGTAGTCAGCTGCTATTGTATTATTTTTCTATCAACTAGAAATATATCATTAACATAAGGACTAACTCAAAACTGACAATTCGACTAGAAAGGATGGCCAAACTACCATTTGATTTATACATTTATAATTACATCAAATTAAGGATTTCATTGAAGATATATATCATAAGTATACTTAATTGATGATTTTTATGTAGACAAATTAAAACAATAAGAAATTAAAATTAATAATAGTATCTAAATTATTAGTTAATGACATATATAATCTCTACAAAAACATTACATATATAATTGAAATCCAACATAGGGCCACCTAATGTGATTAATTTTTTTTTTGCCACGCCAAATGGGATTAGTTCAAAAGTATCATTTCTCCACATTTCATTTTCATTTACAAAAAGGGTTATCACCATATTTATGTGTCATACACCTAGAGCTCTATGGCTATGGAACTATAAGAACAATTTCAATATATATAATGTTGCAATGGCTACAAATGAAAGGGTGTAAGTAACCAAAAGTTATAACTTTCTGTTACTAATAAAGATTTACGACTAATTATAGCGATGAATTATGTCTCTTAAATATGAAGAGTTGTATCACTTGATTTTTAAAAAATTAAAAATTATAACTATTCAAGTAATATTTATTAAGTACTTATGTATATTAATTAAATGTGTCTATTCAGAAAAGATACCTACTAGATAGTTGTGACTCTATGAAGAGAGATAAGAACTTTTATAAATAGGAGTAGAATTTCCTTTAGATGGCATACCAAAAAGTTCAAAAAAAATATCTCTATTGTTCCTCCATCTTATACTATTCTTAGATTGTTCTATAAAGAACTCTTATAGAATTCTTATAGAAATTGGTTTTCTTGTTATACCCAACTCAATGCTTAGTGAATTATTTTCGTCAGTACAAAATACAAATAGTCATTAAGATTCATTGGACCCTCAAGGTCCATTTGCTTGAAACCCTTTAGCATACTACCTATAGGTATGTGTGAATAGAATCTTAAAGATAATGGCTTGATCCATGCCTTGGAACCTTGTCCTATTGATCGATTATTTTGTTCAAGTATTTGTTCATGTGTTCAAGTATCAAAATTCTAAAAGTTTTGCACCAATAGGATTTGCACACAAAAAGAGAGTAATTGGTAAAAGAATAAAGTCATTTGGTTTTATATAAGCTTTTATAAGACTAAGAGAAAGAGGTGAATGTAGTTTTCAATAAGAGAAATGGGATTGAACATCACAAGATCATGTTGGACATATAAAAAAACACAAATACACGAACATATTTAAGAGATAAATATTTGTTGTTGTAAAGAGAAGCTTGTTCGTGTCTAATTTACATTATACGACCTTAGAAACAAATTAATTCATAATTTGGGTCCAATTATTAAAATTCCAAAGAAATCAACATAGTTATCGATATAAAATCGCAAGTTTCGATGTTTAGTAAATAAGGTATCGATACTAATGTGAAAATCGATACCAAATTAGCATTCTATCAAATTTTGATACTGAACATTTTATCGATACTCAGACATAAGTATTGATATTTTAAGAGAAATTGAGCTACTGTTTTTCGGCACATTCGTTCCAACATTGAGGTATTGATTTTTATGCCTCAAGTATTGATATCTCTATACAAAATGACAAAAACACAACAAAATAGAGTATATTTCATGCTCCACATATTTCCTTTCCAACATGCAGTATCCATCACAACATTAAACATCAAAATTTCCCAAAACATAGTCCAACGCAACATCCATACTTTATCAGTCCAGAACTATAAAATAATAATAATAATAATAATAATAATAATAATAATAATAATAATAAGAAGAAGAAGAAGAAGAAGAAGAAGAAGAAGAAGAAGAAGAATAACCAACCAAAAATTTTAACCCACATTGCCTTTATTCAAATAACCAAAGTTTATAACACCGCCTACTCAAATGTTTATTCCTTAGCTTGGATCACTTTCTTGGCCACACCGCTCACACCAAAAGAGCTATTTATATGCAAGGATTTAGGGAGGAGTGTGTGAGCTTAAACAAGCTTACTGAATGTATCGGAATTTACCACAAGCATACACAATGTCATTTGTTAAATAATAGCATACTGTGGCACATTAACATTCATATTTTCATTAAGTCAAAATGTCATATTCATGCTATATTATCTCACATGTTTATCTTAAGTACTCACATGCACATACATATAACATATTTCAAACATAAATCATTTAATGATAATTTGGCAACTTGAGATTACAAAACGTAAAAGTGGACCCTATCACCACACATTGGATACATGAATCTCTATCAAACCAATAACTCAAAGAGTCTAGTGTGTCCCACAAGAATAGCATTAAGCTAAACACTCTCCAACACCCCAACATGTCCCAATGAATAAAGCTTAGCTCAACATTCCCTTATCTCTCCAATTTGTCCTAGGGCCTCAATGCCCAAATCACAAAACATTAAGGTGAGTACTCACAAATCTTATGGTATGCAACTATATTCAATGGTCTCAAGAGATCTAAAGGCCAAAATATCCACAATTATACACATTTTACTTACCACTTTCTGTACATTTTCACTGCTCATTTACATTATACACACAACAGTATCACTTCCACATAGCATGCTTAACATGCTCACAGCTAATACATTTCACAAGTGCTAACACAATCATATATCACATGTCATATTAACACATCATACTACTCAACCCACATCACATAGTCACAATTTCGCAAGATAAAAAAGGAGTAAGAAAGCTTACACTCGGAACTTAGGATAGGGATTTAAGCTACTCCTAAGCTCCCATTTACCACTATGAATCATGTCTACAAGGAGTGATCCCAAAACACTCACAAATCACGCTTTCGTTATTAGTCGAATGCTCAAACTAGCTTTTACTTACCTTTAGACTTGCTCGTAGTGGATCCCGATTTATCCGACACTTTACACACATAACAAACACATTCTAAGCTCATCATATATAGCATTGAACACAACCAAACAGCAAGGAAACCATAATTCAAACCTCTCATTTCTCACTACCAAAAACTAGTTAGTTTTGTTAAATTGAAGTTTCAACATTCTAATCTCATTTTTTATTTCTCAAGGTATCTACTAGAACAAGCCCAGTAACTAATCCTTCGCATTTTGTAGGCCCGTTAAAGGAGTGGATGCTGGCCACGAGTTCTAATCTCATTTTTAATCCTCAATTTCGATTTTAAACATCCTAAATATTATTTAATTTCATATCTAAACAGTTAATTTCACCTAAATCCATGGTCCTAAAATTTTCAGAAAATTGAAGCTTTCAAGAACATGAAAAAGAAGAAAACTATTGATTCTTAGAAATTCGGTTATGAACTATCAAATTGAAGTGAAATAAATTCTAATTAGGTTAAAATGAATCAAAAATCGGTTTGAAAACACGAGTTTACTCAATATTACGAGATTTGCCTTTTTAATCCAAGCTTTCTTGAAAAACATCAAATCTTAATATAATTGTTTAAAACTCGATTTGAATTAACAGAACTCTTTGTTTAACCATAGAAAGTTAGAATATTACCTTGATTTGATGAAAATGATGATCTACAAATCTAATTTGGGATTTTAACTCAAGAAGACAATGACGAATTTGGAGAAGAAAATATGTTTTTCATTTGAAATTGGGGGTTGCTTTGGTGTTTGGGAAGTTAATAAATCTGAAAGAATTAATTGATTTTGAAAGAACTCTCTAATTTTTGGTTTTGGAACACTGTTGCATGATTTGGGGTTTTTGAGAATAAGGGAAAAACGATGGGTTTTCTCTTGTAGGAGACTAACTTAAAAAATTGGGCATTTTGCCCTTTCAGTCACTCATAATTTTTCCCTTTTCCAATTAGGTCCTAAATCAACTAAAATTCATTTTCTTCAAATTAGACCCCAAAATAGAATTTTGTCTAGAGTTAACAAATAAAATAAAAATCTAATTAAGACACTCACATACTTAAATTACTCACTTACGACCCTATTTTCTGATATCAGACACAACCTCCGATTTAGTGACCTGATTCTACTAACCCAAAACTACTAGGCCAAGTTTTGGGATGTGACAAGTAAGGAAACCCAAAGCCTAAAAGTTTCCTTCTCTTTCCTTTTAAACTGACCCCAAAGCATAAAACTCTAGAGCCCCATAAATGGCCATGTAAAATAACTCAGGTTTGTCCACACTTACCACGTATTTGAACATCAAAAGAGTTTGCTGATTACAATAAACTCAAACTTTCAAGCTAGCCTTAGCTATAGAATTTTCAAGAGAACATAGAAAGAAATTTGAGAAGAGAAAGATAAAGTTTTACAGAAAACTCAAAACATAACCAAAAAGTTTACACGAGAAAGAAACTTAGTGGTCAAGTTTATCCTCCCCACTATCTTTCCTTTGGCATTTGTGACTAATAGCTTTTTCTTTCATCTTTAATGCTTGTCCTATCAATTTCAGATATCTTGTCCCATCCTAACTAGTGTCCATTAACCAATTAGCTATTTTAGCTAAATAGATAAAATGGTAAAACTAACTTTTTTTTTTCCTGACTAAAGGTTTAAGAGAAATTTTAACATCTGAATATTGGAGTGGCAAGACCTCAAAAAGGGAGTCCACAAACATCTAAGCTTGCCTCAACTCAAACTTTGCCTCAAAGGCGCAGTCGAAGTCTTCAGATACTCAAGAATCTTCTCTACACTTTATTTATTAGAACTTACACTATTAGGTTTTCCATTTATGAACAATATGCAATTACTCTAGTGCTACGCGGAGCAGGATGTTACAATTCAACAATTATTGAGATTCATGTTGTGCATCAAATGATGTTTAATTCATCATTTTTTATCCCAATTGAACCAATTTCACCATATCACCTGATGATGCCTTCATGAACTGATTTTATCATGTCACCTAGGGATGTCTATAATATTTGATATGAACCATCAAAGGTGTGAAGGAACAAGACATGACGAACTCAAATCGACAGGTGGTAGTAGAATGCATGCATTAATTGAACTAATCATAGCTTGTAACGAAACATGATATTATTTACTCAATAAAACCATTTTAGAGTTTAAAAATTATGACTTTATGGTAAAAGTATGAATTTAGGGAGATTTAGGGCGATTTAGGGCTTAAGAAATAGACAACTTTAGGAATAGTTTTTTGGTTTTGTGGAAAAAGGTTAAATTCTACAATTAGTCCATGTACTTTAATTTAATCATTTTAGTCCCTTTACTTTTTTAATTTTAAAATTTCAGTCCTCAATAATTATTAAGTTCATTATGTTAAGTTTTTCTATTTCCAAAATCAAATGCGACAAGCATATTATTTTGTTAATGAATTAATGAATGTTATTTGTATTAATATTGAAATTTTAAAATTTGAAAAGTATAGGGACTTAGATTGATACAATGAGAGAATACTGACTAAATCTATAATTGTATACTAGAACATGACTAGTAATTGAATTTAACTAAATGAGTTTAAATGCTATTGTTTAGGTTATGATTAAATTTTCAAATTTTGAAAAATACAAGGATTAAAATTAACAATTTCAAAAAGTACAACGACTAAAATCAATAAAATTAAAGTTCATGGACTAAATATACAACTTTCACAAAGTATAGAAACTAATACCACAATTTAACAAAAAAAAAAAAAAAGAGGTAGGTTTTACAGGCAATAAAAGAATTAGTAAAGGGAACTCGCGTTGAGATCTTCTTGTATTAAATAGGTTAAAATTCATAGCAATCAAAATTAAATGCAAATAGATTTAATATAGATGGGCCTCGACCTCTTGTCAAAGTCTACCTCCAAAAACAAAAAGCGAGGTCATTAAAACATGAAATTGGAGAAAATGTTTAAATAATTAATAATTTTATTAATAAAAATTTTAATTTTTTAAATATTTTTTTTGATTTCTTAAGGTATTTACTAGAGCGAGTCCAATAATTAATCTTCCGTATTCTGTAGGTCCATTAAGGGGTGGATACAATCACGAGTTTTAAAGCTGCTTCAGACCCTGGACAAGAATCGAACCCTCGACCACTGATTAAGATAGAATAATCCCTTACCATCTCACCTAACTTCCATACTTTCTTAAATATTTTGTTAACTTATTTTTTATGTATTACTTTAATTTTAAATAGCAAAAGAATGAGTTTAGAGAATCTTTCAAATTAATTAAAAGAATTTTATTATTTATTATATTATTACATTGATATTACAATAATATTTTATTTTTTGATATAATATTAAGGTGAAGATGATAGGATTTGAACTCATATCAAATAATTATTTGAAAAGAGTTTTAATCACGCTATGTTAAATTGTTTTTAATGTTCAATTTTGAATATTAAAATTAATTCTATTGAAGGTTATGTTTTATACCATATTAAATTATTATTTTTTGTTTGACAGGTTGTATCCATATTAAATTATACTTTCACTATAATTTAAAATTATTCAAATTTGAGTTACACTTGATATTTACATTTATCCTATTGTCTAAAGTTGAAAAAAGATTATAAATAATTTTAGGTATAAAAAAAATTATGCATAGTTGTCACACAAAATGTTGTGGACCGAATAGTGGCTTATGAGGCGCCAATTAGTGCGAAAGGGCAAGATAAACTCCAATGGAAGTGGATGGCTGCTGGAAATTTCTCTTTGTCTCAATCCTACAAACACATGTCAGGGAATTATGGTTTTACTGAAGAGGTGACTCACCAAATGTTGTGGAAGGTGGCTGCACCACAACGAGTCCGCATGTTCTTATGGTTATTGTACAAAGACTAACTCTTAAGTGATGAAGAGAGAGTGCGACGAGACATGGCTCAGGTGGCTTGTTGTGTAATTTGTGGTTGTGCATTAGAATCTTCATAGCATGCAGTAAGGGACTGTGGTTTTGCTAAAGCAGTATGGAAACCAGTAGCTCCTTGTCGTGTTTGGGTTGCCTTTTTCAGTCTAAATGTTGAAGAGTGGATGCTGTGGAACGCTAAAAATAAAGGTAATATCCGTTTACTTGATGGCGAGTGGCCTACATTTTTTCAATTACTTGCTGGTTCATCTGGAAGAGCAGGAATGGTTTCATCTTCAACAATGCAAGTCGTAATAGTTGTGCTCTTTTCAACTCGGCAATGGCTTGGACAAAATCCTTGAAGGCGAATGGAGCACTGCAACATATGGCTTGCTTGTCAATGTCAACGAAGGGGTGGCAGCCTCCAGCTATTAGTTGGGTCAAGATAAACGTTGATGGCTCAATTTCAAAGAATAAATCGAGGGCAGCAATAGGTGGTGTACTGAGAGAGCCAAATGGTGGCTGGATTGTCGAGTTCAGAATGCAAACAGGTATGACTAACATTCTCTCTATTGAGGCTAAGACTGTGTTAATAATAATGGAAATTGTTTGGGACAGAGGCTTTCGACAGGCCGAAGTTGAATGTGACAATGCAATGTTAATGGAGAATGTACGAAACGGATTAGCTGCAGTGAGTAATATAGACGAAGTCCGAAGGATACATGATTGGTGCACTAAGAATTGGTAAATTCGATTCCATCATATTCCTTGGGACAGCAATAAAGTTACTAATGCGATCGCTAAGACTGATGAAGACAGAATTAATTACTTAGAGATATTTGACAACCCCCCTTTGTCGACTAGAAAGCTACTGAAAGAGGACATCAACGAGGTAATATTTCGAGATAGACATTATGATTAAGTCTGTTATTTTAGTCTTGTACTAATTTTTTCCTTCTAAACAAAATTCAATATTTAGTACTTTCATGTAAGTAGTAGTTAACAATATTTAGAATCTTATTATTAATTTCTATGATTTTTTTTATTCTTTTAATATTTTAATTATCAAAACATTTAATATATTTTAATCATGTTTAAAAATTAAAATAATATTATTTATTTTTTATTAATAAATTAAAAATAAACACATAAAATTACATTCATTGAGTGTGATTAGAGTTATTCATGGATCGGGCCACTCAATCAAGCCCAAAGGTCTGTTCAAAAATTGGGATGGTTTGGACAAAAATAAATGTTCAAAATAAGAGTTTGGACAAAAAATGAAGCTCATTTATTAAATGAACCAGGTCTCGAGTAAACTTTTTTTTTACCTGGGTCCAACCTGAATACCTAAACAAAGTATCAATACTCTTCAAAAAAGTATTGATACCCTTCTTAATATCAATACCATTTTAAGGTTCTTTTGAAAATTAACAAAAATCGTTTGAATATCGATACTCTCCCCAACATATCGATACCTCATAGCAAGTATCGATATATTCCCTATTGTATTGATACTATAAGCTTTAATACCGGTCGGGTCAGTCTAAACCCATGTTTACCATATATAAGCTAGGTCAGGTTTGAGAAAAAAATTAGGTTCATTTTTTTAGCTGGGTTTAAGCCTATCAATCGAACCTAAAATTTTATTAGAGTCCGGCTCGACCCATTAACAACTCTAAGTGTGATATTAAAAATGAATTAATTAAAAAACACTATATTAAGAAATAAAATAATAAAAGCAATATTGTTGTTAAAAAAAATTCAATCGTGCTGAGTATATATATTGCAAATGCTATGCTATTAAATTGTCTCTTTGCATAATTGCTTTCTCTCTCACCTAAGTCACGCCACAGCATTTAAACGCTTCCCAATCATTCTAGTTTTTCTCCCATTTTCCTTCTCTCTTGTTTTCGCTTTCTCACTTTGTTTCTTCATGCCTCTCTTCCTCTCACTTCTTCTCATTTTATGGTTTCCTTCAACCAATGCTGACTGGCGACCTTCTCCTGGCTACTGGCCAAGTTCTAAATTCAGGCCTATGAGCTTTTATAGCGGCTTTAGAAACCTTTGGGGTCCCAACCATCAAAGCGTAGACCAAAGTTCATTGACAATATGGCTTGATAGAAACTCAGGTCTTATTTCATCTCATTCTCTTCTGTTATATGGTGGTAAATTTTAATTTATCCTTTTTTCCCCTAATTGTATTGGTTGTTTTTTGTTTAAAGGAAGTGGATTCAAGTCTGTTCGTCCTTTTCGTTCTGGTTATTTTGGTGCCTCCATTAAGCTTCAATCTGGTTACACTGCAGGGGTCATAACAGCTTTCTATGTAAATTTTCACTATTTTTAATTCGTTAATCAATAAGTTTGTAAAGCTACTTGAAACTCTCTCTCCTCCTTTTTAGACTTACTTGGAGAAGTGGTTAGAGTTTTTGTCTATCACTTAGATAACACGAGTTCAATATCTATCTTATTTCTCTTCCCCCAATATTATAATAATAAGGTAAGTTGCACCCAATGTTATTAAACTATTAGTAATTTTACGTTTTAATCATTTAACTTCAAAAAATTACAAAATTGTCACTTAACTATTCAAAAGTTTTTATTTAAGTCATTGGACTTTTAAAATCGACGTTGTATGACTTTTTCTATTTGCACCGTCTACACCAATCAAAAACTCTCATTCCCTTCTATTCTATAGTTTAGTGTTTTTTTTTTTCATAAAACAACTTTGAACATTATGAATATGTGAACAAAAAATCAAATAGCTTTCTTCTCCGATCTTCAACATTGATCGACTAGATCTAATGTATGTTATTCTACTTTTTGATGGATATTGTTCCATCATACCAATCATTGAATCATTGCTTGGAGCTTACTAGTGACTTAAATAAAAACTTTTAAATAGTTTAGTGACCATGTTGCGATTTTTTGAAGTTGGGTGACCAAAAGGTATACTTACTAATAGTTTAGTGACCTTTAGAGTAGTTTACCCATAATAATAAAAGAAACTTTCTCTCTATATATATTACATCAAATTTTATGTTAAAATATGAAGCAAATTGGTTAAGTAGGTTTTTATTTTTTTATCAACCGATTGTTGTCTCCTATGATTTCCCTATTGGGCTCTAAGATACAAATGATAATACAAATGGCAGCTATCAAACAATGAAGCTCATCCAGGATTCCATGATGAAGTGGATATGGAGTTCCTTGGGACTACATTTGGGAAACCTTACGCTTTGCAAACCAATGTGTACATAAGAGGGAGTGGCGATGGAAAAATCATTGGAAGGGAGATGAAGTTTCATCTTTGGTTTGATCCTACCATGGACTTTCATCACTATGCCATTCTTTGGCGTCCTAAGGAGATCATGTAAGTATAAATATTTTGGTGATTTGAGGGTTTTTTCCTAAGTTGGCAAAGAGATGTTTGTGTGTATTCTTTTCTGATATTTGTATCAGATTCCTAGTGGATGATGTGCCCATAAGGAGGTATCCAAGGAAAAGTGATGCAACATTTCCTCTAAGGCCAATGTGGGTGTATGGTTCAATATGGGATGCCTCATCATGGGCGACTGAAGATGGAAAATACAAAGCTGATTACAGATATCAACCATTTGTTGCAAAGTACACCAATTTCAAAGCAGGTGGTTGCTCTGCCTATGCGCCGGCTTCGTGCCGCCCAGTGTCCTCTTCACCTTTCAGGTCCGGAAGATTAACTATGCAACAATATAGAGCTATGAGATGGGTTCAAAGATACCATATGGTGTATGACTATTGCAGGGACCCCAAAAGGAACCATGACTTAACCCCAGAGTGTTGGAGCTAGTCAAAGTACCCTACCAACAGTTGGATCAAAAACTTTTTCAACTTGTCTGTAATTTGTGAAACAAATTTACTGTTTTTCCACTTGTTTTCCTTTGGTGTCTTGAGATGGATCCCACATCATGCAAGGTTTAGTTGATTCTTTCTCTCCCTTTCTCCTAAATTGAATGGTGGCTATGAATGGGACAAGTTTCATTCTTTAGTTATTTATAGAGTTAATGTATTTATGGATGGAAGGAAAGAGCTACTCAACTTGATTTGGACTCTCTTATTAAAGAGAGTCCTACACTTTTCATATCATGCTATATAATCACTGACAAAGTCAGAAATTTTTATTAGAGAGTCGAAATTAAATTAAATAGTTTTATGATAATAAAAATACAATTTCATCATTTTAATAGTTTATATTTTTATTATTTTTAATCATTATTAATTTAAAATTTTATAAATTATTAAGAATTTAAATAAAAAAATTTATTTTAGAAAAGCCAGGACCTTATCACCCTCTTTGTTCCCACTGTATATAATATTATCTTTAAATTCAGCCACTTCATTTATCAGTTTTCTTGATTTCATCTATTTTCACAAAAAAAAAAAAAAGATAATCATTGTTAGAACATTAAAAAAATACTGTGACAGATCTAAATTTACTATTTATTTAATATTTTTTAACATATTTTTAATAACATTTTTATATTTTATGAGTAAATATTAAATTAAATTTTTTAACTAATAAAACTGTGATAAAATTTTAGATTAAATTGGTGAGAATGCATGGTGTTTGAAGAAGTCTAGAGTCTAGACTACTAATCTTTTTCTCCCTCTTTTTTTCTCTCCATCAAACTCACTAAAGACTGTAACACCTTATTTCCACTTTGAGAAATTCTAATGATATATGTAAAGAATAAAGCTCATACTTTTGTAAGGGCAAAGTAAAGAATTTGTGTTAGGTAACCAAGATAATATTAGAAAATTTAAATTTTATCTTAAAATAATTTAAATTGAATTGTTAATTTAATTAAAGGGACCGTGATGGAACATTTTTAACAATGTTTATAATGTTTCAATAATTATAAAAAATAATATTATTTGAATAGTTATGTTTAATCAATAGATATTAAATGAATAATTATGTCTCTTATAAAGATATTATTATTCAGAAAAGATAGCTATTGAAATATGTCTCTATGAAGAGACATAAAAAATTCTTATAAATGGGGATGAAATTTCATTTGGAAATAATATCAATAAGTTTTAAAAATTCTTTCTATCCTTCCTCCATCTTTTAATATTATTAGATTATTCTATAAAGAATTACTGCAAAAATTCTTTGTAGAAATTAATTTTCTTGTTATACATTGCTCAGTGCTTAATAGATTATTTTCGTCAGTGCAAAACACAAATAATCATTACCTTCGTTGTATTCTCGAGGTTCATTTGTTTGAAACTCTTCTGCACATCGAATATAAGGGTCGAATAAAACCTTAAAGATAGTGGTTTGGTACATGCTTTAGAGCATTGTCCTATTTCTTCAATCACTGTTTGAGTTTCGTTCATGTGTTCGAGATTTTTCTCACCGTAATTTTGTACTAACAATTTCAAATTAAAATGGATAATACTCGTTAAATAAAAGTTTATAGATGGTTATTTGTGAATGGAGTTATGAAAGCAATAAAGATGTTTTTGGTTGGGTGGAATTTTCATAGAGGGCTGAGGGGAGGGAGTGGAAAAGTGGAAAAAATAAATTTTGAGTGTGTTTGGTTGACAAGAAAAGTGAGAGGAAAGAAAGTAGGACGAATGATCATTTTCCATCCTACTGCATAAAAATCAATTCTTCCAAATTAGAAAGATGAGATGAGAGAAAATAAGAAAAAAGTGTATATTAGTTCAAAATTATACATTTTTCAAATGTTTGATTTTTTTTCTTTTCATTTTTTCAACTCTACCAAGCAATGAATGAAAAAATTGTTATAAATACATTAAGTGGAAGTCTAACTCTTTTAAACCTCTAACTCCTTTAAACTCTCATTAAAGTAATGAGATAAAACTCTCTGGTTCATTTATGACCATGAGAGTAAATTAGATGTTTCAATTAAGAAACTAAAGAGACTCCATTTACATGTACTTTATTGAATGCAAATGAACTTATAAATAAAGCTACTTGAAATGAAAGTAGTAGAAGAGAAAATTCTTCACCAATTTGATTTATTGTTTACTTTAAGTGTTCTTTTATTTGATTATTTTATAACACGCTATCAGCACAAGCCTTTACAAGTTCATAGTGAAGTTCACGTAATTTCCGCTTTATATAATTTGTTCGTATAACTCCAGTTAAACTATATACGGTATAGATATTTTCAACATTCTTTTAATTTGTTTTCTAGATGAAATATTTGCTTTGGATAACATTTGCACATTTATTTTTACAACTCAAATGTTATAATGATAATTATATATACATGTTTTTTTTTACTAAAAGAAATTTCAATTAATGTAATTTGTGTTAAGTTATGATTATGACTATTCCTCTACATGTCAATATTTGACATACATATTATTATTTAGAAAATTTGGTGTGTATATATATATAATTGACTTATTTTACGATTTAGAATGCTTATCATTTTACTAATTTCTTTTATTTTGATTCAAGTGATTATAATATCAAATCTTGCCAAACTTGAATTTACGGGCTTAGACATATCAAGCAAAAATTATTTGTCATGGGTGTTAGATGCTAAATTTACCTAAATGTTAAAGGTCTAGGAAATACTATATTAGCAGATAAAGAAGCACCTAATCAAGACAAGGCAAAAGCAATAATTTTCATCCGTCATCATCTACATGAAGGATTAAAAGTGGAATATCTTACTGTGAAAGATCCTCTTAATTTGTGGAATGATTTGAAAGAAAGATTTGACCATCAGAAAACAATGATACTCCCTAAAGCTCGTTATGATTGGATGCACTTACGGTTGCAAGATTTTAAGACAATAAGTGAATACAATTCAAAACTTTTCAAACTTAGATCTCAACTAATATTATGTGGAGAAAACATAACTGATGAGGACTTGTTAGAGAAAACATTTTCAACCTTTCATGCTACTAATGTGCTCCTGCAGCAGCAATATCGTGAAAAAGGTTTTAAAAGGTATTCTGAATTAATTTCATGCTTTTTAGTGGCTGAACAAAATAATGAGCTGTTGATGAAAAATCATGGAATTCGTCCCACTGGTTCTGCACCATTCTCTGAAAACATAACTGATGAGGACTTGTTAGAGAAAACATTTTCAACCTTTCATGCTACTAATGTGCTCCTGCAGCAGCAATATCGTGAAAAAGGTTTTAAAAGGTATTCTGAATTGATTTCATGCCTTTTAGTGGCTGAACAAAATAATGAGCTGTTGATGAAAAATCATGGAATTCGTCCCACTGGTTCTGCACCATTCTCTGAAGTGAATGTAGCAGTACACAATAATTATGAACATGGAAAATATAGAGGTCACGGTCGGGACCGTGTCGTGGACGTAGTGGGGGACATAGTCAAGGATGTACTAGTAATCGTTATCATGTTGGTCATAATAATGGTATTACTAAACACCAGAAAAAGAATAACAGTGAAGGACAAGAAAGAGGTGGTCAAAATATTCCTTCAAAGATTGTTGAGAATTTATGTTATCGATGTGGTATGAAGGGGTATTGGTCACGTACCTGTCGTACGTCTGAGCATTTAGTGAAACTTTATCAAGCATCCATTAAAAAGAAGTGAAAGAATATGAAGATAAATTTTATGTCTCAAAATTATGATGAAATAGAGGCAAAAGATGAAAATATTCACTATGACCATGCCTACGAGGGTGATAAATTTCATGACCTTAATAATATAACTCACCTAGATATGACAAATTTCTTGGAGAATCATTTGAAAAGTTAATGTTATTTTGACATTTTCATGTTGATTTAAGTATGCTTTATTTTCTTGCATAAATAATAATTTATATATTTAATAAATATTTGCAATGTTTCTCATATTATATTTTGTTTATTTTTATGAAGAATATGAATATTTAACAAAGTTTCGTTCGATCCAAAATCAATAGAGATGTGTGTCTTGCAGATAGTGCTACAACACACACGATACTCAAAGATAAAATATATATTTCTCATTTGACAATAAGTGATGCTCATGTTAATACAATATCGGGTAGTTCAAAACTTATTGAGGGCTCCGAAAGAGCTATTATATTATTACCTAAAGGTACAAAATTTGTCATTGATGATGCTTTATATTCCACTAAGTCTCAAAGAAATTTATTGAGTTTTAAAGATATTCGTCTTAATGGATATCATATTGAGACTATGAATGAGAAAAATATTGAATATCTATAGATTACAAATGTTGAATATGGAAAGAAATATGTTTTGGAAAGGTTACCTGCTTTTTCATCAAGTTTATATTATACACATATTAGTGCAATTGAGACACATGTCACTACAAACCAGAAGTTTGTAGAACCACATATTTTTACTATTTGACATGACCGATTAGGTCATTCCGGATCTATTATGATGCGAATAATAATCGAGAATTCAATTGGATACCCATTAAAAAACAAAAAGATTCTTGAATTCAAAGATTTATCTTGTGTTTCTTGTTCTTAAGAAAAATTGATTATTAAACCATCACGAACTAAAGTTGGGATTGAATCTCCTGCATTTCTAGAACGTATTCAAGGTGATATATGTGGACCCATTCATCCACCATGTGGAACATTCATATATTTTATGGTATTGATAGATGCATCTAGTAGGTGGTCACATGTGTGTTTATTATCGACTCACAACTTGACGTTTGCGAGACTACTTGCTCAAATAATTCGATTAAGAGGACAAGTCCCAAATTATGCAATCAAAACTATTCATCTTAATAATACTGGTGAGTTTACATCCCAAGCTTTTAATGATTATTGTATGTCAATTGAGATAAATATTGAACATCATGTAGCTCATGTTCACACACAAAATGGTTTAGCTGAATCGTTTATCAAACGCCTCCAACTAATAGCTAGGCCATTGCTTATGAGAACAGAACTCTCTATTACAGCTTGGCGATATGCTATTTTGCATGCAGCAGCACTTGTGCACTTCAGGCCAACAAGTTAATAATAAATATTTCTCATTACAATTGGCTTTTGGTCAGGAGCCAAATATTTCCCATCTTAGAATTTTTGGATGTGCAGTATATGTTTCAATTACTCCACCACAACGCACAAAGATGGGTCCTCAAAGGAGGTTGGGAATATATGTTGGTTATGAATCTCCTTTTATAATTAAGTATATTGAACCATTAATTGGAGATTTATTTACTGCACAATTTATTGATTGTCATTTTGTTGAAACAACATTCCCAACATTAGGGGGAGAGAAAATACAACTGGTAAAAGAGAGTACATGGAATGGATCATCATTATCTCAATTAGATCCTCATACAAATCAATGTGAACAAGAAATTCAAAGGATCATACATTTGCAAAACATCGCCAATCAACTGTCAGATTCATTTACTGACCTAAAAAGAATCACAAAATCTCTCATATCAGCTAAAAATGCTCCAATACAAATTGATGTCCCAATAGGGCAAACTGTTAGTGCAAAAGACGGTAATCCACGCCTAAAGCGTGGAAGACCAGTCGGTTCCAAAGATAAAAATCCTCGTAAAAGAAAAAGAGCAAATAATCAAAATGGTTATATTGTGGAGGCAAGTGCCCAAGAAGATGTCAAAGATATAACTAATCAAAAAAACCCCAGAAGAGGTTCAGGTACTTGAAAATGGTGATAACGAAGAAATCTCAATTAGTTATGTTACTTCAGGAAAAAGATGGAACCGAAAAAATATAGTTGTCAATAGCAATTATTCTTATAATGTTGCTATTGAAATAGCAAAAACAAATGAAGATCTTAAGCCTAAATTTATTGAGGAATGTAGAAATAGAAAAGATTGGCCAAAATGGAAAGACACAATTCAAGCAGAATTAAATTCACTTTCTAAACGTGAGATTTTTGGACCTACAATCCAAACGCCTAAATATGTAAAGCCGGTAGGATATAAATGGATATTTGTGCGAAAACGAAATGAAAAAATGAAGTCGTAACATATAAAGCACGACTTGTAGCACAAGGATTTTCGTAAAGGCCCGACATTGATTACGAAGAGACATATTCTCCTGTGGTGGATGCAATCACGTTTAGATACCTTATTAGTCAGGCAATATGCGAAAAACTTTGCATGCGTCTAATGGATGTTGTTACAGCCTATTTGTATGGTATACTTGATAGTGAAATTTATATGAATGTCCCAGAAGGATTTAAAATCCCTGAAGGATATAGAGTTTCTCGAGAAAATTGCTCAATCAAATTAAAGAAAAATTTATATGGATTAAAACAATTTGGACGTATGTGTCTTTGTGAATATTTGTTAAAAGAAGGTTATAAAAATGATCCAATCTGTCCATGTGTTTTTATAAAAAGGTATGGATCAGGCTTTGTGATAATTGCTATTCATGCTGATGATCTAAATATTATTAAAACTCCTGAAGAGCTTAAAAATGCAGTAAATTATTTAAAGAAAGAATTTGAGATGAAAGATCTTGGAAAAATAATTTTTTGTCTTGGCCTACAAATCGAGCATTTAAAAGATGGAATTCATGTCTATCAGTCAACTTATTCGGAAAAGATCTTAAAGAAATTTTATATGGACACTCATTGAGTACCCCGATGGTTGTAAGATCGTTAGATGTGAATAAAGATCAATTTTATCCTTGCGAGAAAGATGAAGAGTTTCTTGGTCCTGAAGTACCATATCTTAATGCCATAGGGGCATTGATGTCTTGCAAACAACACAAGACTTGATATAGCTTTCGCTGTAAACTTGTTAGCAAGATTTAATTCTTCTCCAACACGTAGACATTGGAATGGAATTAACCAAGTGTTTAGATATCTTAGAGGGGCCACTGATATGGGGTTATTTTGTTCAAATGATTCAAAATCTCTATTAGTTGGCTATGCTGATGCTGGATATTTATCGGATCCACATAAAGGTCGATCTCAAACAGGATATTTATTTACATGTGGAGATACTGACATCATGGCATTCAATAAAGCAGACATTAGTTGTCGCCTCTTCAAATCATGCTGAAATAATTGCAATGCATGAGGCAAGCCAAGAGTGTGTTTGGCTAAGGTTATTAACTCAACATATCATGAAGATATGTAATTTGCCTTTACAGGAAAAGATGTCAACTATCTTATACGAAGATAATGCAGCATGTATAACTCAATTGAAGGGTGGCTACATTAAAGGTGATAGAACGAAACATATTTCACCAAAATTATTCTTCACTCGTGATCTTGAGAAGAAAGGTGACATAGAAGTTCAACAAATTCGTTTTAGTGATAATTTAGCTGATCTTTTTACTAAGGCGTTGCCAACTTCAACATTTGAAAGACCACGAGACAAGATTGGAATGCATCAACTCAAAGATATAATATGATGTTGTCATTAAGGGGAGTCTAAAACACGTTGTACTCTTTTCCTTTAACCAAGGTTTTTTCCCACTGGGTTTTTCTGGTAAAGATTTTTAACGAGGCAACTTATAATAGGATTGTATACTCTTTTTCCTTCATTAGGTTTTTATCCCACGGGGTTTTCCCTAATAAAGGTTTTAATGAGGCACATTTTTGTTTAAAAGACATACAAGGGGGAGTGTTATAAATATATTAAGTGGATGTCTAACTCCTTTAAACCCTCATTAAAGTAATGAGATAAAACTCTTTGGTTCATTTATGACCATGAGAGTAAATTAGATGTTTCAATTAAGAAACTAAAGAGATTTCATTTACATGTACTTTATTGAATGCAAATGAACTTATAAATAAAGCTCCTTGAAATGAAAGTAGTAGAAGAGAAAATTCTTTACCAATTTGATCTATTGTTTACTTTAAGTGTTTTTTTATTTGATTATTTTATAACAAAAATAATATTTTTCTCTTCATTTTTACATCTTTCCTACCAAATTCATCTAGAGAAAGAACAGTTATATATCTCGTCCTTTTAATTTACTATCCCTTCAATTTTTTATCTCCTAATTTTCATTCTACTCTATCAAACAATTCCTAAGGGATGTTTTGGATGACAATAATTTTAGAAGATAGCTAAGGTAGATGAAAATACTAAACAAATGGAGTGGTTTGTAAGTAGCTTTACAAGTGTTTTCAAAGTTTAAAAAAAGGATTGAAAATGATACATTAGTCCCAAACCCAAATAATATGTGTTTAAATGTTGTATCAAAAGTCCAAAATATTCTATTATTGGCTCTTTCTTCTTTTGGCTTTTCCTAATAATTTAAATCATTAACCACCCACACCCAAAACTCTCTTGATTCAAATGTGTCAACATGTTTGTTTTCTTAGTTGGACAAATATGCACCATCACAAAATCATCTATAAAATTAGAATACAAAACGCTTAATATAATATTTATACTCAAACTTAATACTTTTTCTTAATTTAATATTTAAATTTTTTTGACTTAATTTGATATTTTAACTTGACATTTTTTCTTAATTTGGTATATAAACTTTTTTTGGACCTAATTTGGTACCTCAGCTTTTTTTTAAATTCAATTTGATACCTAAATTTATTAAATATTATAAAAATTACGCAAAACAATAACTATGTTGAAATGTTTTTTTGTTATGATACAAAAATATTATCAATTTTAAAGAAAATTCATATTAAAATAGGTATTGAGTTATGCTTAATTAATTAATATTAAGAAAATATTAAGTACCAAATTAGGAAAAAAAAAGTTAACTTCAAGTACCAAATTGGACCCCAAAAAGTTAAAGTACCAACTTAAAAAAAAATGTTAAGTTTAAGTACCAAATTAGGAAAAAGTGTCAAGTTTAGTACCAAATTGAACCCAAAAAATGTTTAGATACCAAATTAGTAAAAAGTATCAAGTTCAAGTACTAAACACTATATTAAGCCAATACAAAAATAGTAAGATGGATTTTTTTTATTGGTGTGTTTAATAGAAAAGATATAAAAATTATAAAAAAAAAAATTTTGGTCCATAAATAATAATAAATAAAAAAAAGAAATTTTTGAAAAATGCATATCTTTTAATTAATTTACTTTACTTTCTCAATATTTCTCCTCTTATTAATCCAACTTAGAATGAGTTATTTCAAATCGGAAAAGATATTCTCTTTTTTTTTTCTATGTTTCTTCTATATATTTTTTTTTTTACTTTTTCATTTAATCTTTGAATGAGATAAATAGAAAATTTGAGGTTGAATTTTCTTGTTGAGTTTGCTTAAGGGGAAACTATAGTTTTCTTCTAAACTGGTCCAAAATTGTATCTATTTATCAAGCTTTCTTTCCAAGTCTTTTGAGAATAATAGCCTTCGTCTTCCATTTTTTTTTTTGAATATACTGGTGTGATTATATGATAGTATATGTTCATACTTTCTTAATTCTTTGACACACCTTGTACACTCAAGTGCTCGAACTCGAGTCTTCTCGGATGAATATCATCCTCGTTTCCATTGAAACCACTCATTGAGTTTTCGTCTTCCATTTTATTTGGTATTATAAACTAGACCTATCATTTTTGGCTTTATTGCAAAAATTCAATCTAATTGACTTAAATCTACATTTAATGGCTATAAAAGGTCGATAACTCATTTTTTTTTTTTAAATAAAATTTAAAAAATTGAATTTAACTCAAATTGATTGAAACTTAAAATAATTTGAATTTGAAAATAATTGAACAAATAAATTAAAATTATTGAAATTAAAATGATCCAACTCAAAAAATCAAATCCTCAAAATCAAATGACTCAAACCCAATGTGGTAAAATTGATTTCCACTTGAAATGAAAAGATTTAAAACTAACCCAAACTCAAATGACTTGAATTGATCAAACTTAAAACATTACTTGATTCGCCCAATTGGCCGGTCCACTGTCAATTACTACCACATTTTTCTTAGATAGCATTAAGTATAATAGAAAGTTTCTGAGAATTTAATCAACTGAAAAACGATTCTAACATTTGATATGTTAAATTATATTTTTTTTAGAATTTAATTTTCTCTTAGAAATTAATTACTTTCCCATGAATTATAAAAATGTAATTCCCATTATAAAAGTTTTTTTTCCATGTTGATTGGAAAGTTACAAAAAAATAAAGATAAAATTAACCCTATCTATATTAGTTTAGGATCTATTAATAAACATAAAGAAGAAGAACAACTTATTGCCTCCTTCCTCCTTCTTTCTATTTGATTTTCTCTATTACTTCAACGGATACTTCGAAAGTAATTTTTTCTCTAATTTTATTTTTATATGCATATTTAACCATTTATATATATTATATTTTTTACATATTATATTTGTTTTCTCTCTTGTTCTTGGTATATTAATTGAAAATTTAATTTTATTATAATATTTATGAATCTTTACGAGCAAAAAGAAAAAAAATAAGGTTTAGGTTCAGTTCTAAGACTGATTTAATCAAAATCTTTTTGCCTGATTTATCTTTGAATTATGATTTGTTGTATGTAATTGAGAATTCTAGTGGAATGACTTTTAAGAATGAGCAAATGATTGACAATCCATTTAGAAGTAAAATAGATAAGGACAAGTGATCAAATAAATTTCAAAACAATTATGTATTATATTCAAGTAAATTATGTTTTTTTTCAATATCCAAAGTAATTTATGTTATATCGGGGCTTTGAAAAAAATAATGTAAAAATTATCAATTAAATTTTAATATTAAATATTTAATCTAAATGTTTGTTAAGAATATAGTTTATTATAAAAATTAAATACATAATATTATATTTTATTTAATAAAGGTAAATTTATAAAGGTATAAAGACAAAATTAGCTCCTAACATTTGGGTGTTTGGTCACTTTGGCCCTTAAGGTTTTTTTTGGCTCACTTTCATACATAAGCTTTTTTTTTGGGTTAAATTGGTCATTTTTTAACTATTTTGCTGACGTGGCCGTTACATGACTAACGATGTTGATGTGGCAAATTTTTTTTCCACCTAGGCAAGTCCACATATGTAGCTGCTGACGTGGAATTATTTTATCTTATATGCTAGTCAGCAAATGATTTTAAAATTATTAAAATTATTTTTTCAAAATATAAAATTATTAAAATTATTTTAATATTTTAATCATCATCATCATCATCTTCCTGTTCTTTTGGATTTTTCTAGGTTTTTCTGTTTGTTCCCCTTCCCCTTATTTTTCTTCTTTGGTGGTCGTTTATCGGAGTTGTTCTAGTGGGTTGCTCCCCGATGAACTCCAATCTGTTCTGGGCAAAATTGATTAAAAAAAAAAACTTTTCTTCCATTTCCCAACAGCTTCCAAGCAACCAAACATATAAATAGTACAGCAATGGAAGCAATGAATAAGAGATTTTCAAGTGTGAGTTTAGTTACTCTTTTCCTTGTTTTTCTTCTTCCATTTCCAACAGTTTCCAAGCAACCAAACATATAAACAGTACCAAATAATCCATAAAAATAAGATGAGAAACTAATTGCTTCATCGGTGGTGGTTTTTCTCGATGAACTTTTTCAATCCCTTTTTACCACCGAGGAACCCTATCTCTCAAGATTTCAAATAAATCAAACTTGGCATAAAAGGATTTTTTACGTTGTTTGGCAGCCGAGAAAATAGTTTTTGAGAACGATGGGTGATGAGGCTTTTTCCTAAGAAATGAGATTGAAATAGAGAACCTTGAAGGGTTGGGAGAGTGGTGGAAGAAGAAGTCATGGTTTGGTTCATAATCCAAGTGGAGAAGTAGTCATGGTTATGAGATTGAAATAGAGAACCTTGAAGGGTTGAGAGAGTGATGGAAGAAGAAGAAGCCATGGTTTAGTTCAGAATCCAAGTGGAGAAGTAGTCATGGTTTGGTTCAAATTTTAGTACAGATTTGGGAACTTAAAATGTGTTGGAAAAATGATGAGAAGAACTGGTGTTAGATGAGAAAATGAGGAAGAAGATGAAATTGTGAAAGAATTAATGGGGAAGAAGATGAAATTAAAAATTAAAACTATTTAATAATTTTAATAATTTTAAATTAATTTTAAAATATTTTAATAATTTTATATTTAAAAAAATAATTTTAATAAATTTAAAATCATTTGCTTACGTGACATGTCACATCAGCAGTTGCATATGTGAACTTAGGTGAAAAAAAAATTTGTTAGGTTAGCACCGTTAGTCAACTAACAGTTACGTAAGCAAGATCGTTAAAAAATGATCAATTTGACCAAAAAAAGTTGATGTATAAAAGTGAGCTAAAAAAAAACCCTTAAGAACTAAAGTGATCAAACATCCAAATGTTAGGAGCTAATTTTATCATTATGCCATTTATAAATTAGCATTATATTTTTAAGAAAGTTAACTAAACATGATAACCTAACTTTCCATCCAATGGACATCAAAAGTTGTAAAGTAACTTGTTGACAGTCACATTCTCAATAATCACATTCCAAAAAATCATATTTCATTGAAATTATAACATTAGAAAACACCAAATGCTACCTTAATGTTGAGAGCGAGAGACATTAAAATCCCTAATTATAATCCTGGATATTGTAGACAACAAAACATTTGTTGGGAACCCCCCCCCCCAAGGATTGAGTTCAACAAATCATGGATGTCCTTTGAAGACTTTATAGAAACATAAGGTCACATGAGAACAGCTTGTGTGTGATTTTTTTTTTTTTTAATTACAAGAGGGTAAAACCCTAACAGCAATGTGATTAACACGATTTGAACTCAAACCAGACCTGGAAGTAATTAACACCCTGACTATCGACCAACACATGAGTGAATCTTTAACATCTCTATTTCAATCATTTTCATGTTATAAAGATTTTGATGTTGATATAACTGCTTTTAGCTACAGAAATGGAAGCAGCAACCAAAATAAAAACTCAATCACTACTAGCAAACGGGGTGAATCTTAACAAGCAGAGAGAAGGGCTTAAAATCTAGTGTACAATGTGAAAAATTCATATATTAATGAAGTCCTTTCTATAATCTGTACTTCTTATAGCTTCCAATATATGCCCAGTTTGTGTAAGATGCCCGAAAGAACTCCATAGAAAGTGATTTCCGCAAATATCACATATAAAAGGGTCCCTAATCGCTCTGACTTCCATACATTGTTGAAAACATGTTTTTGGATCCAAAAAACCTGATAACACAGTAAGTTGCGTCACCGAATACTAGTAAAAAAGAAATCTACGTCATCACTTTAACAACAATAACTAACCGTGTTAATAATTTGGACCAAAAAGAAGGGATTATATAAAACTGTGATTCCACATCATCTCTATATCTTTCCAGCAGGGAATGACAAATCAAAGTTTTTCTTCTGATTTTTAGCAGTTTTAGTTGGATTTGAATTTTTTTTCATGAAGAAAATGCTAAAAATCAAGAGTAAAAATCTGATTTATTATTCTCCTATTGAAAAGAGATATAAATAATGTGGAATCACAGTTTTAAGTTAAAATAAAGGCATCAGTGGAGCCAAGTAAAGGCCCAGAGGAGCCATGACATCCCCAAGGTTTAAAAGTTTTTCAATTTAGCCCTTAGTAAATATACTATGACCCGCCCAAAAATATAAGTAAGCCTCCCTCCAGATTTAAGATTTTTGCAATTTTCCCCTTTATATATATTATAGCCCCTTTAAAATGATAAAATTTTAATTGAGACCCTTTATAATTTATAAAATTTTAAATTAGTAATGATAAAATTACACTTTGGCCCCCTCAAAAATGATAAAAATTTAATTTAACCCTTTAAAAATTATAAAGATATAGACTATTAAAATGATGAAATTATATTTGTACTATAGTAAAAATATACAATTTAATTCTCCCTCAAAAAAAAAATTCTAGCTCCGCCACTGAGTAGAGGGATTAAATCCCGAATTTCAGTATAATAGAAGGATTAAAATCTGAAATAGTTGGATGATGTTACTTACAAGGGTATTGTTTGTTGACTTATAATACCATCCATTTACAAATGCTGGAAGGATGGCTTGTGCCCCAAGCACATATATCAGCATTGCATTCATGCCTATCCATTCCAGGAACAAGAATGGTGTCCTCCATCCCCAAACATCAATCTGTTTCATTTAATTTACAAGGGGAACATCGAAAAACGAACACACTTCAATAGATTAGCGTTGACATTTAAAGGACAAGATGGGTCAAAGAGTACGGAATTGTGGTTACCAGGATGTAGAATGCTGAGAATACGATCCCGGCTGCACCAGCAGTGAAACACACGTAGCTGAAACTGTAAAGCTGTTTGTTGATGGGAATGGCTGCAAAATTTGCAGAGAAAGCAATTTGTGTTTAGATTTCATATTGAAGGATGTAATGGAAACTGATTTAAGGAGGCTGGCTCACCATCTGTAAAATGAAGAATGATGCCTACAATAAGTAAGCCTAATGCCACTGAAACCCATTGCTTGAGCCTCTCTGAGTGACCCTACAAATATCACCATTCATTTTTAAATTCCTTTTCAGATATTGCTGATTGGCAAATTACAAAATCCTGATATAGTTTCTAACCTTGAAATGAATTAAAACGTGTCCGTAATGGATTCCGATAGTGCCGGAGAGGATAGCCAAAATCGAACTAAGATAAAAACAGGAACCGATCAAATCACTGCATATAGACTATATGTTTAGAATAAAGTTATGGTTAATCAAAACAAACCTTAGCAAGCCTTCAGGTTCAAATGGAGCTCGACACCAGCTCGGTGCATCTTCACGGATAGGACCAGAACTCAGAGAACTATGAGTGCAAGCCTACAATTTCGTTGAAACAAAGTCAAATATTGCCATGGTAAGCAACAATGACTTACCCAAATCTATTGGAAATTGAAGCAGAGGAAGGACCAACCTTTAGGCGTTCCCAGACTGGATACATGTAAAGATGATTAATGCCCCAAACCTCTCGATCAACATAACCGACAGCATTGCAAGCGGGTCCTAAGTGTCCTCTCATCCCACATTTGACCTTAATATTGCAGGGAAAAAAGAGTGATTAGTTAACTGAAGTTGTGGAGGACCTGGAGGTACTTGATAAGCTTTATGCATTAAGCTGTTGAGCTTATAATTCACCTTACCGTGTATTGTGTTGTTTCATTGTCTGTGGACACAACAAAACTCCAATCTGGGACGTATAGTGAATATGTTGTGGTCATGTAAATGACAAATGCAACGAATCCTCCAAGCCTGGATTTTCAATTACATAAAATGATATCTTACTTCAGGAGAAACTCAAAACAATGTATAGTCCAAGTAACATCAATTATGATTGTAAATAGATCTCTCAGTTCTGAATCAAACTCGAAAATCCGACTTAAATTAACCCGAATTCAAATCCAAACCAACTTTATTTGATCATAAAAGTCAACAACTCAAATTTGCTTAACTAGAACCCGATGATGACTTGAAAAAAAGAATATCCAAACTTAAAATGATTCGAACCTAGAATGATTCGAACCTAGAATGATTCGAACTTGAAATTACCCAAACGACTTTAACCCGAGTGTCAAAATTTGAAATGAGTCAAACCCGAGAAACCCAGCTAAGCAAACTCTAATGACCTAACCCCACAACAACTCAAATCTGAAATTATCCAGAGCTTGAAATGACCAGAAAATTTTAATTAATCTGACTCAAATTGAGTCAACTCAACGACTCATTCAATTGATAGCTGTAATTGTAAATATAGAATCCGTGTGTTAGTTTACCATTGCCAGCGGTAAGCAGTGAAAATGGAAGAATAGCCAGGTTCCAAAACTGTTTGTCTGCGCTTGGTGGTGAGAGTCTCGATCACGGCCACAATGAAGTAAACCAAAGCTATTCTCTGTTTACACATAAGATATTCATCATTAAATAATAGATTAATTTTGAAGACAAAGATTCACTTTCTAAATCTGTTAATTTCTGGATCGTACGCAATCGCCATTTTGATTCCATTGTTTTCATGAAGAAAGGAAATTATTGAGATTTGTGGTAAAAATGAAGATGTTCTGTACCTGGAGGATTCCACACCATCGTATTTTTTTCATGTCTACTCCATAAACAAGTTCATTTGGCGCATGGGAGTATCCACCTGCACATTTCATTTGCATTATTCAATCCCATTATTCTTCATTTCAATTTGATTTTATCTAACCTTCAACTCCAAAAATGATTTAAACCTAAAATCACTTGAACTTGAAATAATTCAAATCACAATCCATCCCAACTTGAGTGTCAAAACCCAAATAAAAAACTTCAAACTGAACTAATCCGAATAACATGAATAAAAAATTAAAATGACTTAAAAAAAAAACCCAAACTCAAAAAATTCAAACCCAAAATAACCAAAACCCCGCTTTATAACACAACTTTTATTAATATTTTCCGTACATTTGGAGAATTATTTTCCAATACTCATGTGAATATTTTAAAAATCATGCACTAAAAAAATTATTAAATATCTATGTCAGACATGAATACGTCAAAAAAAATACGTGTTCATCACTTAAGTATGACTTAAATTCGAATCATATTAATTGTGTTATTGTTAGAATTTTACCCTTTTTGTAATTTATCAAAAAAAATTAATGTATGAAAAATATTCAGGAATGATGAATACCTTGCAATAAAACTCCCCAAAATAGAAGCTTTAGAGTTCTCAAGCATATCTTCTTAATTGCATCCTTTATACTGGGAATTTTCTGGAACAGAGAAAAAAGCATTTGAGTTTGACTGTATTTTACATTTTTATTTAAAAATAGACATTAATTTTAACATATTTGATTAAATAGTAAATTAATTTCTTTTTTCAAGATTTTATCTATTTTTATCTAATTGATAATGCGGTTGACGACACAATTAAACGACGTAACATGTCATTTGTATCTTATATTGATATGATTTTTTTAACACATCAATAAATATTTTAAAATTTAAAAAAAAATAAATAACTTTTTAATAATTATTTAATAACCATGTTCAGGATGGATATAAACAAATGGTTGTCCAGATTCATTTGAACTTGGACAAATAGATACTCAAATTTATCTTACATGTTATTTTTTAAATAATTATAAAAATTTATTTAAAATTTTAATAAATTTAAAAATTATTTAAAAAGTTATTACAAACAATGTCCATAATGAACATGATCAAATGGGTGGTTTCTTACATAATTATTAAGTAGCTACATATCTACTTATCTTATTGTAATACTTTTTTTTTTGAAAATTTTATATTAAATAAAAAATTAAAATAATTTTCAAATACATTTAAAATATTAAATTTTGAATGATTTATCAAACACACTTTTAATTTCATAATTTGGATTTTTTAATAATAACTTTTTGGTATGAACTAAGGCCCTATTTGATAACTCATTAAAAAAATTAAACCAGCTAAAAATTAATTTATTCATTTATTTAATTTTTAAGCACGCATGATAACCCAACATGAAAACCAAATGGTAGAATATTTTCAATGAAAAAGTATTGAAATGATGAGTAGATAAAGAGGTACTTCTCACTTAATATAGAATTTTTTTCAATTGTTTCTGAATTTCTTAAATGCTTTGCATTTAAATTTTTTTAAAAATTTAAATTTATCAAATAATTTAATCAAATTTAATATTTAATTTTTCAATACTTAATTTTCGATATATAATTTTTTAATTTATCAAACAACACCTAAAATATAACATTTAGAATTGTGAGTGGACCAAATTTGTACCTTGAGAGCTAAGGCAATGGCAACCCCAACAATGAACAGAAAAAATGGCATCACAAAGTCAGCCAGTGTGCATCCATTCCATGGTGAGTGATCAATCCTGGCATATGCTCCCCCAGCATCATCTACTAATATCATCAACTACACCCAAATATCACAACACCTTATTATAATAACAATCCATGTTTAAGGTTTATTCGAGTAGAGTCGAGTTAAATTTGCAAATTTTGAATATTCTTTCATGTCAAAACTTGTGACTTACCACAATGGTGAGCCCTCTAAAAGCATCCAAGGTTGCTACCCTCTTGGTCTTTTGCTTTACCAATGGTTGTTGCTGCTCCTGCAACTGTTGTTGTTGTTCTTCTTCAACCAGCTCATCTCCCTTTTTCTCCATATTTTGCCCTTCTTCCATCTTTCTAGGGTCCGCCATAACTTTACTGTGAAGCAAGGTTACAAAGTAGGGAAGCTTGGAGGCTGATAGCAATGGTGGTGAGAGAGCTAAAAATGGAGGCCAACAGAGACAAGTTTATAATCAGAGAAGGCCGGCAATGGTTGGCGCCTAAGGGGCACGGTGGGGCCTCATTGATACTTCAAAGTTTAGAGTGAGACAAATGGATAAAGGTTGATTCGGAACCATCAATGCACAGGCTATGGCCGTTTAAGACATGAAACAAGTCCCCAGATTCCTTGGTTGGTGGCTAGTAACTGTCATAACGACATGGTGAAAATTGGGATGGTAAAATAAATACAAATTAGTGGTCGGATCAAAGTTTAGTTTAGATGATTCATGTAGATATTTGGTTAGGTTTTATATTTTGATAAAATTCAAAATTTATTGAATCCATGTGTTAGTTTGATGGACAAGGTGTTCAACGCTCCAAATGTGATTTGAGTTCAAGTCGTGCTAATCACGTTGCTGTAACTCATTGAAAAAATTCGAAATCAACTAAAAATAATAATAGTATGAATGATAACACTATAATTTTGGGAAAATAAAAAAAGAGATTTAAGTTTTAATATCAAACTCCATTGGAGTATGGGTAGAATATTTGACAACCCTCCTCACCTTAGCTGTTTGATTAAGAATCATCGTATGTACAAGGAAAAATGTTTAATAATATATTTTGTGGAAGTTTAATTTGGGCAGTCTTAACTGTTTTCTTGGTGTTTGATTGTGAGTATCACTTCAAAAGGATCACAATTTTGTTTTTAATCATCAATATATATATACACTAAAACAAAGTTAGAGTTCAAATAAGGAAATTTAAGTTTCAACTGTTAGTTAGATTTATGCCATTTGGCAAACCCATGGAGTGCCATGTGTAATTTAAGAAATATATTAAAAATATTTTTACAATATTCATCTATTTTAAAGAAGAATTTTTTTTTATGAATTACTATAATAGGGCAAAACCTGAACAACAAACATGACTAACACGACTCAAACCTAGAACACACTTGAGACAGTAAATACTTTGACCATCAAATCATCACATAAAATTCTTAAAAAAATAATTTTTAATACATTCATAAAAACACCATATATTCTAATTGTTATTACATTATCTCAATATTAAAATACTTTAATAAAAGTTCATATGATATGAAATATTTTAAAAATTCAGAATTTAAAAAATAATATTTTTGACATGTATTAAAATAAAATAATATATATTATTAATTTATTTTAAATCATATAATAAAATATTTTAAAAATAAAATAATATGACACTAATTACTTTAATAATTACATAACTTTAGTATGTGAAAAATCAATAATATGTTTAAAGAAATCAAACATTTTCACATATGTATTAAAAGGGAAATTATTACCTTTTGAAAAATTGATATTTTTTTTAAATATACTGGTGTGATTATATAGTAGTTTTGTTTGTACTTTTTTAATTTTTTGACAACTCACACACATTTTGTATATACTGGTGCTCGAACTCAGATCTCTTAAGATGAACAACATTCTCTTAATCATTAAAACCACTCGTTAAGTTTAAAAAATTAATATTAATTACATACATTTTCACGTATATAATTTTATTAAAAACGATAATTTATTTTTTAATGTTTAACTTTAAATAATTAGCTAAAACTATTCCATGGATCATTACCATATTTTAATTAATTCCTTTCTAACACAAATTTGATTAGTTTTTTTTTCAATATATAATCATCCATTAAATAAAAATAAGACAAAAACAAACTTAGGAATCAACACCGAAAATTAATCCCAAGTCAATAGATTTAATTTTGTAATCGATCCTTGGCCTAAGAATAAAACGAGGTTTTTCAGATAACAAAAGTGAATTCAAGAAAGAAAGAACGACATCCCAAATAATGCGGTTTGCAAATAATAAAACTACCTAAGCTAAGGAATGCATGATTGTATTAACATATCGGAAGTCCATTGGAAAGACACATTATGACATTGATCATTCAACGAATCACAATCGTTCAAAATCAACCCAAATTCTGACATAACAGAAGAGCAGTAATTACCCCCTAGAATCGAGGTCAAGAACAACGTTATCCTACCCGTGCTCTTTGATCCAAGAAAGAGCTTCCCTTACCTATAGCTTTTTTACCCAACATGGGCTGCCATGACATCACACCTTGATAAAAATAGAAAATAAGTTATTTTATTCGAATGATTTAAAAAATAAATAATTATAAAAATAATTCAAGATAAAAAAAAATCACCTAAATAACATATGGTAAATTTGGGTGGAGAATATTAATGGTCGGCATCAACTTCTTTTCTGATACAATTATTATTTTATAATTGTGTCAGTGCTTAAAAAATATTTTTTTTTGATTTTGAGATTTCAATAATTGACATCAAGTTATTTTTTTCCATCGTATCATATTGATATACATTTATATTAGTTTTTTTTTAAAAATTGGCATGACCGGCACCAACTTTTTAAATAAAAAATAATTTTTTGGGTGCTGACTATTTAATGGTCAACATCAACTTTATCTGGTATTAAAAAGAATTTGGGTTTGGGGTATCAGATGGTCGACATCAGCACTGGAAAATTATTTTACCTGGGGTTTTGGGACACTAATGGCTAATATTAACTTTATTAGATATAAAAAAAATCTGAGGTTTTGGACCACTGATGGTCGACACCAACTTTATCAGATATAAAAAAATATATTTTTCTACGGTGCTGAGACACTGATGACTGGCACCAACTTTATCAGATATAAAAATTTTAATTTTTTTTGTGATGTTAGCCATTGATGGTCAGCACCAAGTATAAAAAATTTTATCTGATAAAGTTTATGTCAGTCATTAGTGTCCCAAAACTCAAAAAATAAAATTTTTTATTCCCAAAAAAGGTGGTGCCAACCATTTATCACCCAAAACCCAAAAAATATTTTTTTATATCAGATAAAAATTGGTGCCAATATTAAATGGCAACAACCCAAAAAATTATTTTTTATTTATAAAGTTGGTGTCGGCCATTACATGCCCAGGACTCAATTTTTTTTTCAAATACTGGTATAAACGTTTACCAATATAATACGGTGAGAAAAAAATACCATCATGCTAGCCATTGAAGTCCCAAAACTAGAAAAATCAAATTTTAAGCCCTGACACAATCATCAGACAATGATTGGGTCAAAAAACAATGTAGTGCTGACCATTAAAGTCCCTCACCAAATTTTACTATTCATTTCAGGTCAGTTAGATGATTGTTTTTGAACCAAAATCATTTACTTAAATAATAATTTTTTGATCATTTAAGTAAAATAGCCCCATAAATAGCATGAATAAACTGTACCATCAGCATCCCCAAGAACGAGAACATAACTAGTTTTCTACTCCATTGTAATAAAAAAAAACCATAAATTTCAATTTATTTTACATTATATATAAGTAAAAGAAACATTTATAAATAACAACACAATTTAAAAACTTAAATTAAAAAACACAACTTTAGGCTTGTAGCACGATTTTCTCTGCCTTGTAGCACGTCTTTGTTTTTCTTCTGTTTTTCAGTATTTTTGCTAGATTGGATTTGCTTTGGTTTTTCTTTTAGGTTTGCTGGATCACATTAGAGGCTCTTTGAGTTGGATTGCCTTGCTCGCCTGGGGTCCGGTGATTGTAGGTTGTGTTTTACTGCTCCGTTTCTGGGTAGTGTATGTGACTTTGCGAAATGGTAGATTTGGAAAGGAACTTGGTTGATTTGTCACTAGAAGACGGTGAGGAGGAGGTGATGGGGAGTCTTGAAGCCTCGATTGCTGCGGTGAGCGAATCACTTGATAACTGTTTTGTAGGATCTTTTTTTACGACAAGTGTGGTTAGCTTCCTAGTGATACGGGTGACGTTGGCTAAAGTTTGGCACCCTATTGGTGGCATTTCAATTACTGACTTGAATAAAGGTAGGTATCTCTTTCGCTTATACCATTGCGTTGATGCGAATAAGATTGAGGCATGAGGCCTTGGAATTTTAATTCCCACCTATTGATTCTACACCAATTACGAGAAAGGGAGGATCCTCGGACTGTTCCACTCTTTTGGGTGAATTATTGGGTTTTGGTAAAAGATTTACCCTATGGTTTTGTTTCAAAAATAGTAGCTCATTGAATGAGAAATTTCGTTGGCGAGTTCATAGAATATGACAGTCAAGCAGTATCTTTGGGTTACACTGGAATTTTAAGAATGAGGATTAGGGTAGATGTTCATAAACCTTTATGGAGAAAGAAGAAAATAGCTTTGTCGGATGGGTCTTTCCATTATGTTGGGTTTGTATATGTAAAGCTAACTTTGTTTTGCTTTATCTGCGAAATGTTGGGACATGGGGAAGCTTTTTGTCCACTTAGAATTCTGCAAGAGGATTAGGAATTTGTATTTGGATAGGACCTCTTACTATGGGCTCCTAATCGACGTTTCATGGTGCCGACAAGCAGGTGGCTCAGGGAGGAAGGAAGGACGCTATCTAATATGAAAAGTAGACTTTTGAGGGATCAAGTGGCACTTCAAGAGGGGACATTATAGGAGTTAGGATTCGAGGGAAAAATCTTGCAAGATTGGATCAACAATTTATCCAAAAAGTAATTTTGAATTGGAGTAAACAAAGGGTGGGGCCGTACATGTCGGTTACAAAGGAGAAAGCCACAATGCAGATAACAGGAATTTTATAAGCTCTCAAAACAGGCCTGACAATATTATTTATGATGAGGATATAGAGGAGCATAATCTAATACAATATGGGCAGAGTCTTAAACGACTATAGTTTTAAGATCAAAGGATCAAAGCTTGGCTTGAGGAAAGAGTGAAAGGAAATTATCTATCACTATCGGTAGGCTCCACATAGCAGGCCAATCAGGCCCAATGAAATTTCTTAGATGGAATGTTCGGGGCTTGGGTGACCCTAAGATAGTTCGTCGACTTCGAAAAATGCTAAAGGATATAAACTCCTCTGTAATTTTTTTGGCAGAAACAAAATTACAGAGTACAAGTACAGAAGGTGTTCGGTGATCTTGTGGTTTTCCAAACGGAATAGCTATAGATTTCACGGGTTCTAGAGGAGGGTTTTCTTTTGGAAGGAAACAGAGTTGCTCAATAACTTTGAGGTCTTTTTTGAGATCGCATATTGATTTTATCATTCAATACGACACCCATGATAATTATTGGAGGTGTATAAGCTTCTTTGGTGCACCCCAAGAGCATAAATGTCAAGAATTATGGTAGCTTTTGCGTTAGTTGAATGATTGTCTTGGTTTGCCATGGATTATGGTAGGAGACTTTAATGAGATCTTGTTTTCCTTTGAGAAACAGGGTGGTCTACTTAAGAGCGACAATCAGATGAGTGTGTTTGCTAATGCTTTAGAGGATTATGCCCTTACGAACTTGGGTTTTGAAGGAAAGTGGTACACGTGGGAGAGGGGTCAGTTGGCATCCAATAATATTTGGGAGCTCCTTGATAGGGGTGTTGCTAATGATTCGTGAGGGTAACTCTTTCCCTCCTATAGTGTCTCACATCTTTCGCATACATTTTCTGACCATTACACTATTATGTTGGATACGGGATTCAGATATGGACAAAATATGATGTGGCAATTCTGCTTTGAGGCTGCTTGGTTGTTGGAAGAGTCCTATGAAGCCGAAATTGCCCGACTTTGGAAGGACTCTAGAGGCCATGTGTTGAGTAGGCTTACTTATGTCAGTAATGGATTACTTCGATGGTTCAAAAGAATTAGACATGAGAAAAGAAACTCTTTGGCATAACTTCAAACTAGACTTGAGCAGCTTATCGCTCTTTCACCAATGGACGATATGCTAGGAGAATTAGGAGAGGTTAGGTTGGCAATGAATATCGAAATGGACAAGAAGGAAATCTATTGGGAACAAAAGGCGAGGGTGAATTGGTTACGGTTTGGTGATAGAAATTCCTCATTTTTTCATCACTTTGCTTCCTAGAGGAGATGACTCAATGAGATAAAGAAGATAAAAGATAGTGAGGGGGTGTCGTGAAATGGGGTTTGAAAGTTAGTAAAGTGGCACGGGATTATTTGAATATTTTTTTACATCGCAAGATATGTCGAATGAGGATGCGATTCTTGAAGGGATTGAAAAGTACATTTCGGAGGAGATGAATCCAAGACTTAATCGACAGTTCACTGCTGATGAGATATGTATTGCATTCTGATCGATGAGCCCATTGAAAGCATCGAGGCCTGACGGTTTGGGAGTGATTTTTTACCAAAAATTCTAGCATATAATTAGAACTGAAGTGTCATAATACTGCATTGATCTCATTCATGGTACTACTCCTTTGTCTTATGTTAATCACACGCATGTTGTTATAATTCCCAAAGTAAAGTCTTCTAAAAATATGATGTATTATCGTCCATAAGTCTCTGTAACGTAGTATATAAAGCACTTTTGTGTCAGGGAGATTGATAATGGACAACATTCTAACCGTATTTGAAATTTTGCATTCTTTCAAAAACAGGAGAGTGGGAAAGATTAGCTCTTTTTCCTTCAATCTTGACATAAGCAAGGCTTATGATCGAGGTGAGTGGCGTTTTATCGAAGTAGTGCTTGGTAAGATGGATTTTTCTAAAGATTGGATTACTCGACTCATGAGGTTTTTCAGTTCAGTTAGCTACTCTGCTGTGATTAATGGTAAAGTGAAAAAGCACTTTTTGCCAATTCGAGGAATTTGACAAGGGGATCCTTTAAGCCCCTATCTGTTTCTTATTTGTGGGGAAGGCTTGTCAGCTTTGCTAAGGAGAGCGAATCTTAATGAAACTGTCTTGGGGGCTCGTGTTTTGAGAGGAGCTCCTAGGGTGTCTCACCTTTTGTTTGCAGATGACAGTCTTATTTTTGGTGAGGTCACAACTTTGGGTGCATCGAATCCGTTGGAGGTTCTTAGAGTGTATACTATGAGCTCTTGCCAACTTATTAACTTTGAAAAGTCAAGGGTGTTTTTTAGTTCGAATGCTGCGAGCCATAACAAGGAAGATGTTGGATGTATCTTGAGGTCCCTTGCGTTGATAGTCTTGAAAAATATTTAGAGCTTCCTTGGTCGTGGGTCGAAACAAAAAGAATGCTTTTGCTGCTCTTTGAGATAGAATTAAGAGCCGAATCTCATCTTGGAGTATGCTCATGTTGTTCATCGGGGGTAGGGCGGTTGTCATCAAATTCGTACTTCAAGCTATTCTTACTTTTGCAATGCAATGTTTCTTACTCCCTACAACTCTTTATAGGGAAGTAGAGGATCTTTTAGCTCACTTTTGGTGGCAAAATCCAGGAGATAAGAGGGTTACATTGGTGCGAGTGGTTCACACTGTGCTCTCTAAAGGATGATGGTAGTGTAGGCTTCAAAGACTTAGCAAAATTTAACATTGTTTTGCTGGCAAAGCAAGTATAGAGGATCCTAATGCACCCAACATCGTTGGTAGGGCGTATTCTTAAGGCGAAGTATTTTCCCCATTCGAGTTTTCTTAGTACGTAGTTGGGATCCAATCAATCTCTTATATGGAAGAGTATTTGGAGTGCTCGACACCATTTGGAGATGGGTCTTAGGTGAAAAGTTGGCAGGGGGCGGTTGATAAATGTTTGGGAAGAGAGGTGAGTACCAAGTACAGAGACTAGAAAGGTTGCTTTGCCTCAGACGGAACCTAATAATTGGGTCTCTAAGCTTTTGGTGGAAGGAGCGAGGGAATGCAATGAACCTATGATAGATTCTATTTTCCAAGAGGATAAGGCATTTTTAATAAAATGTATCCCATTATCTTCTTATGCTTAGGAGGGCATACTAATTTAGGGGTGAGCACTCGAGTATTTATATTATCCGTAGTGAATATCGTATGTTGATTCCTAGATACTTCCCTATGCCATAAGAACGTAGGCTCTATAAACATATTTGGAGTTTAGATTGCCCTCAAAAGATCTGTATTGTTATATGGAAAGTATGTAAATTTTACTTGCCAATAAAACATATGCTGTATTTTAAACGCATTAGTCATGATACGATCTGTCCTAGATGTCAATTGTTAGGAGAGGATTTGAATCATGTTTTCAGATTTTGCTTATATGCAATTGAAGTATGGAAAGCCATGGGGTATGATACATCAGTGCAATGACATCAAATGGGGTTCTATAAACTATTATCTTAGCTTTTTGATATGCAGGGATGCTTAAATCATAAAGAGGTGGCAGTTACAATTTAGGCTATTTGGACAGCACATAATAAGTTAATGTATTAAGGAAAAAAGCAATGTGTTGGTGACCTGGTTGTGTTCATTTGCAGCTATTGTAAAGAGTTGGAAGCTCTGACTACGTTTTCTTCCAATCCAAATTCTGTTGCTTCGGTCAAATGATCCCCCTACCTAAACTGTTAGTTAAAATTAATGTGGATGTGAGCTACCTTTCTTTTTGCATCATAAGGCATGCTCAGGTGTTATTATTAAAGACTATAAGAGAGCTGTCATGGGTGCTTATAGTAGACTAACCTAACCGGTATCATTTATTTTTTTGGCAGAAGGTTATGCGGTAGTTCATGGGCTTTGTTCTGTATATGAGATGGGATTTCAACGGGTGATCTTGGAAGGCGACTCTAGAACTATCATTGAAAAAATTAATAGCAATGTGAAGGATTTTTAAGAGGTTAGTGCTCTTACGTGGGAAGCGAAGCAACTCTTAAAGACCTTTCGCAATTGTTAATTCTCTTTTGTAGGTCGAATGGGTAACCAAGCTGCACATATAGTTGCGCATGAAGGTATAGCTTGCGAAGAATATCAGTTTTGGGTGGAGGATGCTTCGAGGAGAGTTCTCATTGTCGTGGATGAAGACCATCGCCGCTTGGACCCACCGTAGCTTTCTGTTTCCTTCATCGAATGGTTTAAGGGCTTTTGATTCTTTACCCTCGTTTGTTTGTGGCTACTCATGGTGCTTCACAGATCTACTAAGTCTAAAAAATTGGTAGCATCGGTCGATTGGATTGTCTTTTTTTCTTTGGTTTGAGCTTGTTTTTGGCCCCTAATTTTGGTGGTTATTTATTTTTGTTTTTGGAACTAAACATTATTTATTGTTGTTGTGTCTTTCCCATTTTATATTTATGATGAGGTCGATTTAAATAAAAAAAATAACTAGTGTATCTTAATTAATTAAAAAAATAATTCTATCTCTTAATTTTTTAAATAAAAATACCAAATAATCACATGCAATAAGATACATTAATAATACCATTATTTAAAAAAACTAATTTTTTTTCACATGTATTAAACAATTTTGAACGATATGTTATGAAGCTATTTTCCCCATTCGAGTTTTCTTGGTGCGCAATTGGGATCCAATCAATCGCTTTTATGGAGGAGTATTTGGAGTGTTCGACACCTTTTGGAGATGGGTCTTAGGTGGAAAGTTGGCACAGGGCGATTGATAAATGTTTGGGAAGAGAGGTGGGTACCAACTATGGAGACTAGAAAGGTCGCTTTGCCTCGGATGGGGCCTATTAATTAGGTCTTTGTGCTTTTGGTGGAAGGAGCGAGAGAATGAAATGAACCTTTGATATATTTTATTTTCCAAGAGGATGAGGCATTTTTAATAAAATGTATCCCACTATCTTCTTATGATTAGGAGGAAATACTAATTTGGGGGGGGTGAGCACTCGGGTATTTATATTGTCCGTAGCGAATATCGTATGTTGATTCCTAGATACTCCCCTGTGCCATTAGAACGCATACTCTATAAACATATTTGGAGTTTAAATTGCCCTCAAAAGATCCGTATTGTTATATGAAAAGTATGTAAATTTTACTTGCCAACAAAACATATGCTGTATTTTAAACGTATTAGTCATGATACGATCTATCCTAAATGTCAGTTGTTAGGAGAAGATGTGAAACATGCTTTCAGATTTTGCTCATATGCAATTGAAGTATGGAAAGCCATGGGGTATGATACATCAGTGCAATGACATCAAATAGGGTTCTATGAATGGTTGTCTTGGCTTTTTGATATGCAGGGATGCTTAAATCATAAAGAGGTGGCAGTTACAATCTAGGCTATTTGGACAACACATAATAAGTTAATGTATTAAGGAAAAAAGCGAAGTGTTGGTGACCTGGTTGTGTTCATACGCAGCTACTGTAAAGAGTTGAAAGCTCTGATTATGTTTTCTTCTAGTCCAAATTCTGCTGCTTCGGTCAAATGGTCCCCTACCTAAACTGTTACTTAAAAATTAATGTGGATGTGAGCTACCTTTCTTTTTGCATCATAAGGCGTGCTCGGGTGCTATTATTAGACACTATAAGGGAGCTGTCATGGGTGCTTGTAGTAGACTAACCTAGCCTGTATCATCTGTTTTTTTGGCAGAAGGTTACTCGGTCATTCATGGGCTTTGTTTTGCATCTGAGATGGGATTTCAGCGGGTGATCTTGGAAGGCGACTCTAGAACAATCATTGAAAAAGTTAATAGCAATGTAGAGGATTTTTCAGAGATTAGTGCTCTTACGTGGGAAGCGAAGCAACTCTCAAAGACCTTTTGCAGTTGTCAATTCTCTTTTGTAGGTCGAATGGGTAACCAGGCTGCACATACGGTTGCGCATGAAGGTATGGCTTGTGAAGAAGATCGGTTTTGGGTGGAGGATGCTCCGAGGTGAGCTCTCATCATCGTGGATGAAAACCATCGCCTTTTGGACCCATCCTAGCTTTTTGTTTCCTTCATTGAATGGTGAGGGCTTTTGATTCTTTACCCTCGTTTGTTTGTGGCTACTCATTTGATGCTTCACAGATCTGCTAAGTCTGGAGAATGGGTAGCGTCGATCGATTAGATTGTCTTTTTTTCTCTGGTTTTCTTCTTTGGTTGAGCTTGTTTTTGGCCCCTAATTTTGGTGGCTGTTTATTTTTCTTTTTGGAATTGGACATTATTTATTGTTGTTGTGTCTTTTCCCATTTAATATTTATGATGAGGTCGATTTAAATAAAAAAAACACAACTAGGGTATCTTAATTAATTAAAAAAATAATTCTATCTCTTAATTTTTTAAATAAAAATACCAAGTAATCACATGTAATAAGATACATTAATAATATCATTATTTAAAAAAAAAACTAATTTTTTTCACATGTATTAAACAATTTTGAACGATATGTTATGAAGCTATTTTCCCCATTCGAGTTTTCTTGGTGCGCAGTCGGGATCCAATTAATTGCTTATATGGAGGAGTATTTGGAGTGCTCACCTTTTGGAGATGGGTCTTAGGTGGAAATTTGGCACGGGGCGGTTGAAAAATGTTTGGGAAGAGAGTTGGGTACTAGGTAAGGAGACTGGAAAGGTTGCTTTACCTCGAATAGGGCTTATTAATTGGGTCTTTGAGCTTTTGGTGGAAGGAGTGAGGGAATGGAATGAACCTCTGATAGATTCAATTTTCTAAGAGGATGAGGCATTTTAATAAAATGTATCCCATTATCTTCTTATGATCAAGAGGAAATACTAATTTGGGGGGGGTGAGCACTCGGGTATTTATATTGTCCGTAGCGAATATCATATGTTGATTCCTAGATACTCCTCTGTGCCATTAGAACGCATACTCTATAAACATATTTGGAGTTTAAATTGCCCTCAAAAGATCCGTATTGTTATATGAAAAGTATGTAAATTTTACTTGCCAACAAAACATATGCTGTATTTTAAACGTATTAGTCATGATACGATCTATCCTAAATGTCAGTTGTTAGGAGAAGATGTGAAACATGCTTTCAGATTTTGCTCATATGCAATTGAAGTATGGAAAGCCATGGGGTATGATACATCAGTGCAATGGCATCAAATAGGGTTCTATGAATGGTTGTCTTGGCTTTTTGATATGCAGGGATGCTTAAATCATAAAGAGGTGGCAGTTACAATCTAGGCTATTTGGACAACACATAATAAGTTAATGTATTAAGGAAAAAAGCGAAGTGTTGGTGACCTGGTTGTGTTCATACGCAGCTACTGTAAAGAGTTGAAAGCTCTGATTATGTTTTCTTCTAGTCCAAATTCTGCTGCTTCGGTCAAATGATCCCCTACCTAAACTGTTACTTAAAAATTAATGTGGATGTGAGCTACCTTTCTTTTTGCATCATAAGGCGTGCTCGGGTGCTATTATTAGACACTATAAGGGAGCTGTCATGGGTGCTTGTAGTAGACTAACCTAGCCTGTATCATCTGTTTTTTTGGCAGAAGGTTACTCGGTCATTCATGGGCTTTGTTTTGCATCTGAGATGGGATTTCAGCGGGTGATCTTGGAAGGCGACTCTAGAACAATCATTGAAAAAGTTAATAGCAATGTAGAGGATTTTTCAGAGGTTAGTGCTCTTACGTGGGAAGCGAAGCAACTCTCAAAGACCTTTTGCAGTTGTCAATTCTCTTTTGTAGGTCGAATGGGTAACCAGGCTGCACACACGGTTGCGCATGAAGGTATGGCTTGCGAAGAAGATCGGTTTTGGGTGGAGGGTGCTCCGAGGAGAGCTCTCATAATTGTGGATGAAGACTGTCGCCGCTTGGACCCACCGTAGCTTTCTGTTTCCTTCATCGAATGGTTTGAGGGATTTTGATTCTTTACCCTTGTTTGTTTGTGGCTATTCATCTGGTGCTTCACAAATCTGCTAGGTTTGGAGAATGGGTAGCATCGGTCGATTGAATTGTCTTTTTTTCTCTAGTTTTCTTCTTTGATTTGAGCTTGTTTTTGGCCCTTAATATTGGTGGCTGTTTATTTTTCTTTTTGGAACTGAACATTATTTATTGTTGTTGTGTCTTTTCCCATTTAATATTTATGATGAGACTGATTTAAATAATAAAAAAAAACACAACTAGTGTATCTTAATTAATTAAAAAATAATTCTATCTCTTAATTTTTTTAAATAAAAATACCAAATAATCACATGTAATAAGATACATTAATAATACCATTATTTAAAAAAACTAAATTTTTTCACATGTATTAAACAATTTTGAATGATATGTTATGAAGCTATTTTCAAACATATTTAAATATTTAATAAATAATATCATATGATATCTAATCGTTCGCTACCACTATGAACCAAGCATTCCTTTTAAAAACAAAGTTGCTTTCTTTTTAATATATTAATACAAACTACTATAATTTTAGAGAACCATTCTTGTTCATTCAAAGTTAATTTGGGTTTTTTTTATTGTTTATAATAAATTTAGTTATTTAATGTTTATATATTATATCAATTTGATCTTAAATATAAAATATTTAATAAATTTAATTTTTAATAATTATAAAATTGTTACTTTAATTCGTATTCTAAAAAAATACATAACTTTATCTATAATTAAACAATCAATTTCTCATAATTTTATTTTTTGTTTTGAAACTAGAGATAACAATTCCAGCTCACCTTTTTTCTATTCCGAGTATTGAATATTATTGTTTTGTGATTTTTTTATTATAAGTTCTATGATTAGCTATTGTAGTCTCTTCCATAGATTTGTCTGGTTGGAGTTCATTTCATTTCTTTTTCCATTTTCCAATTTATTACTTGAAGAAACAATAGTTATAGCGTTGTCTTGGTGGTCGGTGGTGTTATGATGGTAGGTGGACTCATTGGAAAAGGTGGAGTTATGGTTATGATTTGTCGTTGTTGTCATTAAATTCTCTTTTTTTAAAAAGGATTCAAATGTTGATGATGTCATTATTGAAATTTTTATATTGCAAATAAAAAAAAATATGTATAGGACTAATTATAAAGAGATCCTTAACTTTAGTCAAAAGTAAAAAAAAAAAAAAAAAACCACAACAATAATCCATTAGTAGATTAATGGAATTTTTAACAGTAATAACCGATTCGAGTAATTATCTTATTTAGACTGACTAAATTGCCCAGAAAAGGAACAACACTATTTTAAAGTGACATGCGGTATAGTTTACCCTTATATTAAATATAAAAACAATATTCAATATATATATCATTATATTTGTAAAAAAATTATAAATGATTTTAATAGAATAAAATTAAAAAACGTATATATTACAATTAAATAAATTTTTTTTAGAAATTTTAGTTTTTACTATGTATAATGAATCAAATAAAATTACTATGGATTTTGAAAAATACCTATTAGGTTGAAAAATGAAATTGAATTATTAAAATCTCCTACTGAAATTACTCACAAATTTTTAAATTCTTTAATATATTTATCTAAACAATTATATTGATTTTAAAAAATTTAAAAATTTTAACATTTTGATACAATTGAAATTCTTCATACAAATTCATCTAATAATAACACAAAACAAATTTATTCTTATATAATAATATTATAAAAAATTACATTATGTGTACTATTTGCTTCAGTAAATGTCTATCAACTTTATAAAAAATCATATGTACATAAACATTATGATCATGAATATGATTAGCTAAAAAATATTTAAAATATAAAGGTTTAAGAATAAAAAAAATCTTCAATAAGCCGATTGCATTTTAGGTTGACTGGTATGTATATTGTTGTTAATGTAAGAAAATGTACGTTCATGGGCATTAAAGCGCATTATCTTCCTATTTATGGGTTGGAGAGAGGTTATGATTAATTCTAAGTTTTGTCTTAAAAAGAATAAATATGATTAGAACATACAGTAAAATTGTTCAAAAAAAAATCAAATAACCTTTTAAAAAATTATTTTATTGAGCCATCAATAACATAAAAATGAACTAAGTCCTTCTGTTAATAGAAATTGTTGTCAATCAATTTGACTATTAACAGATGTTGATGTGGCTAATGGAAGTTAACACATTAAAATTTTAAATATCTTAAAAATTGATAAAAATTACTAACAAAGTGTTGCATAAGATGTTAGTGAAATAACAGTAATATAAAATATTTATTTAAATCACAAGATCAAATAGGTATATATATAAATTTGAAAAAAGTAAATCGAATAAAATAGGATTTAAATTTGTATTGGAAGTTGAGGCCTATTTTTACAGTTTCCTTAAGACAGATTTAGTCGCTCCTTTGGTGCTAGAGAAAACATTGGATGACTATCTCCCATGATTCAACAACGATATGAGCACGATAGTAGCAAGACTGCAATGATCAACGAACTGTAACGTTGCCTTCTTCTATCACCTAAAACATGTTCGAAAATATGCAGAAAAAATTTCGAATTATTTTCGTTGGAAAAATTAGAGAGAAATTCAGTGTGTAACTTTTCTTGCAGATTATTTCGTTTTAAATAGAAAATTCAAATCAATTAACTTTTGGAAAATTTTGACTAATTGATCCATTAATGTCCGTGAATTAATGAGCCTTTAAAACCCAAATTGATGTCTGAATTAAAAAAGCCATTAAATCAATTTAAACTAAATCAATTTAATATTTGTCCTTTTAATTTCAAAACAGAATTTGAAGAGATAAGCTCTATTGAGGAAAAATAAAATTATGTATTGGGCTAAAATATTTGCAAGCTTAGAAGGGCTCGACTGGTCCGGACATTTCACGTTGCCCACGTCATGCGATTGCGTCCCCGACCTCGACGGGTTTAGTGGGACCCCTGCACGCGAATGAGAGCTTTAGCTTGGTCATTCAATAACTACCAAGTTGGTTCACATATATAAACGTATTCCACACTTGATTTCTAACCAATGTGGGATCTAAGGTTTCCATTTCCTCAACATAATTCACAAGTGGCTTAATTTGAGCATTAATTTCTTATTCATCACTCAACCATTTTGAGCATATGATATACCGTTGTAAAGGTCTCATGGAGTAGAATATAAAATCATAATTTTATGATTCAAATTTCCACCTTTACCAATCAAGGCCTCAAAGTTCCAAAAATCAAATTTTCCAATATTCCCCTACATGAATGAAATTGATAGTTTTAACGAAAAACATTAACTCAATGTGGTGATAGAATCTACGATAGATAGTTGTATAGCTTAGGTAGGAATTAGCCTTTGAATTTTCCCATGTGAAAGTATATTTACTTTACTAGCTGACTAGTATACGCGATGTCCTTGAACTATTCTGCCGTTTGTGTAAATGATGATATACCTCACACAACTACCTCTCAGGCAAGGTTTTAGTTCTCATGGGTATGTTCATATGGTCGTGAACATCTCTTGGTCTTGCAAGTGTTTGAGAGAACTATTCTCTAGTAGTCTCCTCGAAGCAACCTTACTTCACTCTCATAAATGTGACTTATGTTGCTCTTCTCACCGAAACACATAACGGTCATTAAAAGATTGCTTAACCTATCACTTTTAATCATTGTTTACATCATAGGAACAGACTTGGGATAAGAACACCCACAGTGGCCTCACAAGGTCTATGCAAGTAAGTTCTCCCTTTGAACTTAGATATTTGGATCACTAGTCAACTAGGTTGGGTTTTCCTTCACATAGTACCTTTAATTTTCATAGGCTTTAGTCTCAGTCCTTTCGCTGTTTTATCAACCTGATCTCGATTTAAGCCTTTAGTTAACGAATTTGCAATGTTATTTTTGATTTTACAAAATCAATAGAGATAACTTCATTTGAGATCAGTTGTCTAACGGTATTGTGTTAACGACGCATATGTCTCGACTTACTATTATACTTTATGTTCTGTGCTCTCCTAATTGTTTCTTGTTTATCACAATATATTCATATTGTAGGTACATGCTTTGACCAATCAGAAATATCCGCCAAGAAGTTTCGAAGCCATTCAGCCTCTTCTTTAGATTTTTCTAGAGCTACAAACTCAAGTTCCATTATGAATCTTGTTATAATTGTTTGCCTTGAGGATTTCCATGACATAGCATAGCTCCTCCTCCCAATGTAAAAACATATTCACCTGTGTCTTTCGTATCTTAAATATTAGATATTCAACTGGCATCAAATAATCCTTCTAAAACACCAGGATATCTAGAATAATACAGTCTATAGTCCCGAGTATATCTGAGATATCTCAGTACCTTCACAATTGCTTTCCAGTGGTTTTCCCTTGGATTGCTTGTGAATTTCCTTAAACTACTCATAGTGAAAGCAATATATGGTCTAGTACAGCTCATAAGGTACATTAGATTTCCTATGACCCTTGCATATTCCTCTTGGTCCACACTTTCACCTTTGTTTTTGAACAGATGTTGGCTCGTATCTATTGGAGTTCTGGCACTAGGATAATCTTTGCTAAATTTTCCAAGAATCTTGTCCACATAGTGTGGCTGAGTCAATATGAGACCTTTAGATGACCTCTTGATTTGGATGCTCAAAATCATATAGCTAGTCTCATATCTTTCATGAAAAATCTTGAATTTAACATGCCTTTGGTACTTTTTACCATTTCATTGTTACTTCCAACAATGATATGTCATTGACATATAAACATAGGACTATATATTCAATGTCGGTAGTTTTGACATACATATATTTGTCACACTCATTAATGTTAAAGCCATTTGTCGTCATGACATTATCGAACTTTTCATGTCATTGCTTTGGTACTTGCTTAAGTCAGTACAAAGACTTCACCAATTTACAAACTTTCCTTTCTTGTCTTGGAATTACATGACCCTTAGGTTATTCCATGTAAATCTCTTCGTCAAGATCTTCATTTAGGAAAGCTGTTTTAACATTCATTTGATGCATTTCTAGATTCCGCAAGGTGGCAATTGCAAGTATCATCCTTATAGAAGTTATTCTTGATATAAGAGAAAATGTATCAAAGTAATCAAAGCCTTGCTTTTGTATATAACCTTTTATAACCAATCTGGCCTTGATGTATCGTAATTTGACCAAGCAAATTAAACTAGTTTTCATACTTTAGGAGCTTGAAGTTAGGCACTTTTATTAGGTCTTACGTAGGATTTATTTTAGTTTTAGTTTAGTGAATAAAATGTGTAAAAGGTGCAAAATGAGTTTTTTATTGATTTCAGGGCTGATTGAGGCCTAAAGGTTGACTAACTAGCTTTGTGAGTATGCAGGAGACCATTAGAAGACAAATGTTATCAAAACTGATCAATATGTCATGACACAGGTCATGGGATGTCGCAACATAAGGACTAGAACCGAAGAATCCTGAAGTTGTCTTCTATTTCGCAACACAACATAAGGGTGCTACGACAAACCCTGGAAAACACACATAAGGGGTACACTGTTGGCTATGTCGCAACACGGATCTTGAGTGTCATGGAATCGACCCCTCAACGTGAAAATACATTGAGTAAAGGGCGATTTGGTCTTCACAATGCATCATTAAACCCGAAGGACAACATCTGACCTAGGGCTAAGGAAAACAGTAATCAAAATGCTATAAATAGGCCCTTTGAGCACTTAGTTTTACACACATTTTCTCTAAGTTTATTTCCCTCTTTGTAATTTAGGTTTAGTCATTCTTTTCCTTAGGCTTTAGTTATTTTTATTTTCTTGTTTATGGAAATGAGATTTGTAAGACTCGCATAAACGCTTATGGATTCTTTCCAACAAATTGTAGTACAAATCCCTAAGTTTATTTTTATTTATATTTTCATTTCAATTTATTATGCATATTCTTTATATTAAAATTATAATGTTTCAAGAAACCATGAGGAACTAATCCCTTTATGGGGACTAGGGAGTGGAGGTATGATGATTTAATTATTGTGTAGGGATTTTCAACAGATCAATTTTTTGGAAAAGGAAAAATGAGAAACAAACCCTAAGCCTGACAACCCTAAGAAAATTAACCCAAAATTGGTATTACCCATTGCTAAACACCTTTACCCCAAACCAATATGAACTGTGAGGTCAAAAGATAAATAGTTCTTGTTGACTCGTTATGTTACGGGAGATCGAAAGATACTGTTATGGTAGCGACTAGTTGATTAACGAAAACCCAAAAAGTAATGGTTAAAGAAATCATGCCAAAGTGAGCTAATCCCTCGTAATCCAGTTTATCGAATCTCTTATCTCATTTCCCATTTACTTTATTTTGCTTTTATTATTTTTATTATCATAAAAACCAAAATTATTAATTCTCTTTCATACTATAATTTTCAAGAGAGTACTAATTAGATCTTTTTAGTGCAGGAGTTAGAATTATTAGTGCTTTACCTCCTTTGGGTACGATCCTTGGAGTACTCCTTACTTCGTTGTAAACTATATTACAACTCATCTCGTGTACTTGTGGAAGCCCAAAAATATACTCTGAATGGGAGTATGTTCGGAGGTGGTTAAGTTGTTGGAGTCATTGCCGGTGAGGTAACATCTTTAGTAATTTTAATTTTTTCATTTATAAGGAATAATTAGAAAAATTTTAAATTATAGATACGTTTTCGTTTCATTTCATTATATTTATTTTACTAAATGATTATTTTTTTCATTTAGTTTATGACTCGGAGCCAAGGAAACTTGGAAGATCCAATCCCTAATCTCAAAGCACTTATTAGGCAAAATCGACGATAGTAGCAAACGATGAGAAATCAACCACCACTTGCTGATAAGTAAGTACACAAAGATCCACCTCTCAATCCGGTTGACGACAACATTCAAGACGTTAGATTACCACCACAATTACCAGCAAACAAACCGATGACACAAGAATAGCGAACAATAAGGGAATATGCCTTTCTAATATGGACTTAGTTCGTGGAAGTATTACTAGACCAACTATAGCTACAAATAACTTTGAGATGAAGCTAGCCATGATCCAAATGAACCAGAATAACTTACAATTCAGAGGCACTATGGTAAAGGATCCAAGTTTACATTTAAAATGATTTCTTCAACTATGCGATACTTTTAAATATATGGTGTTACTGATGATGCTATACATCTTTGATTATTTCCTTTCTCCTTAATTGATAATGCCTTTTCTTGGTTGGATGTGCAGGCACCAGGTTCTATTACTATGTGTGACAAGGTAGCGAGGAAATTCTTATAAAAGTTTTTCCCCATTAGTAAAACAGTCCAATTAAGAAGGGAGATCTCAACATTCCGTCAATTTGAAGGGGAAGGATTTCATGAAATATGGGAGCGCTTCAAAACCTTACTGCAGAAGTGTCCACACCACAACTTGCCTGATTGGTTACAGTTACAAACATTTTACAATGGTTTAGATGTATCAGTTAGATCTGGACTCGATGATGTGAAAGGAGGAGCCTTAATGAACAAGACATATAATGATGCTTATGGGTTAATTGAGAACATGGCGACGAACTCCTGCTAGTGGTTGACTGAACGGTTCACATATGGACAGAAATCAACATCGATTAAGATGATTCTATAAAATGGTAAATACCAACAACTGTTGGAAAGACTTAACCGTATTGAATCTGCACCAGGTACATCATCATCGTCGCAAGCTAACGATAAACCTCTCTATCATTTTTTCAACAATACAACCGAGGATGTGAATTATGTTTGGAATAGGGGTGCAAACCCTTATTCATATACCTATAATCCTTGATGGGAATACTATTCAAATTTGAGTTGGAGAGGGAATCAAAGAGGAAATAGTAATGCAAATCCACAGAGAAATACCAATTATCAACCTCTATTTTTATAAAGGCAACTAGAGAGAGTCCATCAAAATGACCATACTGTATGTGGTCAAAGACTGGATCGAATAGAGGAGGCAATGTAGTCATTGAGAATTGAGGTAAAAAAGTGTAGTCTGAGAGCAATAACTTATCGAAAATATTAACTAAACTAGAGGAGAAAATGGGGCAATTAATGAGTATGATGGGGGACATTAAATGAAAGATTGACATAAGGATCCCTAACAACAAAAAAATAATCCCTGAAGAGAAGGTAAGGAACATAAGGAACATTTTAAAGCAATTGCACTTAGATCGAGAAAAGTAATGAGTAGCCTAGAAAACCCTAATGAGGAAAAAGAGCAAGAAATGCCAAATGAACCTATCGAGATACTCTAAGATGATGACACTAAATTCATGACCAACAAAGAAGAACTAGTGGTGGAAAAAGAGAAAAAGGACACCCACAAAGAAAATGAAGGTACAAAGGTTCCATTTTCAATAAGGAAAGTGAAAAAGAAGAAATAGGATGATGACGAGTTTGTAAGTTTCTTAAATTTGTTTAAAACTTCGAATGTTAACTTACCCTTGATTAAATTAATTGGAAAAGTCCCAAAGGATGTTAAATTCTGGAAGGACATTATGTTAAGGTGTAGAATGGTCAGTGTAGGTGAATAGGTAGAGATCAACGTATCCTGTAGTGTTATCATATCCAAACAAATCCCTTAGAAATTGAAGGACCCTGGCAGTTTTACAATTCCAATAATGATTAGAAATTTTCAATTCAACATGGCTTTACGTGATATTGGCGCTAGCATAAATTTGATGCCTCTCTTTCTGCTTTTGAGAACCTTGGGTCAGGAGATCTTAAAAATACACAAGTGACCCTACAATTGGTTGATAGATCTTCCATACGACCAAAGGGAATTTTAGAAGATGTGCTAGTCCAAGTAAAAAACTTTATTATTCTTGTAGATTTTGTGGTTTTAGATTTCGAGGAGGATAGGGATATATCGATTTTACTATGAAGACCCTTTTTAGCCACATCCAAATTCACCATTGATTTGAACACAAATGAGCTAATTATGAGATTCAATGGTGAGATGGAGACTTTTAAATGTGGGGATAAGTTAGATGGAAACGAGGTTAGAAGATAATGTTATAATATGCTTGCAGTTGGAAACTACAAAACAAAAAGTAAGATCCTTTTCATGAATAAAGAACGCATATATCAATTCAAAGAAAGAGATAGATTGAAAGGGTAGAACGACATGATGGAAGGTGGACAAATGCTGAAAAAACTTTGAGCAAACAACTAGGGGTAAGACTGTCAGATGAGTCCGGTAGTAAAATGTGATGGTGGACAATATAATCTTGTTGCACATTATTGTATATATAATTACTAACATCTTTTTTTCTTTGACTTGGAAAATCAGAAAAATGGGGTTATGTCGGAAACACCTTCCTCTATGTCGCGACGAAGGTAGTAATCTGGAGAGAATTCAAAACTGAGGACAAAATTATGACATGACATCCTTATGTTGCGATGAAGCAAGACTTAAGGGCACGTCGCGACACGGAACCCTTGTGTCGTGACATTGGCAGCAATTTTGGCAGGGTCAACTCGACCTAACTGCGTGACCTGGAGGTTAACCCTTAGCGTTTTACCATTTTTAACACTCTTAAAACCCTAAATTTCATTTACTATATATACTAAATATATTATTAAGTCTATATTACTTTTTAAACTCATATCTAACTTCTCAAAACCTCTTAAACCCTGCAAATTTTTACATCTTTTATTCTTTCTCTTTGCTACAAATTTTTCAATCTAGTCTCAAGGGACCAAGAATGGGCATCTTGTGTAGAAACCAGAGCAATCGCACCAACTCAAGTTAAGGGTTCCTATCTTGATACTCATTGATTTCTTATTCCTATTTTGATACTCATTGATTTCTTATAGTCACATATAATGCTTCCTAGGAAAGTTAGGCGTACTAATTAACCAGAGCCATCAACTGGTCCAACTCCTTTAGGAATTTTAAATGAAAATGTTGAAAAATATTTTAATAAGCTTCGAGGGAAAACGTTCATATAAGAGAGGCGCTTTGACCCATTGATGGTAATTTGTAAAGAAATATGGCCAATAGTCTGATATAATAGATGGGAACGATTTTGGATGATTCCTAAAGAATTTGTTGTAGTTTCAGTAGTACAGGAATTTTACGCATCATTACGGGACTATGAGGCTAGAAATACTAATGGTCATTTATATGATATAGTGGTAGTATGAGGGATAAATGTTAGAGGCACTCCTCAAATTATTTGCATTCTTTGATACACCATATTATGAGCAAGATTTCTTAGAACAAACTAATTTAAAATATTTTAAAGACATATATATGGACAACGTGATAAATTATTTGACTGAAAGGAGGGGTGAATGGAAATATTGGCCTAACACTAGTATTCCAGCTTCTTTTAATCAAACAATTATGGTTCTTGAGGCAAAGATGTGGATTCAATTTGTATGCACACACATTGTACCTGCTTTAAATGTCTTTAATGTCAATACCTTTCAAGCGGCTTTACTCTTTGCTATCTTACAGAAAAAACATGTTTGTATTGGCAATTAGATCCACTAGAACATGAGTAAGTGTGTAAGTGGCCAAAGAGTGGGTATATTCTTTCCTCACTTAGTGACAACTTTGTGCAAAAGGGCAGAAGTGCCCATGACATCCACTAAACAAACATTGAAACTATCAAAGAGCATCATTAGTGACACTCTCTTCCAACAATACATAAAGCTTCGTGCTAAGTAAATCAAGGAAAGGAAGAAGAGACAGAGAGAAATGAAGATCACATCGGCTTCATCACAAAGGTTGGCATCAACCCAAGAAGAAGTTGGTGAGGGAAGTCATCCAAAACTGGATTATATGATACGATGGATGCAAGAATTAGGACCATTGTTTTAAGAGTTTGCTCAATAGAATAATATTCGGGTCCCTAACTACACACCTGATATATTTGGGCCAACAATCGAGGATCATGATGAGGAGTAGATTGAGAGTGAAGAGGAGAGCGATGAAGAGGATGATGAAATGGAGGATAAATTGTTTTTTGTTTTAATTTGAGACTTTATTTTAAGGATTGTAATATTTGGTTAATTTTTTAGAACTTATTTAATAAGTAGGAGTAGGAGTAGGAGTAATACTAGATTTATTTTAGTATATCTATTTTCAATTCTTTATGTAGGAACCTTATACAAAGAAGACACGATAGTTTAGAGCTATTCACAACAAAAGGAAGGAGCACCCACCAATAGTTGTTGAGCCAATCATGATCAATCGAGTAACTTCATTCCTTACTATTTTAAGGGCTACACATTGGGGAAAATATGTTTTATAAAGTGTGGGGGGGTAACATAGAATATTTTTTTATTTTGTTGTGTGCTTGAGCTTGTAGAAATACAAGTGATTGGTTAGGAGCATGTACATAGGTTGCTTGTATTTTGAAATAAATTTGGCATGATAATGAGTAATTTTTGAATTTACACTAAATATAGGTTATAAGATAGTATTTATACCAAATGACATGAAAGATATAAGGAAACAAGCATGCTAGTATATATGATAAATGATGCATGTGAGATTGTTTAATTAATTGAAATTTATGCATATTGAGGTATTTAGGGATGACCTAAGGCATTTTTTGGAACACATTTAGAGCCAAAAAGCAAACCTTTTATGATATTGCCTATTAGTACCAATGTTTGAGCTATTGACCCTTCTTGATGAACTATATTACAAACCATAAAACCTAAAAATGTCAATTTGTGTTTATCTTTTTTATTTGGTCCTGAATTACACGATTATAGATGTATGACCATATGTATTGAAGATAGGTAGACACATCAAGGCAAAGTTTGTAAAAATAAGAGGAAATAGGAAAAATCAATGTGATATGTGAACATTAGAATAGTCAAAATTTCAAAATAAAGAAAAATCCAAAAAGAAGAAAAAGACGAGTAAAAATGTATGAAAAGTAAAAAAAAAAATCTTGATTGAGGAAAAAATTATGGAAAGTGACAAAGTCACAAAAAGTTAAACTCGTTAAAAAATATATGAGTAATCGTAGTCTAGCTAAAGGGAATATATCATGTTAATATTTCCTAAATGGAGAGATAAGGAAGGTGAGAGAAGGAGAAATAATGCGGTGAGCGAGAAAAAGGATGATACTAGAGGGAAGAATCAGGAACAATATAATGTGCCAAGCTATTTTCGTGTTTGTAACCTTTTGAAGCTTACCATTCCTTTGAATTTCATATCTATCCTCAACATCAAAAGGTTACAAACCGAAAAGACCTATGTGACCTAAATAAACTTATGCATGAATGAATATGGTATTGAACAATCTCATAACAATCATTTGTATTATGCTAGGATAGTTAAAGTACCTATATTATTCATTAATGGAATTCTACAAATAAAATCTTTACATTTGTATCTTCTGTTACTTACTGAATTTAGATGTCTTAAGTCAAAAGTGGTAAAGTTGCTTAGTTATCTTGTTGAGATTATTAGAGAATATGAAATGCCTAAGATACATGTTTCAAATCTAGTGCTTGTATAATATGTACTCAAGTCATTATGTTCTTTTTTTTTGTTTTTGCTTTTAATTGCTTGAGCGCAAGCAATAACTTAAGTGTAGGGGAGTTTGATCTACCGTAATTCGACCTAGCAGATTAAACTAGTTTTTTCACTTTAGGAGCTTGAAGTTAGGCATTTTCATTAGGTCTTACTTAGGATTTATTTTAGTTTTAGTTTAATGAATAAAATGTGTAAATGGTGTAAAAATAAGTCTTTTATTGACTTTAAGGTCGATTAAGGCCGAAAGGTTGGATAACAAGCTATGTGAGTATGCGGGAGACCATTAGAAGAAGAATGTTATCAAAACTGATCACTTTGTCACGACACAGATCATGGGATGTCACAACATAGGGACCAAAGCTGAAGAATCTTGAAGTTGTCTTCTTTGTCGAGACACAGCATCAGGGTGTCGCGACAAACCTTGGAAAATACACCTAAGGAGTACACTGTCAGCTATTTCGTGACATGGATCCTGAGTGTCATGACATCGAACCCTGGACGTGGAAATGCATTGAGTAAAGGGTGTTTGGTTGTTCAGAATGCATCATTAAACCCGAAAGATGATAGCTGACCTAGGGCTAAGGAAAACAACCATTAAAATGCTATAAATAGGCCCTTTGAGCACCTAGTTTTACACACCTTTTCTCTTAGTTATTTCCCTCTTTGTAATTTAGGTTTAGTCATTTTTTCCTTAGGCTTTAGTTATTTTTATTGTTCTTGTTTACAAAAACTAGATTTGTAAGACTCGCATAAACGCTTGCGAATTCTTCCCAACAAATTGCAATACAAATCCCTAAGTTTCTTTTTATTTATATTTTCATTTCAATTTCTTATGCATATTCTTTATATTGAAATTATAATGTTTCAAGAAACCATGAGGAACTAATCTTTTTATGGGGATTAGGGAATGGAAGAATGATGATTTAATTATTGTGTAGGGATTTTCAATGGATTAATTGTTTGGAAAAGGAAGAACAAGAAACAAACACTAGGCCTGACAACCTAGAAAGTCATTTAGATAGGAATTAACCTAAAATTTGTATTGCCCATTCATGAACACCTTTACCCCAAACCAATTTAAATTGTGAGGTCGGAAGATAAGCAGTTCTTGTTGACTTGTTATGTTAGTGGAAGATCGGAAGATCTTGCTAGGATAGCGACTAGTTGATTGATGAAAGCCTTAAAAGCAACGGTTGAAAAAATCATGCCAAAGTGAGCTAATGCCCCATAATCTAGTTTATCGAATCTCTTATCTCATTTCCCATTTACTTTATTTTGCTTTTATTATTTTTATTATCATAAAAACCAAAATCCTTATTTCTCTTTAGTACTATAATTTTAAAGAAAGTACTAATTAGATATTTTTTAGTGCAGGAGTTAGAATTATTAGTGTTTCGCCTCCCTTGGGTATGATCCTTGGAGTACTTGTTACTTCATTGTAAACTATATTACAACTCGACCCATATACTAGCGGAAGCCCAAAAATATACTCTGAATGGGAGTATGTCCAGAGGTGGTGAGGCCTTGTACTTATCAATTGCTCCATCAAATTAGAATTTAATCGTTTAATTCCTGGTTGAAGATCCACTAGTTCCCACGTATGATTTTGCGTGATGGAGTCAATTTCACTTTTAATAGCATCTTTCCATAAGATGCTTTCGGATGATCGTATAGCATCATTATACGTTTGAGGGTCAGCCTTTAGCATAAAGGTTAGAAAATTCAATCCAAAAGATTTTTCCACCCTTACTCGTTTACTCCTTCTTGGCTCTATCTCAATTTCAACCTCTAGTTGAACGTCTTAACTATTTTCATCTATATTCTTTGAAGTTTGTTTCGTTGAATGAGACATTCTTTGATTCCAATATACTATTCTTGTGAATGTCAGGATTCTTTGATTCATACACAAGAAGGCATTGCTATGATCTACATATCCAATGAAAATACAATTTACCGTTTTAGGACCTATTTTCATTTGCTTTGGTTACGAATCCATTACCTTTGCGAGACACCCCCACACTTTCAAGTAGTTGTAGGAAGATTTTCTGCCTTTCCATAACTCATATGGTGTCTTGTTCTTTTTCTTGTGGGGCACCTTATTTAAAAGGTAATTAGCTGATATAAAAGCTTCCCCCTACATGTTTTGTGATAACCCAAATTATACCTAACATTATAGTTCTAAAGGTGGTAGTAACATTTACCTCACCCTCTCTAATAGTAGGAGGATCATAATTCAAAAAATTTGACCCAGATAATATGGTCAAATAAACATTATCTTTTGTTGCCACATTTTGAAATTTTTTCTAATGGATTTCGTAGGCTTTTTATTGTGGCTCATAATCACTGGCAACACTTGATTTTGGCTCGAACCTTGAGCCTGAGTTGTGACTATAGCACCAGATTAAGAACTAGATATGTTCTTGGATGTATCAGTCATTTTTCCTATTAACGTCTCGAATTCAGAGAGAAAACAAGAATAAGAAAAATTATGAATCTGTTAAACGTTAAGATTTTAGTCAAAAACTAAAAACCAGAAACAAAGACATAATTATCAACTTTTGTTAGACGACCGGAATTTAGTAAACTAAAAACCCGAAACAAAAGTTTACACGGTCTAATAAAAAGCACAATAATGAATAGTGCACCAAGTAGGTAACCCTGAAAGAGAGGTGGTGCACTAGGCACGCTTAAATATCAGGTCTTTCAAAGAACCAATCTTAAACATGCACTCTCATACTATCTTTTTTTAATCAAACCTTGATAAATTTCTCTTTCTTAAAATTATGCCTTAAAATTCCAATAATAAAGAGAAAATTTAATTTCTAGTTTATACTACCCTTCAATTTTGTTAAACGGCAGAATTAAAATTCTAAAACAAAATCAATTTTTTTGTAATAGATTTGTTACTCTCAAACGATTACTATTAACAATAGAAATAGAATAAATTATGTTGAATGATAGGAATAAATCTTAAACCATAATTATTTTAATTTATTTCTGTTTGGAAACAGAAACTCGAATGAATTTTGTTTAACAACAGGAATAAATCCTGAAACAGAATTATTCAATTTCTGTTTACGAAGATAATACAATTTCGCCTCGTTCGTCTCAGATTAGAAAGTGATAAAAAATCTATCTAAAGAACAACACAAGACATTATTGAAATAATAGTAATATAAAATATTTATTTAAATCACAAGATCAAACAAATATTTATAAATATGGATCGAATGAAACATTATTTAAATTGTATTGGAAGTTGAGATCTGTTTTCACAATTTCCTTAAGACAGTTTCGGCTCCTCTTTTGGTGATGGAGAAAACGTTGGTGGACTGTCTCCTAAGATACAACAACGAGATGAGCACGATAGTAGCATGGCTGCAGTGATCAACAAACTGTAACATTGCCTTCTTCTATCACCGAAAACATGTTTGAAAATATGCAGGAAAAAATTTCGAATTTTTTTTGCTGAAAAAATTAGAGTGAAATTTAGTGTGTAACATTTTTTTTTTTTTGCAGATTATTTCTGTTTAAATAGAAAATTCAAATCAATAAATTTTTGGAAGTTTTTTACTAATATAGCCATTAACGTTCGTGAATTAAGGAGACATTAAAATCCAAATTAATGTCTGGATGAAATGAGTCATTAAATCAATTTAAATTAAATCAATTTAGCTAAAAATATTCGTAGGCTTCGAAGGGCACCAATTGATTTGGACATTTCACATCCTTCAAATCGTGCAAGTATGTTCCCAATCTCAACGAGTTTGGTGGGTCCCTTATACACAAGGGAGAATTTTAGCTTAATCATTTAATAATTATCAAGTTGGTTCACATATATAAACATATTTCACACTTCATGTTTAATCAATGTGGGATTTATGCTTTCCATTTCCTCAACATAATTCACAAGTGATTTACTTTGAGTATCAATTTCTCATTCATCATTCAACTATTTTGAGCATATGATATACCGTTGTAAAAGTCTCATAGAGTAAAATATAAAACTATAATTTTATGATTTAAATCTCCATCTTTATCAATAAAAAATATGCCTCAAAGTTTCCAAAAATCATTTTTTTTTCCAACACAAAGTATGTTCAGAATAAAGTTAGACAAATAAATGTTTAATGCGAATATTTTTTGTTTTGCTTTAGGTCATCTTTATATATTATTTTTTATATCTCTAAATATATTGTATAACTAAAACTAAATAAAATATAGTTTATAAGGTTTCCTATCCACATTTTATTTAGTATAGATTTTTTTTTAAGTATGCAGGATAATCATTTTTTAACTTCAAATTTATTATTTATAATTTTATTTATTTCCTTCAAAATTAAATGTTATAATAAAATTGGTATGAGTTTTATTATCAACGTAGGACGATGTGGGTTTAAGTGCGCTGAAGCGCATTATCTTCTTATTTATGAGCTGGGAAAGGGCTTCTAATGAGATTGAAAAAAAAAATGTTAAAATTTGCTTCTGAACCTATAACACAAGAAACTGCCAATAGTTTAATATATATATGTTGTAGCCTTTGAAGTCAAAACTGCAGTCTGCATTGCAAAATATGCAGTTGCAGAGAATCAGCAATGAAACATATCTATCAGTGAATAAGTCCAGTGATGCAATGTTAATTTGATGATCAAAGGGAGAAACAAAAACATATATTTTAAGCTTATGAGAGTCCAAAATTATGTTTATATGTGAAAGGTCTCTTTCTTGAGCTTGAATCATATTGAAAAGTGGAGTAAGAAGCCGGCATTAAACTCAATTTAATTTAGAGAAGTTAAGGGATATTAAATACATTTTAGCAATTGGATTATTAATATTTGACTTCAATGCCAAGAATCTGACTTTGTTGACAGATTTTTAAAATGAATGAACCAAAAACACAAAAATGTTTGGTAAGGGATTAAATAATGTTTGATTGGAAGACATTAAACATATTGTATGTGAGCTTTAATTTGTAGAGACAGACTCACAAGTTGAATCTGTTGGAAACATAAAAATCAAGGATGTTCCACCAATTAGTAGCAGACAAAATCAAGTGATTTCAGTATTCTTAAAATAGGCCAAAGTTAATGTTTCATTTATTGTCTTCAAATTAAAATGGAGTGTAGTTGCCGCCTGCCAAAGCTCAGTAGTGGAGACTGCTTGGCTAACATAAGAAAATGGTCACCACTAGTAAAGATATTGTTGCGGTTTATCATTATGTCCATAATTATGCAAACGTGAAATCACAAGTTAGTGTCATTGTCAACAACGACGAAATAAAGAAAAAAAATGGTAATTTTAATATTTGATGATGATGCAAATTATAAGTTTCTTCAATTATGTTTTAGTTACCAAATTTTAAAAATTACAATATGATGATTAATATTATCAATTTGTCACGTTTTAATAATTGAGTTGTTACCCTCCATTAATAATGTGACGAAAACCTCACATGCATACAAATTTATCATTTATTGCATACATGGAATCCTCATAGTTGCCAAACAAGATTATTAGACCTTTTTACTATTTGATTTCTTTTAACCATTAAAATGTATTCTTCTTCTCTAGCAACTTCTTTGAAACCAATGAAGTATCTTAACATTTCTCTCGCGAAGTAAATTTTTTTTTTTAAGGAGGCGAAGTTAAATTGTAATTTTTATGATAGTAAAAATGTAATTTTAAAAATAAAAATTTTATCATTTTTAGGGAGGCTAAAATATAATTTTTACTTTTACTAATTTAAAATTAAAAAAAACCAAGGAATTAAATAAAAATTTTTCTATTTTAGAGGGGTTAAAACCCTTGTTAATTCCCTTGGATTCGCCCTTGCTTTCTCTCTACCTTTGAAAGGTTATCATTCAAAGATCTATTCCAAAACAACTATTTCATCTTAATACCATCGACAACCATCAAAGACCCAGCCTCAAATGACGCCATACCATCCGTCGAGTTTCCATATTCAAGCTAAACCAAATTTATTTTGTGTGATATTTTCAAGCACATTTTTCATCTACTCAAATACTTTATTTCAACCGCAATGCCTAAAACAAGGCTAGAGGGATGATTAAGGTCATCTTAGGGGTTTGAGTGGTTGAGGAGCTCGATTTGTTCTTGGGGCTTCCCTTGGTAATGGAAAAGAACAAGTATAATGATTTTAAGAGGATTATTGATAAATTTCAAATCTAGATTCAAGCTTGGTCAAAGGGGCTTCTATTAAATGGCAAAAAAAGAGATTTTTAATTCTTCAGGCTTTACATTTTATGAAATCCATTGTTCAAGCTTTACCCACTTACTCTTTGAGCACGTTTTTATTGCTTACTTGTGTCAGTGATGAGTATGTTTGTGTCATTCATAGGGATTGATGGTATCGAAATGACACAAATAAAAGATGAGGGCGTTTGGCTTAGGATGTCATTCTTTAACATAATTTTGTTATTTATAGTAATAAGCTTTAATAGAATACGTATTTGTGTTTTTGAATAAGTGGATCCTTGATTTTTTTCCGTTTTCAACCAAATAATATTTTTCGTTATTCTCTTATTAATTGAACCAAAACACAAAACTAAAAAAAGTTTTCTTTTTTGAGAGTGAAAATAAAAATTCTTTCTTCTTTAATAGAAACCTATAATATTGTTATTCTAAACAAATTTATTTAAAAGTTAAAATAAATTCTCTCTATCTTTTAGGATAATAATAATCTCTCAAAAGTTATGTTAATAATTCTACTGATGCCATCTGTCACGCCCTAATTTTTTTTATCAAGGAATAGTGGAAATGCTAGCATGTATGTTTTAGATAAACTGTGTAGAATAAGATTCAAGGGATTGAGTAGTGTACCTCCAAAAGAGAGAGAACATGATCCCTTTTTTGCTCCATATCTCCCTCAGTTTCCCCAAGTTCACTATTGCAAAATTTTTGTGTGTTGACAAACTCACTTTCATCATTTGGCCGGTCACTCCCCTAAGCCTCTCATTTAATCTCCCTTTCCATTTTCAAGCCACCAAAACACCTCCCTTTTCTCTCCTTTTTGCTGTCGGCCACAACCACTATTTTTGCTCATTTTTCCTTCCACCACCACATATCGAGCAACAACCACCCAAGCACCACCACGCAAGGCCGAAGCACAACCTTTTCTCACCTCCAACCACCGTCCACCACCCTTAGGACCGCTGTCCGCTGCCGCTAGCACCACCTTGAGCCACCGTGGGAACCCCTCTTCTATTCTCTGTTTCTACCCTTTTCTTCTCTTCTCTTCATTCTTCTTCTCCTCCCCTTATTCCTTTTGTGTCGTAACCCTCTTCTCTTCTCCTCCTCAATCGGGCCCTCGTCAAATCGCCACCATCGTCATCATCGCGCCTCCACCGACGATTAACGATTTTTCTTCCTTTCTTCATTATTCTTCAATCTCCATTACTCCTATCTGTAAATGAAATCTGAATTCTCTTATTTTATTTTATTTTCAAAGGTCCTTAGATTATTTAAATATTATTTTCACACTTTTAACTTATTGTTGCTAATGATTCACTTTTATAGATCCAATTCCTCCTTCAACAAAAAATCCCGGTGATCCATCAAATCCCTTGATTCAATAAGTGAGAGAGATGGAAATCATTATTTTCTTCCTTACTTGTCCTTTTTGGCCGAATGTCTTTAAGACATATATTATAACTCTCCATCGTTTACTAACGTATTGTACCTTTCTGTTGAAGGGTCAATCCGTACCAACCTGGAGAGTTACTAATGTTGGGAACGAGATCATAATACAATTAATTTCTCTAAAGGTGAGTATTGATCGGAGTGTTATTAAATGGACTTATGCCATAAAACGTTTAAAATGACCCCCTAATTGAAAGATTTTTTTTGTTGTTAATAAGTTGGTAATTTTTCAAATAGATCCAAGTGAGGGCGTTCATAGAGTGGCGAGTTGCTTTGGATCTACAAACATGTGTGGGTTAATTTACTAGAAATATATATATACATATATATTTAGTATTGTTGACAAATAGAATTGAATTATTTATAATTGAAATCTTGTTATGTATTCGAAATGAGATCCTAAACCCATAAAAAGGGTAATACTCAAGTAAGTACCTTGAACTGTTGTTAAATGATTGTATGTCATATTTGATGAATATTGTGAAATTAAGTGCATATTCCCATTCTTCATGACATGAGATATGATGATATTATATGATAGGCATAATATATAAATCAGGTCATCGATATAGAAATTGAGATTTTTTTACATGTTAAACATGCTCTACACGATATTATTCGATTTGCATGTTCAACATGCCTATTGTGACAAGTGATATCTTGAAATGAGCAAAATGTTTATTTATGTTCATTATGACCATATCACATGCATAGGGTGGGATATTGTAAGGAAAAAGAATTGGTGGCTTCGTCCATAACTTACATGACAGTTGGTCTTCAAATATTGGTGGCATCGTCCACGTTGGAGTGTTTGGATGGATGAATTCTCTTTTGGAGTGTAGCGGTGATGGATAGGATGTTTTATAAAAACTTGCATAATTATTTTATAAAATTTGCACTGGCATGATCATGTGCATCAAATTTGATTATGTTATATGATGAATATATGTTTATTTATTATTTAACTTATTATTATTTAACTCGTTATAAGACCCACACTGGACTTTAAAAGCTCACTCCGCTAAATCTGAACCTTTTAGGTAATACACGGATTTAGGACTTGGACTCGACATTCGAAGGAGCCTCTCGGATGGTTATTTTTAATAATGGGTTTTATTTAAAAAAAAAACTATTTTTGGATGTTAATTTAGACTTTGAGACCTTGGACTGTTTAATTGGGTCGTTTCTTTATTCTACAATTTTCAAATGCTATGCTTGCATGCTTGATAAATTTACAAATATTTTATATGTTTTTAATCATTTTAAATTTTATTTTAGTTTAAACAAGCCTACAACTTTGTGATTTTTTTCTAAATATTTTTAAAGGACCGCTATGAAAGTTTCTTTTATTTATCAAAATCATTTTTTTAAAATAATATATATAATAATTAAAAGTATTATAAAACCTTTACTTAAATGATTTATGACAAGATCTTTTGGCATTATAATAAATTTCACAATTGTTCTCGTTTTAAATAATTGTTTTCCAAATAATAATAATAATAATAATCAATATTTTTGAAATTTTTGAATTTCATAAAAATAATCGAAATCTAGCTACTTTAATAAATAAATATTTTCAATATTTTTAATGTGGTTTTCGAGATTCAACCATAACGTCTAGGTCTGGTTTGGATATTACATTTAGTGGTATTAGAGTTGAGTTCAAAATTTGGACCGTGGATTTTAAATTGGTCTGCATACATATTTTAAAAGGTTTTTTAGAAAAGTATTTTGTTATTAAAAATTAAAATTAAAATTCTGAAAATCTGAGACTCCCGAAGCTGATCCAAAATAAGTATTCTTTATACTTGAAACTACAGATTATGAAATCTTAGATTAAAGATGATATACTTTTAGATGATGAGACTCTAGTTGGTAATAACTCAAAGTGATAAACATAAGACTTGTTTCTTAAAATTGTCAGATAAAACTAATAAATTATATATAACCATCATGGACAACCAAAGAGTACGAACTCGGGGTGCACGTCGTCATGAGGCTCAGGAAGAGTCATCTATTGCTCGAGTGCTTACACCAAACCTTGGTGTTAATGAGAATGATCCAACTATAGATAACGTGAGCAAAGAGCTCGAGGGATTTGTTGATGAGGAGGTTAACCATGATCCTATAGATGGTGCAATATCTAAAGCATTATTGAGGGTTTTACATGAGTTACTGGAGGCCAGTCTAGTATTGGAGGCTGTAAGTCTATAGTGGAGAGAATTTGATCTAGTGGAGCCGAAGTATTTAGGGGTGTTGCCGGGATGACCCTTATGATAGCTGAATATTGGATGGCATCGATCGAAAGAATATTAGACGGTCTTGATTGTACCGCAGAATAAAAACTTAACGGTATAGTGTCACTTTTGAAAGATGAGGCTTACTACTGGTGGCAATCTATAGTATTAACAAGTGGCATTCCAAATGAAGTATGTGGGCTCAAGGTATGTTAAAGCCCAAAAAGTAGAGTTCCTTGAGCTGAAACATGGGGAGAGGATTGTATTTGAGTATGAGGATGAGTTCTTGAGATTGAGTCGATATCCATGGGAGATGTATTGAGTCGATATCCATGGGAGATGTAGCATTTGATTGAGACAAGTGTGTGAGGTTTGAGAAGGGGTTACGATATGATTTGAAGGGCCAAATTGTTATGTTGCAAGGGAGTCTTTGAAATCTTAGTGGAGAAGGTGAAGACTCTAGAAGAGGTTAAAGGGGCTGAACGAGAAAGAAGGGACAAGACCAAAACTCCAGTTAATAGGGACTTTAGCTCGGGAAATTCTAACCCGCATCTTGTAAAGAGAGCCTGTGATAATAGACCTTGACAAAACCAGTTGTAGATGGTACTAGAAATAGAGCTCGAGATTGTGCTTACTATGGGAAACCTTATGGGGGAGAATGTTGAAAGAAGCTAGGGGCATGTTTGAGATGCGAATCTCTAGATCATATAATGAGAGACTTTTCGTGAATGAAAGAACAAAGGCGAGCACCACAACCCCAACAGAATCAGAATCAAAGGGGACATGGTAATTATAGAGCTACTAATACTGGATAGAGAGTAGTTGATTAGGGTGAAAATCTTGATTTATCCAGCGAGGCGTAGAGAAGATCGTGATGCAACTGATGTCATCATAGTTACCTTTACAATTAATTCCATATAGTACTTTGCTTTGATATATGTAGGTTTTACCCATTCTTATGTTGTCTACTTTATGTCTAATAAACTAGAGTTGTAATGAAAGATACTATTAGTAATATAATTGTACTTAGTCCCCTAAGACAGTTTGTATTTGTAAATAAAATCTCTAAAAGATGTCTTTTAGAAATTCAATGAGAATTGTTTCCAACTGACTTAATGGAGTTACCTTTTGGAGAATTCGACCTTTTTTTGGATATAAACTAGTTGAAGGAACATCGAGTCAGTTTAGATTGTGATACAAAGCTGGTTACTTTGAGAACTCCGACAGACAAGGAAATAGTTATGATTGGAGAGCATCGAGATTACTTATCTAATGTGATCTTTGCTTTAGTGGCCGAAAAGTTGGTTCATAAGGGATGCGATGCTTATTTGGCATACATTTTGGATACAAATGTTGATGAGTCAGTGGTAGAGAACATTCATATAGTGAGGGAGTTTTTCGATGTCTTCCCGGAGGAGTTGCCTGATTTACCTTCGAAACGTGAGGTTGATTTTGAGATTGAGTTGCTGCTTGGGACTACTCCGGTGTCCACAGCTCCTTACTGTATGGCACCTAAGGAGCATAAGGAGCTAAAGGTCCTATTGCAAGAGTTGTTGGATCGTGTAAAGTAGAGTGCGTTGCCTTGGGGATCTCTAGTTTTGTTTGTAAAGAAAAAGGATGAATCAATGAGACTTTGCATTAATTACCGATAGTTAAACAAGATGACAGTGAAGAACAAGTACTCATTGCTAAGGAGTGGTGAACTTTTTGATCAATTTAGAGGCCCCATAGTTTTCTCTAAGATTGATCTAAGGTTGAATTATTATCAGTTAAATGTGAGAGAAGTGGATATACCTAAGATCGCTTTTAGAACTTGGTATGGCAACTATGAGTTCTTAGTGATGCCTTTTGGTCGTACTAATACACTAATAGCTTTCATGGACCTAATGAATCGAGTTTTTCAACCCTATTTGGATAGTTTATGGTGGTATTCATCGACGACATCCTGATTTATTCTAAGACTGAAGTTGAGCGTGCTGAGCATTTGAGAATGTTTCTACAAACCCTCCGTGAGAAAAAGTTGTATGCCAAGTTGAGTGAGTGCAAGTTTTGGCTCCGTGAAATGATGTTTTTGGGTCTCGTGGCATCAGCTAAGGGTATCTGTGTTGATCCAAAGAAGATCGAGGTTATTCAGGAATGGAAGCAGCCTAAGAATGTTAGTGAGATTCAGAGCTTTCTTGGCATTACAGGTTATTACAGGAGGTTTGTGGAAGGTTTCTCTTTTATTGTAGCTTGTATGACCAAACTATTGAGGAAGAGTGCCCTTTTCAAATGGATCGATGTCTAGCAAGTTAATATTAAGCAACTTAAATCAGTGTTGACTTAAGTGACTATTTTGGTTCAACTTGAGTTCGGGAAGGAGTATGTGGTTTATATTGATGCATCACACACTAGTCTTGGTTACGTGTTGATGCAAGACGAAACTGTCGTGGCCTACGCCTCGAGACAACTCAAACCGTATGAATGTGATTACCTTACTCATGATCTTGAGTTGGCTACAGTAGTCTTCGCTCTTAAGATTTGGATACATTATCTCTACGGTGAGAAGTGTATTATTTATACGGATCACAAGAGCCTTAAGTACCTCATCACCCAAAACGAGTTAAACTTGAGATAAAGGAGATGGATAAAGTTGCTCAAGGACTAGGATTGCACCATTGAGTACCATCTGGGTAAGACAAATGTTGTGGCTGATGCATTGAGTAGAAGGTCGATGAAAGAATTGAGAGTGATGTTTGCTAGATTGAGTTTGTACGAGGATGGAAGCCTACTTGTAGAGTTACAAGTGAGACCTACTTTGGTGGATGAAATAAAGTTGAAGCAGCTTTTAGATTCGTCGCTCGTGTAATATGTCCTGTAGATTGAATAAGGTAAGACTATAGATTTTGGGTTTAATTCAGAGGGAATTCTGCGTTACCGTGGGAGATACTGTGTACTTTTGGTTAGGGGTCTGAGATAATCCATTCTTCGGGAAGCGTATAGTAGCCTTTACGCTATTCATCCTAGAAGGACTAAAATGTATTGAGATATTCGGGAACAATATTGGTAGTCGAGACTAAAGCGAGATGTGACCGAGTTTATGGTTAAATATTTGACATGCCAACAAGTTAAAGGTGAGCACCAAGTTCTTTCCTGTTTGCTACAGCCTATTCAGATTCCTCAGTGGAAGTGGGAACGAGTGACTATGGACTTTGTTAGTGGGCTACCTTTGATGCCTTTTAAGAAAGATTCAGTTTGGGTAATTGTGGATACATTGATCAAATCAGCTCATTTTCTGTCGGTTCACACAGATTATTCATTACCAAAGTTAGCCAAATTGTATGTCTCCGAAATTGTGAGACTTCATGGGGTACCAGTATCGATCATCTCTGATCTAGATCCTCATTTCATGTCTTGATTTTGGAAGAAGTTGCATGAGATTCTTGACACGCAATTGAACTTCAGTATGGCTTTTCATCCACAATTTGATGGGTAGTTTGAGAGGGTTATATAAGCCCTCAAAGATATGTTGAGGCTTGTGTAACTGATTTTCGTGGTAGTTGGAAGGAATATTTTCCACTTGCTGAGTTTGTATACAAAAATAGCTTTCAAACGAGCATTCAGATGGCTCCTTATGAAGATCTTTATGGTCGTAAATGTCAAACTCTTTTATGCTGGATCAAATTAGGGGAAAAGAAAGTTATGGGCCCAGATTTAGTGTAGGAGACCGAGAGTACTGTGAAGCTAATTCAGGATCGGTTGAGAGCGACATCTGATTATCAAAAGTCCTATTCTTATTTAAAAAAAAGGATATAGAGTTCAGTGTCGGTGATAGAGTATTCCTTAAGGTATTACCATGGAGGAAGGTATTAAGATTGTACCATAAGGGAAAGTTGAGTTCGAGATTCATTAGACCCTATCGCATACTCAAGACAGTGAGAGTGATAGCACATCAGTTAGAGTTGCCTACATAATTGGATCATATTCATGATGTATTTCATGTGTCTATGTTGAGGCGATATAGATCCGATCCTTCTCATATTTTGTCGATTGAGGAAATTAAGGTTCGATAAGAATTATCTTTTGAAGAGGAATCGATACAAATATTAAAAAGAGAAGTTAAGGTGTTACGAAGGAAGCAGATTCCTCTTGATTTAACAACTCTCTTGATTTAATAAAATATATACATTTATAATTCATTATTCTTACTTTGATTATTAACTCAGTAAGGGTAGAAATGCCATTACCACAAATTTGGGAAACTTTTACCGGCACATGTTGGACAAGTATCGGTAGTTGTCAACTCAGTAAACAATTCAGGAAGCAGTGCAGTCTTCTACCGAAACAAATCATGCTTCTACCGGTATTAAAAACTCCAGAGAGATAAGATGTCCTACCCTATAGCTTCTACCGATACAAGTACATAAACTACCGATACTCCTATAGGCAAAACTACCAGTACTTATTATGCAACTACCGGTACTTATTATGCAACTATCGATACAACTCAAGTCAGTGAATAATCTCTCTCTTGCCCTATACTTCTATCGATACATGCAGGGGTTCTACCAAAAGAAGTATGCAGAATTTGTTTAATCACACAAGTCCTCAAGTTTATCAATCATCACTCAATACAAGACTCTTATTCAAATTCTCGTCTTGCAAAATCTATACATGACAATACTTGTTTCTTCATATAACACAAAATACAATCAATCAATACAAAGATTCCTAAATTTACATTTCAACTCATTACTAAACACATTTGCTTAATTAGAACATCAAGCAAGCATGCAAGTTTAGTTCAACAAAGAAACCAACAATAAAAAATCAAGCATTTCAAGGGTAACATCATCCTTATACATGTCATATAACCAAGTGATGAAGAACTACCAAACAAGCTCTAAGATAATGTGACTTCGTGAAGATGATTAAATTGTCAAACAGTAAGAAATCTACAAAACAACAATAGCATCTTTGGTAAGCTTCATAGCTTAGTAAGTTCGAAGAGTCTAAAGAATTACCAATCGTATGCATGAAGCAGTTATAGCTCAACCGATCTAGGATGAATTGTTTCTTCCTCAAGTCATACTTGGTGTTCCAACTTTACTGTCTATAACTTTTATGTTACCAGTACTTGATGTTGCTCACACGAGCTATCGAGAACTCGCAACGTATGTGGTACCCCAGCCATCTGTATGGTGTCTATCTGTACTATAAACTGTTCCCTAACGATGCTGCTCACACGAGCTATCGAGAGTATGCATAAAACATAGTCCTAACCATCGTAGGGCTTGTAATCCATTTAGGATCCATATTTTTTTCTGAGTCACGATGCTGCTCACACGAGCTGTCGAGAACTCGCAACACATGCGGTACCTCAGCCATCATGTCGGTTTCAAATCACCGGCTCAAAGCTTGATATCTCATTCATTCATTTCTTTTTCATCTTTCTCAATTTCACGTACCATAACCTGTTCTGCAACAATTATAAAAAATACAATAATGTACTATTTAAATGAAATTTTAATGTTGCGAACTTACCGGACGAAATTGCAGTTAAAGTGAACTTCAGGGGCAAATCTGTAATTTTCCCTTTTCCACGATCAGGACATGATCTTGATCTGTTACAACAATTTCATTCAATTATTTAAATAAACATGAAATTTTTAATCATTTTATGCAAATAAGTCTTTTTGGTATTTTTACAAAATTACCCATAACTTTTCACTTTTGTTCAATTTAGTCCTTTAGCTCAAACTTGCAAATTAACCATTTTATTTTAAATTCCAGCTTTGCCAAATGTTTAAGAGCATTTCTACAGTCTATTTTTTACAATATTTCACCCCAAGTCCTTACAAATTTATTACTTTAATATTTTAGTCCTTTAACATAAAAATTTTTAAAAATTACTTAACAAAATCATCAAATCTAACAACCAAGCTTATAAATCTTCCATAAACTTTCAAGAATAAGTTTATTCATCTATGGAAAAATTTATACCATTTGAAAAAATCACAAATTGGTCCTTAGGTTAGCTAGATTAAGCTATTACAGACTAAAAAACATAAAAATTACTAAAAACGTGCGAGATTTCACTCACCTATAATAATCCAAAGCTTGGCTATTCCTAAACTTGTTCTTCTTTTAGGTTTCAGCAACGGAGAAAGTAAATTGAAGAAGATAACCTATTTTTTTTTTCCTTTTTCCTTTTTAATTCTAATATTTATTTACTTAATTACCATTTTATCCCTTGTTCACTCAGCTAAAATAATAGCCAAACCCATCCACTACTTTACCAATTGTATAATTACTATTCCAATCCTTCAAATTTTCCTCTTTAACTAATAAATCCATCTTTTTCATATTTACGATTTAGTTTTTTTTTACTTAATTTACTATCTAAACAATCAAATTTCACGACCGAATTTTAATACAATACTAATGACCTCATAAATATTAAATAATTAATATTTACGGTTTGATACATCGAATTTGTGGCCTCAAAACCACTAATTTCGATCGCACTAAAAATAAACTAATTAGTAAATCCTCATTTTATTAGGATTTAATTGAAATTTATAAAAATCTAAAGAGTTTCACATCATTTCTATTTTTAGGCCATTTAAAGAGGGTCTAATTTCATAATTGGTCATTCAATTATATTAAATTCCAATTAAACAAACTTGTTTACAATTTAGCTTTAAACTAAAAAGGACTAAATGAAGAAATAACCCAAAAGTTAGTGGAAGGTAATCATATCCTCCACCGCTTGAACTTTTTGACCATGGTGTAATTACCACTTTGGTCCCTTTTATTTTTAATCAATAGCAATTAACTTTTACCCCTTTTACAAATTACTCATTTTTCCTTAATTAAGCAATTAATCATCGAAATTATCCAACCGAACTTCAATTCACATAATATAAGACTGTAAATATTTAATAAAAATATTTACGGTCCTTAATTTCAGAAACGAGGTCCCAATACCTCATTTTCTAAAATCACTTGACTTTTGAACCAAATCACTTGTACTAACTTTTAATTCAATAATTAAAATTCTTCAATTCAAAATTCCATATAAAATTATTATTGGCTTATTTAATTTAAACACTCACTATAAAATTTTCTCGTCAGGTTTGTGGTCCCGAAATCACTGTTTCCAACACCACTAAAAAAAGGGACTGTTACAACTCTCCTCCCTTAAGAAATTTCGTCCTCAAAATTTTTATCTAGCAATACCTGTTTATTCTAATGTTTTTTCTTATAACAAAAATCATTACTAGCTCATCCAAATATAGAGAATAACAATCTCATAATAATCTCAAATAACACAAATTTTATCTTGACTTTCCCTACTCAGGAATCATAATAAGCAGTAATAATTTAGACGATACTTGATGTTCAATTAGATCAATACAAAAATTTACAGAAATATTATTTTTATTTTTTAATTATTATTTTCAAATTTTCCATATAGCAATAGAAAAATCTTTTTACCCGAAACTACTTAAATCCATCTGTCAAATTTACCTAACCAAGAAAATTTACCTCACTGAACCAAAATTCACCTTTAATAGTTTTCATGTAAATTATTTCTCACTCATAGTCTATTAATACATTTCTCACATTTAAGCATACACAGATTCTATTTGAAATCTATTAGAATATCATCAATAATCATAATTATGACTGTATGTAAATATCTAGGTAAGATTAAACAATTAACATATTCATAATTTAACAGAGACATTAGTTAATTTAGACAATATTACCAGAATTCTTAATGATTATCTCAAGTTCAAAATAAGTCTTCAGCATCTCTTATCTTTAACTAGAACTAAAAAACTGAATCTTTATTAACTTCCAAATACACTGTTATGTCCTTTTAACTTATTGAACAAGTCGCTGTATAAGATATAATTAATTTTTTTATATCTTGAATTTATTCCCTTATCGGATTTAGGCAGAAATCTCAAAAATATTTTAGGAGATAAATCAAAATACCTATTGCTGAATGGTACACAATTATCCTCAAATCCAAAAATTTTAATTGAGTAGTCAATTATATATAAATAAATATTTTTCAATCATTTTAGGTCATTTCCTGTACAAAGTCATCTAAATGGCTTTGATTTATACTATCTGATTTACCAGACTCAACCATAATAAGCACATCAGTCTGCCATTTAAGTCATGCCATTTCAAACGATAATTCACTATAGTATCATATAACTTCAGTCAATCTATTCTCGAAATAATATCAAATTCATGATTTAATAATAACATCAAATCATCAAGAAAATCACAGTCACAAATTTTCAACAGATAGTTTTGACATACCCACTCTAGCCTATTGGATTATGATCCAAACATTAATCTCATTGGTTAAGAAATAAACCCCTTTTCATTATTAATACAATGCAATGTGAGAATAAGCAACCCCATCGCAATCAGTGCTTTCATAATAAATAATACTGAGAGAATAGAACATACCAAAAATAATATCAAGCACTATAACTTCAGATCCATCATTATGTCCTCGATCTCACTTTGTTTACCTATACTCAAGGATAACAATCGCAAAGCTACTAAATTGGCTTGCACAATTTCTATAAATCATTGTCTCATTAAATCCAAAAGACATTTGATTTTACAATCGAACATTTGTAAAACTGATGAACTTTGACTCACCTCTTCATTTTCAAATATTTATAAAACCAGTGTATTATGACTGGAACTAGAATCAGTAGTCAGAATATTACTATTAACTTCACTAATTCCATCATGATTAGATCAGATAACATCTTTAAAATCTGTAATAAAACAGGTGTTAGATCGGATCAATCAATATCACACTATCACAGGTTTATATGGTATGTACTTTCTAGACATTATTCACACTATACTTAGTTCGAGAATCGTTAAACCGTAGCTTTGATACAACTAAATGTAACACCAAAAAACCATAACCATCTTCGATCTAGGGTTTTAAGGTTTACAGAACTTTACGAGTCTTTTTTTTAACATACAAATCAATCACAATTTATTTAATTGCAAACTTGCAACTCAGAATACTAACTCCATTTAATCTCACACATTCATTTACAACCTTTCAATCAATTAAGAATCAAATTAAATCACGCAAGAATGTAAGAATCACGTACAAATATTTTCCACTTGGGATCGCATGAGTCTGTGTCTTAAACACATAGTTTACCACTAGCTAACAAAACTATAACCCAAACATATTCATTATTACATCGCAAGAAAGAATCAAATTCATATCACAAATCATGACATCCATATTCCATGTCAACCATAATATCACAATATCATCCAAGCTACATCAATCCTTCTTACTATCATTGCATAGTACTCAAACCCAACACCATCGTCGGTTAGGGTTTCGAGATCACATACATTCGTGCCTCAAATCGTTACCTATTCAAATCTTATTTTAAAATCTCTCTTGATTTAATAAAATATATACATTTATAACTCGTTATTCTTACTTTGATTATTAACTCAGTAAGGGTAGAAATGTCATTACCACAATTTTGGGAGACTTCAACCGGTACGTGTTGAACAAGTATCGGTAGTTGTCAAGTCAGTAAACAATTCAGGAAGTAGTGTAGTCTTTTACCGGAACAAATCATGCTTCTACCGGTATTAAAAACTCCTGAGAGATAAGATGTCCTACCCTACAGCTTCTACAGATACAAGTACATAAACTACCGATACTCCTATAGGCAAAACTATCGGTACTTATTATGCAACTACCGATACAACTCAAGTTAGTGAATAACCTCTCTCCTGCACTATACTTCTATCGATACATGCAGGGTTCTACCAAAACAAGTATGCATAATTCGTTTAATCACACAAGTCCTCAAGTTTATCAATCATCACTCAATACAAGACTCTTATTCAAATTCTCATCTTGCAAAATCTATACATGACAATACTTGTTTCTTCATATAACACAAAATACAATCAATCAATACAAAGATTCTTAAATTTACATTTCAACTTATTACTGAACACATTGCTTAGTTAGAACATCAAGCAAGCATGCAAGTTTAGTTCAACAAAGAAATCAACAATAAAAAATCAAGCATTTCAAGGGTAACATCATCCTTGTACATATCATATAACCAAGTGATGAAGGACTACCAAACCAGCTCTGCGATAGTGTGACTTCGTGAAGATGATCAAATATTCAAGCAGTAAGAAATCTACAAAATAACAATAACATCTTTGGTAAGCTTCATAGCTTAGTAAGTTCGAAGAGTCTAAAGAATTACCAATCATATGCATGAAGCAGTTATAACTTAATCGAGATAGGATGAACTGTTTGTTCCTCAAGCCATATTTGGTGTTCTAACTTTCCTGTCTATAACTTTTCTGTTACCAGTACTCGATGTTGCTCACACGAGCTGTCAAGAACTCATAATGTATGCGGTATGCCAGCCATCGGTACGGTGCCTGTCTATACTATAAACTGTTCGTTAACGATACTGCTCACACGAGCTGTCGAGAGTATGCATAAAGCATAGTCCCAGCCATCGTAGGGCCTGTAATCCATTTAGGATCCATATTTCTTTTTCGAGTCATGATGCTACTCACACGAGTTGTCGAGAACTCGCAACACATGCGGTACCTAAACTATCATGTTGATTTCAAATCACCGGGTCAAAGCTTGATATCTCTTTCATTCATTTCTTTTTCATCTTTCTCAATATCACGTACCATAACCTGTTTTGCAACAATTATAAAGAATACAATAATGTGCTATTTAAATGAAATTTTAACATTACGAACTTACCGGACGAAATTGCAGTTAAAGTAAACCTCAAGGGCAAATCCTTAATTTTCCCTTCTCCACTATCAAGACACGATCTTGATCGGTTAATATAATTTCATTCAATTATTTAAATAAACATGAAATTTTTAATCATTTTATGCAAATAAACCTTTTTGGTATTTTTACAAAATTTCCTTTAACTTTACACTTTTATTTAATTTAGTCCTTTAGCTCAAACTTGCAAATTAACCATTTCCTATTTATAGTACATATAAATTCCTCATTGAATTCAATCTAAATTCTAAAAGATAATTAGAATTAAATATAAACATTAATTCTCTAATTGGATCCACTTTAAATTCTAAAAGATAAACCTAAAAACATAAATACAAATTAAATATAAATAATATCATAAAGATTAATCCCAATAAAAATAAGTTTTAAAATAAAATAAAATAAAATAAAGTCTTTTTGTCCTATAAAAACTCTCCTCAAGTTTTCCACCTTTTCACAACTTCTATTTCTCTTCCAAAATTACGCTTTTTGCCCCAATTTGTCTTTTGCCTTCAATTTAATCCCTACAAGATAAAAGGATCACAAATAGCCCAAATTAATAGGATCATACTCACAAAATCTTTATAATTAATATTCAAAAGTATGTCATATTTAAGCATTATCATATTCCCCCTACTTAGCCCAAGCTTGCCCTCAAGTATGATTCCTAATCGACTAAGTAATTTAAATTTTACCATGGAAAATAACACTCCAAAGTTCTACAAACAATTAGGCTTAATGCTCATGAAAATAAAGAGAACCTTTAGCTTGCTGTAGGTAAAATAGAGAAAGTAACCCAATTAACACACACAACAATTAAATCGTCTTTAATTATATCATGAAAGTTAGGTAATTTACCAAAATTACCAAGACACTTATTTCTTCACCCTTAGTCTCCAAATTTAGTTCTCTTCGTTTTATTTTGTCGGTTTTCTCTTTTTTTTTCTTTAAGAACATATTGGACCTTTTGACGCGAAATGAAATGACACTCAAGCACTCCATTCTGGTTACTCAGCCTAACATGCTCGCAATCATTTTTTTAGAATGTGTTAGCCCTTTTGACACGAAATAAGAAAATAAATAAATAAAATGGAAAAATAAAAATAATTGAGTTGTCTCCCAACAAGAGCTTGTTTAACATCATAGCTTGACAATCGAACTAGAGTTGAGGTCGTTCCCATTGAAGTTTTTTGATCATATGAGCTTGGAAATTTGGTGCTTGCACAACAGAAGGTAGATGTTTAGTGTTCATAGGGGGATCTAAATCATCAAACAATATTTTAGGTTTATTTTCATGGAGTGATTTGGAAGTCTCTTCTATTAAGGATTTAACTATATCGACACGATTTACGCTCAAGATTTCACTAAGGTGACTAATGTTGTCGTAAACATTGAACTTCACGATTTCCCCGTCAAACTCCATCGTGAGGGTTTTACTTCGCACGTCGATCTTAGTATTTGCGATACAAAGGAAAGGTCGCCTTAATAAGATGTCGGAAGACCCAAGAGTATTATCCTTTTCCATCTTCACCACATAAAAATCTATAGGAAAAATTAGTTCATTGACTTTCATTAACACGTCTTTAAGGACTCCTTCGGGTTGCACAATGGACTTGTCCGCCAATTAGATTATAACACATGTTTCCTTCAAAAAACCCACGTTAAGTGATTCATAAATAGAAAAAGGTGTTACATTTATAGAACCCCCTAATTCACACATAGGTTTTTTTATTCTGAAGTGACCTATTTTGCATGGTATTGTAAACATGCTTATATGGTATTGCAAACATGCCTCTATCTTTAGATTTTGTTAGCATCCTTTGTTGCAAAATCGCAAACACATTCTCACCAACATTTACCTTTTCGTTTACAGTCAATTTTCTTTTGTTGGTGTAAAGTTCCTTCAGAAATTTAGCGCATCGTCGAATCTTTTTAATAGCATCTAATAATGGTATATTTACCTTGACTTTTTTGAACATTTCGAGGATCTCTTTTTCCTTATTACCTTTCTAGGTTTGCCTCAGTTGTCTTAGAAATGGAGGTTGAATTCTGGTTAATAGAGGTTTTGACAGTACCTGTTCATCATTTTTCTATTTTCCTAGATAGATTTTTGGGCATGATTTTTACTAGGAATTGATTCCAATACTATCCCACTTCGTAGCGTCACTACATTCGCGTTTTGTCTTGGGTTAGGTTCTGTTTGTGACAGCAACCTGCCCTGTGCGCTTAATTTCTCTATTGACGTAGTCAACTCCTTAATAGATGCCTCAATTTTCTTTTGAAAATCTACAGTTCACTATTGAAAATTAAGTATATTAGTTGTCAATTTATTTACCATGGCTTTTAGAGAAATACCTGAATTTTGCGCTTGTTGTGGAAACTGGTTTTGGGTGGGTTGGTTATAGCGTGGATTTGCCCCATATTTCAAGTTAAGATGGTCTTTCCACCCGGGGTTGTATGTATTTGTGTAAGGATCATATCGTCTTTGGGGTGGTCTAGGGAAGTTCCCCATAACATCTAATTGGGCCATAGAATCATCATACAAACTAGGGCATGCACCAGTTGTGTGTTCGGATTCTCTACAAATTTTGCATTGATGGGTCGACCCTATTTTTCCTACAATAAGAGAATTCACAACGTTAGTAAGTCTTTCAACTTCATATTCTAAGGAGGAATTACTTAGCTAGTGAACCCTTCTAGTAGGTTCAAGATTGGCTTGGAGTTATTAAGTGTTTGCAACCATTATGGATATCAAGTCCCTTGCTCGTTGAGGAGTCATATTAACCAACGCTCCTCCACTGGCGGCATCTATAATATTCATATCCATAAGTTTCAAGCCTTCATAGAAGTATTAGAGAAGAAACTGTTCAGTTATACCATGTTGTGGACAACTTGCACACAACTTTTTAAATCGTTCCCAATAGTCGTAAAGAGACTCCACATTCTTTTGCCTAATCCCAATAATTTCTCTCCTTAACTCAACGACACACGAGGCTAGGAAAAACCTGTTAAGAAAGAAACAAGAAAGATTAGGCCAAGTTATAATAGACCCAAGAGGTAGATAAAATAACCATTCCCTAGCGGAGTCTGCTAAAGAAAAAAAGGAAAGCGTGTAATTTAATTTGATCCTCAGTTACCCCTGAGGTTTCATAGTAAGACAAACCATATGAAATTTCTTCAGATGTTTATGTGGATTCTCATTTTGAGCCCACGAAAAATTGGTAATAACTAGATTAAACCTGATTTAAGCTCAAAGTTAGCATCCACAGTAGGATGCGCAATGCACTACGGTAGTTGATCATTAGGGGCCTCGGCTAATTGTCGAATTGTCTGATCCATAAGTGGTGGTGGCGTATCTTGATTTTCGTCAACCCTAGCGATTGGTGCTCCCGTCGGTGGATCAACTCATTGGTTTTCTAGTGTTGGATTAGGGTTTTCATTTACCTAGATTCACTATCGTTGTCTTCTTTTACTTCTGAAGGTGGGCTATGCTTAGTTCCTACAACTTTTGACTGCCTCTTTCGTAACTTTGTTTCTTTGCGATTAGCTTTTGTAGTTTTTTCAATCTCGGGATCGTATGACTATGTAAGATTTCCTGGAGCAGATTAGTCATAAGAAATAAAAACAACATTAGTACGTTACCGGTCCCCGGCAATGGTGCAAAAATTTGATGTGTCATCAGGAATACAAAATATAACCTATTCTGAAAATTAAAATAAATAACAGTAATAGGAAGTAGGGTCTAATCCTCAGGGACTAGAGTGTAAAGAATCTTGTCTATCGAGATCTTGGGTGAAATCTTACCCAAAAAAAGCGACGGAATCTAGGGAAAATTAAAAAAAAAACAAAATTAAAAGAAGTAGAAAATAAAAGTGTCGAAATAAAAATAAATTGCATCAAATAAACAAAGTCGAAGGAAAAAGGGCTTTATCTATATTTAGAGATCCATCCTCCAGTTATCTTGATTCTTCCTCGGTTCAATCATAGACTTTGAATGGTTATTCTTGTGCCCGAATAAGCCAGTTATAGTGGAAGAGGATGCCTACGACCACCAGCTCCAAATATAGTTTTTAGAGGAACCTGACTCTAGCCAACTATCGCTCCAATGAGACCATCTTATAGATAATCTTTTCCCAACGACGAATACCATGTCATTTGTCTCTTTGGCTCGGTAACCTCTGACGTAGTAAGTTAGTGAACCAACTGTACAATCTTCTCAAAACACACAAAGCGACCGTCTTTGCATAAAATGAAAAGATTACTTTTGTAGGGATTTTGGACGAAAGCGTCGATCCCATAATTCGGAGAATTTATGAATACTCGGGTGAGAAGAATTAAACGCAGGTTCTAAGCCTCATGAACTTTGGAAGAATATTTGATAACCTTCAGCTAGAAGAGTTTTTAGTTGCTCATGTTTTTGAGGAAGAACACAAGATAATAAAAATAGAGTTTTTTTATTGAACTAGGGTTTTTGGGAGATGGAGAATTTTTCAATGATTTGGAAGTGAATAATTCAATCACTCCATCCCCTATTTACAGTACATATAAATTTCTAGTTGAATCCAATCTAAATTCTAAAAGATAATTAGAATTAAATCTAAACATTAATTCCCTAATTGGATCCACTTTAAACTCTAAAAGATAAATCTAAAAAGATAAATACAAGTTAAATATAAATAATATCCTAAAGATTAATCCTAATAAAAATAAGTTTTAAAATAAAATAAAATAAAATCAAGTATTTTTGTCCTATAAAAACTCTCTTCAAGTTTTCCACCATTTCACAACTTCTCTTTCTCTTCCAAAATCAAGCTTTTTGCCTCATTTTGTCCTTTGTCTTCAATTTAATCCCTACAAGATAAAAAGATCACAAATAGCCCAAATTAATAGGATCATACTCATAAAATATATATAATTAATATTCAAAAGTATGTCATATTTAAGCATTATCAATTTACATGTTCAACATGCCTAATGTGACAAGTGATATCTTGAAATGAGGTAAAATGTTTATTTATGTTCATTAGGATCATATCACATGCATGGGGTGGGATATTGTAAGGAAAAAGAATTGGTGGCTTCGTCCACAACCTACATAGCAACTTGTCTGCAAAAATTGGTGGTTTCATCCATATTAGAGTGTTAAGATGGATGAGTTCTGTTTTTGAAGTGTAGCGGTGATGGGTAGGATGTTTTAAAAAAACTTGCATAATTATTTTATAAAAATTGCACTATCATGATCATGTGCATCAAATTTGATTATGTTATACGATGAATATGTGTTTATTTGTTATTTGACTTATTAATATTTAACTCGTTATAAGACCCACACTAAGCTTTAAAAGCTCACCCCACTAGATCTGAACCTTTCAAGTAATACATGGACTTAGAGTTTGGACTTGGCATTTAGAGAAGCCTCACGGATGGTTATTTTTAGTAATGAGTTTTATTTAAAAAAAAAACTAATTTTGGATGTTAATTTCAACTTTGGGACCTTGGATTGTTTAATTGGGTTGTTTTTTTATTTTACAATTTTAAACTGCTATGCATGCATGCTTGATAAATTTACTAATACTTTATATCTTTTAAATCATTTCGGATTTTACTTAATTTTAAATAAGCCTATAATTTTGTGATTTTTTTCTAAATTAATTTAAAGTACCGCTATGAAAGTTTCTTTTATTTATAAAATTTTTTTAAATAATAAATATATATAAATAATAATTAAGAATATTATAAAACTTTTACTTAAATGATTTATGACAAGATCCTTTGGCATTATAATAAACTTCACAAATGTTCCTATTTTCAATAATTGTTTTTCAAATAATAATAGTAACTTTTTTTGAAATTTTTGAGTTTGATAAAAACAATCAAAATCTAGCTACTTTAATAAATAAATGTTTTCAATGTTTTTAATATGGCTTTCGAGATTCGGCCATAATGTCTAGGTCAAGTTTGGAGTGTTACACCATCTATTTATAGGAAGATAAGGTAAAACCCTTGTAGAGCTATAGATGTTTATTTTAAATAGAAAAAAAGTAGAAGAGGGATGAATGACTCACCCTTGTATTTCTACTAGGGTTGTCGTCCCCTTTATTACATTGAGTCAATACGAGTACTTATTGGGCCTTTTTGACCTAATACTCTGTAATATGATCCAATCCGATTTAGATTTTCTATTTCCAAAATAAACATTAATATTTATATATAAAAACAATTTTTTCATCTTTATTTTACCCCCAACAAAACTTTGATGATTTTACCCTTAGTAAAATTTTGACAATTTCACCCCTAGTAAATTTTCAAGAAAATATGTTCAATATGTCACAACTCAACATGTTCACTATGACTAAATTATTTATTTTTATTTTTTTCCTTTAAACTAGTCCAAAAATATAAATTCATTCTTCCATGATTTTTAAGTAATCATATATAGGATTGCAAATTTTCATTTACAAATGATTTCATTTCACCATTTCAGAGAATACCATAATCATTCCTGAATGTTTCTCATTTCTCTTTCTCTATTCATTCCGTTCATTTCCATTCAAGCATGCAATTCATTTCAGGTGACTGATTGGACATATGTAGTTGAGGCTCAAATGATTTATAATTAAGTTTCGGCTTTTCATCTATTAATTATAAACTCATTTATTCATGAATTCATTCCACAATAGTATCGTGACTGAGCTCTCCCCAACGACATACCATTACAAAAGCAACTACTAATGCTCTTCCAATGACCTTGTCATATGTGTGTTACCCTCATAGGATATCCTTGATCTCTTTGAGATAATATTCATTCTTCCAATATGATCCTATTTTATCTCATGGTCACCATTACATCTTCTTGCATGAAAACTCAATCACTATCAAATAGTGATCAAGTCATCCATCACAAAGACGAACAACCTATGAACAAGTTTACTTTCATCAACCATGTAATGCCAATGAGAGGATATCATTTACTCATGTTTTGAGCTATGAATTCCACTTTTGTGAATGATGCTACATACTACAGAAGTTGTATACCCAATGCACCAGCTTTCGATTCCTTATCTATTTGAACTCGGGCTTTTACTTACATCAAAGTGTATGAGTCATGCGTTCATAGTCCTCCATCCACTCAAGATTTAGGTATGTCACACTACGAACATCATAAGTGAATAAATTCGGCCATGCGTTCATAGTCCTCCATCCACTCAGGATTTAGGTATGTTACACTATGAACGTCACAAGTGAATAAATCCATAAACAGATTCAGGATCTATCTATTTGGGTCTTGTCCGATGTACTATCAATCCAGCCAATCACATCTATGTCTCTATCTTTTGGGAGTCATCCGCTCCAATGCCCAAGACAAAGCATCTCTCCAATTGGACTTGATAGACGAAATATTAGTCTTTCAACCGATTTACTCAATTTCAATTAGGATAAGGACATATTTAGGTTCATCTGCTAATATAAGTCATCTTTCCGTATTACAATCTAACCACGTAATACTGCTTTGTATTAGTTAAACATTAGACAACCAATGAGCAACATTTGCTTCCATTTTGCTTTCCATGCAAAAACTATGTGAGGATAAGTATACAAAGTATATTAATATAATAAATGAATTTGTTTCATTAACCAATCCGTTAGGAAAAAATTACAAGTGTATATTGACGAAAATACTACACTTAGTTTTATCTTGTGGTCTTAAGCTTCTTCTTTTCTCTTATGGTCTGTTAGAGAAGATAATGTTTTATCTCTCCATCCACCAAATTTCACTTTTATACTTAGTTTATTGGTTAATTATCTTTAACTAATCATGTTTTAATATTAATAAGCTTTAATTGACTTAATTAATCCACAATTATCATTAACTTCCACTAACATGTGTTTAATAATGGTTTATTAATCATTTTGGCCCTTTGGATGATTCAATTTAAGTTCCCAAGCCTTTTTCTAATTAAAAATCTATAGTGATTGGACTTTACAATTTAGTCCCTATCATTATTCAATCATAATTTCGGTTAATTACTTATCCAAATTTAAATTAATCTATACACTAACTCCATAAATATCCCTATTTAATATTTAAATATCCGGTTTCCAAAAACGAGATCCTGAAATCGCATTTTTTGATGCCACTAAAAACAGGATAATTACAAAACTTGGTTTTATTTTCCTAATCATAAATTGATGTTATTAACGCTACTTTTTAAATGCTTTGTAAACCATTGTATGAATTCCAAATTTTTGTTTAAAAGTGTATTAATTGTAAAGAAAATGGAAAGGAAAAGTAAGCCTTCAAGAAAGTTGTGTAATAAAACATCTGAACAACTTGTAGTCTATGTGAAACTCTTAATGCATTATTAAGATGAGTAAATATTGCGTAAATCATTAGGGATCAAAATTGATTTTGAAAGGTGAGATTCATAAATGAGTTTAATTTCAAAATTGAGAACACATGCATAATGGGAATTGTTAATAAATCATCAAACAATAAGTTGAACATTAACTTACAAACTCACATGAAAGGGTTAAAATAGTTATAATATGACTTAAATAAAACTAAAATGATGATTCATCTAAAGCACCCACGGTTAATAAAAACTTAGTATAAAGTTTGATTATCCTTGTTACTTAATGTTGCTTTATAGCTCAAGTGTTCATTGTTTAAAACACGTTGGTATGGGCTTGCTGAGAAGTTGCTATGATAGCTAAGGAGCACTACATCACCCGATGATCCTTTAAGGTTGTTTTTCAAAAGTTAAAGTGTAATTTTTAATAGGTAAGTGACATATATGCTAAGTCTCATATTGAATATAAAAATTGTAACGTGGATGGCAAGTTTTAGATTATTTTTTAATTTTGTTTAGCAAATTTTTATGTCATTCCAAATTGAATGAGTTTATGCCATGTTTTTGTGCCTAAATGAGTTTAAATTTTGATTTATGTTTGGAATGATTTGGTATTGTTTGGGGTTGAGACAAGGGTGAATGATGGCAATTTTGGACCCTTAGGCTAGAGATATCGATACTTGGCCCAAGGGTACCGGACCCCAATTGGAAGAATACCAAATTATTCAATAAGGCTAGGTATCCATACCTATAGCCTTAGGTACTACACTTCCATGTACTATTTTGGGCCATTGCATTGTTTTGTGCAAAAAGGGCCCTCCAAGGCCCAAAATTGATCTCGGACACCTTTGGTCTCCCTCGAGTGACTTCAAAATAATTTTAAATTGTTTATAAAGTCTTTTTTTTGTCAAAAAGAACATGATTGTTAGTTTTATAAAAATGTTTTAAAGTTTTAAATTAGGGTCAAGCACTCATTTTCCAAACTAAAAAAACTTCGTTTTAAGCCGGTAAACTTTGGAACCTTGCTTTATGACTTGATATGTTCAAATATGTTAGCAAAACAATTAAAATGACTTATTTATGTTCAATATTCTTTAAAATTAACACCAAAAGATTTTAATATCTGTTGTAATATGAGTTTTTATAAAACAAAAAAAAAGACTAGCTTAAAAGTACTCCAGTGACACCTCCTACTCATACCGTACACTGAATTAAGTAAGGGATGTTGCATAAGGAGTATTAATGTGTTGTGAAAGGAATAATTTTCATAAAAGAAAATTTTAGTTCAAGTCTAAAAGTGCTCCAGTAGCACCTCCAAACTCATATTGATCGTCGGGATAGATAAAGACTATTACACATTAATATTTTACTTATTATAATAATTGATGCATTATATGTAGAAAAAAGTGTAATCATACTATTTTTTATAATATATACTAAATATAATCATGTCACAGTATAAAATAAATTCATATTATAATTTATTTTAATTATATAAATATTAATTAAAATTTTTATATTAATTTTGTAACACCCTATATCTAGCTCGATCGTTGAGCCCGAATACTAGGATACTACACCATCGTCTCACAATATTCTCATCACAAATTGTCACATTATACACATGCATCTATTTCATTTCTTTTATTCATAGAGCATTCATGCAAATTGTATGTCGTACATACTTTAAGGAGGTTAACACATGCTGAGCAATAATTGATTAGACATCAAAACATGCATTAGGACCACTTAGCAAAATTTCCCAAATAACAGTCTCAAACATCATATTTAAGCAAACAACTAAAAACCTCATAATAAACCAATATTAAATCTACCACATTGCCTTGATCTCCAAATAAAAAAAAAGCAAATAACACCTACTAAAAATGCTAAAGTTTCTCGACTTAGATCACCCCTCGAAGGTCACACCGCTCACACCAACACTACTGATCTACCATGGTTAAAAAGGAGAGGGTGAGCTTAAACAAGCTCAATGAATGTTCAGAATAATCATTGCGCAAATGAGTCATCATCCATCAACAAGACCATCATATAACATATTCAAATCGTCTTTAAATTTATTATTAGATTTTATATGTTTAATAATCTTTCATGCATTCTTTTACACATTAATCGCATTAATCACATGAGTAATTAAGCATTTAACACAACACATATTAATCACATTTAATCACATTTAATTACATATAATCACATTTAATCACATTAGTAACATGAATACTTCAACATTTATCACATCACATATTCATCACATTTAATCACCTTGGTCACATGAATATTTTAACATTTATCACATCACATATTAATCACATTTAGTCACATTTAATCACATTTAATCACATTAGTCACATGAATATTTAATCACATTAGTCACATGTATATTTAAGCACAAATCACATCAATATTTACTAACAGTATTAACACCAAGCATCATAATAAAACACATATTGATAATTAAGATATCACATTGGACATTTTCAAAGTATATGTATCATATAAAATATTTTATGAAAATACACGTACTAAATTTGACATTACCCCTATATATAACTAGGATGTATGATACTTTCACTACAAAGTTGTGATTGTCGTCAAGTTATAGTTGATGAGAATGTATAAACACAAGAAAGTCAATGGAATTGGACTTTTCTCCAATGGGCAAACGATTCGATGGAGGCTTAGAGCTGACTTTTTGATAACAACATTGAATTTTATTTTTAATTAAATATTATTATATGATGATTGAATTGGATGTTTTCCTTTTTGTTAGCTCTAATTTTTTAAATTTTTTGATATAACAAGAAGTATATTAAAAATTCTTTACTTAAATTTGCAAAAATTGTTTATAAGTCTTTAAAGTTATTTTCAAAGTGTTGGACAAAATAAACATTTAGAAAGACTTGAAATAACTTAATTTTTAACGAGTTTTTGAAGTTTGAAGGACTTCTACCGATATTTAGGTGGACAAGTATCAATAGAACTCAAGATGGAAAGACCTTGAAAAAGCTACAAAATTCTACTAGTACAACTAAGACTTCTATCGATATAACTATGGGTTCTATCGATACAACTCGGACTTCTATTGATAGAACAGACTCTAGTGAGCAAGGTAGTTTTTACCTGAGACTTCTACCAATACCCTAGTCCTATCTACCAATAAAATTAGAGTTCTACCAATACCTTGAGGACTTCTACCGGAACAAGTCAAAACAGTAGCTAAAGTTTAGCATCCCTTGCACTTCTACCGATACTCTAATAGGTTCTACAAATACCAAATGAAACCCTTAGAGTTCTACCGGTACAAGAGACTTTCTATTGATAGAACGAGTCTAATGGTCATATTTTGGAAAGACTTCTACTGATCTAACGAAGCTGCAAACTGCATTTAATGCTAGTTTTTATGGCTGCAACGACTCTATTTTGTTTCTAACGGCTACAAACGTCCACAAGGTTGTTAGAGGACATAAATACAAGGTCAAAGCTCCCCATTAAAGTTAAGAAAGACAAGAAACAAGTGATTAACTTTCAAGAACTCAATTTTCAATGTATTACTAAATATTTCTTGTACACACTTGTGGGTTAAGTTTTCTATCATTCTTTCAAGTGTTGTAACTTTGTGTGAGAGTGCTTAATTTTTTATCAGCTACCTTTTAAAGGTATATTCTTATTTGTTCTTATTTTCTCTCATTCTGTAAGGGGTTACTTAAGGTTTTAGATAGAAAACCTTAAGGGGAAGTGGTTTTATCTTACCTTCGAAAAGATAGGGATTTGTAAGGTTAAACATTGTCCTTAAAGGTTCAAATCTAGTGGATTTGGGAAATTCTTAGTTGAGGAAAGCTAAGCAAGTAGATGTAGGCAATTAAGGCTGAACCACTATAATTTCTTGAGCCGTTTGATTTTTGTTATTTCCCAAAAACCTTTTAAAACACCAATTCACCCCCTCTTGGTGTATTTCGATCTCAAAAATTGGTATCAAAGCTAGAACTCTAGAGACGATTTTATCACCAAGAGAAAAGATCCTCAAGAAATTCGAGATGGAAGCCACAAGCCAAGAAGTTTGCTTCACCTTTATCAATACATTTTAAACTTTATCTTCTTTATCAAGTCTTTTCTTGGGTGAGCTCACCTTGCATAATCTTAGAAAATTCTTGACAAAGAAGTTCATTAGTAGCACCAAATATAACATCATCAACATAAATTTGTACTACTAAAATGTCATTGTCTTTAGTTTTTATGAAAAAGGTGGTGTCTACTTTGGCTTTTCTAAAGCCATTTTCAATTAAGAATTTGGAAAGCCTTTCATACCAAACTCTAGGAGCTTGCTTCAAACCATGTAGAGCTTTAGACAATTTGAAAACATTATTTGGAAAATTTTTATTTTCAAACCGAGAGGTTATTCAACATAAACTTCTTCATTTATGAAACCATTTAAAAATGCACTTTTGACATCCATTTGAAAAGGTTTGAAATTGTTTGAACATGCAAAAAATAATAACATCCTAATGTCTTCTAACCTAGCTACCGATGCATAAGTTTCATCATAGTTTATACCTTCCTCTTGGTTATATCCTTTGGCAACTAATCTAGCCTTATTTCTCACAATGTTACCATTTTCATCAAGTTTATTTCTAAAGACCCATTTAGTTCCTATTGTTAGATGATCACTAGGTCTATCAACTAAATTTCATACTTGATTTCCTTCAAATTAATTTAATTCTTCTACCATGATCATTATCCAAAAGTCATCATTTAAAGCATCATCAATGTTTTTAGGTCCTATACAAGAAATGAAAGCAACATAATTACAAGTATTTCTAATTAAAGATCTAGTAATTATCCCTTTAGATGGATCACCATGATGTGTCCATCCTTAGCAGATGAAAGCTCTCTTGGGTGGCTAGATTCTCTTTCAATGTAAGTTGGTTCTTAGAGTTCATTAGTTTTGACTTCTTGAACCAACTCATTTATGCCTTGATCTTCATGTGATGCTTGATTTTGCTCAACTTGATATATTTGTACATCGTCAAAATCAATAGATTCCTTTTTAGAAGAAGAGTTAGATTCATTAAAAATAACATATATAGATTCTTCTACAACAAGAGTTCTCTTGTTAAAAATTCTATAAGCTTTAGAATTTGTGGAATATCTAAGAAAAATACCTTAATCACTTTTGGTATCAAATTTTTCTAAATTTTCTTTTTCATTATTCAAAACAAAACATTTACAACCAAAAGGATGAAAATGGTTTATGTTAGACTTTTTTCCTTTAAAAAGTTCATAATGAATTTTCTTTAAAATAAGCCTAACCATAGCTCTATTTATAATATAGAAAGAAGTGTCTATGGCTTCAACCCAAAAATATCTTGGCAAATTATTTTCACATAACATGGTTCTAGTTATTTCCTCTAAGGTCCTATATTTTCCTCTCAACAACTTCATTTTGTTGAGGGGTCCTAGGTGCCGAAAAATTGTAACTAATGTCATATTCATTACAAAATTTATCAAAGCTAAGGTTTTCAAAATTTTTTCCATGATCACTTCTTACACTTGGAATTGAATATCCTACTTGGTTCTGAATTATTTTACAAAAGGTAATAAATTTTTCTAAAGCTTCATCTTTTGAAAAAAAAAAGAAAACTCATGTACATCTACAATAGTCATCAATAATAACAAATTCATATTGTTTACCTCCTAAACTCTTAGTTCAAGTGGGTCAAAGAAGGTCAATATGAATAAGTTGGACAAATATAGATGTACAAACTATATTTTTAGATTTAAAAGATGCTCTCCTATGTTTACCTTTAGCACATGCATCACATACTTTATCAAAGTCAATAAGAAATTTAGGCATGCCAACAACAAGTTCATTTTTAATAAGCTTTGAAATAGCACTCATGCTTACATGTCCTAATCTTCTATGCCATAGCCAACATACATTTTCATTCTTAACCATAAAGCAAATATTAGAGGAAGATATGTCATCAAGATGCACCATAAAAATATTATCTACCCTATGTTCTACAAAAAGAATCCTATTATTTACAATATCTACAACTTTGCACCCATTAGACTCAAATATTACTTTGAATCCCTTGTCACAAAGTTGACTAATGCTAAGGAGGTTATACTTAAGACCTTTGACATAAAGCACATTTTTAATGAGAGTGGAAGAATTTATACCTATTGAATCAATACCTTCAATAAGCCCTTTGGAGTTTTCACCAAATGTAACTTTTCCTCCATTCTTTGGCATTAGTTTCATGAAATGACTTTTATCGACAATCATGTGTCTACAGCATCCACTATCAAGATACTATGAGTTCTTCTTAAATTTGTTTGCCTTGAAGCAATGTTCTTCCTCTTACAAACACATAGTTAAACTTTGGATTTTGGTACCCAAACTTTCTTGGGTCTATTAGCATTAGTCTTAACAATTTTTGTTCCCTTAGGAATCCACTTCTTTAAAGCATCATGATTTTGAGATGTGTTTAACTCTTTTGGAATCCACATACGCTTAGTGAGCTTGCTTCTAGATGTGAGCTTCCTTAAAGGATAGATTTGTCTATCATGCCCCTTTTTGTGACAATGTGTGCATGAGAGTGAGACATCATAAATATATCTTGATTTCACAAAGAAATTTTTAAATTTGCTTTCCTTTTGTAAATGTACAAAACCTAAGTCACTCTTGTCAAAGAAGGCTCTTTGAGATTCCAGCATATCATTTAGTTTTTGTTACCCCATGTGAGCTTGCATATGATTTTTAAATTATGCAAGTTCTTATTCTTTAAAATCAAATCATCAATTTTAGCTTGCATATCATTAAATTTCTGTTCTATTTCCTCTTTAGCTATGATTAGAGACTTTTCCCCCCTTTAATTTTGAAATCATTTTCTTATATTTGGAGTTCGTAGTCTAAAAATCTATAGCTAATTCATCAATGGCATCTTGCAATTCTTCAAATGTATATTCATTTAATTCACTAGAATTTAGAATTACATTTGGTTCTTCAATAGCCATAAGGCATAGGTTGGAAACTTCATTGTTCTCATCACAATCAAATGAATCGCTATCACTCTAAGTTGTCATCTTTTAATGTGCCTTTCTTCTTCAATTGTGGGCAATCAAATTCAATGTGATCCGGCTTTTTGCGCTCAAAGCAAATGATTTGGTCCTTGATGTATAAAGATGAATAAGTTTAAAATTATCAAGCCTTTTCCTTGATGTATTTGACTTGAAATAAACTATTGAGCATTTCCTTGGGTGAGCTCAACTTCTTTTTGGTGCTCCAAATCAAGCAAACTCAAAATGACATCTTCATCAATCAAGTCAAATACATCAAGGAAATGCTCAATAAGTTTAAAATGGAGGACTTGAAGCCTTAATCAACACCAATGACTACTTCAACAAAGTTTGATAAAGCTGAAGGATGTAAATGTGTTGATACTAAACTTTATAGGTTTATGATATGATCATTGCTTTGTCTTACTACAAGTAGACCGGATATAATGTTTAGTGTTTGTTTATGCTCAAGATTTCAATCATCTCCTAAGGAGTCATATTTACAAGCCATTAAGAGAATCTTTAGGTACCTTAAGGACACTCCAAACCTAGGACTTTGGTATCCCAAAGATTCATCATTTAGTTTCTATGCTTACTTCGATGCGGATTTTAGAATATGCAAGTTAGATAGAAAAAACACTTTCGGAACATATCAAATCCTAGGAAACATGATTGTTTCTTGGTTCTATAAGAAACAAAATAGTGTAACTTTGTTCACAACTGAAGCAAAATATGTTGTCGTAGGTAGTTGTTGTGCTCAAATTCTTTGGATGAAGCAATAATTAATTGACTATGGAATTGACATGAATCACATTTCTATAAGATTTGATAACACTAGAGCTATTTTCCTAACAAAAAATATCATCCAATACTCTATAACAAAGTACACAGAGATAAGACACCATTTCATTAGATATCATGTACAACGAGGTGACATAGTTTTAGAGTTTGTAGATACTTTGCATCAACTAGTTGATATTTTCACAAAGCCTTTAGATAAGGAGAGATTTTGGATAATTAGGAGAGAGTTAGGACTAATGGACATGCCTTCATAAGCTTCTTGTATAATCTTTTTAACATTCATGGACACTTGTTTTGTTTTATGCATGCTTTGTGTACATCTATTAGTAAATGTATTTTTCACTTTTTGATTACATTCAAGCATGTTTTTACTTGATTTTTTTTGTAGATATTTGTTTAAACATGTCATTATATGAGTTTACATGTGTTATCTATTTGTTTTGTACCTTTTTTCATGTACTTTTTCATTTTCTGATTAGTTATTTCGATAGTACATAAGATATATCAGTAGAATTATGTCAAAAATGGTATTTCTAGATTTGTGTTCATGAGAAAACGGTAGAAGTCAACTTCTACTGAAACTTGTCTACTTCTATCGGTAGAAGTGGACAAGTATCGGTAGATGAGGGCGTATATATCCGAGCAACATTTTTTTTTCTTTCAGATAACCTAATCCTTTTTACAAAACTATCATCTTCCTCCCAAAACCCCACCCTTATTTTCTGTCCCCAATTCTGCAACCCCACATTCTACCATTTTTCTCATTTTTTTACTTAATCTTGTCTCCACGTGCCTCCCACTTCAATTTTCACAAGAATTTTACCACAAGTCTCCACATTTTCCTCATTTCTCACATTTTTAAGGTAAACACTAAATTTTCATTTTTTTTATTTTTTATGTTATTTCCAAATCATACTAGTTTTAGAAGAACATAGTTAGGGATTAGTGATTTTAGGTATATATTTGTACAAATTGTATATTCTTCTTCAGGATTTCATTAAAATAATAATATATATACATATATTGTTTTTCAACTGAAGATATATAAATTATATATATATATATATATACATTTCTTTTGTTACTATACAATGTAAATTGTTTTTATATATACATAAATGTATCAACTTTTATTTTTACTTTCGGTTTACCTTTTTCTTTTTCATATTTCATCGCATGCATCAATTTTTTTTAAAAAATTGCATTTGCTACTAGTGGGGATATAAATTGTTCGTATTATTGTTTTCTTCTACAGGTGCACTTTTAAGCCAACCCCTTAACCTTTAGTTTGTAATAGCCCGATTTTTAGTGGTGTTGAAAATAGTGATTTTCGAATCACAAATTCGACAAGTCAAGTAAAAAATTTATTTACTTAAATAATTAAGACTTCGTTAGCATCGTATTAAAATTTGGCTATGAATTTTTAATGTTTAAAAAGTTAATTAAGTAAAGAGGACTGAACCATAAAAGTCACAAAATGTAGGAATCATTGACTAGACATGCTAATTTGTAAAGGAATGACATAGGAAGGGTCCTTAATGAGTAAATATACCTTAACAAGGTATAGTGGACGGTTATGGACTATTATTTGGTGAAAATCATGTTAAATCATTAAAGGTGTTTTGGTAAAATGCAAATAAATAAGTAAAGATTAAATAAAAGATAATTTGGATGATTTTATTCATCTTCTTCAACCTTGAAACAAAGGAAACCCTAGAAGAGAAAGAAGAATATTTAGCCAAGCTTAGTCTTTGATTTGGTGAGTTTAACCTCACCCGTTTTTAGTAATTTCTATGTTTTTGAGTCTGTATTAGCTTAATCTAGCTAACTTAGGGACTAACTTGTGAATCTGTCAAATGTTATAAATCTTGCAATTGTTGGATATGCTTTCTCTTAAATGTTATTGATGGTTTTATATCCTTGATGATTGGGTTTGATATTTTTATAAAGTCATTTTTATGAAATTAGGGTTTAAGGACTAAAATGTTAAAATGATGAAATTGAGTGTATTAGGTGTGAAATAAATGAATTTGAGGGACTTGTGTGAAAGCTTGGAATTTTTGGTTGCTAAGGGTTTTGAAAGAAAATAGTTATTTTGCATGTTTTGTATTGAAAGGACTAAGTTGGATAAAAGGGAAGTATTAGGGGTAAAATCATAATTTTACCAAAAAGAACCATATTGTGTTAAATCAATTGATTGAGTAATTTAATGTGAGAAATGGAATAATTTGTGAATGTAGACTACAATCGTGCCATCGATCAAGGAAAAGGAAAATTAGCGGACTAGTCCCTAGAATCCATTCACAATCGCAATCCAGTCCGGTAAGTTCGTATGATTAAATTCTAATTTAAATTGCATATTCTTTTAATGTAAACTATTATAGTGAGATGAAATGATAATCGAAATTGTGGAAGACGAGAATGAAGGAAAACGGAAGGAAAACGGAAGGCAAACGGGCTTTGAGCCGTAAACAAAGAGGTTCGATGACTCTGTGTCATCGTGAGTATATGAATCCTTTACGGATTAAAAGGTTCGATGACATCGTGCCATCATGAGTATATGAATCCCTTACAGATTATAAGGTCAGATGGTTATGTGTTATCGTGAGTATATGAATCTCTTACAGATTATAAGGTCTGATGGCTATGTGTCATCGTGAGTATATGAATCCCTTATGGATTATGAAGTCCGATGATTATATGTCATCGTGAGTATATGAATGAAGTGAAAATCCATTGTGGATTAAAGGTCCGATGACTCTGTGTCATCGTGAATATCAAATGCTAATTGAAACTTACCCGAATGTATACGGTTTAATCCATTCAGTCGATTTGATTTGCAACTCTTAAAGTTAGTGAATCTATTTAACTTTATGAACTTACTAAGCTAAGAAGTGCTTACCTGTGAAATTGTTATTGTTTTGTAGATTCAATTTTGTTGTTCAAAGATCGGATCATCTTGGAGCATCACACAATCCCGAAGTTATTCGATAGACTTTTACATTACTTAGTGATTATGGCATGTACTAGGTCGATGTTACCCTTTGCTTATATACAATGAGTTTGTGAAAAACTTTGCTATGTTTGATGAATTGTTGAAAGTAGACTTTAAGTACCTTGTATTGACATAAAAATCATGTATTTGTGTTGACTTAAATGCATAATTAAGTTGTGTATGTACAAGTTAATGAACTTGTGTTTGGTATAAATCTTGAGATTCTATATAATTGGTTCAGTAGAACCCATGTATGTTTCAGTAGAAGTACAGAGTAGGAGAGAGGTTGTTCATTGACTTGAGTTGTATCGGTAGCTAATTGTGAGTATCGATAGTTATATGTATAGATGTATCGGTAGTTTGCATACTTGTATCGGTAGAAGTTGCAGGGTGAGAATTATAGCTCTTTGGAGTTTTAGTATTGGTAGATGCATGACATGTATCGGTAAAAATTATACTTGTATCGATAGAACTAGCACAGGTACCGGTAGAAATATGCATCGTTTTAGAATTGTTTACTGATAGGGCTACTACCGATACTTGACCATCAGGTAATAGTAAAAGCCTCCCAAAATACTAGAAATACCATTTTCACCCTTGTTGATTTATTTTTATGTTTAAATGATGATGTATAACATTTGAAGTGAAATATTTTAATAAGTAAAGTTGTATAATATAATGATAAGATGAATAGTGAAAATAAACAATAAAATACCAAAAATCCTAACCGACGATGGTGTTTAAATTTTTGGGTGTTACATTTAATGGTATCAGAGCTTACAGTTTAATCGATTCTTGGACTGTATTGGTCGTGTTTGATGATTTAGAAGCACATACCATAAGAACCTGTGATAGTGTGATATGGATGAATTTGATCTAACTTTGATTTTTGAAGATAAATACATGATGCTTGATTTTGAAAAAGATGAAACTAATGAGGTAAATAGCAATGTTCCGACTAATAACTCTGGGGCTAGTAATAGTGCATCAATATTACCGATGACAGAAATGAAGCAAAGAATATATTTTTCAATTTAATGGGGCAGTGGTTCTCGGAATTCATGAGAAATAATTCGATGGTACCACCCTTTATGTCTCATGTCACACAGCTAGGTGCCCGACCAATAGCACCCCTCAAAAAGGCCTCCGCCACCTTTAGTGGTAAAATTGAGGCGTCTCATCCTTACAGATAGGGTTAGGAAATACAAAATTGAAGACTTTCGAGGCAGTGTTGAAGACGATCCTTTCAGAGCTGAATACTGGTTGGAAAATACGATGAGAGTCTTGAATGAGATGGTTTGTCCTGTTGAAGAATATGTAAGGTGTGCCGCGTCACTACTGAAGGACGAGGCTTACCATTGGTGGGCTATGATCGTGGCTATGATGCCTGAAAATGAAGTTACTTGAGATTTCTTCCAAACAAAATTTAAGAAGAAATATGTCAGCAAGCAGTACTTGGATAGAAAGAAGAAGGAATTTTTGGAACTGAAACAGGGAAATAAAATAGTGGCAGATTACGAACGAGAGTTTGTGTAGCTTAGCAAGTATGCCAGAGAAGTGGTACCAACCGATGAAGCTATATGTGTCTGTTTTGAAGAGAGGCTAAACGACGAGATTAGAATGATGGTGGGTGGTTATGAAATTCGATCGCCAGTAGTGTTAGCGGACAGAGCTCAAAAGATGAAAGAAATCTACAATAGCAAGAGACAGAGAGAAAGGAGGTTACATTGTTAGGACTTTTTCTATGCCACCGTCAAAGAGATTCAAAGAAGATGCTAGTCGGGGGTCAATTTCTTCAGGATTTATGAGTCAGAGTAAGTCACCGGAATCTAAATTTCAGAACAGACCCACAAACAGTGTAGCTAGCATTCGTAATATACCCAGTCCATTATGTGGGTATTGTTAGAGGAGCCATGCAGGTGAGTGTCGCAAGATGAAAGGGACATGCTATCGATGCGAAAGTGCAGATCATTTTCTGAGGAACTACTCGATAAGATCTAAAGCAAAGGAGGAATAGAGTGTAAAACCTCCTACTACACCACAAAAGCGTAGACGTCTGAGGCAGAGTAGCGGTACAGTTGGAAATCGCAGAGATAATAGAGATATATAGCCAAATCTTAGGCTCGAGCACCTGCACGGGCTTATGCCATCTAAGCCCAAGAAGAGGCTGCCACTCATGATGTTATGATTGGTATATTCTATCTCTTAATTAATATTATGTGTGCACTAATTGACCCGGTATCAACTCATTCATATATTTGTATTGCATTTGGGTCATAGTGTACAAGTCACAAACTCATTGGGTCATAGTGTCACTATTAATTTGCTATGTCATAAATTCCACTGAGAATTCGAGACTGTAAGTTCTCTACTGATTTGATGTTATTACCATTACTGAGTTCGATATAATTCTAGGAATGGACTAGTTAACTGAGCATGATGCTGTAGTTAATTGTAAATGAAGGCGAATGGACTTGAAACGACCAACAGGGGAAATAATCACAGTTAAGTTTGGGAAGTTAAACAGTGGCGCTAGAGTAATCTCATCTTTATCAGTATAGAAGATGGTTTGTGAAGGTTGTGAAGCATTTTTGGCTTATATACTTGATACTCGGAGTATCAGAATAGAGTTAGAACAAGTGTCGATAATCAAGGAATTTACAAATGTGTTTCCAGAGGAGTTACTGGGTTAATCGTTGGTCAGAGAAGTAGAGTTTGACATTGATTTAGTACCTAGAACCACACTGATTTCAATTCCAGGGTACAGGATAGCACCCATTGAATTGAAAAAGATAAAGACACTGTTGTAAGAGTTATTGGACAGAGGTTTTATCCAACAGAGCATATCGCCATGGGGCGCAGCAGTATTGTTTGTGAAAAAGAAAGATGGATCGATGAGAATGTGTATAGATTACAGACAGCTAAACAAAGTAACAAGCAAGAATAAATACTCGTTGCCTTGTATTGATAAGTTGTTTGATCAGTTGAGAGGTGCAATCGTTTTTCTAAAATAGATCTTCGATCGGGTTAATTATCAGATGCGAGTAAAAGACAATGATGTGCAAAAAACAACATTCAGAACTAGATACGGGCATTATGAGTTTCTAGTAATGTCGTTTGGGTTAACTAACGCTACGGCAGCATTCATGGATTTGATGAACCGAGTTTTTAAACCTCAGCTGGATAAATTCGTAGTGTTATTCATTGATGATATATTGATTTATTCGAAGTCAGAGACAGAACATGTTTAACATTTGAGAGAAGTTTTGCAAATAATGCGAGAAAAGCAATTGTATGCAAAGTTCAGCAAGTGCAAGTTCTGGCTCCGAAAAGTGGGATTTTTGGGCCATGTGGTATCATCGGAGGGGATTCGGGTTGATCCAAGTAAAGTGTCGGCTATTCTCGATAGGAAGGTACCTAAGAATGTTTTCAAGGTATGTAGTTTCCTAGGATTAGCAGGCTATTATCGTCAATTCGTGAGAAATTTCTCTATTGTAGCCTTGCCGATGATGAAATTGCTACAGAAGAATATCCAGTTTGTATGGTCAAAAAGATGTCAGAAGAGTTTTTATCAGCTGAAGAAATTGTTGATAGAAGCTCCGGTATTGACACAACTTGAAACGGGTAAAGAGTTTGTCATATATGGTGATACATCTCTGAATGGCTTGGGTTGTGTGTTGATGCAAGCAGGACAAGTAATAGCATATGTCTCTCGACAATTTAAACTGCATGAACGGAATTATCTGACCCATGACTTAGAGTTAGTGGTCATTGTGTTGCAACCTATTACTACTCTTGAGTGGAAATGGGAGAGGATCACTATGGATTTTACTACAGGATTACCTGTGACGCCGACAAAGAAAGACTCGATCTAGGTTATAGTGGACAGACTGACGAAATCGGCTCACTTTATTCTCATCCGAGTGGACTTTCCACTAGAGAAGTTGGCTGAATGTATGTATCTGAGATAGTACGACTACATGGAGTGTCTGCATCTATTATCTCTGATAGAGATCCACATTTTACCTCGAGGTTTTAGGGTAAGTTGCATGAAGCTCTGGGAACCAGATTGAATTTTAGCATTACATATCATCAACAGACTAATGGCCAGTCAGAACGGGTGATACAGATTCTTGAAGGCTATGGTGCTGTATACTTGAATTTATGGGTAGCTGAGAAAAGTATCTACCATTGGTGGAGTTTACATATAACAACAGCTATCAGACCAGTATTAAAATGGCTCAATTTGAAGCATTGTATGGTAGAAAATGTAGAACACCTTTGTATTGGTCAGAGTTAAGCGAGCCTAAGTTTGTTGGAACCGACTTGACTCATGAGATCGAAGACAAGGTACGAATGATTAGTGACTATTTGAAAACAACATCTAATCGAAAAAAGTTTTATGTAGATCTTAAAAGGAAAGATATATAATTTACATTGGGAGACTAAGTCTTCTTGAGAGTTTCACCTTGGAAGAAATTGCTACGGTTTGGCAAAAAAGGAAAGCTGAGTCCACGGTTTATTAGGCCGTATGAGATCATTGAACGGGTTGGTCCTGTGGCATATAAGCTGACTTTTCCATCGAAATTAGAGAAGATTCATAATGTGTTTCACGTTTCGATGTTGAGAGGGTACAGGTCAGATTCTTCACATGTGATTACACATTGTGAGGTTGAGATACAACCAAATTTGTCGTATTTAGAAGAACCAATTAAGATTCTAGCTCATAAGGTAAAAGAACTACGAAACAAAAGGGTACCACTGGTAAAGGTTCTATGGAACCGACATGGGCTTGAAGAAGCTACATGGGAAACAGAGGCTTTGATGAAATCACAATATCCTACTCTATTCATTGGTAAGAAATTTCGGGACGAAATCGCCCTAAAAGAGGGAGAGTTGTAACAACCTGATTTCCAGTGGTGTCGAAAACAGTGATTTCAGGATCATAAATCTGAAAAGTCAAGTCCAAAATTTACTTACTTAAATAATTATGACCTCGCTAGCATCGTATTAAAATTTGGTTATAAAATTTTAATGTTTAAATAGTTAATTAAGTAAAAATGATTGAATCGTAAAAGTTGCAAAATGTAGGAATCATTGACTAAACATGCTAATTTGTAGAGGAATGACTTAGGAAGAGTCCTTAATGAGTAAATATACCTTAACAAGGTATAGTGGACGGTTATGGACTATTACTTGATGAAAATAATGTTAAATCAGTAAGGGTATTTAGTAAAACGTAAATAAATAAGTAAAGATTAAATAAAAGATAATTTGGATGATTTTATTCATCTTCTTCAACCTTGAAACAAAAGAAACCCTAGAAGAGAAAGACGAATATTCGGCCAAGCTTAGTCTTTGATTTGGTGAGTGTAATCTCACCCGTTTTTAGTAATTTTTATGTTTTTGAGTCCTTTTTAGCTTAATCTAGCTAACTTAGGGACTAACTTGTGAATCTTTCAAATGTTATAAATCTTGTCATTATTGAATATGCTTTCTTTTAAAATTTTTTGATGGATTTGTATCCTTGATGATTGGGTTTGATATTTGTGTAAAGTGATTTTTGATAAAATTAGGGTTTAAGGACTAAAATGTTAAAATGATGAAATTGGGTGTATTTGGTGTGAATTAAACGAAATTGAGGGACTTGTGCGAAGGCTTGGAATTTTAGGTTGCTAAGGGTTTTGAAAGGAAATGGTTATTTTGCATGTTTTGTATTGAAAGGACTAAGTTGAATAAAAAAGAAGTATTAGGGGTAAAATCATAATTTTACCAAAAATAACTATATTGTGTTAAATGAATTGATTGAGTGATTTAATGTGAGAAATGAAATAATTTGTGAATGTAGACTACGATCGTGCCACCGATCGAGGAAAAGGAAAATTAGCGGAGTAGTCCCTAGAATCCATTCACAACCGCAATTCAGTCCGATAAGTTCGTATCATTAAATTCTAATTTAAATTGCATATTCTTGTAATGTAAACTATTGTAGTGAGATGAAATGATAATCGAAATTTTGGAAGACGAGAATGAAGGAAAATGGAAGGCAAACGGGCTTTGAGTCGTAAACGAAGAGGTTTGATGACTCTGTGTCATCGTAAGTATATGAATCCTTTACGGATTAAGAGGTTTGATGACTTTGTGTCATCGTGAGTATTTGAATCCCTTACGGACTATGAGGTTCGATAGCTATGTGTTATCGTGAGTATATGAATCCCTTACGAATTATAAGGTCTGATGGCTATGTGTCATCGTGAGTATATGAATTATGTGGTCCGATGACTATGTGTCATTGTGAGTATATGAATGAAGTGAAAGTCTATTGCGGATTAAAGGTCTGATGACTTTGTGTCATCGTGAGTATCAAATGCTAATTGAAACTTACCCAAATGTATACGGTTTAATCCATTCAGTCGATTTGATTGCAACTCTTGAAGTTAGTGAATCTATTTAACTTTATGAACTTACTAAGCTAAGAAGTACTTACCTATGAAATTGTTATTATTTTGTAGATTCAATTTTGTTGTTTGGAGATCAGATCATCTTGGAGCATCACACTATCCCGAAGTTGTTTGGTTGACTTTTACATTACTTGGTTAATATGGCATATACTAGGATGACATTACCCTTTGCTTATATACAATGAGTTTGTGAAAAACTTTGCTATGTTTGATAAAATGTTGAAAGTAGACTTTAAGTACCTTGTATTGACATAAAAATCATGTATTTTTGTTTACTTAAATGCATAATTAAGTTGTGTATGTACAAGTTAATGAACTTGTGTTTGGTATAAATCTTTAGATTCTGCATACTTGTTTCGGTAGAACTCATGTATGTTTCGCTAGAACTACAAGGTAGGAAAGAGGTTGCTCACTGACTTGAGTTGTATCGGTAGTTGAATTATGAGTATCGGTAGTTATATGTGTAAATGTATTGGTAGTTTGTATACTTGTATCGATAGAAGTTGTAGGGTGAGAATTATAGCTCTTTGGAGTTTTTAATATCGGTAGATGCATGACATGTATCGATAGAAATTATACTTGTATCAGTAGAACTACATAAGTACCGATAGAAATCTGTATTGTTTTAGAATTGTTTACTAACAGGGCTACTACCGATACTTAACCATCAGGTACTAGTAGAAGCCTCCCAATATTTTGGAAATGTCATTTTTACCCTTGTTGATTTGTATTTATGTTTAAATGACGATGTGTAACATGTAAAGTGAAATATTTTAATAAGTAAAGTTGTAAAATATAATGATAAGATGAACAGTGAAAATGAATAGTAAAACATCGAAAATCCTAACCTATGATGGTGTTCGGTTTTTTGGGTGTTACATAGTCTATCCATCTTTTAGATAAAATGCCTCCCCATACATCCCATAAATGTCTTGCACCTAAACATGCTAGAGGTGAGTCCTCATCTGCTCCCTTAGATAACCCTTCGATACTCGAATGTTTCGAAGACAATGATGCCCTTGAAACATTTAACACCTATTTTGCAACTCGTGCGGTTCAAATCTCCCGTCCCGTTTATCTAATATTTTTAGCAAATACCCTTAAATTCAAATACCTCGACCAACTCTTCGATCGGGGTTGGCTCGAATGTCTCCAACTTAAGGGTCCTTGCTATGACAACCTCATTTGGACATTTTACTCCAACGCTAAAATTAAACACTACCTGACCACCCACCTAGTTCATTCTACCACTTCTTCCATCATGGGCCAAGAGATTACTATCTCAATTGAAACTCTCTCTACTTATCTTTCTATCACCAATGAGGGTGATGAACATCATACCGACCAATATGACACTTCCTTAACTAGGTCCAATGATTATGTAGGCAACAACATGGACCTTCATGACTGTATCCTCCATCTTATTTTCACATGGATCATTGCCCCAACCAATAAGCATTCTGGCTTTCGCCACACTGATTATTAGATGTGACATTGCTTTAGAATCAACCATCCCCTAAACTTAGCCTCCATTATTTTTCTGAACCTTCTCGAGATTGTAAGATTACAGATGTCTAGCAACAAAACCTTACGTTACAGTACTTTCCTATCTCTATCTTTCGTACTCTTACAACAAACATAAGTGTAGATCCTGGTCGTGCCATAAACTCCTTTATCGATATCTCGACCGTGCATAGTTGCAATTGGAAGCTTGATGATGAAGGAAATTGGGTCTGCAAGTTCAATCGACAATCCTCGGTAGCTCAAGCATCAACGGTTCCGCCAATTGCTCTACAATCATCCGATGCTCTTGGGTCTTCGCATGAGGAATATCCAGCTCTCCTCGCTCTGCCATCCTTGCGCACCATATGTTTACTCGAGGTGATCAATGGGCTGTCGTTGCAAGTCAATGCACAATTTAATGCATTGACTGCCCACTTCGATGATCACTACAAGCAATTAGACGAGCGCATCAATGAGTTGGCCTTTCGATTTCCTCCGTCATCGGACAAATAGGACTTCACTTATTGGCTAATTTCTATATGCTTTTTGTTTGAATTATATCACTATTTTGGATTGCTTGGTTGTCTTGGGATATATATTTTCTTTTTTATATTGGTTGCATATTTGGTTGTTTTGGGATGTTTTTATTTCCATTACCTTTGGATGCTTTTAGTTCAAATATACTGCCATTGTGTGTTTTCCTTTTCGTTATTATATCTACTTGTTTTTGTACTTCATTTTTCTTTTGTTTTTATGTTTTTATTATTATGTCTTCATATGTTTAAGTATTGTGCCCTTAATTCCCCTAGTTTTTCAAGTTAGCATTCTTTTTTATATTACAAAAAGGGGGAGAAAATGCAAAATTTTCATAAAATAATTTTCACCTTAGCTTAAAAGCAAAATTATCCTTAGTTGAAAATAAAAACAATTTCTTTCAACTTAACCTTAAAGCCAAATTCTTTAAGTTGGAAATTTAAATGAAATGACGTCTAATTTTTTTTCAAAAAGGCAGCTTATTATGAAAATAAAGTTTAAGATAAAGGAATTTAGCAAATTTTTCAAAATGTTTTTGTTATATCAAAAAGGGGGAGATTGTTAGCTCAAGTTTTTCAAGTATTTTGATATAACAAAAAGTATACTAAAAATCCCATACTTAAATTTGCAAAAAATAATTTATAAGTCCTTAAAATTATTTTTAAAGTGTTGGACAAAATAAACATTTAAAAATCCTTGAAATAACTTAATTTTTAACGAGTTTTTGAAGATTGAAGGACTTTTATCGACACTTAGGTGGACAAGTATCAGTAGAACTCAAGATGGAAAGACCTTGAAAAAGCTACAGAATTCTACTAGTAGAACTAAGACTTCTACCGATAGAACTATGGGTTCTACTGATACAACTTGGACTTCTATCGATAGAATAAACTCCAGTGAGCAAGGTAGTTTTGACTTGGGACTTCTACTGATACCCTAGTCTTATCTACCGATAAAATCAGAGTTCTACCAATACCTTGAGGACTTCTACCGAAACAAATCAAGATAGTAGCTAAAGTTCATCATCCCCTACACTTTTACTGATACTCTGATGGGTTCTACCGATACCAAATGAAACTCTTAGAGTTCTACCAGTACAAGAGAGCTTCTACCGATAGAACGAGCCCGACATTCATGTTTTGGAAAGACTTCTACCGATACAAGTTTTCTTCTACCAATACAATGAATCTACAAACTACATTTAATGTTGGTTTTTATGGCTATAACGACTCTATTTTGCTTCTAACGGCTACAAATGTCCACAAGGTTATTAAAGGACTTAAATACAAGGTCAAGACTTCCCATTGAAATCAAGAAAGATAAGAAACAAGTGCCTAACTGCCAAAAACTCAACTTTCAATCTTTTCTCAATCTTTTACTTAATATTTCTTGTACACACTTATGGGTTAAATTTTCTATCATTCTTTTAAGTGTTGTGACTTTGTGTGGGAGTGCTTAATTATTGATCACATACCTTTTAGAGGTATATTCTTATTCATTCTTATTTTCTCTCATTTGTTACTTAAGATTTTGGCTAGAAAACCTTAAGGGGAAGTGGTTCTATATTATCTTTGAAAAGATAAGGATTTGTAAGGTTAAACCTTGTCCTTAAAGGTTCAAATCTAGTGGATTTAGGAAATCCTTAATTAAGGAAAACTATGGTTTTTTATTACGGTGACACCAGTTTTCTTAGGAACCACGTGAACCGGGCTAACCTAGTTACTATCAAATATGGGATAGATCATCCCAACATCAAGCAGCTTTTGAATTTCCTTTTTTACGACCTTCATCATTGGTGGATTGAAGCGTCCTTGAGCTTCCCTCTTCGGACTTGCAATTTCTTCAATTGGTATTCTGTGCATACAGGTTGAGGGACTTAACCTTTAATATCGAAAATTGACCTTTCGATCGCTTCCTTAAAGTCCCTCAAGACTCGAACTAGATTTTCTTCTTCCAACTTTGAAAGCTTATTGGAAATAATTACTGGTAAAATGTTTTCATCTTCTAAGAATTCGTACTTAAGGTGTTCTGGTAGCGGCTTGAGTTCTAAATCCGGAGCCCCTAAAATCGAAGGCAACAATTTAGATTTAGAAGGAGTTAGTATGAAATAATTACCTTGACTTCGAGGAAATTTCGAGCCTCTATAAGGAAAATGGCTTCACGAACTAGATCTTCAAATGTATTAACTCCTCTAACTTTTTCATATTTTTTAGATCCAAACTCCTGCATAAGACAATTTGTAACTCATCTACCTCACAATATTAAAAATGCAAATTCGTTAGTTGTTCAATAACATCAACACTAGAAACATTCGACATTGTACTAGGTCAATCCTTCGCTTTATAAACATTAAATTTTACAACCTCACCGTCGAATTCCATAGTGAGTGTCCCACTACAAACATCAATCTTCATACGAGTACTACATAAGAACGATCTTCCAAGTAGAATATCAAAAGAGTTCTTCAAGTTATCGTCCTCCATGTCAATGATATAGAAATCTATAGGAAAAATTTACTTATTTACCTTAACGACGACATCTTCAATACCCCTTTCGAATACACACACGATCTGTCTGCCAATTGAATTATCATCACGTTTCTTTCAAAGGACTAATGTTTAGAGATTTAAAAATAGAGAAAGGCATATCATTGATGGATGCTCCTAAATCACACATGGCTTTCTTTATGCCAACGTTACCTATTTTGCAAGAAATTACAAACATACCTTGGTCCTTACACTTGGGCAGAATTTTCTTCTATAACATAGTGGAAACATTTTCTCCCATATTCAGCCACTCGTTCCCTTAAAGCTTCTTTTTCCCAGTGCATAATTCTTTTAAGAATTTTTCATAGCGTGGAACCTATTCGAATGCATCGAGTAAGGGAATATTGATTTCTACCTTTCGAAAAGTCTCTAAAATTTCTTTCTCTTCTCGCTCCTTTTTGCATTGGGCGAGCCTTCCAAGAAATGGGGGTTGTACAACAAGTGGTTTCTATGGTGTCAACTTTGTTAGAACTTCTGAATCTGGTTTCTATTCTTCCCCTCCAATGTCGTGGGCATGCCTCATATCAGTTACGGGTTCTAAAACCATGTCACTCCTTAACGTCATAGTGCTTGCATTATGTTGAGGGTTAGGTTTCATTTAAGACGGTAGCCTTCCTTGAGACTCCAAACGGCTAATCGTGAGTGCCAGCTTGCTCATTTGTTTGTTTATCTCTTGCAAATGCTTATTAATCTTTTCTTGAAATTTTTTCGTACTAGTGGCTAACATTTAGACAATAGCTTCCAAGGATGTCCTTAGAGGTGGTAGCTGCTGATTCAAAGGTGGCCTTTGCTGATACGGTTGATTGAATCGAGAATTTGAACCATAACTTAGATTCGGAGGATCCGTCCACCCCGTATTGTATGTGTTCGAATAGGGGTCGTATCGCCTTTGGGCTGGACCTGGAAAGTTTCCAATAGCATTCGCTTGGTCTACCAAATCCTCATGTAAAATAGGACATGAGCCCATCGGGTGATCTAACTTGGTACAAATTTCGCATAGCTTTGTTGGGTTTGTCTTATCTATTTTATTTTCTAAAGTTAGAGTACTTAACCCATGAATCCGTCTCATGGGTTTTATAGTCAGTCGGAATTATTGAGAGTTTGCAGCCATCATTGAAATCAACTCTCTTGCTCTTTGGGGAGTCATGTTCCTCCACTAGCTGTGTCAATCATCTTCATCTTCATAAGGAGTAGTCCCTCGTATAAATACTGCAATAGTGATTATTCAGAAAGTCCATGTTGTGGGCAACTTGCACATAACTTTTTATACCGCTCCCAGTAATCGTAGAGCGTTTCAATCTCCTTCTACCGAATTCCCATAATGTCTCATCTTAGCTCAACTGCTCGTGCTATTACGAAAAACCTTCAAGAAATAAATTAGACATATTAGCCAATGTGTTAACAGATCTCGGCGGTAAATAAAATAGTCACTCTCTAGCAAAGTCAGCTATTGAAAAAGGAAATGCACGAAGTTTAATTTGGTCTTTTGTTACTCCCTGAGGTTTCATGCTCGTGGAAACCATATGGAACTCCTTTAGGTGCGTGTGCGGATTCTCATTTTGGATCTCGTGGAAAGTGGGTAATAGATGGATTAAGCCTGACTTTAACTCAAATGTTGTTCCTCCCGCTGGATAAGTTATACACAGTGGTAGTTGTTTGTCTAGTGTTGCTACGAGTTGACGAATAGTTTGATATTCCATTTTCTTTGTTTCCTCGTCAACGAAAATTTCCTTAGTAAAAGCTTCTTCGTCAAATTCGGTTTGTAGACGTTTACCGTGAGCTTCTTTTCTCAACCTTTGGGCCAGTTTCTCTATCTTCATTTCAAAGTCGTTAAGAGGTGTCTATTTAGACCTTGTCAAAAAAAAAACAAACAAAAGTTAGAAAAATGTTACTTGTCCCCGACAACGGTGCCAAAATTTGATGGGAGACGAAACCACCAAATATAAATATTCCTACAGAAATATAATACAAAACAATAGTATAAGGCAGTAGGGTCAATTCCACAGGGGCTGGTTATTGTAATCTACTTTCGTGTCTTCCTCTTAAACGTCATGTCAAAAGGCATGTCCACAACTTGTGACTATCTCCTTGAAAAAGTAAGAGGGGGTTTAAAGAAATAATTGTTAAACTAAAATAAAAAGAAAATAAAATAAATGAAGTAAAATAAATCTTGTTGCAAAGTAAATTGATCGAGGTAAAATAATTGAGAAAATATATTTAATAAAGCTTAGCCTCAGCCTCGGTTCTCTCCGAACTTGAACCAATCCTCGAAAATTGATTTTCCCTTTTAAGTCGATAAGTTGATTATAGCGCACGAGAACGTCCCAATCGCCAAATTTTTCTCTTGTAGTCGGTTCCGATACAACCTGTAAACCGACCCTTACCGAATGTCTAATCACGTTGCTCGTGCTCATAATTTAAGATTTCGATAGTCTTGCTCTCTGAAAAGCCCAACTCGAATTAACGACCTCAACCACGTAGGTCGTTTAAATCCAGTCACTATCACCCTTGACAAAATTCAACTGGTCGTTTCCCTCTGGACACGCCAATTTGTTCGTGAGAACTCAAATGTAGCACGGTCAACTTGACTTCCCAACTGTACGCCAACCTGCTTCAACCCAATGTGCACTTTTTGAATCGAAGTAGAATTAACTTTGAGGGACGAGTTTGTAGAATCCCATAAACCGGAGTGATAGCGAGTACCGATTTGAAAAGGTTTTTAGCACGGTTTCATAACTCACGATTATTTCCTTGCTGGAGCGATAACCGGGCTAAGGGTAAAAAGAACTTAGTTGCACATGATTTTAATCACGCTTGATGGATGATGATGAAGGATTATTTGTAATTATGAAAGATGGAAATGGGAAAGGATTAAGAAAGCAATTAAACAAATTTTGAAAAGGAAAAGAAAATGAAATGGCAGAATGCTCAGACGCACAACAAGAAGAAATGAAAATGGAGAATTGCTTAATTGCTTCACAAATCAAAGGTATATTTTCCATTGAACCCAAAGGACCCTATTTATATACAATTGGTTTACTAAAAATAACTTTGACCATTCCTAAATTAATTTTCCCATTTACTAAAATAAAGAAATCCTAGTCAAACTAAAATAAAAATTATAAAAGAAAATAACAAAATTCTAAATTAGGCTATTGACAAATTCAACTAAAAATATCTTTGTACTTAAGTCCTCATATTCTCCCAAATCTCAATGTAGCCCATCTCTTTACATTTTTATTCGATTAGGTCCCTTTTTTGCTTGCCTTTGTTGAAACATCACTTTGTGTACCTGATAAGAAAAAGTATAAAATTAGAAGTACTTTCCTCATAATTAATAAAAAATACACAAATAAAAGTACTCAAATTATTTACTATCAGGGTGTTACATTCGATTTATCAGAACTACGGTTTAATTGATTCTAGGATTGAAATGTAGCGCGTGTGTGTTTATAAATACATGCCACAATAACTTGTGATAGTGTGATGTCTTTGATTTGAATTGACTTTGTTTTTCATATAGATAAACCATGTCGGCTGCATAGAATCATGTCTGTTAGAGTATGCCCAAATACCAAGCATGAGATGATTGTAACCATATACTTGTTTTACTTTTTGTTAATTGCCAACTATATCTGATTCTACTCGAACAGTTAATAAGATAATCAATTATTCAATTTATCAAATACTACAAAATGCATTTCATCATCTCCAATTCATAATTCAATTTATCAATTTCTCACATAACATAATATGTTTCAACCCAATTCAAAATAAATTTCATATTTTCATCAAATTACTCTATTTTCAATTCTATTCAATTTAGTCATCTATTTCGATTGTCAATCACAATCACAACAATATAATTCAAATAATCATTTTCAACTCACCTTCATATCATATTATATAGTATAAGTATGTAATAATTATAATGATATGATTCATGGAAATACAAACTAAATGCTCGAGTTACTCATCGTCGGCTTTCGCCTTTCCTTTCACTCTCGACGATCTTGCGTTGTCTTTAGCTACGAATAATAATCAAATAATACACAAAATTAAATTCCAGCTCATATTGAAATCAATTACAAAGTCACACATATTTTGTAATTTATTAAATTTAGTCCTTAAAAACTAAGACTAGCACAACTTTCAATTTAAAGCCTCTGATTAAAATCAGATTTCACCAAAACTCATTAGGGATCCTCTATTTTCTATCCCTACCAATAATTCATGATAGTTTTTCATTTTATTAAATTTGGTCCCTAATGTACGAATCTAACAATTAAGCTTTACAATTTAATCCTTTTTTTTAAACTAAGCTTAATTTCTATCAATTTAACACCTAAAACATTCAATTCTCAACAATGGCATCTCATAAAAACTTCACTAATTGATCAAATTTATCCTTGGGTTAACTTCATAAAGCTTCCAAGATAAAAAAAAAAAATCTATAAAAATCAAAGAAAGATGGTTAGGAACTTACTTGAAATTAAGGCCAAAAAGCTAAAACAAAACAAAAATTGTGTCCCCCTTTGTTTTGATGTTAGGCCGGTTGGAGAAGATGATTATTCTTCTCTCTTCCACTAATTCACACACATACACACATATATATATAGATTAAATTTTAATTAGTTTAATTAATTAGGTTTTAATTTTAAACTTAATTTACTTAATTTAATCCAAAATCATCATTACCATCTACTAGCACATGGTTAGTAATGATTTATTAACCATTTTGGCCCTTTGAATAATTGCAATTTAAGTTCTCAAGTAATTTCCAATTCAAAATTCATAGTGATTGGATTTTACAAATTTGTCCCTAGGTCATAATTTAACCATAATTTTGCCTAAATTAATTATATAAATTTTAATTCATCTAATTTTTAATTTCGTACATATCCCTAACTAATATTTACGGACTCAATTTACAAAAATAAGATCTCGAAACCGCATTTTAATACCACTAGAAATCAAGTCATGACATAAATATTATAGAGCTATACTCACCCATAATTTTAAATCTTGTAATCTCATATGCATCCAATTATAATGAACTTTTAGGTAGAATTATTGTTTCTAATGATAATATCTTTCTTTTAATCAATTTCAAGTTTTTTTAAGCATATTTAATAATCAAGAATTTAATAGCCAAACAAGCATCTAACTATCATGCATAATATAATTAGATAATCAAATCTTTTATCTATCCTTTTCAAGATCAAAATAAATAGATATTCATAACAATGATTTATACCGAATATAATCTCAAAATTTTAAAAGAACTTAGAAACATATGATTAAATATATTATTCTGTGTAACATAAAAGAACAAATGAAAAATTGTAATCAATGTTGTTAGTGTAGGTTCAAGTAGGGGTGAGTAAAATTCGATTCGACTCAAAAAAATAAAATAAAAATTGAATTTCGAGTTAAACGAATCGAGTTAATCGAGTTGTTCGAGTTAACTTGATATTTTTTTCGAATTTTGAGCTCGAATCGAGTTAAGTTTTTAAATTCGAATAACTCAAATAATTCGAATAAACCGAATATCAAAATATAATATTTTACATTTTTACCCCAAACTCACAAACCTTTTTACTTTCCCCAAAACATTCACTCCCTTCCACTTTCCCTCAAACTTATACTCTCCTCCCATCCCGCCCCGCCCCCCCCCCCCCATTTACCCCAAACCCATTCCCCCCCTTTTTAATATTTTCCCTCCAAAATTTTACTCCCCATTTACTTTCTTTAAAATTTTACTACTCAAAACTTTTTTATTTTCCTCTTAAACTTTTACTTTTCACCATTTACTCCCAAATCAATAATCAAAATCATCCAAAAGAAATTCCTAAACCTAAATAGTAATAATTTTATTTATATCTACTATTTATATTATTAAATTAAATTTCATATTTTGTACTATTTATATTATTGAATTGTTTAATCATATTGAATCTTTAAAAATTTATGTTAAAATTGAATCATTGATGATGCTATAAAATATTTGTATTAAAATTTGATGTTGGTATTAATTTCACATTTTATCTTTAAAATAAATTTTATTGAAAAATCATATTTTTACATTTAATATATTTTTAATTTCAAAATACATAGTGACAACAATCAGAAGATAATTGAAGCAATTAAGCAACCAAAGAAGCTAACTCAAACATTAATAAATAAATTATAAGGTAATGAAAGTTAATAACAAATGTAACCCCCTTTACCCGATCTAGAATGTTTGATCGAATCCAGAAGGCTATATATGTAATTTCACCCACACACAACTCGATAACCCAAAATCATTTACAAAAATAAATATAAATATAAATATATAAATATTAAGTCTATAATTAAAATAGAATAGCATAATTAATATCTTAAAATAAAAATATATACCAAAATTCCCAAAATAAAATGTATTTACAATCCCAATTATAAATATAATGAACAAAGTATAATAAAAACCCAAAATCAAATTAATTATATAGTAAAATAATATGTAAAAAGTTTGTAATAACGCCTCTAGTACCAAGTCACCTAAAACCCGAATACCTGTAAGAACTGTAGGGGTATGAGCTATAAAGCTCAGTGTGTCTCTAAAGTACATACAACTTATCATATACTCATAGCAATTATATATATATATAACCCAAAAAGAAACCACAAATCATGTTGCAAACACAAACATGATGCAATGCACCTAATACTCCAACACACCAACACAGTGAAAAGGTTCCCCAGAACCCTTTCCCAACCAATCGTCACCAATCGCAGTGTGGTTTTAGTATCAACCTTAAAAGGAATGATAACCACTTCTTTCACCATACAATCCCACCCCATGAATACACAATGGAATGATTACGTAATTATCTCAATATAATCTCAGTCACAAATTCATAGTGTTTCTCATAAGTTTATAATATCTCAATGCACGATAGAGAACACAATAATTTTAATCAACACATGCTTAGAGTAAATGCATGACATGGTCAACATAAATTACTCAACTCAGTCTCTATCATACCATTTTCATACCTCAACATAATCATCACATCAACAACATGTACCTTACTATATCATGCAATCACCCAAGTCACAACATCTAAAAAGGTAGGTTAAGTATAGTTAGAAACACACCTTAAGAAAATAAAACTCTAGCGACGAGGAGGTCGTCTGTCACGTGCTGTACGAGAACCCGGTCTAACGGAATTAGATCATGTAGCTCTCGAAACCATTTCAAGAGAGGGTTACACAGGTGGAGGAGGAGGTAAATCATCCACCTCAGAATCGTGATCACCTAAACACGAATATCTAATATTAATAGTCCCAAATTAAAACTCTAAATAACTTAAAGTACAACACAAAAGATAAAATAGTCAAAACAAGGTTTTCGGGTTCAAATTTGCAAAACGGACAATGAAATCGGACTCAGGACGTCGAAAAATGATAAGATTTTTCAAAACAAATCAACGATCAACGGTCAAAGTCAACAGTCAACGGTCAAAGTCAAAATCAACGGTTAACGGTTGGTCAACAGCCGGTTAATGGTTGGTCAATGGCCGATCAATGATTGGTCAACGACTGGACTTGGTTTAGGTTTGGACTTGGTTTAATTGAGTTTGGTTCACTTTGGGTTTGGGTTATTGGGTCTAGGTTTGGGCTTAAAGAATTTTAAAGGGTTTATAAGGTTTGGGTTTTAAATGGGTAGTAAGGGTTTTGGGTTAGGTTGATTTATGGTTTGGGCTTAGGGAATATTAGCCCACATCACATAACATTCCAAAATACCAAGAATTTGAAACACCCCCCAAACGACGGCACCACCTTACCATCACCTCGCACGACACCTAACCACCACGATTTTACAAGTAAATACTCCTAAATCCAAGCCACAACTCAATTTCGCAACTTACCATCACAAAAATCGTCAAAAAACAACGGAGCAAAACAACCAACAAAGGTCAAAAGTCTCTTCAAAAAGTTCTCACAAACGACAGTGGCTAGAGGGGGTTTGAGGGCGAGGTTTTGCTCGTAAGGAACCGACGGTTGCAAAGATAAGGGTGGTGAAGCAAACGGAGAAGGAATCACCTTGTACAGAGGATAAACAGACTTGAAGAGCAAAGAAAGAAGAAAATAAAAGGAAGGAGATTTTGGGGGTAAAATTAAGCAGCAACAAAAACAAATGAAGAAGAAAATCCAGTTAGGGAGAAAAGGTGGGTTTTATACCCAATAAAATTGTAGTATTTACGTAGAGGTCCTTAGACAACACTAGGGTTTATAGATTGACCTCGCACCTTTACACTCACTTCAATTAAATCCCAAAATACCAAATTGTCTCCAACATTTAATTTAATGCCTAACTAAATCCTTGTAACTTCTAAAAATATGGCCAAGCCCCTAAATTTTCAAAAATTCCCAATTAAGTCCTTTAATAAAACTAGAGTGTTACAACTCTTCCCTCTTAAAAGAAATTTTGTCCTCAAAATTACCTGGACCAAAAAGATGAGGATACTGGTCCTTGATGATGGCTTTGGGCTCCCAAGTAGCCTCCTTAAAAGCATGGTTGCACCACAATACCTTAACCATATTAGTGGTTTTCCTCCTAAGAACTTTCTAATCCTAAGCAATGATCTCAATTGGTTCTTCCTCAAAAATCAAGTCTGGACGAACCTCGATCTCCTCAATAGGCACAATGTAAGATGGGTCTGATCGATAACGCCTCAACATGGAGACATGGAAGACATCATGAATCCACTTAAGCTTAGGCGGTAACTTAAGGTGATAAGCAACCGGTCCCACACGACGAAGTACCCAATAAGGGCCGATGAAATGAGGATTCAACTTACCCTTCCGCCCTAACCTAAGCACCTTCTTTCACGGAGACACTTTCAAGAAAACCTCATAACCCACACTGAACTCAATATCTTGATGCTTCAGGTCGACGTAAGACTTTTGTCCGTCAAAAGTAGCCTTAACCCTCTGACGAATCAACTTAACAATCTCCTCAGACTCATGAACTATATCTAGTCCCAACAAATAATGCTCAGTCAACTCAGTCCAACCGATAGGGGTGCTACACTTGCGCCCATACAAAGCCTCGTAAGGAGCCATCTTAATACTGGCTTGATAGTTGTTATTGTAAGCGATAAAAATCCTTCCAACTCCCTCGATACTAAATCACACAACCCCTCAACTTGTCTTTCAAGACCTAAATCACCCGCTCGGACTGACCATCAGTCTGCAGATGGTAAGCAGTACTAAAGTTTAACCAAGTACCCAAAGCACCGTGCAAGTATTCCTAAAATCTCGAAGTAAACCTTAGATCTCTATCAAAGATGATAGATAACGGTACCCCATGAAGATGAACTATCTCCGAGATGTAGAGTCGAACTAACTTACTCAAAAGATAATCGACCCTTACTGGAACGAAATGTGCGGACTTATCCACAATCACCCACACTAAATCTTTCTTGGACGGTGTTAAGGGAAAACCACTTACAAAATCCATAGTCACCCTTTCCTATTTCCACTAAGGAATCTCAATCGGTTACAGTAACCTCGAAGGACACTGATGCTCAGCTTTAACTCTTTGGCAAGTCAGACACTTCGACACAAAATTCATAACATCCCTCTTCAAACCCTTCCACCAATACCTACCACGAAGATTCTTATACATCTTATCTCCGCTAGGATGCATGGAATAAGGGCTATCATGTGTCTCACGGAGATTAGTCTGCTTAATCTCAAAATCCCTCGAAACACAGTATTGACCACCGAAGCATAGTAAAACATTCTGATCCACAAAGAAGTCCACAGATGTACCTTCCTCCACCTCTCTCTTACGATGCTCAAGATATGGATCATATGCCTGCTTAGCCTTAATCTCCAAAAGTAAAGTGGGAATAACACGGAGTTCAACTAATAAACTTCCATCCTCAAACAAGCTCATTCTGGCAAACAACGCCCTCAGCTCAGTTACAGCACTACCGACTTAAGGCATCTGCAACCACATTAGTCTTACCAGGGTGATACTCAATCTTACAATCATAGTCTTTAAGGAGTTCTAACCAACGACGCTGCCTCAAATTAAGCTCCTTCTGAGTAAGCAAACACTTCAAGTTCTTATGATCAGTGAAGATATAACACTTCTCCACATAGAGATAGTGTCTCCAAATTTTAAGAGTGAAGATTACTGCAACAAGCTCAAGATCATGAGTAGGGTAATTAATCTCATGAGGTTTCAACTGCTGAAAGGAATAAGCCACAACCTTTCCCTCTTGCATTAGCACACATCCTAATCCAGTGTGAGAAGCATCACTGTAGACAGTATAAGCTTTTCCAGGCTCAGGTTGGATCAGAACTGGTGCTTCAGTCAACAAAGACTTCAATTTCTCGAAACTAGTCTCTTGAGCCTCGGTCCAAACAAATGGAACACACTTCCTCAGAAGCTTAGTCAGAGGTGCCGTAATAATCGAAAAACCTTCAACAAAACTCCGATAATAACCAGCTAAACCCAAGAAGCTACGAATCTCAAAAATATTCTTAGGTTTCTTCTAGCCCATAATTGCCTCAATCTTTTTCGGATCCACAAGAATACCCTCAACAAAAACTATATGACCTAAAAACATCACCTCAGATAGCCAAAATTCGCACTTGCTGAACTTAGCATAAAGCTGCTTCTCTCTCAAGGTTTGCAGAACCACTTTCAGATGCTCCTCATGCTCAACCTCAGACTTAGAGTATACCAGAATCTCATCTATAAATACCACCACAAATTTGATCCAACTAGGTTGAAACACTCTATTCATCATGTCCATAAAAGCAACAAGGGCATTAGTTAACCCAAAGGGCATTACCAAGAACTCATAGTGCGCATAACGAGTTCAGAAAGTTATCTTGAACACATTAGAATCTTTCACCTTAAGCTGATAGTACCCTAATCTCAAGTCAATTTTGGAGAATACAGTAACTCCTCGAAATTGATCGAATAAGTCATTAATTCGAGGCAATGGGTACTTATTCTCAATCGTCAACTTATTCAGCTTCCGATAATCAATGCACAATCGAAGTGTTCCATCCTTCTTCTTCACAAACAAAACGGGTGCCCCCAAGGTGAAACACTTGGTCGAATAAAACCCCTATCCAACAGCTCTTGCAACTGTACTTTCAACTCCTTGAGTTTCTTAGGTGCCATTCGATAAGTTACCATAGACATAGGAGCCGTACCAGAATAGACCTCAATGACAATACAACCTCATCACACTTAGGTGGCACACCAAGCAATTCTTCCAGGAACACATAAGGGAAGTCCTTCACCACTCGAATCTTATCAATCCCAGAATCAAATTGCCTTGGATCTAGAATGTAAGCCAAATAAATCATTAATCCCTTTCTAATCAACTTTTCAGCTTTAAGGGCTGAGATCACATTAGACAAAAACCCTCTACGTTCACAATACAGATTAACTCGGTGCTTCGAAAGTCAATCCATACCAAGTATAAGGTCAAATTCACTGAATATCAACTCTAGTAAATTGGTAAGAAAAATTTCCCCTTGAATCTCTAATGGACAATTACGGTATATTCTATTAACCTCCACAGAGTTGCCCACCCGACTTTGAACAGTTACCATAAACTCAACATTTTCAGCAGTAATCTTAAGACCCCAAGACACAGCACTAGCCATATAGGAATGTGTCGAACCATTATCGAGCAAATCAAAATGAAGAATAGAATGAACAGAGAAAGTACCTACTATGATGTTAGGCTCATCACGATCCTCATGCCTCCTAGTAGCATATACCAACCCAGGCTATCTCGCTCCAGATCTAGAAGCTCCACCACTTTGAACCGGCCTACCTCTAGTAGCTGAACTGAAGCAACTGATCTAACCTATCCTCTACTCCCAATAGGAGTCTGAACTAAAGCCTGAGTTTGACTCTGCACAAAAGAACCAATAATAGGATAGGGACAATCTCTAAAGAAGTGTTCCTGTGAATCGCACCTAAAACAAGCCCCGATCTTTCTTCAACACTCGACACCATGTCTTTTATTACAATAAGAACATAGATGCATGAGACTAGGTCCAGTAGAACCACCAACACTACCCACTGAAACTGATGAAATCGCAGGCCTCACTCTCGGATAACTAGGTTGAGTTGTCTCCTCTCTAGGCCTCTTAACAAAAAGACCACCTGTAACAGGCTGAGCTAATGTGCCCATTGGCTTTTTACTACGCTCCCTGTCCTGAACCCTCTAAGCCTCAGTACGAGCCTCCAAACTCTCAATAGATCTATCTCGACTAACCAGGTCATTGAATACTCTATCGTGATGCATGTTGACCCTAGCCTGTAGTGAGAGTCGAAGTCTCTTCCTAAATCAGTCACATTTCTCTTTCCCATTTGTCACCAACCCTGACACATAACGAACCAATCTCAGGAACTCTATCTCACAATCATTAACGGACATGTCCTCTTGTCTCAAGTTCATAAAGTTGTCCCTACATTTGTCAAGAAACTCCTCACCCACATAATGCTCTTGGAAAGACTCCTTGAAATAATCACATGTAATTTGTCCAGTAGGAGTATACTCTTCCACAGTGTCCCACCAATTTTGGACCTCACCCCTCAATAAAGAAATAGCAGCTCTAACCTTCTGCCCAGCAGGGTAATTCATCTCTACAAACAATCTCTATAAATCCTTCAGCCAATACTCAGCAACTAAAGGATCTGTACCGATCCTACACTTAAACACCTTCATCCCTGTAGCTATAAAATCAGCAGAAATGGGCCTCCTTGGACACTCAGACTGACCCACAGTGGATCCACAAAGTAATCTCAGTAACTCTCGATTAACCGTGGCACTTTTTAACTCCACGGTCTCACTGTCCCCAGTATCAGACACATCCTCAATAGGAGCTTCCTCAGCAAACAAATTTCCCTTAACAGCTGACTGGCCATCAGTACCCGCGAGCAACCCATCCTCAGCAACATGAGGCAACTCATTCGCATTTGCCTCAAGCTCGAACACAGGAATAGGGTCACTTACGACCATAGCAGTACGATCTTGGCCACGACCAGTCGTAAATCTAGCACTCCTACGTGGCGACATACTATCTATCTACATCAATAAAGAGTACTAAAGTAGGAATCGGTACCGAATGTTTAGAATAAATCGCATATATATATATATATATATATCTTTATGTAACATAAATTATTATAACTCTTCAGTTTATTTAAAATTTCCATTTAACCACAAAAATTTTCAAAACCAAGTCTGGAGAGCCTCACAGTTTGTGGGTTAAACTCGGTTCTAATACCACTAAATGTAATCCTCTTTACCCGATCTAGAGTGTTCGACTGGATCCAAAAGATTATATATGTAATTTCACCCACACACAACTCGATAACCCAAAATCATTTACAAAAATAATTATAAATATAAATATATAATATTAAGTCTATAATTAAAATAAAATAGCATAATTAATATCTCAAAATAAAAATATATACCAAAAATCCCAAAGCAAAATGTATTTACAACCCCAATTATAAATATAATGAACAAAGTATAATAAAAACCCAAAATCAAATTAATTATATAGTAAAATAATATGTAAAAAGTTTGTAATAACGCCTCCAGTACCAAGTCACCTAAAACCAGAATACTTGTAAGAACTGTAGGGGTATGAGCTATAAAGCTCAGTGTCTCTAAAGTACATACAACTTATCATATACTCATAGCAATTATATATATATATATATATATATAACTCAAAAAGTAACCATAAATCATGTTGCAAACACAAGCATGATGCAATGCACCCAATACACCAACACAGTGAAAGGGTTCCCTAGAACTCTTTCCCAACCAATCATCACCAATCGCAATGTGGTTTTAGTATCAACCTTAAAAGGAATGATAATCACTTTTTCCACCATACAATCTCACCCCATGAACACACAACGGAATGATTACGTAATTATCTCAATATAATCTCAATCACAATTTCAAAGTGTTTCTCATAAGTTTATAATATCTCATTACACGATAGAGAACACAATAATTTTAATCAACACATGCTCAGAGTAAATGCATGACATGGTCAACATAAATTACTCAACTCAGTCTCTATCATACCATTTTCATACCTCAACATAATCATTACATCAACAACATGTACCTTACTATATCATGCAATCACCCAAGTCACAACATCTCAAAAGGTAGGTTAAGTACAGTTAGAACACACCTCAAGCAAATAGAACTCTAGCGACGAGGAGGTCGTCCACCACGTGTTGTACGAGTACCCGATCTAATGGAATTAGATCCTACAAATACAACTAAATATTATTACAATCCTAACCACCACTTTAACACAAGACTAAACTAAAATACCTTACGTATAGCTCTCGGAACCGTTGCAAGAGCGGGTTGCACAAGTGGAGGAGGAGGTAAATCGTCCGCCTCAAAATCGTGATCACCTAAACACAAATATCTTATATTAGTAATCCCAAATTAAAACTCTAAATAACTTAAAGTACAACACAAAAGATAAAATAGTCAAAATGAGGGTTTCGGGTTAAAATTTGGCAAAACGGACAGCGGAATCAAACATAAGACGTCGAAAAATAGTAGGGTAAGGTTTTTTAGAAAAAGTCAACGATCAACAGTCAAAGTCAACGGTCAACGATCAAAGTCAACAGTCAACGATTAATCAACGGTCGATCAACGATTTGACTTGGTTTGGGTTTGGACTTGGTTCAATTGGGTTTGGTTCACTTTGGGTTTGGGTTATTGGGTCTAGGTTTGGGCTTAAAGATTTTTAAAGGGTTTATAAGGTTTGGGTTTTAAATGGGTAGTAAGGGTTTTGGGTTAGATTAGTTTGTGGTTTGGGCTTAGGCAAAGTTAGCCCACATTATATAACATTCAAAAATACTGAGAATTTGAAGCACCCCTCCAAACGGCAGCACCACCTCACCACCACCTTGCACGACACTCAACCACCACGATTTTACAAGCAAAAATGCCCAAATCCAAACCACAACTTAATTTCGCAACTTACCAACACCAAAATCGTTCAAAAAACAATGGAGCAAAACAACCAACAAAGGCCGAAAGTCTCTTCAAAAAGTTCTTACAAACGGCAGCGACTAAAGGGGGTTTGAGGGCGGGGTTTTGCTCTTAAGGAATTGACGGTTGCAAAGATAAGCGTGGTGAAGCAAACGGACAAGGAATCACCTTGTACAGAGGATAAACGGACTTGAAGAGCAAAGAAAGAAGAAAATAAAAGGAAGGAGATTTGAGGGGGAAAATTTTGCAACAACAAAAATAGATGATGAAGAAAAGTCAGCTAGGGAGAAAAGGTGGGTTTTATACCTAATAAAATTGGAGTATTTATGCAAAGGTCCTTAGACAACACTAGGGTTTATAGATTGACCCCGCACCTTTACACTCACTTCAATTAAATCCTAAAATACCAAATTGTCCCCAACATATAATTTAATGCCTAACTAAATCATTGTAACTTCTAAAAATTATGACAAAGCCCCTAAATTTTCAAAAATTCCCAATTAAGTTCTTTAATAAAACTAGAGTGTTACAACAAATTTGATTACGGTGGACAATTTTGATTATAGTGGATGACAGTGGTTACAATGACTTAAAGTGATTTTTTTAAGTTTAACTCGAACAAATATATTCGATTTGATTCGATTCGAATTCCGTCTCGCTCGACTCGATTCGAGAAAATTTCAAATCGATTTAGGATGATAAAATATGATTCGTCAACTCGATTAACTCGAAATTTTTTCATTAAATTCGATCAAATGCTCACCCCTAAATTCAAGTCCTCTCTTGGGCATTCTTTTTTTCTCGAATCTTGTCTATTTTTCTCTCCGATAACTAATTGATTAGGCAAGTGGTCAAGTGTGCTTAAAGCTTTGACGAACAAGTTTGATTCCTATGCTTCAATTGTGTTTTATTTATTTATTTATTGTGATCTCCAAGCCCAGCCCTGAGGTCTTCTGAAGGTGCAGCCACCTAAGGTTTAATGGTGAAAGGAATCCAAAATATTGTTTTTCAATTTTTAAGAGGTTCAAATTTTTTTAAATTTTTATAAGCCGATTCTTTTAACTAACTTTTAAAAGGACCCCAAAAAAAAAATTAGCTTTTAAGGCCCAAAATTTTTCTTACCAATTTTTAAGAGACTTAAAAAAATTTCTCTAACTTTTAAAAACCTAAAATCTTATTTTATTGTTTTGTCCATAATGCCAAAAATATCAAGAACGGGCCTGATGATCTTACTTAGCAACTTTAAAAACGAGATATAAAAGAACGGAGAAAGATATATATCATTCGTCAATGTAGATATTTACAATGTTTTTTCTAAAAAATATATTTATAAACTTGCGCATAAATGGTATAAAATTTTACTTCTAATTGACGTTAAAATTCTAAAATACATCAAATTTATTGTTTTAATGGACATCCACATAATAATAATAAAATATTTATAACAACTCCGATATTGTTTCCTTTATTAATTGGGATGAACTCCACCGATTCAAGGGAACAACCTTGAAACTCACTTGCCCCCGAAACTCTACAACTGAAGTTAATTTGAGTGATGATACAATGAACCAATGGGAACTCCATTTGAAAGAAGAGCAGTACAGAAATATAGTACGAAATAATATATCATATACAAAGATTTGTTCACAATCTGTTAATTAAGACGGAAGCTTAAAGCCACCACATGGTTGCATATGACTGCAATTTAAGTGCAACATCCACCGCCTTGATGACCTCCATACTCTGGTTTATGCTTTAACATGTTTCTCTTCCCTATAGCAGACCCTTTGTCTAAGAAACTTGAAACTTCCATTATCTGTAAGAAAATCCAAAGCTGGTTACAACATAGAAGAATTGGACACAAGTACAAGTTTTTTTTTTTTTGCTCAGTCAATGTGCATACATGTTACTAGAAAGACGTTGGGAAAAACCAACCTCTTTCCTAATCAAAATTACAAATCGCCCGAATGAACAAGGAACAGTACATCCAACATCGGACCTAACTCCTAATGACTAAACAAAAATATATCACCACAAAGCTTTAAATAGTTCTAATTGGCTCACCCCAGCAATAGCCAAAGCAGCCATACCATTTCCTTGCGTCTTAAACCACTGAGAATGTAACATTGCCTAACTGGTTAATACTCCTATCAATATCTATAAGAAGATTCCGCAACGTCCACGGCCGAACTTCCCTATTCAACCACTTCAAAACCACACCTGAACTAAATTCAATAATAAGAGGAATTTTCACATGCCACCCCATGCCAATGTACATGTCCAAGGCAATTTTAATAGCCTATACCTCAGCTGTTTCATATGAGACTTGGATCCCACATAGGAGAGACTGTGATTTCCTTCGTGAGGTTTTCATAGTCCTAGGCTCAACAACCTTGAGAGCTGGATTTTGGGATGTGGTTCTCTAAAAGTTCATATCAGTAAGATGCGAACACTCTTAATGATTATGTTATATAACAGCCTTACTGCATCATTTTGAACGGACCTACCAGCCAAGAGTATTTTGTATTATATTGGTTGAAAGGGTTGATGAGCAAACTTGCTGTCACAAAAATGTACCTTCAATGCAAGCCCCTCAAAGCATTGCTCCACGTTTTTTCTTGTTTTAGCACTGCATTCAAGAAACATGCATCCAAGCTCTTTTGCTAGCGCCATCCCTTCTTCTCTACTTACAGCCCCTTTCAGAATCCTTAAACGTAAACAAATCGGATATTAGTAGGCAATGCAACAGTATGAGAGACATGAAGTGTCTAGTCTGCATTAGTAAGGATAGATAGACTGCGGCTAAAAGGGAATCATTAAAATGTATTTATCTCAATTGATGAAACACTCATTGATGGTTAAACTGCAATGCTCTCTTTACAACTTATCAACTTTGTTCCATGAAGTTTTCTCAACATGAATGGAGCAAAGGAGTTCTTTCAAAGATTATGAAACAGTCAGAAACTTATTAATGTTTCCATAACCATTTCAAGTGTGAGGTGTGAAGTGATTGAATTTTCTCTTCAAAAACTAAATTCTCAGATCGGAGAGAGAACGGTAGACTTACTATATCAACTTTATTTCCAACAAGCATCTTGACACACTCCTGGTTTGTAGAATAGAGCTCCACTTCTTTCGCCCAAACAGTGGACAAATTTGTGAAGGTTTCTCTCTGTGTTACATCGTAAACTATAACCAAAGCCGAGAAATAAGTCAAACAATTGTTGTGGAATTTAAACAACAGACAAACAATAGTGCAATGATGAGGCAAAGGGAAGAATACTTGTGCAGAAAAAAGAAAAAGCACCATGGAATTGCATACAGAGAGAGCTCCTCCAACCCAGCAGAGAAGAGGTTCATAGCAAGGATTGATCAAGGCATTGTTAATACAAGTACAACTACATTACGGAATAAAGGGTACACTACAAATAAACGGCTTCTTATTTTCCTTTCTGTACGAGATCGAGAGAAAGGGACCGGGTATTTCCAAGGTGTTTCCTGTATGCTCTCCTTAGGTAGATTCTAATCTGGAGCTAGCATCTTCTTCATCAACTGGTAATTGGATCTGGCTACACTCTGATGGAGCAGTCAAGGTTGATACAGGAGAGGCCGCTGCTGGGGTAATGCTAAGGGATCACCATGATAAATGGATAGTTGGATTTAAGAGGAGGCTGGGTTTTTGTTCTGTATTTAATGCTGAGCTGTGGGGTATTCTAGATGGTTTGACGGTACTACATAACAAAAACTGGGACAAAATGTTGATTGGAACGGACATATTGGAAGCTATTCAGGCTATTCAGGTAGCTTTCTCATCGTCCTCTAACTCAGCACTTGTCAAACGTACCCAACAGATGTTGCTGTCATTGGTTCAATGGGAAATGATATATACTCTTCGAGAAGAGAATATAGAAGCTGATTGCATCGCTAAATTGGCTTTTAACAGGGATGAGGGTCTACATTTGTTTGCAGAAAACCCGTTAAGTATTTGGTAGTTTAATATAAGATGTCATAATCTTTCATCACATATAACCAATCTCCTAATTAGGCAGTCCAAGAGGAAAGCTTAAAAACACATTTAATATTATGCATGCCATGTTCACGGCTGTATCTACCATTTGAACTAAGAGCCGATTATAAGATCATTATGAGATGCATGAAAGGTTATGATAATGTTTTGCAGTCAATCAAAATCATACATGCACCATAAAGATTATCTCACCAAGTATGATCCCTTGGGCACCTCTATAGTAAGAGCTTGTTAGTGTTCTGAACCTTTCCTGTCCAGCTACATGAAGCATTATGGTTCCACAAATCAATCATATTATTTCACCATATTGTAAGACAATTACTTTAAGACAATGATGCCAATTCATATTTAATATATTAATGAGCATTAAATCAGTGAAAATGAGTGTAAAATAAAGAAGCCAATGGCAATTATACGAGGTTCATACCAGTATCCCATATGGTAAGCTTTAATCTTTTCCCACCAACTGTTAAAAAATTGATCTTAAAATCCACACCTAAAACATGGATTCAAACAAACCCAAATAAAATTTCACCATGAACACTAATCAAAGATCCATGACCGAGAAAAGATAAAGAGTGAAGAAGAGAAAATGGACCAATGGTGGGAGCTAGATCCTCAGAAGAATCTGAAATGAAGCTAACAAGCAAACTACTCTTGCCAACACCTGAGTCTCCGATCAATAAGATCTTGAATGAAAGATCATAGCTTCCACTACTTTGCCCTGAAGATGATCCCATTTCGATTTTTTTTTTTCTATCCAAAAACAAAAACCCAAACTTTAAAAAAATCACTGCTTTTTTTTAATCTTCTTTTAGAAGGTCTCTGTTGTATCCAATGATGATCACCCTACCCTGAATGGCCTTCTTTTTCCTCTCAAAAGCACAGCACAGTGAAACTTGTTTTAATGTAGAGGAAGAAAGGAAGGAAATTTCGTTGTAAGAGAAAAACAAAAGAGAACTGAGAATCAGCATGTTGTTTGAGAGAAAGGAACACGGGCTTACCGGGAACTCCTCCCCACACGAACGTTGTTCTTCTCCTTTTTCATGGATACGATGTCATTTTCTTATAGAAAGATTGGGGACGTGTATTGTGGGTCATGGGTTAGATTGTAGTGACGTGACACGCGAGATATTGGAGCTTGTGTTCAACTGTCTGGTGGAACGAGGTTATTTTAGAGGGTGTAAATGAATTAAATATTTGATGAATTGTTCGCAAATTATTTATGTAATATTGGTTTATGTTCGTTTATTAAATTAAATAAATGTGTATGAATAAAATTTTTATGTTCGTTTATTAAACGAACGAACAAAAACAAAAGTATGTTCGGTTCGTTTATGTCCACGAACAAGCTCGTTTAAAAGTTTGTTTATAAGCTTGTTTATTGGCTCGTTTATAAGCTCATTTATTGACTTGTTTATGACTCGTTTATTTTATTAATGATATTTTTTATAAAAATATTAAAATAATATTTATGCTTATGTATTTATTTATTGTTTGTTTGTTTGTTTATTTTTCATTAACATTGTTCGTGAACTTATTCAATTATATGTTTATGAACATGTTCGTTTAATGTTCGCGAACATGTTCGATTAAGTTAAATAAATATGTTTGTGAACATTAAACAAACGAACATGAACACACATAATTTTAAATAAACGAATATAAACAAAAATTTGAAATTCTTAACGAGTACAAACTAAACACTAACAAATTTAAAAATAAATAATCGAGCATAAACAAATATTTATTTATTTAAACTCAGTTTATTTACAATCCTAATTAGATTTAGATAAAAGAAGTGATTGAATTGTAGGAATAACAAAGGAATTTAATTTTTGCTTTAACGTAAGTGTAAATTTTATTGCATATAAATAAACCATCATTATAGGTCAAGGAGTGATACGAGATCCTATCGGGGAAAAAGTACTCAATCATTAAGGTTATAACTACCAATCCTAGCGTCTAGCTGTTCAATCCACAACTCTCTTACTTTTTCTAGTAATAAGAGAGATTCAAAATACGATATTATTTAATCTTTAATTTAATTAGTGTTGTTTGATCTTTATCTTTAAAATTTTAACAAAAAATTTATATGAGGATAAATAATGTGATCGCGGATTCGACAATTGGATCGAATACTTAACTACCTTTATTTATAATCATTGGACCACAAGTTAACAAACTACCAAAGTATGTTCTAATTGAGCTTCCTCGTGGGTCAATGGCGGGCTAAAGCTAAAAAGCTTAATGATGCACTTGTGGATTTAATGCAGTAAATTGGGATCAAATATCACAAGTCTAAGTTGTATTGAGCCCCTAATAAAATCTCAAACTCATGCAACGTTTTGCATGTGGGCTTTAAAGCCTGAAACGTCCATTAAAATATTTAATTTTTCACAGTTTTTAATTTAATGTTATTTTATGACTTGTTATTACATCATTTTAATATGTCTTAAATTATATTATGATGTCATTATTATGTCATGTTTTATTACATGTTAATGGTGTGTTTATTGTGTCCTAAATAAGTGTTTAATGTGTCTGAGGATGTCTAATGGTCGCCCGCCTTTATAAAGTTACTAAGGGACTATTTGATTTTGGCTAAAGGGATCAAAGTGTTCACACACAAAGGGATTGTTCGGTTGAGCTTGAAAAGTGGTCTTTTCCACCAAGAATTGCTTCATCAATTGCACCATCCAAATGGGGGTTGAATGAGACCATTGGAATAGCTGTCTGGAATATGCCTTTTGACTATTTCCATGCCTCATAAAACCACCGTCCACCAGGGGAAGAAGGAGACTCTTGAAGAAAACTTTAACCTTAAGTATGCATGTACTCTTCTCCAACGTCATAAATGCAACCACCACCATTAGTTCCAAGTACATGGACGACAAAGGATCATGAACATGGCTGGTCACACATGCTTTGAATGTTTGAAGACCATATATTTAAGATTAATGGTCCTTTTAATTCATGTATCTCCATTTATGATCGAATATGTCCATTAGTCTATCTAGACCTATAAATATTCGGCTTAGGACTCTTTTGTGTGGTTAATTAATTATCTTTAAAATCAAAATGAGTTTATACTCTTTGTTCATTTTAGAACTTAACTAAACTTATCAAGAACTTGCATTCTTATGACGTTTAACAATCGATCGTAAAAATACCTATTTAGACGACCGGTCAATTCAAACCGTAAATCAAGTTCTAAACTCATAACTGAGTTCACATCATTAAATTTGAACCAATACTATTTACATCAATAAAATGTTAGTTTTATCACTAAATCAAAACTTTACTTTAATATAATATTTATATTTCAATTATATTATTCATATTTTATTATCAATTGTATACTATTACTTACTATTATTTAAGTAGAATTAGTGTCACAAATCAACCAGACAAAATTCATTACGAAAATATCCTTTCACAATTAAAATAATTTATATTATTTAATGATATTTTAATCTTTTTATTTTAAAGAAAACTCAGTAGAAAATTTGTAAGAGATTAAATTTAAACTAATGCTACTTACATCAATAAAACATTAATTTTACCATCAAACTAGTTAGACCCATATTTGAGCATCCAGAGCACCACATATTCCCAAGTTTCTTGCATAACCACAAAGCCAGGTCCCTATACTATCTCTCAACACCCCTCCATATGAAGCAACACCATCTGACAACCGACGAGCGTCATCCGTATTAAGTTTGCACCACTCCACGGACGAAGCTTCCCAACCAACCATCCTCAACCATCTCGCAACAAAATGACTCAACCCCATCTGTCGGGTAGAAAAGGCTTTCACCATATCCTCTACAAGTCCTCAGCTACTCATAATTATGCTTTCAGTTTCAATGAAGCATTGATTAAAAATGTGGTTGTTTCTCATTTCCATATCTTCCAGCAAAGGGCCTCAAACCATACATCCCAAATTTTTGCTGTAATACCAAAAAATTATGGTTTTAACAGATTTATATGTTGGAATATATGGATATCACATACCCAAATTAAAAGTGATTTAATTTTATTAAAGTTTATTAGATTTTAATTATTAAATAAAATATGTGCAAAATATGTGTAGATACACTAATAACTAATTTTTAATTGATGATGGACGGATTAAAAATTAGGATTAATGTGCAAAAATTATATATTAGGGTTATGATCTCTAAATTACACACAAGGTAACTTTTCTAATATCCCATCTTTAGAAAAGAAAGAGTTACATTCTCTAGATTATTTGTGTGTTAATTTGGAAAATTAAAACCCTCAAGATCTGTAGATTTTAAGAAATCGATGAATTCAGGTATGCTTCTACATCTAGTTTTGTTCTTGATTTATTCTTGATGATTTGACATGATAGATCTTGGTCTACAATTTTATATTTATATCAAGTTTTGTTTTACGATTCCTACAAGTGATACCAGAGTCTCGTCATATTAAATCTTTGAGAATGAATTGATTCTTTATTATTTTAAGTTGATTGGTTTTTCAAATTTTATATATTTAATATTTTGATTATATACTATGTTTAATCTTTGAGATTCTTAATTAAATTTCTTAAGTTTGATTCTCTATATCAAAAGTTTTAGGATTTCAATTTCAATTTTTTCAATTTTGGTATTTTTCGATTATTATACTTTATTAACCTAATATAAATAAACCCAGAGTTATATAAAGTGGGTTACAATTAGTTTTTGCTTTGAAATAAACTAGTGGTTCAATATTTTGATTGAATGCTTTTGGTATATCTTCACCAGAAGACAAAGTTATTTGGTTTTGGTAATATATTTTGTGCGATTAAAAAAGACAAAACTTTCATGCGTTTTTTTCAAGATATTTATTGAAGTAAGTTCAATAATTAATCCTCTACATTTTGCAAAATCATTAAAAGGTAGATGCAGACCACAAGTTTTATTCTATCGCATGTCCTTGTTTTTTTGTAGTTGTTTATTTATTGATTGTGCTAAAGGTTTTGAATTTGGTTCTTTACAATTTGTTTTAATATACATGGGCGAAGTTAAAAAAAATTTTAGGGGGTCAGAATTAAATTATAATTTTTAGAATAATAAAAATAATTTTTTTAAAGAATTAAATCAAAATTTTATCATTTTTAGAGAGACCAAAATATAATTTTATATTTATTAATTTAAAATTTTAAAAAATTTTAAAGGCTTATATAAAAAAAATTCTATTTTAAAAGAACCGGGCCCTTTTCAACTCCTTAAATTCCCCCCTAACTAGATAGTTTCTATAAAATTGATCTGATTAATGATAAGTTGAGTATATTAAAGATCTAAGATACGGTTCTAATCAATTGTAAAAATTAGTGTAAGGACTGTCAATTGTTATTTCATGTTTGTGACACAAAACTGTTATAAAAGTCCTTTTCTTATTCAAGGTTTTATTGGTAAGTGAGTAATTTATAACAATCATGCTGTTCATACTTTGGGAATTTTTCTTTGATTCCTTTGTTTCGTTGACTTTTGATTATCAATTTTGGATCTGATTTCCCCTCAGAGCATGCTCTATTGTTGTTTGTTATTTGCATATTCCATGTTTTATTCTTTTCTGGGAATTTTGATGTTGGATGCTTTAGTGTAAATTTAAACGAATTATGTTTTTTAAGCATCAACCATGGCATCGTAATGATGAAATTGTCTAGTCGGTAAAAGAAATTGTTTTCGTTCTATGACAAATATTATTTTATAATCAAATCAATCAAATTAAGGTTTTCGGTTCTGATGGTCGCATTAATATAATTTTATTTTGGGTTATTTTGAAATTTTGATTTTTGATCATTGAATAAATTTTAAATTTGAATATTAGTATATTTATATATTTTTAAAAATTACTTAATTGAAATAATAAGTAGTCAAAGTTATCTCTGGTATTGAAATTATTTTGTTTTAAAATATAAAAGGTTGTGTGTATGTATCTTAAGTTATATTAATATTGATCGGTCCAAAAGAAAATTAATAATATTACATGTGCAACTGTGATAATAAATATGTGACTATTATTCGATTTTACATGTGAGTAATAAATCGACTCAAAAGAATATTTATTTTTTGACATGTTTTTTATTGTCAGTGTTTGATTACTGCATTAAGATATCACTCACAAGTTAATATTTTTTGTCCAAAGATGAAATATTAATAGAGTGTTCGATATCTTGAGATAAGATTAACCTTTATTCAAATTATTTTGATTTAAATTTGAAGTATTTTGAAACAAATAAATTCAGATTTTGGCTTTGAGATTTAATTAAGGATGTCTAATGTTTTAAATAGATTAGTTGAAATAAAATACCGTCAAAGTGACATCTTTTACGTAGATTAGTTTATTTAAAATATCAAGATGTTGAACTCAACAACTGACTCTAGTGAAAAAGAGGATGTTGTTCATCCTAGGGGTCTTGGGTTCAAATGTTTGTCTGTGCAAGGTGTGTGTGCGTTGTCAAAGAGTTAAAAAAGTATAAACAGATACTATCATGTAATCACACCAGTATATTACAAAAATTATCAAGATGTTTATATATTTTTGTGATTCATGCGTTTATTAATTGACCCAAAGATAAGTTAATATTTGGCAGACTTTCAATGACATCTGTGATGATAAATTTATGACAATTATAAGGTACTTTATATGAGTAATATGTTAGTTTAGATTAATTCATTGTTTGACATAATTTTTTTATTAATATTTGCTTGCTACAACAAGAGTAACGCTTACTATAAATATTACTGTCCAAAGACTTGATATTAATGTTGTGTTTGGTATCTTGAGATGGAATTAGCCATTATCTTGAATTTATTGTTTACTTATAAATATTGATGTCATTTTATTTTTATTTATTTTTATTTTATATTCAGCTAGTTCATCTTCTCTTGTCATAATATCTGCTAATATAAATTATATACCCATGCTTAATGGGACTAATTTCAAGGAATGGTATGGACATGGATCTTGCACTAAGGGAAGGATAATCTGCACCTCTTGCTGCTCAAAAGTAACCTTGAAGCTAAAAGAGATTTTGAGAGATGAGATCGTTCAAATTGCATGAGTCTAATGATCATTAAGCACAGTATTTCAAAAGCCTTTAGAGGTATAGAATCTAAAGAGATTACTCAAGCTAAAATTTCCTTGACGAAATTGAGAAACATTTTTGTCACACCCTAAAATTTATTTATTAGATTGTGGTAATTATTATCACAAAAAATTAAATAATCTAGTGATAAAGAGTGTTAATTTAATCTACATGTTCAAGTCCTCTAAATGTGAAGTATTTAATTTTTTTTTCCCTTTCTTCCCTCTTAGTTGAAATTTTTGACTTTTCTAGATGGTCAAACCCTTCCCTTTGCCGGCCAAGTATTGCCAAAATAAGGGAGATTCACCTTCCTTTTGTTTGATCAAATCTTTCCTTTTATGACCTTCTTTTTACTCCCTTTATTGTGCAAATCCCCCTTTTCACTCCTTTTGTCTCCAAAATTAACCAAAATTGAGTGTTTGACTATGCATAGCCGACACACTTCCAAAACCCTAGTTTCACTTTTGATCTTCTAATTTTTCGTCTTCTTTTCTCCTTGGCCGACAACTACCTTGCTCCACCGGTTTTTTGGCTTTTCTTTTTTTTTTTCACTTGCAAAGCCTTTTTCTTCCAAATCTCTTCCCCTTCTCCACAACACACGGCCACCACACCTCTTATCCTCTTCCACCGCCATCGTCATCACACCACGGTTGCGCCGCCGCCGTCGACCATCATAGGTTTTTCTCGATTTTTCTTCTTTTTTTCGTTTCTTCTCCTATTTTCGAAAAATTATTTCAGAATTCTTGAATCTGATTTTCAAACTTTAAAAATCATTTTTCAAGATTGTGAAAACCTCTAAACTCTTTTATTATGATTTCTTTCGTTATAGAGCCAAATCGTCCCCTCTGATCGGTTTTTCGGGATTTCTTTGTCAAGCCTTTCTCTCCAATTGAAACGTAAGTATGAGTAATCTCTTATCTCGATTCGTAATCTTGTTTCAGTTTAATCAAATAATAATTCATTGATTTTGGTGCCATAATGAAGATCTCTCATAAATCTCGAAATCATCTCCCGTTAGTAGCAAAGTGTGCGATTCAACCATCAATTCATGTAATTGTTGTTGATTCAGTATCGTCTTTTCATTAAGAGTCTTACTCATTCTTTAGATCTATACTAACATGTGCGTACGATTAACCTAGTGGCTTAAGAAAACCAAATTTTCGCATTGAAGTGGATTGTGATATAATTCGTCAGATCTAAGGTGTGGGGATTCACTAGTAATAATTGATATTATTTTATTTTATTTGATCAATTAAATAATAATATTCGTATTAAAGTGTATTATTTATTTGGATATTCTATTTTGAAATATGTGCTTAAATGAATACAAGTGTATTCATTGAGATCAGTTAAAACTAATATACAAGGAGACCAAGTAATCCCAAAATTTTAAGATCTGTGTTCTGATTTGTGTGATTCTGTGATATATAGCTTATGTGATTCCTATTACTCATGACATGTGACTATGGCTAAATATTATTATGAGATCTAAATATTCTGTTTACATGAAATACTATGAGATACCATTCTGATCTGTGAAATCGCATGAAAAGCATGCCATTATGAAAGTATGTGTAGATTTGATTCGCATGTTAAGCATGCCACTTTTTGATAAATCAATTCACATGTAAAGTATGCTATTGAAAATCTGTTTTGTTTCCATATCACATGCATGGGGTGGGAAAATGTGTAAGGAGGAAGTATCTGGTAGTAGATTTGCAAATATCTGGTGGCATGTCAACATATTTCTGTATCTGACAGTAAATCTGTAAACATTTGGTGGTTAAACCACATTAATCTGTTTTTGGCAGTAAATATGCAATTATCTTATGGCAAGCCCACAAAATGTTGGTATGTTACTGGATGGACGAGTTCTGGGGAACTCTTATTGGTGTGTAGCAGAGATAGGTAGGATTTGTTTTGAAAATCTGCACTATTTTCTGAAAAGCATTGCATTGACATCGTCATATTGCATTTTGCTGTATTTGATCTAGTATGTGATTAGGTCGTACGCCATGAATTGTTTTATGAAATGTTAAAGTGAATCATATGATAATCATTGTTATTATTGAGACCCACGTTGAGCTTTTCAAAGCTCACCCCTCCAAACTCTGTTTCCTTTTCAGATAATCAAGGTTAGCATGGGCTTGGCTACGGAGGCGCTCTCGGTCATTTTTCGGAAAATCATACAAATAATGGTATTAGACATTTTAATAGGTGAGATTTATTTGGGACTTTGGACTGGATTTTAATTTTGGGATATTTTGGATGATGTTATATTTGGGATTATTTCTACATGACATGATATGATTAAATCATGAATTGAATAATTGAGAAAATTAAAAACTAGTCAAAGGATAGCAATTTTTCTCCAATATTCGATTTTTCAAACTCACCACGATATATGTTTATGAAATCAACGTTTATAAGGATTCAATAGCTAAACATGTGAATTTACGAAACTTCAAATAAATGAGAATTTTCACTACGATATTTGATTTAAATTTTGGATATTTTCTAAAAACTGAAGTTTGGATTTCTAAATTAAAATAACAATGTTTTATTGGATTTTACAAATAAAAGCCCAATTGCTAGTATTAAAGCGATTTCCAAATAGACAAGTTTTAAAGTGTTTTATTGAGCCATTTTCATGGTTAATGTGATCATTGAGATTTGGTCATAATGTTTGGGTTGAGTTTAGCGGGTTATAGTTTTGCCAAAAATGATAAGTGGAGATGGCATTAGTTTTGATTTTTTTATGTTTATGAAGTATAAGACTCAAGGAAACGTGAGTGAGTACATTATGGAGATTTTTCATTTTGCTTCAAGACTCAAGACACTTAAAATCAAGTTTTTAGATGAATTGTTTGTTCTTATGGTTTGGTATCGCTTCCTGCACACTTTAACCAATTTAAAATTAGTTACATCTATCAAAAAGAGAAATGGATTCTAAATGAGCTCATTTCTCATTGTGTATGAGAAAGAGAGATTGAAACATGATAAGTACGAAAGTGCTTATTTGGCCAATTCCTCTAAAGACAACAACTTACATTTTGAATAGAATACCCATTAAAGCAACTTCAAAAACACCTTATGAGATTTGGACAAGTCAAAAGGCTAGTTTAAAGCATTTTCACATTTGAGGATTTCCAATTGAGGCAAGGCCTTATAGGCCACATGAAAAGAAATTGGAATCCAAAATAGTGAGTAACTACTTTATTGGTTATTCTAAGTAATTTAGGGGCTATGAGTTTTATGATTCCACAATTAAGAATATTTTTTAGACGGGAACTGTAACATTTTTTGAGGATGTTGAGTTTAGAGGGAGAAATAAGGTTAGAGACATTGCTTTTGAGGAGGAATTGAATTCTAACTCAGTTCCTGCTATCACTTTTGACGATGTTCAGTTCTCATACCTATCATTCATCAAGAAGTAAATCTAGAATCTCAATAAGACAATGTTAAGATGAGGTAATTGTTCGAAAAGAATAAACTCAACAACTTCAAGAACGAATGTCATTAATAAGGCCCACTAGAGAAAGGGTTATAATGGCTTTAGTGGAATATTTTGACCTTAAGTTACATTAAATGAATGTTAACTTAATGACTAAGTTAATAGTTTCTCAATGGTAACATTGATTATATATTTATATGGTGCAACCAGAAAACTTTGTGTTTGATGATGCAAAGTTAATGATTTGCAAATTAAAGAACTTCATATATGAATTTAAGTAGACTTTTCGACAATAGTATTACAAATTTTACCAAATGATTATCTCATTCGATTTATAAATGAATTTGGTCGATAATTGTATATACCACAAGTTCAGTGGGAGTAAAGTTTTATATGTTAATGACATATTGTTTGTCAATAATAAGTATAGTCTCAATCAATGCCTTAAGAATGATTATGAGATTAAGGAAATGCATAAGATTCCCTACCTCTCAAGAGTGGGGAGTATAATCTATGCTCAAATATGTATGCGTTTGGACATTGCGTACATTGTTGGGATGTTAGGCAGATATTTAAGCAACCTTGGTTTGGACCATTGGATAGTAGCCAAGAGGGTTATAAGGTATTTTCAGAGAAAAAAGATTACATGCTCACATATCGAAGGTCTAATAAGTTAGAGATCATCAAGTATACAAACTCCGATTTTGATGGAATATTGATGCAAACCTTTGTCACTAGGGTGCAAATTGTGATAATAATTGGTAGTACTTTATTCTAATAACAACATGAGCACATCAAAGTCAAAGCACATAGACTTTAAAGTTCCTAGTTGTTAAAGTAAATGTTCAGAGTGGTTAGGTGCCTATAAAGCATATTGGGACAAACTCCATGATTGCAGACTCGCTTACTAAAGGACTGCCACCCGAGGTTTTTCATGAGCACACTACTCATATGGGTGTAATGACATTTAATGATTTTTTATTTTAGTGGGAGTTTTATTTTTAAATGCTTTTATGTTATAGGCACATTTTTAGTTGTTTCAGTTTACAGATATTAAGTTTATTTTCTGCAGAAATAAAGTTTATTTAGTTTATTCACACTCAGATTTTGGTAAAGTTTGATCTCACTAAGGTTAAGGAGGACCAATTGGAAATAAACATGTTTGGATCATATTTCATGTAATTTTCATGCTACACATCCATATTAGATCTATGTCATTTGGTTGTGCTAATATATGTGATTAGGGATGGACTTAGATACGATATATATAACGAGAGTTGTCTTGGTTCTATGTTAACATAATTAACGGACTAGATTGTTTGGAATACCTTTTGGATATAATAGTAAGGTTTTGAAAATATGGACATCACATAAGCCCCACACACAGCCAAGTACATAACATCTTTCAAATGTTGCTTCATGTGTTCCTTATTGGTGAGTAGTTTACCTACGCAAGCTAACCATTAAAAAGTCTTGATTTGTTGTGTGCATATCGATTTCCATATTTTTCTCTGAACACACATCTGTATTTGAAATATATGGTTTTTACATGTAGACTTGTGATAGGATTTATAATATATATAGAACTACTTGAATTTGGTAACTTATACTAACTTGGTATTTAGTGTTTTTTGACCTAATCGATGTGTCATTAACGTGGCATTGGTAACCAATAGCTTGGTGATAAGTGGCAAAATGTTTCTTTAATTGTTTTTGCCATGTGTCAAAATGTGAGACTATCATGTATTGATTGTAAAGGTAACACTAGTATATTTAACGATGTTAGTTAGGTACTTAAAAAAAGCACAGAGTTCGTTTACAATTTTCAAATTTAAATACCAATTAGCTCTAAAAAAAATTTAGATACCAAGTAGATACAAGTTTCCAACTCAAGTACCGTCATATATTTATATATATTAGGGAAAGTATAGAAATGCTCGAGTTCTATTTTGATCACTGAACTTTTAATTTTTCTATTTTAATTACAAAACTATTTGAAATCATTTTTTGTTGCTAACAGTGGTTTGAAATTTAATAGAAGTGTTAATATGGACTTATTTATTGGTCTAAGAATAAATTTAGTCCTCTAACAGTTAAATAATTTTTCATAACATACTATTTTTATTTAATTTTTGAAATTTTTTTATGTTTTAATTCTTCTATTATTAATGTCATTTTCTTTGCTTTTTTATCAGGTCCATCACCTAAAAAACTTCATCGAAGAACAATAAAAGAAAAAATCGGAATTGATGAATGAAAATTGAAACTAAAACTTAAAACGAGTAAAAAATTGTTTGAAAATTTTATTTAAACCACTTAATTTAACCAAACATTGAAAATTTTAAATACAAAACTTTCTTATGAACGAAAACTGAAAATTGTTTCAGTCTCAATCTCAATTAAAATCAATAAAAAAACAAAAAAAATATATCTAACCCCAAATTGATGAACATAATCAAGCCCCAATTTCAATTTTTGTTTATCAATCTCAAAAGCTCAACAATAAAAAACACTGAAAATAGAAAGCCAACTGTTCAAAAATTTCAAATCATTTGATTCAACAAAAAAAAAAAAAAAATCTATTATTCCAACAAAACTCATTTAATCTTTTATCAACCAAATTTTTTATAATAACGTATCGAGCATGGGTGGAAGAAGAGATAAAAGGACTCGATGGTATGTTGGTTCGAAACATTGTCAATTGATATTTCTAAATTTTGATTTTGAAAAACTTGTCTCAATCTTGGTTGGAAGAAGCCATTGGTGCCGACACTGGTATTTCAGGATTTTATATTTGAAACGTCATTGATGAGTGTAATTGGAAGAAGCCACCAATGTCAATGCTAGTAATAGCGGCTCCTAGGTATAGAAGAAAAGAGAACTTTGTTTATTTCAAAAAAAAAATGACGGTGAAAGCTTTATAATATTTTTATTTTTTTTACTAATTTTTTATATTTTATATATTTTTTAAATTGTAATCATTTGTGTATGATGAAAATTTTAAAATAATTTTCTATATTTTTTTTATATATCTTAAAATTATTTAAAATAATTTTAAATAATTTATGACGTGACATTCATATGGATTGTCATATCAATAAAATTGATAGACGTTGACTGTTTTATCTATTTTTGTATGCTTTAACAAATGACGTTAGTTCAAGGGTTAAAAAAGATAAAAAAATTATCATTTCATAAATATTGAGGGTTATATTTATTTATTTTTTAAAATTTAAACTAAATGAAAAATTTTGTAAACAAAGAAGGCTAAATTTGTTGAATATTTTATATTTAGAATCAAATTGATAAAATGTGTAAACATTATAGAGCTAAATTTGTTATTAAACCAATAAAAAAAATCCATGTTACACTTCCGTTAATATTCAAATGGCTCTTAACGTTGAATGACGAAAATATTCAAAAGGCTTAATGATAAATTTGGCGATTAAAGTTTGCATGTTTTGCAAAATGACCCTAATTGTATGTTTGAGCTTTTTTTTATCATCAACCTTTGTTCTTTTTTTCAATTGCATTTTCTAATAGATTTAATAAATGAAATCAAGAGATTTAATGAATAAATTCAAAGTTTCAATCTTTCATAAGTTTGTTTACTCAGAAGTTTTCTACCGAGTTAAATTTTTTTAGATAATTATATTTATTTTCTTTAAATTAAAAGTTATTTTTTAAAAATTATTATATTATTTAATTATTTATTTTATTATTTTTCACGTGTAATGTAATACCCTAAACCCGACCTAAAAGAAACAACTAAGTATAGAAAGCCATGAAATTATAAAACAAACACCATGATAGCAATCTCACGTTTATATTACAAAGTTAAGCAACATATGTTCAACATCATCTTAACAATATTATAGTAAGTTCAAAGATCCAGAGTTATGTTTCTAAAGTAGCATAATATAGTCCTACGAGTCCTAGATGATCGAGCTTCTCCGTTCGTCGGCTTAAATCTGAGAAGATCCTGAAACAACATACAATCAATTAGCACATGGTATATTGATAAGAAATACAGTGCACAAATCTTCGTAATGTTTACAGTGTCACTGTCGGTTCCGTATAGCTCCGCAGTGTTTACAATGTCATTGCTTATTCAGTATAACTTCGTTTACAATGTCACTGCGGGTTCAATATAGTTCAGCAGTGTTTATAGTGTCACTGCTTATTTAGTATAACTTCGTAGTGTATACAGTGTCACTGCCGGTTTAGTATTTTGATCACACATAGTTGGACACACGATCATGTCTTAGCCCATGTGTGTCACACGAGCTAGCACACGCCCATGGGTCTAGGCCGTGTAACTCACTGTTTTTGTGTACACAAAATAGTATGGGCACACGGTCTGGCACACGCCCGTGTGTCCAGCTCGTGTAACTCACTATTTTTAATTTCACAAACAGAATATCCACATGGTCTAACGCACGCCCATGTGTCCAGGCTGCGTAACTCACTGTTTCTGAACTCTCAAAACAACATAGGCACACGATCTGGCACACGCCCGTGGGCATTGCCCTTGTGTCTCCTGTAGCTTCTATATATGGCACACAGTCTGGACACACGCCCGTGGGCATTGCCCTTGTGTCTCCTGTAGCTTCTATATATGGCACACAGTCTGGACACACGCCCGTGTGCCAACCCGTGTGGCTTTGAATAACAACATTACTGACAAAAATTGTAGAAAACTAACAGGGAGAATTTAGAGAGTTTGATAACCTACCTGTTCCGAAGTAAAAGCGAACGTCCCCTCTCGAACAAAAGCCTAAACAAAAGTTCATACAATTAATTCCACATCAATTTCCTAAGTCTTAACGATTCTCAAATTAATTTGTAGAACTCCGTCAAAAGTTCCATTTCCAACTCGAAAGAACACTTACCTCGCCCAACACCGAATTCACTGAACTAACTTGTCGAGATTTCATCAACGGTATGATCTTCGCCTAAAGAAAACCATTTCAATCCAAAAACAATGATTCCAACAGTTCAAATGTAACTTCACACCGAAAATCAAAATGCTTGTGTAATTCCAATTCACTTACGAAATTAATCACCGTTAGCAGTAATACAAGACAACTCCACAATAATATTTCCAAACAAATGGCAAAATGTTTTTCCTTAGTTTAACCCAATCCACAGTAAAATGCAAACACCCCAAAAACAAAGGAAGAGCAAGGAACATTCTTCAACTTAAGAGAAACTATATATTGGCATAACTTCCTTTTCCAAAAATTAGCTAATAAAAAAATATAATCATTGTATACGTAGGAGGTTCGAACCCAAAACCTCACACATTTAACCAGAACACTTAACCACTGAACCAAATCAAATCACTTAAATTGTCACTTGAACCTCAGACCTCAAATAAACAATTTAAGCAAGTAACCACAGAAGCAACGACAGTTTTAGTAGCATGCTTCACAAAGCAAAAGTTAAAATTCGGGGCATTACATGTAATTATCTTATTGGGTTATTTGAGTAATAAATTACATCTCATTAAAAATATTCCACATATGAAATTTCACATCATCCCCATTAATTTTTAATGGTATTTTTATTAAATCTGTTAAAAAAACATATTGAAAAAAAAAGAACAAAGATTGATGGCCGAAAAAAGCTCAAAACTATAATTAAAACCATTTTAACAAAACATACAAACGCTAATGATCAAATTTATCATTAAACCAAAACAAAATGAAGACAATACTTTAATGACCATTTATGGAATTTACCTTATATGTTAACCCTTATTTCAATAAATAGAGATTTCTATTAATAAATGAGGTAGAGCAGCCAACCCTTACTTGAATATAATCTAAACCTTTTATCTAGCAACATAATTCCTAGTCTTGGCGCACAAATGTACGATAGCGCCAACAATTTACATTTTTTTAGCTAAAACAATGTTAAATTTTTTTGGTGAATTATCAAGTGAAGGTAAAATTTTAATAATAACACGACTAGTACGACTTGAATCCAGATCACATTTGGAGCAATGAATATCCTTATTCATCAGGTCAACACACATAATTAAAAAATGCTAATTTTTATTCGCTAAAGCCAATCAATCGGTTTTGGAGATTTTAATTTTCCAACCCCTTCTTTAAAACCCTTTTTTAATCATTATTATGCAAAATATAAAAAATATATATAAAAAACACTATTATGTTTGTTATAAATATTATTTTATTATGGATGCTGATAACTCTCAAAATTGTAATTTTCATTGTAGTAATCCCTAATGGAATTATGAGGGTTTTATGTTGTAATTAAACCTCTATTTATTCTTCGTAACTTAAGGGATTGTATTATGTTAGAAGGTCTATAAACGGAGGCATGTATAAGATTTGTAGATATACACAAGGAATGAAATAAAAAGTTCTCTCATTTATCTTTCTGTTGTATTACCTTTTTGTATTGATATTTTTTCTTTAGTTTGTTCATTCCATTCATTATTTCATGACACATTATCAACATGAGCCTCTATAAGTTCATAGTGAAGTTCGCATCATTACGACTTTATATAACTTGCCCATAAAGTTTTCGTTGAACGATATACGACAGATGGTGAAAGATTTAATATCGAGTCAACGTTGAACAAGAAATTTTATATTAAAACTTTCATAGAAGAAAAGAAATTGAAGTAAATTTCACTTATCACATTACATGTTTATATGTACCTTTGTTTTTGTTCATAAAATTTTATTTATTTTTTAATATATGCTATTTGATAATTACTTCATAATTATATTTGAATGGTGATAGATTAATTTTAATGTTATAAATTGATAGATTTTTACATCATGATTCATAATATTATTGTCATTTTTATTAATCAAGGTATAAGGTTCATCATAATATGTGACTCTGCATTCGTTCTTAGTCAATTATTAAACTAATTGTTTTATGTGTTTATTTGATGATTTCAATTTGAATATATATATTCTTAATTCTAGAAAACATATGTTTTGGATTTTGATATCAGTATAATTTTGATTCAATGTTCTTGATGTTGAGGTGCATCAATATCATATAAGTTATTTTGAAATTTTCTATTGATGAATTTTGATTGGATGTAAAGTATACTACTGGAGCTTTATTTGCTTACTTCTTGATAAAATCATCAAGACTCAATGTCAAACAAGAAAGTTATATAAACTTATTAGATCTCTATCTTTACGTTTCTTTTCTCAACAATAGCATCTTTAAGTTTTAAATTGGCTTGATATATTATTTAAATAATTGAGATGGTATTTCTTTTTAAGTTTTGATTCCATTGACTACTTATAATTTTAAGCATAGTATTTGCTTATGAAAATGAATATTGATTGACTTATTTATGTCGCTATAATTAAATAATATATTTGATTAAAACATATTTTGTAGGAAAATTTGTATTGATAAACTAATGAATTTTATGATTATTCATATTTGATTTCATTAAAATATAAATTACGTTCCTCTAATGTCTTTTCTTAATTTGGTTATACAATTTAAAATTTTTCAATACTAATGCATGCGTAGTTCTAAAGATAATTTTGAGGAATGTTTAAATTGATTTTTGTGTTGATTCTAATATAGAATTTCAAATTTAATCACTTTCATTTTTAATTCTTGAATTATTTTGGTTGAAAACATTTTCATTAATTTAAAAATAAAAATTATTATATTAATTTGGCCATTGATATTTCTATGGACCCTGTTTGTATTAACCGATTATTGTTTGATGAAAGAAAAACTCTTGTGGTTTAATTTTGTAAATGACTTATATTTTTCCTACTATACAACCCTAAGAACCTTGTTACTTTTATAGAGCTGGTAAAGGTAGTTCATTCGCTTTATATTATTTCATTTGTTAATTATTTTTAGAAATGATATGATCAATTAATAATGGAAAGGTTTTAGAAATGACATGAAATTTATTATTTTGAAGTAGATTTCATGCATGTCCACAATGGTTTATGAATTTTTTTTTAGCACTAGCATTATATCATGTTTGATATTTTAGGTGTCAATTTTATCCATACATTTTGGTTTACAATAAACTTCATGCATGACTTAACTATTTATTTCTAGTTAAGTGATGATGCAAAACTCTTGTGAATTTTTTTAAAAGTATTATGAATTGAGCTCATGCATTCTTATGGCTAAACAAAATAACAAGTTATTCGTTCCATTGATTCTGCTCTATTCCCCAAAGTGAATGTAGTAATACATAACAATTATGAAAATGGAACCTATTGTCATTATTGGCAAATAAATAAGATGGATGATTTTAAATGTTGCTAAATGTTAATTTTTAGAATAGAATGATCAACATTTACATTAATTAATAATTCCTTTAAGTGGATGATACCTATATAATCTAACTGGTAAGACATATAATATATGCTTACATTATGTTCTGAATTATTTTTCGCACATTCCTTGAAGTGAATGTCTGTAATAAATATTTTATAATCACTTTTGATCATTAAAGTCAATTTGGACATTTGTAGATTTTGGCATATTTCCTAAAGTGAATATTGCATATAATTGTTTGCAAAAATATATTTCTTTTATTGAGTTAATGATATTATGGACTTCACATTGATGTAAGCATTTCCAGAATTAGATGTCACAATACTGCTTATATGTGGATACAAAGCAAAATAGATGACAATTAAATTATCAATTGTCTAAATTTATATTGACATTATTAGTACAATTGAAAAACATGTTAAAGTAAACTGATGCAAATACATTTATTACTTTGTGTTACCAGTTAGACTGCCTAAGATCATATATGATGTGAAATTAATTGAGAGCTCATATGAACATTCATTAAAGAACCAGAAGTTTCTTTAATTTAAAAAATTCTGATGTGTTGCTTGTTCTCAATGATAATTGATTATTAAAAATTCACTAGCTAAAGTTGAGATTTAATGTATTACGTTTATGAAATAAATATGGGCTCATTCATCCACCATGTGGGTGGTTTTGATATTTTATGGTTTTGGTAGATGCATCTACAAAATAATCACATGTGTTATCACTCGTAACCTATCGTTTGCGAGATTATTTATTTAAATGATTAATTTTAGATTATGCAATTAAAATAATTCATCTTGCTAATGCTGGTGAGTTTACGTCCCAAATTTTCAATGATTATTGTATGTCAATTGGGATAAAGAGCATTCTGTAGCTTATGCTCACACAGAAAATGATTTAGTTGAATCATTTATCAAACGCCTCCAACTAATAGCTAGATCGTTGCGTATAAGAACAAAACTCCCTGTTACAGCTTGGGGATATGCTATTTTGCATGCAGCAGCACTTGGGCGTATCAGGCCAACAAGTTATAATAAATACCCCCATTACAATTGGCTTTTTGTCAGAAGCCAAATATTTCCTATATTATAATTTTTGGATGTGCAGTATATGTTCCAATTGCTTCACCACACCGCACAAAGATGGGTCCTCAAAGGAGGTTGGGAATATATATTGGTTATGATCTCATTCTATAATTAAATATGTTGAGCCATTAACTGGAGATTTATTCACTGTACGATTTTTTTATTGTCACTTTGATGAAACAACATTCCCAACATTAGGGGGAGAGAATAAAAAGTTGGATGAATAAAATACTTGAAATGAATTATCATTATCTAAGATCCTTGTACAAAGTAATTTGAACTAGAAATTTAATAGATAATTCATTTTACAAATCAACTACCAGATTCATTTACTAATCTAAAGAGAATTACAAAATCTCACATACCAGCTGAAAATGCTCTAATACAAATTGATGTCCTAATAGGGCAAACTGTTAGTACAAAAGAAAGTAATCCACGCTTAAAGCGTGGAAGACTAGTTGGTTCTAGAGATAAAAATCCTCGTAAAAGGAGACTTATGACATAACTAATTATAAAACTCAAGAAAAGATTAAGATACTTGGAAGTGAAAAATGAAAATGATGAAAATAAATATATCTCGATAAGTTATATCAATACGAGAAAAAGATGGAACTGAAAAAATATAGTTGTCGACAAAAATTTTGCTTATAATGTTATTGAAATAATAAAGGAAAATGAGGATCCTAGGCCTAAATTTATTGAGGAATGTAGAAATAGAAAAGAATGATCAAAATGGAAAGACACAATTCAAGTATAATTGAATTCAGTTTCTAAATGTGAGATTTTTGGAGTTGTAGTCCAAACACCTAAAGATGTAAAGCTGGTAGGATATAAATGGATATTTGTGCGAAAATGAAATGAGAAAAATGAAGTTGTAAGATATAAAGCACGACTTGTAGCACAAGGATTTTCGAAAAAGCCCAACATTGATTACGAAGAGAGATATTCTCCTGTGGTGGATGCAATCACGTTTAGATACCTTATTAGTTTGGTAGTACATGAAAAACTTGACATGTGTCTGATGGTTGTTGTTACATAATATTTGTAACGTACACTTGATAGTGAAATTTATATGAAAATCTCTGAAAGGTTTTAAATCCCAGAAAGATATAGAGTTTCTCGAGAAAATTGCTCAATTAGATTAAAGAAAAGTTTATATGGATTAAAACAATTGGACATATGTGATACAATCGTCTTAGTGAATATTTGTTAAAAGAAGGTTATAAAAATGATCTAATTTGTCCATGTGTTTTTATAAAAAGGTCTGAATCAAATTTTGTAATAATTTTTGTTAATGATTTAAATATTATTGAAGAGCTTCAAAATGCAATAAATTATTTAAAGGAAGAATTTGAGATGAAAGATTTTGGAAAAAGAAAGTTTTGTTTAAAGAAATTTTACATGGATAAAGCATACCCATTGAGTACCCCGATAATTGTATGATCTTTAGATGTGAATAAAGATCAATTTCATCCTTGGGAGAATGATGAAGAGTTTCTCGGTCCCGAAGTACCACATCTAAGTGTCATAGGGGCATTGATGTATCTTGCAAACAACGCAAGACCTAATATAGCTTTTGCTGTAAACTTGTTAGCAAGATTTAGTTCTTCTCCAACACATAGACATTTGAATGAAATTTAACATGTATTTAGATATCTTAGAGGGACTATTGATATGGGGTTATTTTGTTCAAATTATTCAAAATCCCTATTAGTTGGCTATGCTGATGCTGAATATTTATCGGATCCACATAAAGGTCGATCTCAAATGGGATATTTATTTACATGTGAAGGTAATGTCATATCATGGCGTTCAACAAAGCAGACATTAACTACTACCTCTTCAAATCATGCTAAAGTAATTGCAATGCATGAGACAAGCCGAGAGTGTGTTTGACTACGATTTTTAACCTAACATATCCAAAATTTATTTAATTTGCTTTTACAGGAAAAAAATGTCAACTATATTATACGAGGATAATGCAGCATGTATAACTCAATTGAAGGTTGATTATATTAAAGGTGATAGAACAAAACATATTTCACCAAAATTATTCTTTACTCATTATCTTGAGAAGAAATATGACATAGAGTTCAACAAATTCGTTCTAGTGATAATTTAGCAGATCTGTTTTACCAAGGCATTGCCAACTTCAACATTTGAAGACTACTACACAAAATTGGAATATGTCAACTGAAAGATGTAATGTGATATTTCCATTAGGGGGAGTGAAAAACACGTTGCACTCTTTTCCTTTAACCAAGTTTTTGTCCCAATGAGTTTTCCTGGTAAAGGTTTTTAATGAGGCAGCTTGTAACAATAGATTATGTACTATATTTCCTTCATTAGGTTTTTATTTCACAGGGTTTTTCCTAATAAAAGTTTTAATGAGACACATTTTTATTTAATGGACATCCAAGGGGCAGTGTTATAAATATTGCTTTAGTATGAAAGTCCATAACTCTCAAAGTTGTAACCACCATTGTAGCAACCTCCAATGAAATTATGAGAGCTTTGTATTGTAATTAAACCTCTATTTAATTTTTGTAACTTAAGGGATTGTATTATGTTAGAAGGTTTATAAATAGAGGCATGTACAAGACTTGTAGATATACACAATGAATGAAATAAAAAGTTCTCTCGTTTATGTTTCTATTGTATTACCTTTTTGTATTGACATTTTCTCTTTAGTTTGTTCTTTCCTTTCATTATTTCATAACAATGTTTACGTTTTTTAATTAAAAAAGTATAATTCAAATAAACTTAATCATGTATCTATATTATTGACTTGGTGTCACGATTCAATTCGACAGTAACTCAGCTATGAAACTATTAAAACAAAGTATCCTTATTTTAAAGGGTAATTAATATTAGTATAAGTATTTTTATCTTTTTATTCTTTATATAATCTTCAAATAAAAAAATTAAAAAAATATTATTCGGGAATCAAAACAAGACCAATAAATTCATATAAAAACCCTTTGCTACTCTAGTAATAATCATTTTTTGATGTATTTTTAGAAATATATTGTTTAATATAAAATATTTTCTTTCACTATGTGATCAAATCTAGTTATCGTAATTTATTTGATTGAATTTAGTACCCTAAATTAAAAATACATAAAATTAATAAAATCTTAAATCTTAAAAATATAAAAATATAAAAAGGAAATTGAGTATTTTAATTTTTTAAAAAATATATTAATTTTATTTAACATTTCAAAAACAAAAAGATTTTACTATTTTTTAGGTAACTCATAAAAGAATATCTAACCTAAATGATTAGTATTTAATATATTGACAATGTACTTTTTTTATTCCACAAAAAATAAGAAAAAGTTGTTAGATGTTTTTTTTTAAATATTTCTAAATATTTTACTATACCCTTATAGAACACTTATCAACCCCTTGACATTGCTTATAGAATTTAAAAACTTAACTAACAATGTAACACCCTATACCCGGCACGGTGGCCAAGCCTGAGTAATAGGACACTACACCACTGTCTCACATTGTACACATCATGCATTGTCACATTCATGCAAACATCTTTTTATCTTGACATTTATACAAATTCCAAATCAGACATATATTAATTATCAACATAGTATGCAAAATATACCTCAATCGAGCTTTTGACATCAATCAAACATGCTTTAGGACCACTTAGCAAAATTTCCAAAACTGATATGTAGGTATCGATATTGAAAGTGTGGTATCGATATTTCTCTCAAGTGGTATAGATATCGATTGGAAAATCGATACCAAAACTGCTTAGTGTTTCTCGTTTGAAAACCAAAGTCTTGAAAACTATCGGTATCACTGATAAAGTATCGATAATTTTACCCTGAGTATCAATGCTCGTGATAAAATATCGATACTAATTTACAAAATTGTTTCTTGCACTTCTGAAAATCACAAAGGTATCGTTTTTGAAACCGAATAAAGATACCTCTGCTCAAAACCATAAAAATACAACATATATAAGCATTCCAATCATCCTAACTTATACCAAATCAACTTACAATTACCTAAAAATTATCGAAACACCGATATTATCAATTCAAAACATCGAATCATATCCAAGTAGTTATGCGATATACCGAACATTAAATTTTATAAATCCTAAGAGCAATAAACTATAAAACATCCACAATCTCATGGCAAGAATAAGCATAATTCTACCACATTGCCTTATTCCCAAAAACATTATCAATAATTTAACACCTACTAAAGAAAAAGGACTAGCTTGGATCGCCCCACAAAACCACACCGCCCACACCGAAACGCTACTGATTTGCAATGATATTAAAAGGAGTGGGTGAGCTTCAACAAGCTCAGTGAATGTTCAGAACAATTACTACGCAAACAAACCATTATGCATTAACGAAACAGTCATATAACGTATTCAGAATATTACCAACTTTAATGTCATATTAGACAAGTTTTAACATCTTTCATGAGTTTATTTACACATAAATCATATTAATATTTAAGCATAAATTACATTAATATTTAAGCATAAATCATATTAACATTTAATCATAAATCACATTAATATTTAAGCACAAATCACATTTATTTAAGCACAAATCACATTAATATTTAAGCATAAATCATATTAACATTTAAGCATAAATCACATTAATATTTAACACATTTAATGATAATTTGGCTTTTGAGGTTATGAAACATAAAGCGAGCACTATCACCACACATCGGATACATGGATCTCCAAACACACTAAAAGACTCATATAGTCGAATATATTCCAAAAGTGTAGTATATAGCTAACACTCTCCTTATCTCCCCTCACATGTCCCGTTGAATGAAGCTTAGCACACATTCCCTTATCTCTCCAAACATGTCCTAGAGCCTCAATTCCCAAATCACATATACATATAGGTGAGTACTCACAATCATATGGCTTGCTAACAATATCCAATGGTCTCATAAGGTCACAAGGCCAAAATATCCACATTATTATCACACATTGACTTACCGATTTTCCACACATCATCACTTCATATTCACATCATTAGCACAATATATTTACTATAACATGGCATGAGTAACATACCTACATATTTACTATCTCATGGCATGAATAACATACCCACATATTTACTGTCTCATGACATGAAAAATATACCCACATATTTACTATCTCATGGCATGAATAACAAACCCACATATTTACTATCTCAATGCATGAATAACATACCCACATAATTACTGTCACATGGCATGGATAACATACCCACATATTTACTGTCTCATGGCATGAATAACATACCAGCATATTTACTTTCACAATAGTCATCACAAGCTTATAACACATGTCATAGCATCTCATATATGTTCATATTTTCACAATTGCACAAGCACACAAATATCATATTTAATCATAGGTGTGAGAACACTTACACTCGAAATCTAGAGTAAGGGTTTAGACTACCTCTAAATTCCCAAATGCAAAATGAATAATCTACGAGCAATGATTTTAAAACACTCACCAAAATATTGCTTTCGTCGAAAAATCGAAAGCTTAAACAAGATTTTATTTGCCTTTATCTCTAATCGTTGAAGGTCCTATTGACTTCGACGCTTCAACAAGACATACCACACAAATATACAATCAACAATCAGTCATTAACTCACCTTAAACAGTCACAAACATAAGCCTAAGCTACATTCTATTTTAACTAAAACCTTTAACATAGAAAACTTAAATTTCTAATAACTCAGTCTACGCTTAATCTTTTTTGCACGAAACCAATTCCATTCATCCACATATTCATTTATAGCTGATTCCCAACCTTTAAACTATACAAAACTACACGTTTTAAGGTATCAGAATTTTTTGACATACAATGGCCATTATGATGAAAATTCATTAAAACTTAAGAAATACTTAACGAAACTTCATAGTAACTTTAGAAACCTTCTAATCATGTTAAAAATAATTGAAAAGTAGTTTAAAACCAAGTTTTTATCCATAATCCTGAAATCCACCGTTAACGACCTAATTTTCAGTTTTTATTTAAAACATGCGTTTTAATGGCTAAGAATTTGATTTTAGGAGTCTACATAACTAATAGGAAGATGAATCATTACCTTCGATGGAAGAAAAATGAGTTTTGATGAAAACCCAAGAAAACCCGTGTTTTGAGAAGATGATGAATTTAGTGAGATTTTTAGGTGTTTTTCTTAGTTTTAATGGAGATTTATGGTTTAAGGATGTTGGAAATTAAAAGGGATTAAGATTTAGAAGAAAAAATCAATTGGGAGAGTATGAGAGGATGGAAGGACAACACAAGCAATCTAGAGAAGAAAATAACATGAAACAATTTTAGAAAAAGGGGATTTTAGGTTGAAATTTAAAATTTGGTCAAATTGCTTAATAAAAACTCACAATTTTGAATATTTTACAAATCAGTCCTATTTTCAAAATTAAAAGTTCATTTTCAAAAATTGACTTATTCTCCTAATAGCCATTGTCGAAAACATTATCGATGACCAACCTTACGAAATTTCGAACACATAGGCTAAAATTCTCAAAATACCCTAGAAATTTCTAGGCCCAATTTTGGGGTGTGACAATGCTCCCTCTCTAAAAAGAATTTCGTCCTCAAGATTCCCTATTAACATGTCACTTGCTTAATCACAATATATGCTATTTTTACTTTTAAACCAACAAACACATTTTCATTGCGCACTTTGTTTCCTATTCTATTGAACTTCTTACGACTTTTCTTAAAAATCCTATTCACCACCACAAATTGTTTAACAATAACTTCTTTAACAATTTCCTCTATTCCGTATGACATTCTCGTCTAAAGAACTCATAATCATTTTTCTTAATTTAATAGTCTATATCGAAATTCTTCACTTATTATCTAAATCACTTAGAACGTATGATTACGTTCGCATTCACAATAACACGTCTAGGAGGCATTTTATATCTAATCTAACACATGCAAATAAACCAAAGGTGTGAGTGACGGGGGAAATGATCCAAGACAAGTTCTTACAAGCAAAATTTAGGATTAAAGGCAACATGTTCTCGTTCCTACCCTACATTTAATTCAATCAAAACATTTCAAACAATTTCAAGCAATCAAAATAATTTAAACACTTGGGTTTCTAGATCGATAGGTCGCAAAACTTCAATCAACACATCAACAATCACTTAGGTCCAAGTGTTATTGAACCTAGACTCTGATACCACAAATGTAACACCCTACATTCGGCTTGATCGCTGAGCCCAGGTAACAGGACGCTACACCACCATCTCACATTGTACACGTCATGCATTGTCACATTTCATACAAACATCTTTTTATCTTGGCATTTATACGAATTCCAAATAAGACATATACTAATTATCAACATTATATGCAAAATATACCTCAATCGAGCTTATGACATCAATTAAACATGCTTTAGGACCACTTAGCAAAATTTTCAAAACTGATACGTAGGTATCGATACTAATAGTGTGGTATCGATATTTCTATCAAGAGGTATCGATACCGCTTGGACAATCGGTACCATAATTGCTTATTGTTCTCATTTAAAAAGCAATGTCTCGAAAATTATCATATCACTGATAGAGTATCAATAATTTTACCTTGAGTAACGATACTCGTGATAAAATATCGATACAAATTTACAAAATTGTTTCCTACACTTTTGAAAATCACAAAGGTATTTTGAAACTCAAATATCGATATCTGTGCTTATGACCATAAAAATAAAAAATATATAAGCATCCCAATCATCCCAACTTATACCAAATCAATTTGTAACTATTATATCTCCTAAAAATCATAGAAACACCTATATTATCAGTTCAAAACATCAAATCATATCCAAGTAGTCTTGCGATATACCGAGCACCGAATCTCATAAATCCTAAAAGCAAAAAACTATAAAAACATCCACAATCTCATGGCAAGAATCAGTATAAGTATACCACATTGCCTTGTTCCCCAAAACATAATTATAAACTCAAAAATATATAGGATTTTTCTATATATTTTAATCACCTTTTAAATTAAAAATTATATTAAACTCGAGTAATTATTTAATAAATTTGTGAAATTTGCTTAAATGTTAATCTTGGACATGAAATTGCTAAAGATATTATTTTGTGCTTTATTATATGGTTTTTATGCATAAATTGGCCTGTTTTATTATATTTATTTAACATGTTATATTTTAAAGATATAGTGGTCCATGACATTAATTTAATAAAGCATGATTTAATGTCATTTCATAAACATGAATTATTTCATGTACATTGGGACGATTAAGGCTATGTAATTTGGGTTATTAAATTATTTAATTTAACCCAATTAAATTATGAAAGTAATTTGAACAGGTCTAGTTGTTTAATTGGGTCATGAAAACCGTCCAGTCCAAGAGGGAGGAGCCCAAATTCGACACAAGCAATTGTTTGCCCAATAAGGAGCTTTGGGATATTTCTTGGAGGTCCTTGGAGTTGAAGAGGAATCAGAAACTATCCACTAAGATTACTATAACACCTCACACTCGATCCAGTCACCAGACCCGAGCAAATGAATGTATCATAGATAAACACCTTCATGAAACCATTTAAAGTCTATAAATTACTATATTATTATTATTTTTAAAACAATTTTCGAAGTCTAAGGGACTTCTACCGAGACCTGGGTCAAAATTCCGAAACAAGTCATTTCACTTATATAATCCTTATTAACCCTATTACATGCCATTTATAACCATGAATACAAAACGATCATAAATACCAACACGACGAATGGATAGTGTGACGATGCTCCGACGATATTCCAACCGGTCGAGCCTTCCGATGATCTTCAAAACAAAAGAAACAACCACATAAGCAACTAATGCTTAGTAAGCTTATATAAGGATACTTAACTTACTGATAGCATTAGAAAGAACCATTGATTTCTCCTTACTTATAGTATAATTTGTTCTCATTTGATCATCTTTAGCATACATTTTTAGTATTTTTCAACTTAGTTATTACATTTTCTAACTTAATGAAGCTTAACCTAATTTCCTTTAAATTTATCATGTTTTTAAAACTGATGTCACTGCATTAGTTTGTCTAGTATTGCGCTCAGAAATGTCACTGTAGGAACTTGTCCAAAAGTATCAATGCATGAAGGTGTCCAGAGTTGCCGCTACATAAGAGATCCAAATTTCTACCTAGAACTGTCGCTGCACCTGACACTGTCTAGTTAACAAACCAAAAATGTGTGAGTTGTACAGCTAGTATAACCAACTTGTACAGCCAGAGGATGTTAGATCTAGAAGGTAGGACACCTGTACTGGGAAGTTTCTGTTAAATACTAAAGAGAAGGAGAGAGAAAGGGGGATACTTCTTGGCTTTTTGGCAGATTAAATTTCTTCTTCAACATTTTTTTCAAGCTGGCATCCATGGCAGCTTAAATTCCTAACGGCAACTTGACATTGACAAGAAGGCAATCCTGCTCTTGACGAGGAGCATCCTAAGTGCGATCCAAGAGGAGTGTAAGAGAGTGATTCAAGTAAACTAGGAATAGGATACTTCAATTTATTCTATTATTTCTCTTGCTTAACACTGATAAGTTTTGATAATTTGAGTTTTATGGAAGTACAATTTCATTTCAGATCTGGATGATATCTATTTCAATCTTTCCTTTACTATTTATCTTTGGATTTAATTGTTTGACCACGAAAGTGTGATTACATTCACTGTCACTAGAAAGTGCAGTGACAAATTAAGTTAATAAGCAAGATAACGGAAGTTGCTTGAGGATCGAAGGAATTCAATCCACTTGTTCTTGAGTTTATTGCATTGCTAACACTGGAAGGTGTGGTTAGTGTGATTATTTGAGTCTTTGATAAACAGGGAGGTTAAGGTTGGTAAGATTTCATTGTGCTTATTTTCAACGACAATTTATTTGTTATTAACCTTGTGATCACATTTAGCTTTATGGAAACTCTTCAACTCAGGAAACCCCATTTTTTTATCATTACTTTACTTCTTAATTTTTTCAATATTGCTTCAACAAATCAATCTCATTCTTTTACTGCATTTCTTATTTTATTGCTTCAACACGTGATATCACAATCTCTCTTGTTTTAAATTTTCATTGCATTGACAACTATAAATACAAACAACCATCCCTGTGGGATCGATATCCGATAAACTTACATCTATCTATTATACTTGCATTTATAGTGTTCGCTTTCACAAATGGGTGCAGACTATTTCTATCCCAAAAGATGATGCTAGGACAGGTTGAAATTTTTCCACAAGCACATACTCACTCATTTCGGCACACCTAAGGCATTGATTAGTGATCAAGGTACTCACTTCCACTATAATCAAGTTGTAGCTGCATTGAATCAATATGAAGTTAACCATCAAATGGAAACCACATACCATCCACAAACCAATGGCCAAGCTGATGTCTCTAATCGGCAAATAAAAATATTCTTGAAAAGGTGGTGAATCCATCAAGGAAGGATTGGTCTTCTAGGTTGGATGATGCGTTTTGGGCGTTACGCATAGCATATACAACTCCTGATACGAGTCGCAAGGGATTAAAGATTCTCAAGGCCCAATAATGAGGTCGAAGGCCAAGCAAATTCAAGCAAGATTGAACAGGACCATCCAAGACTTCGTTACCAAGGCCCTAGATGCGCACACGACAGAAAAAGAAAATCAAGATTCACTTTTTTGTTTTCAAGAAAATTAATAAACCGTCCTTGGACCTAAAGAAAACATCCCAACCAGATCTAGAAAATAAAAACAAAAATAGGTTCATTAGAAGTGATTTAAAAGATAAAAACAAACTGTTTAGGCAAGAATGATTGAAACATCAAGAAAAGATTGGATCTCCTAATATTTGATGTGTTTCTTGATGGATCAAGGTAGGAGAACGTCCCTCTTGAAGCAGTTTCAACCAAGAATGAAAATAAACTAAATCAATAACCCTAAACAGCAAGAAATAAACTAGATCAAACTAGAATGATAGATTAAAGATAGAAAAGAGAAGATAACGTCCTAAGAAGCCTTGGAAACAATAAGAATCCAAAACTCCCTTTAATGGCTCTAATTTCCCCTCTAAGAAAGAGATCTTGGCAAGAAAAAGCTTGAAGATGATTCCCACAACCTGAAAGATTGTTAAAATAACTTCTAAAAAAAACTCAAGAGCAATTCTTGAAGAAAAACTCAAAGAGAAATATTATTAACTCAAAATAATCAAAATCAAGTGTTTTATTTACAATTCCAAGGCCTATATATAGGCAAGCGTAAATCTAAATAAAACTCTTAATTAAACTAGAACTCAAACTAATCTAAACAAGAAGTAGTTAAACTTTCTTATTGACATAAAACTCCTAAAAACTTAAACTACTTAATAATTATTCAAAATTAGAAATAAAAATAAAAATAAAAATAAAAATAAAATAATAAGAACTGATAATACAATATTGGGCATATATATAATAAAAATTAAACCTAAAACCCAAACCCAATATAATTTAAAATCAAATTAAAAGCTCGAAACTCGTAATTCCCGTCATAATCACGTCCTGAAATTCTGTCCGCGCAATCTTTATTAAAACGATCATAACTTAAGCTCTCGAACTTGAAATCAAGTGATTCAAAGTGTGTTTTGAAGATAAGAGATAGATCTTCGAAACCTTTGCAGACATCTTAACCCATAAATTCCTGAATCCCATACAAAAAGTCATTACAAGTCTACTAATTTCTCCAACTTGAAAATTGCTAGCTTCAGTTTCTAGGACCAAGATTTCCAAGATTTCCAAGATTTAAAATATTGATTTTCTTGATTCTTGAAATTGTTTGGAATGGAAAAATTGGACCAAGATTCGGTTTCTTGATTTTCTTGAAAACAAGAAAGTGAATCAGGATTTTCTTTTTCGGCCGTGTGCGCATCTAGGGCCTTGGTAACGAAGTCTTGGATGGTCCCGTTCAATCTTGCTCGAATTTGCTTGGCCTTCGACCTCGTTATTGGGCCTTGAGAAACTTTGAGCCCATCACATTCATAAGCTTGAATATAGGCCTTGGGACTCGTATCAACTCCACTTGGAATATCGCCATATCAACTTGTGTTTGGTAAAGCATGTCACTTGCCTGTGGAATTAGAACATAAAGCTATGTGAAAAATCAAGCAAGTGAACATGAACTATGAAGCTGCTGGAAAGAAAAGGCTGTTGGACATTATTGAACTGGGGGAAATTCGACGCAATGCTTATGAAAATGCCGCAATCTATAAGGAAAAGACTAACCGTTGGCACGACAAAATTATTTTGCAGCGACAATTTACTACAGGTTAACTGGTGCTATTATTTAATTCGCAACTAAAATTGTACCCAAGTAAATTGTGCTCACGATGGTTTGGTCCATTTGAGGTTATCGAAGCATTTCCTCGTGGTGCGGTCACAATTAAATACATAAATGATGGGCACAAATTTAAGGTAAATGGCCAACGACTGAAGCACTACTTTAGCCATAATGATCACAAACAGAAGGAGACCATTAACCTGGTCACATTTTTCTAACCACTCTTTACATTTTTATCATGTACTTTTAGTTTATTTTGTTATGTTCCAGTTATCTTCCTTAGTATTTTTGCAGGAATAAAGTCCTTTCTTTTGTCGATTCATGAAAAACTCCTTGTCGACGTAACTTATCTACTGACTTATCATAAAATCGAAACAGATCAGGAGACAAATTGTGACATTTCAAGTACCTATTCCTCAACCGTTGGATCGGTTTGAAAAAGGGCAATCCAAGTGGATGTATTTATTGAATGCAGACTGACTGTCCTCTTTCTATAATTGTAAAAGAGCACGACTCTCCATCTCCATTTTTTGTTTCCTATAAAGAAATCCACTGTGTCGACGGTGTTACTCAGAAAAACCTCCATTGCTACTAAAACTTTTCTTCAAAGCTCTCATTTTTTTCTACTTTCTACTACCTTTGCTACCAAAAAGATATGGCCAAAACTTTAGGTGCAAAAACACCATCAAAATCTATTGTAAAACCCTCCTCCACCGCTATGGTGTAAGAAACAAAGCATCACCCATCTAGGGAACTAGTGGTGTTTCTAACCAAGGTGGCGAAGGACCGCTTCCAAGACAAAATGCTAAAGCGCAATTGTCATCTTGAGTTGGGTTTTCATTTGTCAAAGCATCAAGACCTGAAGAAGCAAGTCAATAGAACTATTGAGAGAATGGGTTGAGAAACCTTTTGCACCCATCTTGGGGCCTATTCACCATCTCTTGTGAGAGAGTTCTACGCAAACCTGACTGACAGCGGACAAGGGTTCGTCTTCATTCGTGAAGGGTTGGTACCTTGGGGTGCCTCCCACATTAATGTTCTCTACAACATCACTGTGGAAGAGGACAAGCACATGGCCTTCCTAGAAGAACTCATAGAGGAGGGGGTTGACATTTTGATGCAAGACCTCTGCATCGAAGGAGCGGTGTGGACTGGTAACAATCCGAACAACTACACCATGCATCATTGTTTCCTAACTTTGCAGAGTAAGGTCTCGTTTCACTTCATTAATTATCGTCTCATGCCTTCTACTTGTAAATTGAAAAATATATAGGATTTTTCCTACATAATTTATCACCTTTTTACTTAAATTCATTGTTAAAACTAAGTAAATGTTTAATAAATTAATGAACTATATGAAAATATGAAATTAGGACATAAAAATTATTAAAATGTGATTTTATGTTTTATTATATAGTTTTCATGCATAAAATGACTTATTTTATATTTATTTGAACATATTATATTTTAAGACATAAAGTGGGCCATGCATGATTAAATTAAATAATAATATATAAAATCATATTTAATAATTCATTTTAAATATTTCATTAAATAATTTAGGTCGAATTAATTAATTAAATTGGGTTAATTTTATTTATTTAGTCCTTTAATTAATTAATTTATTTTTGACAGGTCTGATAAACTTTGTTGAATCACAAAACCATCCAAATTGAAGACCAAGTCAACCCAATTTCGGCTACACATGGTTGCCCTCATAAACCACTTTTTGGTTTAATTGCACAAGGTCCTTGCAATGTTGAAGAAATCAGAGATTTGCCAAAAGATTTACATTTGACCAAGTCTCAGTCCTGAGTTGCTATGGTATTTAAATTGCTTAAAAATCAAGCAAAAATTCATTCAAATTCCACTAATCATGGTTGGCCACCCTTTGAAGAAGCTTGAAGAGACTAAACCTCTCTATTTTTAGCAAACTACTATCCTCTCTTCACCTATAAATAAGACCCCATTTCACCATTCCTAATCATTCCTCATCCCTCACCCTCATCTTTCTTTCCTTACTCTCAATTCTCTCTAGCATTTCCCACGCCTAGCATCATCTCTTCATAGAGTTTTTAGAAATTAAGCCTCTTAAAGAGCCCTTGATTGGCCACCTTGGAGAGCCATCAGCAAAAGAGCAAAGTGAAGGAACGAAGAAGCCCTTTTCGATCAGAGTCTTGGGTGACATTCACTTTGATTTGGGTTTAATCTTTCTTTTCTTTAATTTAATCTGAAAATGTTTGCTATGTGTTCTTTGTTCTTGTTTACAACAATATTAGCTTAATTTTATTTAAGCTAGGATAATTGCTTTGATTTAATAATATTTATTTGATTCAAGCTTATGATGTTTGTGCCTCAATCAATCATGTTTTCAATTAAAATCAAGTTTGTATTTCGTTCATACGTGATTGAAATGCACCTGAATTTGCTGAGCGATCCTAACCAGACGACGGCTAGCAGACACATAATTGAAATGTGCATGCTTAATTTAGATCCTAACCCGATTAAATTGCAGGTTACATAACAACTCTAGCCAAGCTCTGTTATCTACATAGTTTTTAGATTTATGTGATTAAACTGTTTCAAACCTAACATATCCCTGTTACCTCACACGAGTGCTAAGAAACCCTTAGTAAATAAGGATCAGTAAAATGCATATTTACTAAGTAAAGGATTCTGAAAGGACCTAATGTGGTTTCTAAACTCATGAAAGATCGAGTTGCCATGAAATGTTTTTTTGAATGTTATTAAGCATGTTGATAATAAATTGAAGTTAATCAAAGTAATTGTTCTAGTTTATTTATGTTATAATTGTTGCAAATTGTGTTTAATCTTGCTAAAATCCATTTCATACATATACATGCATACTTAGGTTAATTTGCGTTAGGGATCATTGCATTTAGTATATTTAATCATCACTTCCCAATCATATTGTGTTTTTAAAATTTACCAAGTTGTTAATATAATTTTATAGTTAAGTGATTTAACACAAATACAATCCTTGTGGAGACGATAACTCAATACTTACATATTACTTGATAACGACTGTGTACACTTGCACAAACCTACGAGTTATAAGTTTTTAACGCCGTTGCCGGGGATTGTTAACTATTGCCATAGTCATTCTTGTGAAATTATTTATTTTCAATTTGGTTTTTATTTCTAACATTACTAACTTATTCTTTTTAATTTTGTGATTTTCTTTTCAGGTGTTTATGAACATAGATCGAATTATTGACTTACTCCTTGTAGACCCTGAAATTGAGCGAACTTTCAGACAAAGAAGATGTGAACGAACAGCTCAAAGACAGAATCAAGACCAAGGTAATGAAGCCGATCATGTGCAAAATCTCATCCTCATTGCCGATGATAGGGATCGATGCATCAGACAATATGCTGTGCCACTTTTCAATGAGTGAAATCCAGGAATTAGAAGGCCAGATATTAAGGCAACCCAATTTGAATTGAAACCAGTAATATTCTAAATGCTACAAATGGTGGGCCAATTCAGTGGTATGCCCACGGAAGATCCACATCTCCACCTTCGATTATTTATAGAGGTGAGTGATTAATTCAAGATAGCCAGTGTGATTGAAGACGCATTGAGGTTGAAGTTATTTTCGTACTCGTTGTGAGATCGAGCACGAGCATGGCTCAATTCATTGCCACCAAATTCCATATCTACATGGTAAGAATTAGCAGAAAAATATTTTTGGTTAAGTATTTCCCGCCTAGCAAGAATGCTAAGTTAAGGAACGAGATCACAACTTTCCAACAATTGGATGACGAGTCATTGTATGAGGCTTGGGAGCAATTCAAGGAGTTACTTCGTAAGTGTCCTCATCATGAGATTCCTAATTGTATCCAGTTGGAGACATTCTATAATGGTCTTAATGCACATATAAGATTAATGGTAGTGCTTCTGCGAATGGTACAATTTTTGTCTAAGTCTTATAATGAGGCTTATGAGATCATCAAGAGGATCATTAGCAACAACTATCAATGGCCAACTAATCGAGCAACTTCAAGAAGACGTGTAGCTAGGGTTCATGAAGTTGATGTTCTCACTTCATTATCAGCTCAGGTATCGTTTATTTCCTCTATGTTAAAATAGTTTACCCCTAATAGTGCTAATAATTTTGCAGCTCAGCCACCAAGTCCGTTTGAAGTAGTTTTCTACGTGTACTATAGAGAAGGTCATTCTTTCGAGAATTGTCCATCAAATCCCGAGTCAGTGTACTATGTGAGGAACCAACATCAAAATAAGAGTGGACAAGGACCCCAATCCAACTTCTACAATCCTTCATGGCGTAATCATCCTAACTTTTCTTGGAGCAACCAAGGAAATGGACTGAACAACAACTTTATGAAGCATAGACCTAACCAATCTCAAGGGTTCAATCAACAAGCTGCCAAACCACATCAAGTTGAGTAATCAAACAGTTGAAAGCGTACATGGCAAAGAATGACGCTTAGATCTAGAGCCAAGTAGCAACATTGAAAAATTTGGAAAACCAAATGGGTCAGTTAGCTGCGGAGCTTCGCAATAGACCACAAGGAACCTTGCCGAGCAATATTGAGAATCCAAGAAATTTGGGTAAAGAACATATCAAGGCAGTGGCATTGCAAAGTGGTAAAATTCTTGAACCTTGAATGATTGATGTCGAAGATGAGTCTGTTGAGAAGGAGGAGAATAAACCAGCTATTGAAGTTACTACATCAAAAGAGTCAGAATCTGCAAAGTCTAACAAGGTAAATCCTAACTCAGTTAATTCAGATGCTTTAACATCTTCTTTGGATGCAGATTTACCTACTCAGTAGAGTTGTCCGATTCAACCGAAAGTTCCATCACCTCCATATCCTCAAAGATTACAGCAACACAAGCAGAAACAGGAGGTGCAATTCAAGAAGTTTTTGGATGTTCTGAAGCAATTACACATCAATATTCTGTTGTCAGTGGCTTTAGAGCAAATGTCGAATTATGTGGAGTTTATGAAGGATATACTGTCAAAAAAGAAACGACTTAGTGAGTATAAGACTATTGCGTTGACAAAGGAGTGCAGTGCGTTCTTGCAAAACAAACTACCGCCGAACTTGAAAGACCCATGAAGCTTTACTATACCCTGTAACATTAGTGAATATATTACCGTGGTAAAGCTTTGTGTGACTTAGGAGCGAGTATCAATTTGATGCCTAAGTCTATTTTCAAGATGCTAGGGATATGTGAAGTAAGACCTACAACTGTGACGCTTCAACTAGCAGATTGATCTTTAGCATATCCTGAGGGAAAGATTGAGGATGTTTTGGTAAGAGTCGATAAATTTATTTTTCCTATTGATTTCATCGTCTTAGATTTTGAAGCAGATAAGGAAGTACCAATCATCGTTGGGAGACCTTTCCTAGCCACGGGAAGAACGTTAATTGATGTGCAGAAAGGTGAACTTACCATGTGAGTTCAAGACGATCAGGTTACCTTTAACATTCTTAAAGCTATGAAATTTCTCAATCCAACAAAAGAGTGTTTAGTTATGAAAGAGATAGAAACCTTGGTTTCTATGGAAAATAATTTTGAAGAAGACCCATTGGAGAAAGCCTTAGAGTTTGACCCTTTGGAGAATGAAAAAGGTGAAGAAAACATGGCTTTGATGGAAGCCAATCCGAGAAATTTTATTCAATCCACACGGTTTGAACCATTGGAGTTAGAAGTCAGAGAATTTGTGCAACCAAAGTTGTCAATCGAAGAACCACCTAAACTCGAACTAAAGGTACTTCCTTCCCATTTAAAATACGTTTATTTAGGTGATTGTTTTACTTTGCTTGTGATTATTTCAACAAAATTAATGAAAGATCAAGAGGAGCAACTAATTGCTGTTCTTAAGAAATTTAAGAAAGCAATCGGTTGAACAATAGCTGATATTCGAGGTATAAGCCCTTCTTTTTACATGCATAAAATTATCTCAGAGGATGGTGAAAGAGCTCAAATTGATGGACAAAGGAGGCTCAATCCTATTATGAAAGAAGTTATGAGAAAGGAAGTGATTAAATGGTTAGATGCAGGAATCATCTACCTTATTTCAGATAGTTCGTGGGTAAGTTTGGTGCAAAGTGTTCTGAAGAAAGGTGGAATCAAGATAGTTGAAAATGAGCGTAACGAGTTGATTCCAACGAGAATTGTTACTGGTTGGAGAATTTGTATTGACTACAGAAAGTTGAATAAAGCCACTCGGAAGGACCACTTTCCGTTGCCTTTTATGGATCAGATGTTAGATCGACTGACAGGTAATGAATTTTATTGTTTTTTAGATGGCTATTCGAGATATAACCAAATAGTTGTAGCTCTGGAGGACCAACATAAAACAACCTTTACTTGTCCATACAGTACACTTGCTTTTAGGCGAATGCCTTTTGGTTTATGCAATGCACCTGCAACATTTCAACGATGCATGATGGCAATATTCACTGATATGGTTGAAATTTTTGTTGAGGTTTTCATGGATGATTTTTTTGTTTTTGGTGACACTTATGATATTTGTTTGAATAATTTGGCTAAGGTACTGAAGAGATGCGAAGAGACGAGTATTGTCCTTAACTGGGAGAAATGCCATTTTATGGTTAAGGAAGGGATTGCCTTAGGGCATAAAATCTCAAAGAGAGGAATTAAAGTCAATAAAGCAAAGGTGGATGTAATTGAAAGATTACTAGCCCCAATCAATATGAAAGGAGGCAGAAGTTTCTTAGGCCATTCAGGTTTTTACCGAAGGTTTATCAAAAAATTTTCAAAAATTTCTAGACCTTTGTGTTTGTTGTTAGAGAAAGATACAGTGTTTGATTTCAACAAAGCATGTTTGGAAGCTTTTGAAGATCTTAAAAAACGGTTAATCTCAGCCCCAATAATTGTTACACCTGATTGGAGATCACCTTTTGAGTTGATGTGTGATGCAAGTGATTATGCCGTTAGAGCTGTAATGGGTCAAAGAAGAAAAAAAGTGTTTCACCCTATTTACTATGCAAGCAGAACTTTAACTGGAGCCCAACTCAATTATATGGTAACTGAAAAGGAACTCTTTGCTATAGTTTTTGCTTTTGACAAATTTTTCTCATATCTTATAGGTACCAAAGTTACAATATTTACTGACCATGCGACCATTAAATACTTGCTCACGAAGAAAGATGCGAAACCAAGGCTAATTCGTTGGATACTCTTACTCCAAGAATTTGACCTTGAGATCCAAGATAGAAAAGGTGTCGAAAATCAAGTAGCTGATCATCTGTCAAGGTTGGAGCAAGGTGAGGTAACTTGATCATGTGTGCCTATCAACGAGAATTTCCCAGATGAACACTTATTTGAGGTAAGTCGAATTCATGAAACACCTTGGTTTGCTGATTTTGCCAATTATCTTGCATGTGGAATAATTCCTCGAGAAATGACATACCAACAAAGGAAGAAATTCCTTCATGAGAGTCGGTATTATTTTTGGGAGGATCCATTTTTGTTTAAACAGTGTGCAGATAATATAATTCGAAAGTGCATAGCTAAAAGTGAGATTGTCGAGATCTTGTATCATTGCCATTCATCTCCAAGTAGGGGGCACTTTGGTGTTCACGTACAGCAGCAAAGATTTTGCAAGCAGGTTTATTTTGGCCTACACTATTTAAAGATGCTTATGCTTATATGAAGAACTGTGATAGATGCCAAAGGACTAGATATATATCAAGGAGAAATGAGATGCCCTTGACAAACATTTTGGAGATTGAGTTATTTGACGTTTGGGGCATTAACTTCTTAGTCCGTTTCCTTCTTCATATGGGAACAAATATATCTTAGTTGCTGTGGACTATGTATCCAAGTGGGTTGAAGCCGAAGCATACCCTATAAATGATGCAAAGGTAGTCATGCGATTTTTACATAAGCATGTGTTTACACGATTTGAGACTCCAAGAGCTATTATTAGTGATGAAGGTTCTCATTTTTTGAACAAATGGCTTAAGTGGTTGCTTGAAAAATATGATGTGCAACATAAGATTGGTACTGCTTATCACCCCTAGTCGAATGGGCAAGTTGAAAGAGTGAACCATAAAATAAAGGTATCCTTGAAAGGGTAGTACGCCCTAGCAGAAAAGATTGGTCTCGAAAGCTCGATGATGCATTATGGGCCTATCGAACAACATTTAAGACACCGTTAGGAATGACTCCATATCGGTTAGTCTTTGCAAAGGCATGTCATTTGCCATTAGAGTTGGAGAATAGAACTCACTGAGCTTTGAAGCAGTTGAACTTTGATCTCAAGCAAGCTAGTGAGAGAAGGATGTTACAACTTGATCAGTTGGAAGAGCTGAGGTTGTTTTCCTATGAGAATACCGAAATGTGTAAAGAAAGATCAAAGAGATGGCATGATAGTCATTTACAACCTCGCGAGTTTAAAGAAGGTTAGAAGGTTTTGTTGTTTAATTCAAGGCTGAAGTTATTTTCTAGGAAGCTTAAAACCCGATGGAAAGGACCCTATACCATCTACCTAGTTTATCCTTATGGAGCTGTTGAATTATATGACAATTACGGAGGTACGTTTAAAGTTAACGGTCAACGTCTCAAACACTATTGGGATGGTGAAGTTGAGCGAGTTGAATCCTCGTTCAAATTACCAGACCCTTGATTTTTCATTAACTCATTTTGTAAATAAATAAATAATTAGAACTTATTTCTTAACTTAGTACATTTAATTAATTCTATCTAAGGAGAATGGAAATTAAGCGGGACCGTTGTAACCCCTCCAACCTTTCCTGGGAATTAATTTAATGTAATTTGTTAAGAAGAAATTTTCTAATTGAGTTTTAAAATTTTTAAGTTTCATTCTTTGTTGTTTAAATTTTAATTTTAATTGTTATGTTAATAAAGGGGGTCAAATTTTACCCAAGTACTAATCAGTTTTTTTTAGTAAGCCTATAAATATAGTTTGAGTTTGAGGCCCAAGACAGCAAAAAAGGAGGAAAAATACCCATGCTTTGCTGCCACTCACATTACTTGCCACCCAAGTAACCCTAATGTAGCTAAATTTTTGCTACATGTTGCCTTAATTTTTCCCTATATAAACAGTGATAATAAGATGGGGTTCCTTGACTTGAAAAGTTGGCAAAAGCTAAATGTAATCACAAGGTTCATAATAGATAAATTGTCGCCATAATTAAGTACAATGAAATCTTACCAACCTTGACTTCCCTGTTTATCAGAGACTAAAATACTCACACAAACCATGGCTTTTAGTGTTGGCAATGCTAAATATTCAAGAACAAGTGGACTGAATTCCTTCAATCCTCAAGCAACTTCCGTTAACTTGCTTGTTAACTTAATTTATCACTGCACTTTCTAGTGATAGTGACTGCAATCACACTTCCATGGTCAAGCAATTAAATCCAAAGATAAACAACGAAGGAAAGATTGAAATAAATATCAAACTTGATTTGAAATTAAATTGTATTTCCATACAACTTAAATTATCAAAACTTATCAGTGTTTAAGAAAGAAAAATAAAAGAAAAAATAGAGTACTCTATTCCTAATTTACTCAAAATGCTCCCTTACTCTCCCTCTTGTGTCGTACTTAGGATGCTCTGGTCACGAGCAATACATTGTCTTCCTCCTCTCGTCAAGTAGCCCTTAGAAGCTTAAGATGCCATGGAAGCAAGCTCAAGAATGTGTTGAAGAATAAATTTTATCCAACGAAAAGTTAAAAAGAAAATGATAAAAATATTTTCTTCTCAATATTTAACTTCCTCTACCAAGTACAAGTGTCCTCCCTTTCAGATCTAACTTCCTCTAACTGTACAAGTTGGTTATGCCAGCTGTACACTCACGCAAATCTGGTGTATTCATTAGGCAATTGTCAGTTGCGATGACAGTTTTGGGCGCAAATTTGAATGTTATTTTGCAGCGACAACTCTATATACCATCATGCATTGATTCTTCTGGATAGGTTCCTACAGTGACATCTTTGAGTGCAATACTGAACAACTAATGTAGCGACATTATTAATAAAAACATGATAAAATTAAAGAAAATTAGGCCAAGCTTCCCTAAGTTAGAAAATGCAATAACTAAGTTAAAAAGACTAAAAATGCATGCTAAATATAATCACATGGGAACAAATTATACTATAAGTAAGGAGGAAAAATGGTCTTTTCTAATGATATCACACCCTCAAACTTTAGTTTTTACTTGTCCTAAAGTAAACAAAAGCTAGCATAGTTATAGCAAAATATTTTGTTAACCAATAGTCATTCTAGCAACTTGAATCGTCTGAAATCCTAACGTATGAATCACATTCACATGACAGAATATTTTGTCCAAAATTTATAGGTATGAATAATTAAAATTTCAATTTCATCAATGCTAGCATCATGTTTTAAATCTTTAATTTATTTTACCAAAACAACATTTATCGTATAATAATATACTCATATATATATATATATATTTTTTTTCTTCTTTTCCCTTTTTTCTATCTTTTTTTTTATGTGATTGAGGGATGTTGTTACATTACTATACCTTTGTTCTTGGGAAGTAACAATGGGGTGCAACAAACCCTTAGGGAGTATGTAATTGCACCAACACACACTCTTGCAGTGACATCCCTTGGCTAGGTTACTTTTTCTAGCACTTGAATTGGAGTGTTCCCCCTTGATAGTTCACAATACACCCACATGGTAAATTTATTCAAGATTCAAATAATGATACTATTCATTCATTACTAATGCAATCTAAATCATTCATCCAAAAAATTGAAGATACATAATTCAATCACGTTCATCCAACTCAGTCATTATCATTTCACATGATTCAAGAATTAAGCATCAAATGAAAAACTCTCAAGCAAAATTTTGATAACATTGCATGCTTTCATTAAACTTCAAAGGATAAATTTTTAAAATGAGGGTGCATTTGCATTTCCATCCCATATACATTCTCCCCAAACTTAAAGTCTGCATTGTTCTTAGTGCACTGACATTAATTTACAAATATTTATGGAAATGCAATGACAATAAAAATGCAGAAACAAAAGATGCAATAACAAATAAACTACAACAACATGATATGCATGAAAATTAAAACTGAAAAACTAAAATAACTCACTCAATTTGTAGCAGTTGGAGATGTGGCTACACTAGCTTTCTGTTTCTTACGCTTCCTTTCTGCTTTGTGGCACTTTTTGTCTTTCATGTGCTTGCGTTGCTTCTCATTGGGCTTCACCTTATCTCTGGATTGCTCCGTAGTAGCAGGCTGAACCTCGACTTCATCGACTGTGACATTGGAAGGATGGATCTCCTCCAATGGATCAGTGTAGACTATGATGGCTAATGGATTTTGATCCTCAGTTGGTGTTGTCACAGCCTCTACCTGACTCGCAGTAGATGGTGCCATTTCTTCACTTATTGCACCCGCAACTGTAGGTGCAGAGACAAATTCCTATGATGAATTTGCTCTAGCTTCTTCCTCTTTTTTTTCCTCTTCCTTTTTCATCTCTTCAATTGGTTTGGCTTTTTTCTCAGTAGGAGTTTCTTCTTCAACAGCATCAGCAGTCTCAAGATTAGCAGGGAAATCCTCCTCTAATAAGCTGGCAATGTTCTTTAAGCAATCCTTTACCTCCCTCGATTCCACCTCTCATCCTTCATTCGAAATATGCACTCTTGGTAGAGAAGTTATGGAGTGGTCCTTCTCTCCAGAATTGATTTCATCAGTTGAAAGTTCAACTTCCTTGATGATCAGAGGGAAGATTGGGAATTTTGGCAAAGGTGCTGTGCTCATTCTCCTCATGGTGGTTAGCATGGCACTATTCCATGCCCTGGTGTAGGTATAGAATAGATTCTGTGAATGCTCAATTTCTTTAACTGTGACGACAAGTTTTATTTGTTTGATATTAATTGCATCGACAATCTGCTTTAGCTTCTTTACTTTGCGCCATAATGCTGGGTATATAGTCACATGCGTACTGCTGTTGCCATTTTTTTCCTTGCTCTTCTTCATCTTCCTGGTATCTACTTCCTTTATTAATAGGAGTCTCCTTACCATGAGCCGTCCTTTCAATTGAAGCGTTATTGATCGGGCCCTTGTTTTTTAGGATCTCCTCTCCTTCACGAGGCACTATACCCCGCTGCTAACATAATCGTTTTATCAAAGAGGGAAATACCAAGATACCTATCTACTTTGCTGGGCATTCCATAATTTCCTGATGCAATATTACACCGACATCTATCTTGCTACCCTTTATGACCGAATGTATCAGACACATTCGATCGAGGGTGACTGTCGTACTGTGTTTAGAAGGCATTAAACGACTGTTAATGAAATGAAACCACACCTTACTTTGCAGTGACAAAAATCTCTTGTGCATTGTGTAATTGCTCGAATTTGAACTTGTCCACATAGTACAGTCGACACACAAGTCTCTTATCAACATCTCGGTCCCTTCTTCAGTTAATTCTTCAATGAACTCTACATGCTCATCCTCATCAACGGTAGTATTGTATATTACGTGGATGGTTGCAACGTCCTATGGTATTAACCCTTCACAAAAAAATATAAATTCAGACTCCTGGTTAGTAAGGTTGGTGTAGAATTCTAGCATCATGGATGGGGGTCCCTTTCCTTCGACAAGTTGAAACCTTGCTCTGGATGGAAATTTCTTTTCAGCATATTGTCTTGGAAGTGTTCCTTAGCTACCTTAGTTAGGAACACCATTGGTTCATTGGAGGGTTGCTGCCCTGTTTCACGAGTCGTTGCAGTAGAGGACGATTCAAGAATGGACTTTTTTGGTGTCTTTGCTCCTCTTGTTCTGGCCATATTTAGTGATCGTAAAAGTAGATTAAGAAGGATGAGAAATTGAAACAAATTTCTAAGTATAGTAATGGAGGTTTGTGAGTGAAACAGACGGCATAGAAAAATTTCCTTTATAGAGAGAGAAGGCATGTTTATATGTACTGCAAAGAAGGGTTAGTAGGTCTACACTCAATAAATGCATCCAATCAGATTGCCCTTTTTTAAACCAATCTAACGGATGGATTTGAGAGGATGAATCGTCATGATTTCTTTTTTGATACGTTTTGATCCTCTAGTGATTCAGCAGATGAAATGCAACGACAATAATATATTTATGCATCGACAAAAGAGTGGACTTGAACTTCAGAGAAATATGCGATGGTTGCAATTCCATAGTAAGAGATTTCACAATAGATGATCTCAAAGCTAGGTTCCTTCTATTAATCAACGTAAGAGGTTGCATAGACCAATTTGGCTTAATGTCTTTGTTATTCGGCCCAACCTTGCTGTCACAGTTTAATAAAACATCTTTATACAATATCACCATAAATTTTTCAATAAATCTTATGCTATGCTCATTGAATTCTCCCTTAATTGATTTATCCAGCACATTAATGTGGTGACATTCTTCCTTGTCACGATAGGGAGTGGCTTCGAAGACACTAAAAGTGATATGTTCCCCATTTTGACACATTGTTAATTCTCCCTTGTACATATCAATGAGAGTATGTCCCATACCTAAGAATGGGCGTCCTAAGATTATGGGTACCTCTTTATCAGCTTCACAATGAAGTATAATAAAATCAGCAGGGAACACAAACTTGTCTACACGAACAAGGATGTCCTTAACCTGTCCTTCAGGCTACGCCAATGACCTATCTACCATTTGCAATGTCACTACAGTGGGCCTCATGTGACCAATTCCTAATTTATTGAATGTAGACAGTGGCATCAAATTGATACTCTCACCTAAGTCACATAAAGCTTTACCCAAATAATGATTACCAATCGGGTATAGGATTGTAAAGCTTCTAGGGTCTTTCATCTTAGGTGGCAACTTAGTTGTCAGCACTGCACTACATCCTTTTGTGAGCGCAATTGTTTCAATCGCAGTCAACTTCTTCTTCTTAGATAATAGCTCCTTCATGAATTTCCCATAAATGGGGATCTGCACCAACGCATCCGAAAGAGGGATGTTGACATGAAGTTGGTGTAATGTATTAAGAAACTACTGGTAGTATCTATCATGCTCTTGCTCCTTGAATCACTGTGGGAATGACAAAGGTATGGAAACATCAGATTGCTTTAACATGGCTGGTTGTGTCGACATCGACAATTGCGTCGACAATTTTATTGGTGTAGCAGTAGTGATCGACTTGTAACGTCACAACAATTATGCAAACAGACACACGTCGATGCAAGTATAGTTGATAGATTAATTCTATCAAATATTGATCTCACGAGGAATGGATTCTTGACGCTTAAATGTCGAAGCAACTAAAATTACAGCTAGGGAAAATGCTAGTAAGAATGTCAGCATAATTAAATCAGATCTGCACACTAATATAATTAGAATTGTCAATGTAATTATAAAAGTTAATTGTCAAAGCAACTGAAAGTAATCAATTTGTTGTTGAAGTGTTGAGATTTAAACGCATGAAAGTAAAGTATGATCAAATGCAAAGGTTTGGAGTGGATCACTGATTTTACTAAGTAACAACGCTAGATGCGTCGACAAAGTATTGTATAGATGAATTGTCACAGCAAATAAGCTCCAATGAAATCTTACTAATTACAGCTCTTTGTTTAATCGAGACTTAAGCGCCCACAATTACCACACCTCTTAGTGTTGGTCATGTTGTGCAGTCAAGAACAAGTGACCAAAATCTCTTCTAATCCCAAGCAACTCTCACTGACTTGCTTGTTAACCTAACTTGTCACCGCATCTCTCGATGTCGATAGACTGCAATTCCACTCTCGTGCTTAATGCAGTTAAGTTCAAGAATAAATAGATGAGAAGAATCAAATAAGAATCAAAGTAATCTAATACTGAAAGTTTTTCTCATATTCACTCAATTATCAATAATAATTCGTCAACATAAAGAGAGGAGTCAACAAATACATTGAAGCTTACTATCCTTAGACCACTAGGACTATTCCTTGACCGCTCCTCTTGCTTTGCATCAAGCACTTATCGTCAGAAGTAGTTTCTCTTTCGCTCGATCAATTCACCGTTCTCCAACTTAAAACCTAAAAAGCACAAAGTAATTGTAGAATTAATTCCTTCACTTCTTGATATCTTTTCCTTTCTTCTTTCTTCTATTTATAGGCTTCAAGAATTGTAGATTTCTTCTCCTCTCAGATCCAATTTCTTGTGCAGCTGTCAAGTCTGTTGAAATCCAGCTGTGCACTCACGCAGATCTGGTATGATCTTCATAGATCTGCAGATTGTCGCTGCATCTCTAGTTGTGATATGTAATCTTTAATTGTAGCGGCAACGTGTGAAATTCCTGCGCTGGTGCTTCCAGGTCTGCTTGTGGCTTGGATTTACTCATACAAAATAAAGATTTCTATGCGTTGACATTTCTGGCCGCAATTCCAAGCTAACTTATGGCCGCATTCTTTAAATTCGTTCTAACATCGATCTTCTAAGATGGATCCCAATGCTGAAAATTTCTACACACAATATATAGGCTGCATGTGGCAACATTAGTGCAACAAAGAGATAAAAATAACAAGAATTTAAGCTAAACAACAATGAGATGAAAAATATAAATACTAAATATGAAATGCCTATCATGCATGCTAAATATGCTACAAAAGAGACAATTAATACACAAATTTAGGGAGAAAATAGGTGTTATTTCTAATGCTATCAAGTAGGCATGGGAGTAACAATTGGTAGAGCTTCTTTGATAAATTCTTCTGTACTTTCTTCAAGTGCAATTTCCTCACCCTGATTCAGATCACTAGTGGTGACAGGTTTTGCATTAGAATTAGTGCTTGGCTTGACAGTTTGCTTTCCACTTCGAAGAGTAATAGCCTTACAATGATCCTTCCCTCTTGAGCTTGGATTCTCTGTGTCACTCGGTAAAGCACCTGGTGGTCTTGTGTTTATATTTGAAGCAAGTTGCCCCAATTATGTTTCTAATGCTCGGATAAAAGAGGAATTTCATTACAACATAGCTTCTGTTCGCATCATAAACTCACACATCATATTTTCAAAGGCTGGTTCAGTTTGTGGTTGTTTGTACTGTTGCTACTGTCCATGAACATTTGGGTGTTGTATTGAAGCTTGTTGTGGCTACACCTGAATATGTGGCTACATTTGATCTTGTAATTGTGCATGGTAATTATAATTCTGTTACTACTAGTTGTAATTCCCTTGTCGATAACCACCTTAGTTAGATTAATTTTCATATCTAAACATCGCATCATTCTAACTTCTTCAAGGTTGTTAGTTTCCCACAGAGTTATTGTAAGAGTTACCATAGGAGTGTCCACGGATGTTATTGACATAGAAAGCATTCTCTGCATTCTATAGACAATCCACGAAACTGTGGTTGTAACCACAAATTTCACAACAAAATGTGAGGACATCAATTTGTTGGGCAACTTGAATAGGTGCGGTTTCACTGGTCCCCTTCATGTTCTTTATCATGTTTGCGAGCAAAGAAACTTATGCACTTAGAGTAGAGATAGAATCCAACTCAATAACTCCAGGATTTTCCTTCACTTGAGCAGCTCTAAGATCAGATATTGATAATCGTTCTGAGAAATTCTTTCTAGAATTTGAATAGCTTCATTGTAAGTAAAATCCAACAAAGGACCATTAGTAGATGCATCGACAAGATTTCTTGTCTGTGCATTCAGCCCATTGTAAAAGATTTCAATCTACGTTTCTTGTTGAATTCCATGCATGGGACATCATCTAAGAAGAGATTTGTAGCGCTCCCATGTTGTATGCAAATTCTCGTCATCAAGCTGATGTATGTAGTGATAACATTTCTGAGCTTAGCATTCATTGTCGATGGATTGAAATGTAAAACAAACTGAGTTACGAGTGTATTCCACAACATAATTGATCCAGTAGGTAATCCAAGGAACTAAGTTCAAGCTTGTCCTTGCAATGAGTAAGGAAATAGTTGCATTCTCAAGGCATCATTAAGAACACCCTGCTGATAGAAAGAAGCACAAATCAGTGGAAAAGATTTAATATGCTCTCTCGCATCTTTATGTGACAATCCAGCATACTGCCCATTAGAATTTAACATTTGGAACATGATTGTTTTTAGCTTAAAATTTCTAACTTGAATTGTTGGTCGAACAACACCTGGCTGTAAATCATCCAAAACAAGAACAACAAATTCTTGGATGGTTCGATTTTGCATTTGATCTTCTTGTGGCAGCGATGGATTATTGATAACTTGTGGCTATATTGGAGGATCCTGTGGCGACAGCAATGGTAATTTAGCATTGATTCCTGACAAAGTCATGTTTCTCTATTCTTGTCACCTCCTTCTAATGGTTCGATCGATCTCCGGATCTAAGTCAACATTATTTTCAGGATTTCTCCTGGTCATAAACACCTAAAATAAAACAAGTGTAAAATAGTAACAACAATAAAACAAATCAGTAACAAATAAAGATTAAAAAATAACAAATAAATATAAAGACAAATAAAAACATCAAACAAACGTCATCGTCGGTAACGGCGCCAAAACTTGATCGTGCTATGAACGTCACAACAATAATGTGCAAGCGTACACTGTCGATGCAAGTATAGACAGAATTGAATCTGTCGAATATCGATCGCTTCTGTTTATAAATGTCGATGCAAAGAAAGTTAAAACTGAAATTGTGATGAATAATGTCAGAGCAATTAAATAAGAGAATGCAATGAAAGTATGAGAATAATTTGTAAAAGCAATTTAAGAAAAATTAAGAAGTAAAATAGTGATAATAAGATGGGGTTCTTTGGCTTGAAAAGTTGGCAAAAAGCTAAATGTGATCACAAGGTTCATAATAGATAATTGCTACCATAATTAAGTATAATGAATCTTACCAACCTTGAATTCCCTATTTATTAGAGACTCAAATACTCACACTAACCACACCTTCTAGTATTATGAGTGCTATATATTCAAGAATAAGTGGACTGAATTCCTTCAATCCTCAAGCAACTTCTGTTGACTGCTTGTTAACTTAATTTGTCACTGCACTTTCTAGTGACAGTGACTGCAATCACACTTCCATGGTCAAGCAATTAAATCTAAAGATAAACAATGAAGGAAAGATTGAATTAGATATGAAGCTTGATCTGAAATTAAATTGTTTTTCCATACAACTCAAATTATCAAAACTTATCAGCATTTAAGAAAGAAAAATAAAAGAATGGATGGTACTCTATTCCTAGTTTACTCGAAATGCTCCCTTACTCTCACTCTTGTGTTGCACTTAGGATGCTTTGGTCAAGAGCAATACATTGTCTTCCTCCTTTCGTCACATAGCCCTTAGAAGCTTAAGTTGCCATGGAAGCAAGCACAAGAATGTGTTGAAGAAGAAATTTCATCCACCGAAAAGTTAAAAAGAAAATGATAAAAATATTTTCTTCTCAGTATTTAACATCCCCAGCCAAGTACAGGTGTCCTCCCTTTCAGATCTAACATCCTCTAGTTGTACAAGTTGGTTATGCCAGTTGTACACTCACGCAAGTCTGGTGTGTTCATTAGGAAGTTGTCAGTTGTGGTTACAGTTTTAGACCCAAATTTGAATGTTATTTTCAGCGACAACTCTGTACACCTTCATGCATTTATTCTTCTGGGTAGGTTCCTACAGTGACATCTTTGGATGCAATACTGAACAACTAATGTTGCGACATTATTAATAAAAACATGATAAAGTTCAAGCTTCCCTAAGTTAGAAAATGAAATAACTAAGTTAAAAAGATTAAAAATGCATTCTAAAGATGATCACATAAGAACAAATTATACTATAAGTAAGGAGAACTCAATGGTCTTTTCTAATGCTATCAGTGGTTTTTTGCCGTGGGCTTTTAGGCATCTTGGTGGGGCGGTTTCTTTGCACCCTAGACGAAGAAGTAAGTGAGATGCTAGCTAAGTTAAATTTTTTTGAGAATGAGTCAAGGAAAATCTTTACCTTCAAATCGGCTAACTCGAAAGTGAAGGGATGGGAAGCTTCTGACCAAGGAAAAGGTGAATAAGGATACCATGTACAGGGCCCTGCACTCCCTTTGATATACTAACGAGTAGGTAAATTTTGTGGAAGTTGGGAAGGGTTATTTCTTGGTCAAGTTTGGGACGATGTAGGATCGTGAGCGCATATTGAATCTGGCTCCACAGTTTTTTGACCAACATATTCTGTCAATGGTGCCATATGAGAGGGAAAAGGAATGGGATTGTATGATTTTTCTTTGATTCGCTTCTAGATCCATATTTTCAATGTCCCTATGGATCTCATGGATAGGCAACTAGCTTTAAAGGTGAGAAGACTGGTGCAAAAGGTGCTAGCCATCAATTAGAGGGATAAGGGAGGATGTTGGGTCCAGTTCATTAGAGTTTGGGTTTTATTGGATACGACAAAGCCTTTACGGAGGGTGGTGTGTATCATTGATAAAGAGGGAAATGAGGTATTTTGAGTTATCAAATACTAATGACTGCATGTCATTTGCTACGTTTGTGGGTGTGTTGGCCATGTCACAAAAAAGTATGGCATGTATTCGCAAGATGTTAACCTGAAGGAGTACCAATTTGGTAAATGGTTGAGGGTGCAGGTGCTCTTGCAAGGGTAAGGGAGACTTCATAATGGGGTGGAACTGATCCCTCAAGGCGAGGGTAAAAAGGGTTTTGTGCCTTTGGATAATCTCGAGGGTCATAAGGAGGTTACTGCTCAGCTTAGTGTAAAGGATCATGGGAGATCATCGAAGTAAGCCTCAGTGTCGTGCTCGCCTTTGAACAAGAGTTCCCTTTTACTTCTAAGAGATAAGGAGGGCAAAAAAAAGAGGGAAAAGAAAGAAAAGAAAGGATGTATTAAGAAGTGTGATGGCAGCCATGTCCGGTCGATGAGAAGAAAGTTATCGAAAGGCATGTCTCCTTTGAAGGCGGAGGGAGGCGATCAACCCCGCCATGAGCAATAAAGCTCACATGTTAGAACTGTTCTAGGTTGGGGAACCATGCGACAGTGGTAGAACTGAGGCATCTCCTCGTTATCAATAACCCCGACAATATCTTTTTAAGTGAGACTAAAGTGTGTACTAGTGACTTTGATATGATTAGGTGAAAACTACAATATGGCAGGTTGTTTCGTGGTTGATGCTTGTGGTCACAAAGGTGGGCAGGCGATCATGTAATGACGATTATGTGGTTGATGTTTAGAGCTTATCCTTGAATCATGTGGATATGTTGATTGTTATGAAAGAGGTTGGTAGGATTCATTTTACAGGATTCTATGGTCACCCTGAGCTTAGTCAACAGTACCTTTCGTGGGAGTTCCTAAGAGAGATTAGTGGGAGGGTGTACGAAGAATGGATTGTGGGGTGATTTTAATGAGGTGCTCGATAATTCTGAGAAGTGTGAGGGTCTGTGTAAATCTAGGATGGCCATGAAAGAGTTTCGTAAGGTTGTGGATGAGATGGCATTGGTGGATGTCAAGTCTGATCGTGGGTGGTTCACTTAGTCCAATAACAAGCGGGGTTATGGGTTAGTTAGGGAAAGACTTGGTAGGTTTTTTGTCTCCACTAGCCCATTAAGAAGGGTGCCTTTCTTGGCGTCGAACGTGATTCATCAAGGTCACTTTAACCATGATATTGTCCTTTTGGATACGTTAGGTAGGAAGCTCAAAGAGGGGGGAGGGACCGCAAGCTATGCTTTCGATATTAGGCTTGCTGGGAAAAAGAAGGGGAGGCCAAAAAGGTGATTGAGTAAGCATTGGATAAAGGGAAAGCGGATGTCCTGGAGGGCTGTGACAAGGTTCAGCGTTTTCTTACAAAGTCGTAGTGCAATAGGTATAATGATAGGAGGTGTCAGATAAGGGCTCTTACAATGATGCGCATGGAACTGAGGTTAATACTGAAAGACTGCGACATGCCCGTGAGGAGCTAGCTAGTCTCTATAACACTGAGGAGGTCTACTGGATGCAAAGGTCCTGTATTAAATTGTTGTGTAAGGGGGATAGAAACAGAAGGTTCTTCCATGTGCATGCCTCTCATAGAACGAGGACGAACCATATTATGGGGCTGGTAGACTGTGAGGGTAGGTGGACCAATGATAATAAGGGTATTTGCAACGTAGCACGAGGGTACTTTGTGGATTTGTTTAAGATTGAGTTGATGCCGAGCAAGTACTGAATTTGATTCCGAGGTGCGTGATAGCGGATATGAACAAGGAGTTGACAAGACCAATGGGTGATAAAGGGGTGATGGAAGCTTTTGACCAAATGGACCCAAGGAAGGCCCCGGACAGTGATGGGCTGTCTGGCTTGTTTTTTTATAGAGAATTGGGAGGTTGTGAGGCTGGATGTTTTGCACTATTGTAATGAGATATTAAATGGGAGTCGGAGTGTGAGGGATGTAAATGACACCATTATGGTGTTGATTCCTAAGATGGTCGAGCCTAAGGATATGACCAACTACCGGCCTATCAGTCTTTGTCGAGTCATTTATATAATTATGGCGAAAGTTTGGGCTAACCATTTAAAGTTTGTTCTCCCAAGTGTATATGTCAAAACTAGAGTGCCTTTGTGCTTGGTCGTACGATACATGACTATGTCCTTATTGCTCACAAGTTGGTGCACTATCTTCAAAGTGCTAAGAATGGTCCCAATAAAGGTTTTGTTGTAAAGCTCAACATGAGCAAGGTGTACGATCGCGTGGAGTGGCGTTTTCTTGAAAATATCTTATTACGCATGGGGTTTGCGGAGAGTTGGGTTGCCAAGATTATGGACTATGTCTGCACGGTTAAATATATGGTTAAATGCAATTAGAATCTCTCTGATATAATTTACCTGGAAAGGGGATTATGTTAAGGGGATCTGCTCTCTCTTTATCTTTTTTTTATTTTGTATGGATGCAATATCTAGGATGCTTAATAATGCACAAAATAATGGTTTGATGCGTGGAATTCAGGTTTGTTAGAATAGTCCACGTATCAACCATCCTTCTTGTTGATGTTGCTATTTTGTTTATCAGGAATAGAAAAGGAGATGCTGAGCTGGTGCAATCCATTTTACATGATTTTGAAAAGGTTTTGGGGTAGAAAGTCAACTTGGACAAATCCTCCTTATTTTTTAGTTCAAATACCCCTATGGGTCAAAGACTAATGTTGGGAAATATCATGGGAATGAGGATTGTGGATGTATTGGATAATTACCTTGGATTACCTCTTTGTGTTGGGAAAAAAAGACCAAATGCATTTTGTTTTATTGTTGAGAGGTTTTCTAATCATATTAAGGGGTTGTCCAAGCGACTTCTTTCTTTTGGAGGGAAGGAGGTTTTCTCAAAAACCTTTTTGCAATCTCTTTTGACTTACATGTTTTCTATCTTTATTTTACCTAAGGGCATGATCGAGGCCTTGGAAGCGAAGTCAAGGAATTTTTGGTGAGAGAGCAAACATAGGGGTCAGGGCTGGGCTATGCTTTGCTAGATAAGCTGTGTACTCCAAAAGGAATGAGAAGGATGGGCTTTAAAGACTTGAGGCTCTTTAATATTGCGCTCCTTAGAAGACAAATCTAAAGGCTAGTGAACAACAAAGAGACTCTTTGCTATAGGGTGTTATCAGCTAAGTATTTCTCTAATGGGGACCCTTTTAACTCTAAGAAGCTGGACAAGCCTTCCTACATGTGGACCAGTCTTCATGCTATTGCTAGAATGATTGTTGTTGGCTTCGGGTGGAAGGTGGGGATTGGGAAGTCTATTTGCATTAGGGATCATAATTAGGGCTTCGAAAGGTTGGGGGAAGTAGGATATGTGAGCTGCCTATTTTGAAGGAAGGGCCTGCTGATAGGATCATTTGGTTTCATTCTCCAAACGAGGTTTACTCGACGAAGTCGAGATATTCTTGGCTTATCCTTAAGAGGGTGGGTTATGGTCCCCAAAGCCTATTCTGGAGGTTGATTTGGAAACTTAATGTCTCTCCAAACCTCCGTATTTTTGTGTTAAGGATGGGTCACAATCTTTTGCCTACAAATGTTAAGATTGCGTCCATTAATAAGGGTTTTAACCGTGTTTTGCCCCGGTGTAATAATGTTGAGGAAACATTGGTTCATGCATTAAGAGATTGTGTGAAGTCTAGGGAGATCTTGATGCTTGGTGGGATTCATGGCCGCTTATTGACGTCTGAATAGGGTACGACCATTGACTAGCTGGAGAGGACGATGCGATTGCTTGATGGGAAAGCCTTCGAGTGTTTGGTTATGCTCATGTGGAATATATGGAATTCAAGGAACAATCTCATTTTTAAGGGATTGACTGAGGACCCTAAGTTGGTGTGGAAGCATGCCTTAAGCTTTTGTAGGGAAATCCGGATCCATAACCTTAATAATGTGGAAATGGTCCCCAAGACTAGGATGCATAATAGGTGGTCAAAGCCTCTTTCGGGTCTCAAAATTAATTTTGACATTGCATGGTCAAGGCTGGTATGCGTTTCATTGTATGTGATTCTTAGGGTTTCATTCATAGGGGTGGAATGAGCTATCGAGTTGACGTGGCGTGTGCTGCTTGGGTGGAGGCTGACGCGTTTATTCATGGAATCATTTAGGCTAAGAACAACAATTTGACCAACTTTATTATTGAAGGAAACTGTACAGACATCATAAACTACATCCTAAAACCTCGCGAGGACGTCACCCTTATTGGCTATGTTCTCCCTACATGTAAAAGCCACTTAGCTGATTTTAATAGGTGCTTAGCTAGATGGTGCCCGCGTAGCTGCAATAGAGTTGTGGACACTTTAAGCAAAATGGCGTTTGAAAATAATAGTAATTTTTCATTTGATATGGATTTTTCGAGTGAGATCCAGAATATAAGCACTTTCTAATTCTTATTACTAATATTTGAGGTGGCCTTCGAGCTGTTTTTTGTCATAAAAAATCACCCAATTAAACCCCCATTTTAATTTATTTTTAAATTCTAATTTAAATCAAAATATTTATTTTTACCCGAAAATTATTTAAAACCATTAAATTAATTTTTCTAAAAATATTTTATTTTCCTAAATATTATTTACTTTTTTTTAGATGAAAATAAGCTAACTAATTAAGAATATAAATCTTTAATTGACCTGATTAATTCTCAATTTTTACTCTGAAGCCGATAAACTTACTCGAAACTACTAGACCTATTTTTGAGGTCTTACATGATTGATCGTGGAAGCTCCTTTTCTAATGATGGTTGTCCTTCTCCTTTTGTCTTCAATAGCTCCAAATGTTATGTCTCTATCATGTGAGGTTCCTACATAAAAATTAAAGCATATATATGCAAATATAAATCTACCTCTACTCCTACTCCTACTAATAAATACGTCTTAAAACAAAAATCATTCAAATATTACAAGTCTTCAAAAATAAAATAAACTCTTAAAAACAGTTCAAAACATTCACTCGTCCTCCTAATCAGATTGGGGTTCCATTGGAGCTTTGCCCTTACTAAAGTACTTTTGGTGAGAGCTCCCACCTTGTTGTCTTGTTGGACTTCAAATCATCGGCCTTTTAGGAGTTGAATATTGAGGTTGGAACATTCCCTCGTATTCATCTTCCGTGTTGGGGTCCTTGTGCTCCACATTGGCCCCTCCCAACTCAATTTCCTCATCAATACCTTCTTCTTCCCCAAACATGTTCGGTCGGTTGGTAACCCATTCATTCTTGCAAATTCTTTCAATACAAGGCTCATTTCTTGCATCCTCTGAATCATGCTATCAAGCTTGGTTTCAATGCTTCCTTGCTTTTGCTTCTCGGTCCTTGATTTCTCTTTTCTTTTTAATGAAGCCGATACATCCATCTTTTCCTTCCTTCTTTGGTTCCACTCCTTAATTTGTTTTTGTTGAAGCTCAACATACTATTTGTACAAAGATTCCCCGATGATGCTTCGGGTTGGCTTCAAAAATTGCTTGACTCGCCCATTGGCACCCCTACCTTCTTGAATAGTACTATCATCAAATGAGGAAAGAAAAGACCACTCTTTTGGCCTTAGGTGCACCGCTTCATTTCCCGGAAGATCCAAGCACCTACGCAAATCTACTTTCGCTACAAAATGTCATACAATAGAAGAGCTCGAAAGGAATTAATGTTAGAAACATTTAGAGCTAGTGCAATTCATGTGGCCAAGAATTGCATCCACATTTTGGCAACCAAAAACATAATGACTTGATTAAAATTAGATGGTGTGCCTGTGTCGGGTCTATAATTCCAAACACCCCTACCCCCTGTTAACAACCTAATAAGCCCTTCCATATCAACATTGTTAACTTGATGGATTAAATCGAAATTTCCAAGAGGGGGTGAATTAGCCTTTTAAAACTGTTGGAAGAAAATAGAGAAAATCCAAGAATTTGACACAATTAATTTAGAGTGGTTCAGGCCCAAATGCCTACTCCACTACCTTAGATTTCCACCACTAAGAATTTTCTCAAATCCACTATATTTGTAGAACCTTTGAGGAAAAGGTTTAACCTTACAATCACTAAATATTTCTATCCAAATCTTAAGTCTCAAATTCTCTCAAAAGAGATACAAATTAGCAAACAAGAGATAATCCTAACAAGATCAAATGGTTTGCAAATGAAGCTCACAATACAATGAAAATACACTTGAGCAAAGAAATGGAAATAAGGCTCACAAGTGTATGAATGAAAGATATGAAAAATTAACCTCTTAGGTTGTTTGATTGAAGATATTTTCTTGTAAGTACTTTGTTAGTTGTTGTAGGTCCTCCAAATTGATTTATAACCATTGTGGTTGTTGGTGTACTTATTGTAGTTGTTGGGGTTAAAAAACCAGAGCATTTATGTCACCTGCAACTTCGAGTATCGAATACCATACAAAAATGTATCGATTTTTTTTGTAATTAATGCTAAGTCAGTGATCGTTGGTGCCTGTAAAAACTGACACCAAAAATTTCTCCAATAGGTATCGATACCAGATTGATACCTTCTAAGGTTTGTGAAAAAAAAATGCTCTTTTGGTATCGATTTTGAGCAAGGGTATCGATGGTTTTTAGAAATGATCGACACCTTAAAAATGGTATCAATATTTTTTAGGTCATGTCAATACAGAATGCAGGTTTTATCTCGATTTTTTAATGGGTATCGATATTTCAAGAATTATCGATACTTGACCAAAAAGGTATCAATACTTTTTGGCTTGAAGCTATTTTGACTTGTTTGAAAAACATTTTGAAGTGTTAATATGATTTTGACTTAGTTTAAATTATTTTGACATGTTTAAAATCGTTTTAACTTGATTTTAACTTGAAGATACGAGTTTAAATTTTATCTCTTATTTTTAGAGTTGAGAAATTATTTTGTCGATTTTAACTTATATTCCAAAATATTTTAATTTTTTATATCAAAATACTTTATCAAATAAAGCTTAGTTTAGCATTCATTTTTGTTTTAAGACGAATTGGTCACAAAATCTTGCATTTGGCATTTAAAAAAATCAAGCAAATAATCAAACATCTTAGCTTTTCTTCTCCCCCTTTTTGTTATATAAAAAAACAAATAAACCTCAAGGAGAAAAGAAAGTTAGTCCATCACAATATATATAGAAAAAATAGAATGACCATTAAACAAAAAACAATACCAATAAAACATTAAGTGTATTAGAATCCAAAAATGTCAAGAAAGTAACTAAGTTCAAAAAATAAAAAACGAAGGCAAAAACATAAAAATGAGAATGCAAATGTCATGAAAGTGCATGGCTTAAAGCTACTCTACTCATCATTATGAGGAGAGAAAATGGCGGTGTGGTAGGCGTGGAAGGAAAACGAGCAAGTAGAGTTGACATTTGAGCTTCTAGCTTAGAAAGTCTCGTATTGACGTCGTCTTGAAGACCCCATGCATCATTGCTCAATGAGTGAATGACATTAAGCAAAGCGGTTTTTACCTCCGATGTAAGTTAAGAATGAGAAGATGAGGCCGGAGGAGGAGCATGCTCGAAGGCCAGAACGCCATCAAAAGCATCGTCAAAGTCGTCGTCATCGTGATGCGTCGGAGCATCACCCTTAACCCAAGTTCTGATGATGGTATTGAGATGGTAACCCACATGGTGGAGAGCCCCATAGCTAATAGGCTGAGTTGAGGAAATGGGGGTGTCACCACGAGTACTAACACCTAACCTCCTAAATATGTATGACAAATACGTGCCATGAGGAAGGGTAACATTTGTATTAAGTCTCCTCCTAAAAATCGGTGTTTCGAATCTTAGCGTGTTTCTTAATAGGCCTAAGGTTCCATGTAAGGATTAGGTGTAGGACATGATCATGTAGGTTGAGTTCGGATACCAAGCTGGAAGGAATTAAAAGTGAGGGATCATAACGACCCTTTTCATTAGAGAGACCTTCGGGAGGTAAATGAAGATATTCACCAAACTCTTCGAGAGTTAGGCGAATAAGAGTGCCCATTAAAAAAGAGGACATGATGATGATGGTTTCTTTGGATTCATCATGTTCGAGTGTGGCATTTGAAATAGGGAGAAGTGTTGAAAAATCCATCCATCTCCAATTTTGTAAAATATGAAGATAGGAAAGGCTAATAGCATCTAACATGGCTATGTCAATTTTCTTAGCCTCCCATACACATTTAGAGGCAAAGAGGGTGTTAAAACGATGAAAAGAATTAGCATTTTGAAAACATTCGTTAAAAGAGAATTCAACTTCACTAGAAGTGGACATGGTAGGCCTTGAATGTTTTTAAGGAGCCATGGGTACTATCTAATATCTTAGGAGACAATAAGACCAAAGCAAAACCCTTTGAGGAATTTTAATAAAGACTTGGTGGGAAAGGGTTTTGGGTAAAAATTTTAAGAAAATCCTTAAAAATCGATAACCTCCTATAATAAAACAACATATATATAGTTCAAAACAACCCAATAAACCATCAAAATTCACTATTTCAACCTACATTTTACAAAATCAACAAGTTGAAAATTTAGGGTTTTTACCTCAAATGTTTTGAAATAGCCCAAAATCCCAAGCAATAGTGAGAAAATCTTGTTGAAAAGAGGTTTGAAGGTGTTTAGAAGCCAAAATTTGATGAGAAAATGAAATTTTTTTTGAGAGATTTTGGAAGAGGAATTTGGGTTTTTCAGAGAAAATGAGGGGTTTTGTGTTTTTATGAGACAATTTTGAAAAACTTAGTAGCAGGTGCCCTTTAAAAGCCCGTGATATCGATATTTTTTCACAAGTATTGATATTTTTATAAAAGTATCGATAATTTTATATCGGTATCGATACCAAATTGCATTTATGTTCTCCAAGTACAGTGAAATTACAAAAATGAGATTTTAAGCCTTATTATTTTCTAAGTGTTCTAAAATGGCTTCAAAACTATTCCTAATGATTTAGAAAGTATTGATAAGACTAATATGCATGAAAATACATGAAATGCATTAAAATAAACAAATAAATAATTTAAGAAAAATGACAGATGGCTAATTATATATATATATGAGAGCAACAAAATATAAGTCATACTAGATAAAATAGATCAACCAATCATATAGAGCTCCCCCTATGTTTTTGCAGATAAAAGCCAAGAAAATCATGCTTACCAAGCTTTTTCACAATTATGTAAAAATAATTTTAACACATAGTCAAGGTAAGGTGGTCAAACCTAGTTCTCTCCTAAGTGTCAAAAATCTTTCTTTGTCTAACGGTTTTGTGAAAATATCAACTAATTGATGTAAGGTGTCAATCTATTCTAGAACTATATCTCCTTTTTGGACATGATCTCTAATTAAATGATGTCTAATCTCAATATGTTTAGTCCTAGAATGGTGGATGGGATTTTTAGTGAGACAAATAGCACTAGTATTGTCACACATGATAGGAATGGTAGCTACATTAATTCCATAGTCCTTAAGTTGTTGTTTCATCACTAAAATTTGAGCACAACAACTACCGGCAAATTCCACTTCGGTGGTGGACAAAGCAACACTATTTTGTTTCTTTGAAGACCATGAAATTAGCATGTTGCCTAAGAATTGACAAGTATCAAAGATGCTTTTCTTATCTAATTTGCAACCTCCAAAATCAGCATCCGAGTAAGCATTCAAGCTAAAGTATGAATCTCTCAAATACCAAAGACCTAAGTTTGAAGTGTCTCTAAGGTATCTAAAGATTCTTTTAAGGGCTTGTAACTATGATTCCTTAGGACAAGATTGATATCTAGCACACAAGCATACACTAAACATAATGTTGAGTCTACTTGCGGTAAGATAAAACAAAGAACTAATCATCGACCTATATAATTTTAAATCAACACATTTACCTTCCTCATCTTTATCAAGCTTTGTAGAAGAGCTCATTGAAGTATCTTGTGGTTTGAGATTATCCATCCCAAACTTCTTGAGTATTTCCTTTGTGTACTTAGCTTGATTGATAAAGAAGCCATCTTTTCTTTGCTTGATTTGGAGTCCCAAAAAGAAATTGAGTTCTCCCATCATGCTCATCTCAAATTCACCTTGCATTAGCTTAGAAAATTCTTGACAAAGAAGATCATTAGTAGAACCAAAAATCATATCATCAACATAGATTTGAACTACTAATAAATCATGGTCTTTTCTTTTAATAAAAAATATTGTGCCAACTTTCCCTTTACAAAAACCTTTTTCAATAATAAATTTTGATAATCTTTCATACCAAGCTCTAGGAGCTTGTTTCAAACCGTATAAAGCTTTTGAAAGTTTAAAAACATTGTTTAGAAATTATGGATCTTCAAAACCGAGTGGTTGTTCAACATTTTTTACATATACTTCTTCATTTATAAAACCATTTAGAAAAGCTAAAAGCATTCTAATGGCTTCCATCCTAACTATGGGAGCATAAATTTCATCATAATCAATTCCTTCTTCTTGAGTGTAACCTTGAGCAACAAGTCTAGCCTTGTTTTTCATTATGTTACCACTCTCATCTAACTTATTTCTAGACACCCATTTTGTTCCTGTAGTGGACTTATCACTAGGTTTATCAACTAGAGTCCATAATTTACTTCTCTCAAATTGATTTAACTCTTCTTGCATGGCCAAAATTAAATATTCATCATTTAATGCTTCTTTGATATTTTTAGACTCGATGCATGAGATAAATGTAACATAATTACAAGTATTTCTAAGAGAAGATCTAGTAATTACTCCTTTTGATGGATCACCAATGATTTGCCCATTTTTAACATATGAAAGCTCTCTTGGAATACTAGATTCTTTTTCAACATGAGTTGGTTCTAGAAGTTCATCAATTTTAAGTTCTTGAACCAATTCACTTATACCTTGATCTTCATGTGATGTTTGATTTTTCTCAATTTGATATATTTCTACATCATCAAAATCAATAGATTCCTTTCTAGAATGAGAGTTAGATTAATAAAAAAATGACATGTATAGATTCTTCCATAACAAGGGTTCTTTTGTTAAAGATTCTATAAGCTATAGAATTAGTGGAATATACCAAGAAAAATACCTTCATCACTTTTGGCATCAAATTTTCCTAAATTTTCTTTTCCATTATTCAAAACAAAACATTTGCAATCAAAAGGATGAAAATGACTTATGTTAGGCTTTCTTCCTTTAAAAAGTTCATAAAGAGTTTTCTTCAAAATAGACCTAACCATAATTCTATTATAATATAGCAAGAAGTGTTTATGACTTCCATCCAAAAATATCTTGGTAGATTATTTTCACATAACATAGTTCTAGCCATTTTCTCTAATGTCCTATTTTTCCTCTCAACAACTCCATTTTGTTGAGGGATTCTAGGTGCTGAAAAGTTGTGACTAATATCATGTTCATTACAAAAAATTATTAAAATCAAGGTTTTCAAATTCTTTTCCATAGTCACTTCTTACACTAAAAATTGTATAACCAACTTGATTTTGAATCAATTTACAAAAAGTAATAAATTTTTGAAAACAAAAAAAAAACCCATGTATATTTAGAATAGTCATCAACTATAACAAATCCATATTACTTACCTCTTAAACTCATAGTTCTAATGGGTCCAACAAGGTCAATATGAATAAATTGGACTACTCTAGATGTAGAAACTATATATTTAGATTTAAAAGATGCTCTCTTATGTGTACCTTTAGCATCACATATTTTATCAAAGTCAATAGAAAATCTAGGCATGCCAACAAGTTCATTTTTAATAAGCTTTGAAATAACACTTATTCTTGCATGTCCTAATCTTCTATGTCATAGTCAACACATATTTTCATTATTAGCCACAAAACAAATTTTAGAAGATATATCATCAAAATTCACCATAAAAATATTACCTACCCTATGTCCTGCAAAAAGAATTTTATTATTTACAATATCTACAACTTTTCACCCATTAGACTCAAATATCACTTTGAATCGCTTGTCACAAAGTTGACTAATGCTAAGGAGGTTATGCTTGAGACCATTGACATAAAGCACATTTTTAATAAGAGTGGAAGAATTTATACCTATAGAACCAATACCTTCAATAAGCCCTTTGGAGTTATCACCAAATGAAACTTCCCCTCCATACTTTGCTATTAGTTTTATGAAATAGCTTTGTCACCGATCATGTGTTTAGAGCATCCACAATCAAGGTACCATGTGTTCTTAGAGTTGCTTACCTTGAAGCAATGCTCTTCCTCCTACAAGCACAAAGTTAAACCTTGGATTTTGGTACCCAAATTTTCTTGGGTCCATTAGCATTTGTCCTAACAATTTTTGTTCCCTTAGGAATCCATTTCTTTAAAACTTTCTCATTTTGAGGTGTGTTTAATCCTTTTGGAATCCACACACTCTTAGTGAGTTTGCTTCTAGATGTGAGCTTTCTTAAAGAACAAACTTGTCTATCATGCCCCTTTTAATGACAATGAGTGCATATGAGTGAGGATTCATAAATGTAGCTTGGTTTCTCAAAGATATTTTTAAATTTGCTTTCTTTTTGTAAATTTACAAAACCTAAGCCACTCTTGTCAAAGAAGGCTCTTTGAGATTTAAGCATCTCATTTAACTTTTGTTGTCCCATTTGAAACATAGAAAATGAATTATGCAAGTTTTCATTCTTTAAAATCAAACCATTGATTTGAGCTTGCATATTATTAAATTTTTTTTCCATTTCTTCTTTAACTATGATTAGAGACTTGTTTTCCTCCTTTAGTTTTGAAATCATTTTCTTATGTTTGGAGTTCATAGTCTAAAAACCTATAGTTAATTCATTGAATGCATCTTGTAACTCTTCAAATGTATATTCATTTAATTCACTAGAGTTTAGAGTTACCTTTTGTTTTTTAATAGCCATAAGACATAGTTGGGCAACTTCATTGTACTCATCATCATCAGATGAGTCACTATAGCCCCAAGTTGCCATCATGGTTTTCTTCTTTTATTTTGATGCCCTTTTCTTCTTCAATTTTGGGAAATCAAATTTGATATGACCCAGATTTTTGAACTCATAGTAAATGATTGGGTCCTTTTTCCTTTTTTTCTTAGTTCACCCTTGATGATGTCTTTTCTTGGAAATCTTTTGGCTTTATTGAATTTCATGAATCTTTTGAATTTCCTTGCCAACATAGCTATTTCTTCCTCATCATTATCATTGGAATCTTTATTCTTCTCACTAGTTGTCGATTTGAAGGCAACTCCCACTTTCTTTGGTTCTTCCTTGATTACTTTTGCATGATGGTTAATCTTCATTTTGTATGTCAATAAGGAATTGATATCAAGAGAGAGGTAAGTTGAGATCCTTTGACTCTTCTATTACTATCACCTTTGGTTCCCAAGATGTTGGAAGACTATTCAACATCTTCTTCACCATCTCCTTGTTGGGATAGATCTTCCGAAGGGCATTAAGACCATTGATAATGTTGGTAAAGCGATCGGACATCTCCTTGATTCCTTTATTCATTTTTGCCTTAAATAACTCATAATCAAGGGTGAGAAGACTTATCTTGGATTACTTGACTCTACTTGTTCCTTCATGAGTGACCTTAAGCTTGTCTCATATTTCTTTAGCATTGTTGCACAAGGAGACTCTATTGTACTCATTTGAACTAAAAGCACAAAATAGAGTGTGCATAACATTTGCATTCAATTGCACCATCTTAATATCGTAACCATCCCATTCACTCTCTTCTTTTGGGACAATGACACCTTTGACTCTTTTCATTAAAGTGGATGACCTATTTTTTATTATCCTTCAAACTTCATAATCGTTGGCTTGGATGAATAGTTTCATTCTTGTTCTCCAGTAAGAGCAGTTTGTGCCATTGAATAGAGGAGGCCTCACGATGGAATGCCATTCTCCCAACATGGTGTTATTTTGCTCTAATGCCATGAAGCGCATCTCTTGGCATGTGATCTCCATCTTAGATAACTTTGGGATCTTTTCTCTTGGTTGTAAGACTGTCTCTAGAGTTCTAGCTCTGATGCCAATTATTAACATGATGGATTAAACTGAAATTGTCAAGAGGGGATGAATTGGCCTTTTAAAATGTTGGAAGAAAATAGAGAAAATCCAAGAATTGACACAATGAATTTAGAGTTGTTCAGTTCCAAATGTCTACTCCACTACCTTAGCTTTCCACCATTAAGGATTTTCCCAAATTCATTATATTTGTAAAACCTTTGAGAATAAGGTTTAACCTTACAATCACTTAAGATTTTCTACCCAAATCTTAAGTCTCAAATTCTCTCAAAAGAGATACAAATTACCAAAAAAGATCAAATGGTTTACAAATGGAGCTCACAATACAATGAAAATACACTTGAGCAAATAAATGGAAATAAGGATCAAAAGTGTATGAAAGAAATATATGAAAAATTAAGCTTTTGGGTTGTTTGATTGAAGATATTTTCTTGTAAGTACTTTGTTAGTTGTTGTAGGTCCTTGGAAGATAGTATTTATGCCCCTAAATTAATTTCTAACTGTTGTGGTTGTTGGTGTACTTATTGTAGCCGTTAGGGATGAAAATCAGAGCATTTATGTCACCTCCAACTTCGTGTATCGATACCGTACAAAAAGGGTATAAATATTTTTTGTAATTAATGCTAAGTCAATGATCGTTGGTACCTTTAAAAATTTATACCAAAAATAAATTATCAGTACCTTCTCCAAAAGGTATCAATACCGGATCAATACTTCCTAAGGTTTGTGAAAAATAGAATGCTCATTTGGTATCATTTTTTAGCAAGGGTATCGATGTTTTTCAGAAATTATCGACACCTTAAAATTGGTATCGATATTTTTTAGGGTTTTTCAAAATAGAATGCAAGTTTGGTCCCGATGTTCAAGGGGTATCGATATTTCAAGACTTATCGATACTTGGCAAAAAAAAATAGGTATCGATACTTTTTAGCCTGAAGCTATTTTGACTTGTTTGAAAAAACTTTTTGAAGTGTTAAAATTATTTTGACTTAGTTCAAATTATTTTGAAATGTTTAAAATCATTTTAACTTGATTTTAAAATTGTTTGAAACTTTCCTAAGAGAGCTAAAGATAAGAGTTTAAATTTTATCTCTTAGATTTTGAATTGAGAAATTATTTTTTCAATTTTAACTTATATTCAAAAAATTTTAATTTGTTATATTAAAATACTTAATCAAATAAAGCTTAGTTTAGCAAACATTCTTAAATAGATAAAAGTCCACTTTATCCATGAAATCTTTCTCATAATACAGTACATTATAGTATAAGCAAATATTTATAGGCAGAATGGGAACATTTTTCTCCCTAACTACTACTATCTTACAAGGTTTTCTCTTCATAATATCATCTTTAAGATATGTATAAAATTCATGGACTATTGGTACGACAGCGTTACCTATTGGGGGGACACAAAATTATTCTCATTGGTGGTACCTTACCAGCGGCCATATTTCCTTACAGTGAATCATCGACGGTTCAAAGCCTCGTTCTTAAATGAGTGGTCGTCCTTGTGATGCTAGGAAATAATTTTCAATTTCGGTATTCTTGAACCGTTCATAATCTGAATCACTATCGTCTTCCTGAACTATGATCCTTTTTCTTCTTCTAGGAGGCATCTTAAATAGAAGATAACTGATAAGAAAATGGAACAATAAAAGCTTAGAAATACCTTCTCTTCGATGTTGTGCCTTGTTGAATGGTGTGAACCATTGATTTATCCCTACTTATTGTTTAACTTGTTCCCATTTGGTCATCTTTAGCATATATTTTTAACATTTTTTTATTTAGTTATTGCATTTTCTAACTTAATGGAACTCAGTCTAATTGCTTTTGAATTTATGATATTTTTACTACTAATGTCACTGCATTAGTCTATTTAGCATTGCGCCCAAAATTCTCGCTGCAGGAACCTGTTTGGAATTATCATTGTGTAAATATGTCCAGAGTTGCCGCTGCAGAAAAGGGTCCAGAATTGCGCCCAGAATTGTCGCAACATCTGACAACTGTCTGGTTAACACACCAGAAATGGTGAGTTGTACAGTTGGTGTAATTAACTAGTACGACCAGAGAATGTTATATCTAGATGGAAGGACACTTGTACTATTCAACAACAGTTAAATACTGATCAGAATGAGAGAGAAAATCTCTCTTATCTTCTTTTCCTTCGGATTGATTTTTTTTCAAAAAATCCATTTCTCAAAGCTTGCATCCATGGCAGCTTAACTTCTCAAGGGCGACCTGGCTCAGAAGAGGAGGCAGATCTGCTCCAGACGAGCAGCATCCTAGGTGCGACACAAGAAGAGAGTAAGGGAGCAAATTGAGTAGCCTAAGGATAGTATGCCCCATTTGTTCTGTTATTTCTCTTTCTTAAACGCTGGTAATTCATGTTATTTCAAGTTGTATGGAAGTACATTTGACATTTAAACTAAATGATATCTATTTCAATCTTGCCTTTACTATTAATATTTGGGTTTAATTGTTTTGACCACGAAAGTGTGATTATAGTCACTGTCACTGGAAGGTGCAGCGACAAATTAAATTAACAAGTACAACAACGGAAGTTGCTTGGGAGTGAAGGAATTTAATCCACTTGTTCTTGAATATGTTGCATTGCCAACACTAGAAGGTGTGGTTAGTTTGCATGTTTAAGTCTTAAATCCAATAAAAAAGCCCAGTTTGGTAAGACATTCATTGTACCTTATTGCAGCGACAATTACCTATTATTTTTAACCTTATGGGCCACACTTAGTTTTCTACCAACTATTCACATCAGGAACCCCATTTCATTATTACTGCATTACTTCTTTAATTTTACATTATTACTTCGACAATTCAATCTCATAATTTTATTTCATTTACTTGTTCATTGCACTGACAATTATAGACAACAAACATCCATCCTCATAAGATCGACATCCGACAGGTTACACATTTTCCTACTATACTTGCATCGATAGTGTACGCTTGCACATATTTGCTGTGATGTTTATAGCATGATCAAGTTTTGGCGTCGTTACTGGGGATGACATTTGTTTGATGTTTAATTTTGTTTTTGTACTTATTCTTTCTTATCTAATCTTTATTTGTTACTAATTTGTTTTCTTTTTGTTACTGCTTTTACATTTCTCTTTTAGGAGTTTTATGACCCGAAGAAATTTTGAATTTATTGTTGGTTTAGATCCGAAAATTGAACGTACCATTCGAAGGAGACGACAAGAATAGCGAAATATGACTTTGCCAAGAAATGATGCAGTCATACCACAATTACCGCCACAAAATCCTATTATACCTTCTATACAGCCACAAAACATGAATAATCAATCACTGCCGCAAGAAGATCGGATGCAAAATCAAACTATTCGAGATTTTGTTGTTCCAATTTTAGATGATTTGCAGCCATGTGTTGTGAGGCCAACTATTCAAGCTGGAAACTTCAAATTAAAACCAATCATGTTCTAGATGTTAAACTCTAATGGGAAGTATGCTGGACTGCCTCATGAAGATGTGAGACAACACCTTAAATCCTTTCTACTGATTTGTGCTTCTTTCAGTCAGAACGACATTCCTGATGACGCCTTGAAAATGCAGCTATTCCTTTATTCATTGCAAGGACGAGCTCGTACCTGGTTCCTTGGATTACCTACTAGATCAATTACATCATGGAATGCACTCGTAACTCAATTTGTTTTGCATTTCAACCTACCGACAATGAATGCTCGTCTTAGAAATGACATTATTGCGTATCATCAGCTGGATAATGAAAATTTGCATTCTATGTGGGAGCATTATAAATCTCTTCTTCGATGCTGTCCCAAGCATGGAATTTAACAAGAGACACAGATTGAAATATTCTACAATGGGCATTGTCAGAATTTTAGAGAGAATTGCTCAGAACGATTATTAATATCTGATCTCTCGAGTTGCACAAGTGAAAGAAAATCCTGGAGTTATTGAATTGGATGTTATATCTGCTTTAAGTGCACAAGTTTCTTCGCTCACAAACATGATAAAGAACATGAAGGGGACTAGTGAAGTTGCACCAAGTTGCTCAACAAGTTGCGGTGACAACCACAGTTATGAATATTGTCCACAGCACGCGGAGAATGCTTTCTATGTCATAACATCCCTGGAAATTTTTATGGTAATTTCTATAATAACTTTGCAAGAAATCAACAGCCTTGGAGAAATCAGAATGCCGTTACATTAAAATATGGAAATTCATCCAATCAAGGTAGTTATAGACAAGAGAATTATAATCCATAGTAGTAGAGTTACGACCACAGTACTCAAATGCATTTACATAAAGAGCAAATGAAGCCATATCAAAATCGTGTATAGCCACAACAACCTTTGATGCGAAATCTTAATGTTTAAGGACAACAACAGTAATAGTACATACAACCACGATCTGATCCTTTAGCAGCTCTCGAAGCCTTAATGCGTGAGCATATAACTTGAACGAAAGACATTGTGCAAGGAAATTCATCTTCCATCCGAGTGTTGGAAGCACAATTAGGGTAAATCGCTTCGAATTTGAACACATGACCACCAGGTACATTACCTAGCGACATAGAAAATCTAAATTCGAAAGGGAAAGAGCATTGCAGGGCAATCACCCTTCGAAGTGGGAGACAGACGGTCGAGCCAGTTACCAACTCTACTATAGCACCTATAGATATTAGTGAAGTGGATCAAGGTGAGAGAGTTCTGTCTGAAGAAATTTTAGATGAACCAGAGAAAGAGGCTCCATAAATTGTCACACCAATGCCTACTATCAAACCGATAAAATTGTCGATGCAACTACCGATGTCGACCCAACCTAATATATTCATACCCTTGCCTTTTCCATAAAGATTTAAAGAAAAGGAGCATGATAGATAATATCAGTTGTTTCTAACAACATTAAAACAACTTCATGTCAATATCCCTCTTGTGGATGCTCTTGTATAAATTCTCAGTTATGGGAAATTCATGAAGAAGCTCTTGTCCAAAAAGAAGAAGCTGACTGATATTAAGACAATTGCGCTCACAGAAGGATGTAGTGCTATCCTGACAAATAAGTTGCCACCTAAGATGAAAGACCCAGGAAGCTTTACGATCCCATGTTCGATTGGCAACCACTATTTGGGTAAAGCTTTATGTGATTTAGGCACAAGTATTAACCTTATGCCACTGTCTACTTTTAGAAAATTAGGAATTAGTCATATGAAGCCCACTGCAGTGACATTGTAGCTAAAGGAAAGATCGTTGCCGCAACCTGAAGGACAAATCAAGGACATCCTAGTTTGCGTAGATAAGTTTATGCTCCCACTGATTTCATTATACTCGACTGTGAAGTAGATAAAGAGGTACCCATAATCTTGGGATGTCCATTCCTCGCTACTGGATGCAATTTCATCGACGTGTACAAACGTGAGTTAACAATGTGACATAATGATGAACATATCACCTTTAGTGTTTTTAAAGCCATTTCCTATAAGGAAAAAGAAGAATGTCACACCATTAATGTGCTGGACCCATTAATGTGCTGGACGCATTAATTGAGGAGGAAATCAATGAGCGAAGCACAATATTTATAGAAGAATTTGCAGTGACATCGGATGAAGAATTTCTAGTTGACTGTGACAACAAGGTTGAGAAAAATATATTGAGCTTAGACGTGGATGGAAATTGGAATCTTTAGATTTGACTAATAAAACGACTTCAGTCTTTAAGCCATCTATTGAAGAAGCTCCTACCTTGAAGTTGAAGTCATTGCGTGCTCATCTGAAGTATGTTTTTCTTGGCAATAATAATACTCTACCAGTCACTATCTCTACAATGCTAGATGCAATTTAAGAGGAAAAATTGATCTATATACTGAAGCAGCATAAACGTGCAATTGATCGGAGTATTGCCGACATTAGAGGCATTAGTCCTTCTTTTTGCATGCACAAAATTCAGTTGGAAGATGAAGGAAGGCAATCGGTTAAACAGCAAAGGATATTGAATGAGAAAATGAAGGAGGTGGTTAAAAAGGAGATTATCAAGTGGCTTGATGCAGACATTATTTACTCAATGTCTGATAGCAATTGGGTAAGTCCAGTTCAATGTGTCCCAAAAAAAAGTGGTATTACTGTGGTGAGTAATGACAAGGATGAGCTAATCCCTACTTGCATTCTTACGAGTTGGCGCGTTTGCATGGATTACCACAAATTGAATGCAGCCACAAAAAAGGACCACTTTCCACTTCCTTTCATCGATCAGATGCTGGATAGGCTTGTTGAAAAAGACAACTATCGTTTCCTCGATGGTTATTTTGGCTACAATTAGATCGTCATTGCGTCGAAGGATCAAGTAAAAACAACATTCACTTGCCCTTTTGGCACTTTCGCTTTTTGCCGAATGTTGTTTGGTCTTTGCAACGCACCAATCACATTTCAAAGGTGCATAATGGCAATATTTTCAAACATGATCGAGGACTTATTAGAGGTATTTATGAATGATTTTTCAGTTTATAGAAATACTTTTGATCAATGCACTGACAACTTGGCTAAAGTTTTAAAGTGATGTGAAGACACAAATCTTGTGTTAAATTGGGAGAAATGCCACTTCATGGGAACTGAAGGCATTGTCTTAGGTCATCGCATTCGCAATCAGGGCATTGAAGTGGATAGAGCGAAGGTTGAAATTATTGAAAAGTTGCCTCCGTCGACTAATGTGAAGGGTATCCAGAGTTTTCTTGGACATGCAGGGTTTTATCATCGATTTATTAGAGATTTCTCCAAAATTGTGAAATCCCTTTGCTCATTATTGGAGCAAAATAAAAAATTCATGTTTGATGATGCATGTGTGGATGCATTTATGCAAATAAAGAAGCAACTCGTTAAATCACCCATTGTCGTTGCACCAAATTAGTCACAACCATTTGAAGTAATGTGTGATGCAAGTGACTTTATGATGAGTCCAGTCTTAGGACAACGCAAGGAAAGAGTATTTCACGCTATATATTATGCCAGCAAGACTCTTAAAGAAGCTTAGATTAATTACACAACCACAAAGAAAGAATTGTTGGAGGAAGTCTTTGCTTTCGACAAATTTCGCTCATATCTTGTCGGCGCAAAGGTTACTGTATTTACTGACCATTTAGCATTGAGATATCTTTTTGCAAAGGACACTAAACCATGGCTGATACGATGGATCTTATTATTATAAGAGTTTATATAGAGATCAAGGATCGAAAGGGATCAGAAAACTAAGTGGCAGATCACCTGTCTCGTCTAGAAGTTAGTAGTGAAGACGAAAATACACTTCAAATTGTCGACGCATTTTCTAATGAGAAGTTGTTTGCTGTCGACATAACCACGTGGTACCCGGATGTGGTTAATTACTTGGTATGTAGGAAGTTACCTTTGGGTGCCATAGGCCACAAGAAAGAAATATTTTTTTGCGATATAGAGAAATACTACTAGAATAAGCCATACTTATTCAAGCTATGCAATGACAATATAATTAGACGTTGTGTTCTAGAGGAAGAGATGCTTTCATTCTTGAAGCATTGTCACGATGCTCCTTATGGAGTTCATTTTGGTGGCATGAGAACTATTGCAAAGGTTCTTTAGTCAGGATTTTATTGGCCTACATTATTTAAAGACACCCACAACTTTGTGCACCATTGTGATCGATGTCAGGGCATCGGCTCTATATCTCGACACAATGAGATGTTACAACAGCTAATCATGGAAGTTGAACTATTTGACGTTTAGGGTATGGACTTCATGAGACCATTTCCAAGTTCGTTTGGAAATGTCTATATCCTAGTTGTTGTTGACTACGTATCAAAGCGGGTGGAGGCCATTGTAGTCCTAAAAGATGATGCAAGGACAGTGCTGAAGTTTTTCACAAGCATATACTTACTTGTTTTGGCACGCCTAAAGCATTAATCAACAACCAGGGCACTCATTTCCACTATAATTAGGTAACAGCTGCACTGAAGTGGTATAGAGTTAATCATAGAATGGCGACCACTTACCATCCACAAACCAACGGACAAGCAGAAGTATCCAATTGACAAATCAAGAATATTCTCAGAAGGTGGTGAATCCATCAAGGAAAGATTGGTATTCTCGACTTAATGATGCGTTGTGGGCATTAAGGACAGTGTACAAAACCCCACTTGGGATGTCGTCATATCAGCTTGTCTTTGGTAAAGCATGTCACTTGCCTGTGGAATTGGAACATACATCAATGTGCATGATCAAGCAAGTGAACATGGATTACGAGGCTGCTGGGAAGAAGAGGCTGTTAGACATCACTGAACTTGAGGAAATTAGGCGCAATGCCTATGAAAATGTTGCAATTTACAAGGAAAAGACCAAGCGCTTGCATGAAAAAATTATTTTGCAGCGATAATTTACTGCAGGTCAATAGGTGCTATTATTCAATTCTTAATGGTGCATTACACCTAGGTAAATTACGCTCATGTTGGTCTGGACCATTTGAAGTTTTCGAAGCATTTCCTCATGGTGCAGTCACAATTAAAAAGATATACATGATGGGCACCAATTTAAAGTGAATGGACAACGGTTGAAGCATTATTTTGGCCATGATTATCACAAACAGGAAGAGACCATTAAGTTGGTCATATTTTTCTAACCTCTCTTGTGACATTTTTATCATGTACTCTTAGTTTCTTTTTGTTTTTGTTTTAGCTTATTTTACTTAGTCTTTTTGCAAGATAAAATTCTCTCTTTTGTCGACGCATGCAGATCTCCTTGTCGAAGCACTAATCTACTTGTTGACTCATCAAAAAATCAAAACATATCAGGAAACAAATCATAATGTTTCATCCCTCAACACCCAACTGTTTGAATCGGTTTGAAAAGGTGTAATCTGATTGGACGCATTTACTATTGCAGACCTATTGTCCTTTATCTGTTGTATAACCAAACACGCCTCTCCATCTGCTCATTGTGCAGACTTTGCTATTCCAAAAATCCATTTTTATCCCCAAAATTGTCTTCCAGCTTACACCTTTATACCTTCTGACTACCTTTGCTTACCAACAAAAATGGCCAAAACCCGTGGGTCTGTAGAAAAGCCAACGAAATCTGTTACGAAATTTTCCTTTGCTGCAGTAGTTCGTGAAATAGAGCATCACTCATCCAAAGAGCTTGTGATGTTCCTTACTAAGGCAGCCAAAGATCGTTTCCAAGAGAATACGTTGAAACGGAACTATCATCTAGAGCAAGGTTTCTAGTTGTCGAGACAACAAGAACTTGGGAAACAAGTTCATAAAACCATCGCGAAGCTGGGATGGGAAATTTTTTGCCGACATCGGGAGAGCTACTTACTGTCCATGGAACGTGAGTTTTATGCAAATCTTACTGACAATAAGTCAAAATTTGTGTTTGTCCGTGAAGGTCTGATACCTTGGGATGTCACACATATCAACGCAATTTACAACATAACAATAGATGAGGATGAACATGTGGAGTTTATTGAGGAACTCACCGACGAAGGGGCTGATATTTTGGTAAGAGATCTCTGCATTGAAGGTGCTGTTTGGATGGGCTCAAACCCAAAAAATTACACAATGCACAAGAGATTTTTAACGTTACAGAGCAAAGTTTCGTTTCATTATTAACTGTAGACTGATGCCTTCCACCCACAGCCCAACTGTAACACTGGATCGGATGTGCTTGATACATTCGATCATTAAAGGGTGGAAGAATGATGTCGGTGTAATTTTACACTAAGAAATTACTGATTGTGCAGCTAGAAGAACTAACATATTGGTGTTTCTCTCTTGATAATGTGGTTGTGTTAGTAGTGGGGAGTTATGCCTCGTGAGGGAGAGGAGATATTGGAAAATAAGGTCCCTATAAATGAAGCCTCGGTCGAGCGGATGACTTGTGGGAAAGATACTCCCGTAGTCAAAATGCAGATGCAAGAAAGAAAAAGGGCAAAGCAAAAATAGATGACAATAGTGCAAATGTAATTGCAGATCCATCTTTGTGGCGCAAAGTAAAGAAAGTTGAAAATATCGTAGACTCCATCAACATCAGGTAGATAAAGCTTGTTACTGCTGTTAAAGACATGGAGAGGTCACAGAATCTATTTTATGCCTACACCGGGGCATGGAATAGTACTACTGTAACCACATTACGGCGATGAGCACCTCTTCCTGAGTTTCCTGTCTTCCATCCTATTATTCAAGAATATGAGTCTTCCACTGAGGAGGCTGACTTAGGGGATAAGGACCACTCTGTGGCTTCCTCTCAAATGGTAAATATTTCTGATGATGAAAAGGAAGTTAAATTAAGGGAAACAGAAGAATGTTTAAGGAATATTGCGTGCTTATTCGAGGATGAATTTATTGCTAGTCTAGATGCCATTATTGCTGAAGACGAGACCCCTACTGATGGGGAGGACATACAAGTGGAAGAAGAAGAATGAAAAGAAGAAGAAAGAGGGGAAGGAAAAGAAGTCTAGGAAAATTCAATTGAAGAATTTATCCCTGAACCTACAGTTGTGGGTGCAACAACTGAAGATTTGGCACCACCTGAAGCAAGTCAGGCGGAGGCTGTGATTGCAACTAATGAGGATCACAATCAGTTAGCTATCGTGGTCTATACTGGACCACTCGAAGTGATCCACCCAACAGAAACCAAAGTCGATGATGTCGGGGCAGAGCCCAATACTGAGGAGCAATCTGAAGATTAGGCCAAGCCAAAAGAAAGAAAAAGAAAGTGTGTCAAGGATAAGAAGCACCGCAAGGAAGAGAGGAAGCGCAAGAAGAAGAAACATCATGCAGCCACATCAACGGCTGCAACAAATTGAGTTAGTTTTAGTTTTCATGCATATCATGTAACTGTAATTTAATTGTCACCATATTCCCTTTGATATTGCATTTTAATTTTCACTGCATTTGCATTGTCATTGCATTTCCATTTGTCATTGTAAATTAATGTCAGTGCATTGGGGACAATGCAGACTTTAAGTTTGAGGGGAATGTATATGGGGCTGGAAATGTAATTGCACCCACATTTCAAAAATTTGTCTTTTTAAGTTTAATGAAGCATGCAAGATTATTGCAATTATGCTTGAAATTTTTTCATCTGATGCTTAATTTTAGAATCATGTGAAATGTTAATGAATGAGTTGGATTAATTTGATTGAATGTTGTATCTTCAATTCTTAGATGAATGATTTAGATTGCATTAGTAATGGATGAGTAGTATCATTCCTTGAATCATGAATGAATTTACCATCTGCAGCTTGTTGTATATAATTATAGTTATAAATAAAAGACACTCTAATGTGGGTGTATTGTGAACTGTCAAGGGGGAACACTCCAATGCAAGTGTGAGAAAAAGTAATCTAGCCAAAGGTTGCCACTATAAGAGTATGTATCGATGCAATTACATACTCCCTAGGGGTTTGTTGCACCCCATCATTACTTCTAATGAACAAGAGTATAGTAATGCAACGACGTCCCTCAGTCACATAAAAAAATTATATATATTACTGTACAAGAAAAGTTGTTTTGGTAAAAAGAATTTAGGATTTAAAGCATGATGATGGCATTGATGAAGTTTCAATTTAAACTATTCATGTTTATGAATTCTCGATGCAATATTTTGTCATTTAAATGTGATTCATTCATTGGAATTTTAGATGATTTAAGTTGCTAGAATGATCATTGCTTTGATAAAATTTTTGCTATAACCTTACTAATTTCTATTTTACTTGATGACAAGTAAAAACTCAAGTTTTGGGGGTGTGATAGTACTAGACTGAACCATTGATTTATCCCTACTTATTGTTTAAGTTGTTCCCATTTAGTCATCTTTAGCGTACATTTTTAGCATTTTTTATTTAGTTATTGCATTTTCTAACTTAATGGAACTCAACCTAATTGCTTTTGAATTTATGATATTTTTACTACTAATGTCGCTGCACTAGTCTATTTAGCATTGCACCCAGAATTGTCGCTGCAGGAACCTATTTAGAATTATCGTTGTGTAAATATGTTCAAAGTTGTCGCTGCATAAAAGTTCTAGAATTGCACCCAGAACTGTTGCAACATCTGACAACAGTTTGGTTAACACACCAGAAATGCGTGAGTTGTACAACTGGTGTAACCAACTAGTACGGCTAGAGAATGCAAGATCTGGAAGGAAGGACACTTGTACTATTCAGCTACAGTACAGTTAAATACTGATAAGAATGAAAGAGAAAAGCTCTCTTATCTTCACTTCTTCCAAATTGATTATCTTCAAAAAATCCATTTCTCAAAGCTTGCATCCATGGCAGCTTAACTTATCAAGGGCGACTTGTCGCAGAAGAGGAGGCAAATCTACTGCTGACGAGGAGCATACTAGGTGCGACACAATAGGAGAGTAAGGGAGCAAATTGAGTAGCCTAGGGATAGTATGCCCCATTTGTTATATTATTTCTCTTTCTTAAACGTTGGTAATTCATGTTATTTCAAGCTGTATGGAATTACATTTGACATTTAGACTAAATGATATCTATTTCAATCTTGCCTTTACTATATCTTTGGGTTTAATTGTTTTGACCATGGAAGTGTGATTGCATCACTGTCACTAGAAGGTGCAGCGACAAATTAAATTAACAAGCAAGACAACGGAAGTTTCTTAGGGACTGAAGGAATTTAATCCACTTGTTCTTGAATATGTTGCATTACCAATACTAAAAGGTGTGGTTAGTGCGCATGTTTAAGTCTTAGATCTAATGGAAAAACCCAGTTTGGTAAGACATTCATTGTGCCTTATTGCAGCGACAATTACCTATTATCTTTAACCTTGTGAGCCACACTTAGTTTGTTGCCAACTATTCACATCAGGAACCCCATTTCATTATTACCGTATTACTTCTTTAATTTTACATTACTGCTTCGACAATCCAATCTCATAATTTTATTTCATTTACTTGTTCATTGCACTGACAATTATAGACAACAAATATTCATCCTCATGGGATTGATATCCGACAAGCTACACATATGTCTACTATACTTGCATCGACAGTCTACGCTTGCACATATTTACTGTGACGTTCATAGCGCGATCAATAGCCTTCCTTGAGTGAATGATGGAGATGGTGGGTTTTAGATTAGGGAGAAAGAGATGGGAGAGATGAAGAGATTTGAGAGAGCTTTTGAAGTGTTTAAGTAATAGAATAGATTTAGATTAAGGGTAGTATATATAGGATGGAAAAATTACGGTTTTAGGGTTAGAAAATCGGGTAAAACATGGGTTAAAATGTCAGGTTACGCGATTGGGTAGGATCGATCCTATTGAAATTACAGACACGTAGGTACTTTGTGTCGCGACAAACTCTTCAGTAATTGTTTTTTCGCAACATAGACTCTCATGTCACGACATACTAATTAGTACCGAAATTTTGTGAAGAGATGGTAGGTTGACTCCTTTGTTGCAACATTATCGGCGCATGATGCATCATTGATGGACCTTGGGGTATATTGGTGTATATATAAAAGTAAAGATACTTATTAAAGCTCACCAGAATTGTTTGGCAAGGCAGTTAGTGTGCACTTCGACACTCTAGAATAGTGCGTTGTGTCACTGTTAGTCCAGCAGTTGTCATGCCAAGCTACCCTCTGGCGTTTATCTCTTTCCCAAAATTTTCCTTTTCGTCCTACATTTATCACTGCCATTTCCTTTCTTCTATCATATCTGTCAGTGATGGGTATGAATTTAGTCCACCACGTGACCTTATGACTGCTTTCATTATTGGGCCACTTATAGAAATTGTAAGCTCGATCATGATACCCTAATAGCTGCTCAGTTACTTTTTTCAGTAAGAATAATTCTCTTAAGGAATTTTCTTTTAATTGCATTGGTTTTGCAGCTATCTCCTCCCAATCACAGCCGACATCACATATTCCCATGAATGATATTTCTCTACATGGTTCTCGAAACCATCACAAGGGTTGAACTTTCCATGAATGTGTTTCCATCCTCCGTGAGGACATAATTATTTTAACATCCAAAGACCAAGGTGATGGCTCATATATGTAAATCTCTCCTGTTATCTGACGTGTATGAAAAATCCCAATATTATTAATTTCTCTGGGAATCTACTCTGACAGAGAGAGGTTGTACATTATGGTCATTTCCCATTCAAAACCTGGTTCTTGATCCATAGAGTCTTCAATTGTCAATATTTCTTCTGTGTGCCTATCCATAACAGGGACTAACTGAAGATCTATACTCTGTAAGTGAAGACCATTACCCTAATCCAAAGGGATCACTTTTTCACTGGATTGAGGTTCATTCTCGATTCCCAAAATATTTTCAACTTCCTCCTCCAATAATGGTTCGTAAATATTCTCGCTATTCTGGTCAAACAGATTCCTCAGAAATTTCTTTGTCCTGCTCAACACATGGCCTCTCCTCTTGTTCTTTTCGTTTGAGTTCTGGAAATAATCTTTCAAAAGATTTGTTACTACGTTGGTTAGGGATCGAGATCTCTTCTCGAAGTTGACCCAACTAACCTCTGATTTTTCTAGATCCCCAATCTTCATAATATCCGTCCTTTTGTTAATGTCATCGTCATAATTATATTCTTCATCTGAACACATATAATAGTAATCATCCATGGTAAGAAAAGAGCGCAAGGCAGTTGGATGAAAATAGTTAACCTAAAAAACAAAAAATTGTTAGTATAGTTCATCCGTAACTATATCCTAAAATTTCCTAATTTTTCAAGTAACAATGCAAAAACAAAAATCATTAAGACGTTGCCTCCCCGACAATGGCACCAACAACTTGACTGCCTCTGAACGTACTCCCATTTGGTGTGTATTTTTAGGGCATCCACAAGTATACGAGTTAGGTTGTAATATAGTTTGTTACAACGAAATAGTTGGTAGTATTCCAAGGATCGTACTCAGAGGAGACTTTAAGCAATAGTGATTTAGATCCTTGTAGAGAAAAGAAGTAATTAGTATTTTCTTTAGGTTTATAGTACGAAAGTGAAATGAAGAGTTTTTATTTTAGAACATAAAGTTAAAGGAAATAAAGTAAAGGAAAGAGATAAGTAGATTTGATAAACAGATTTGGGGAGATTAAGTCACTTCCGTATGAATTCTTCAACCATCAGTTTTAGGGACTTTACTTCAATCAACTAGTCGTTACCCTAGCAGGATCTTCTGATCTTCCACCAATATAATGAGTCAATTGAGACTACTTATCGCTAGATGTCACAGTCTAAACTGGTTTGAGGTAAAGATGTTCACGAATAGGCAATACCAATTTTGGGTTCATTTCCACCTAGATAACTTTCTAAGTTGTCAAGCCTAGTGTTTGTTTCTCGTTCTTCCTTTCCCAAATAGTTGATCCGATTGAAAAACCCTATATACAATTGTTCAATATTCATACTTCCACTCCTTAATCCCTCACAATGAGATTAGTTCCTCATGGTTTCTCTAAACATAATAAAAACAATAATATAATTGAACATAAGATTGAATCAATGAAGTAAAAGAAACTCGCATTGTATAGAAATTTGTTGGGAAACAATTTCACAATTGTTTATACGAAGTTACAAATCTCATTTCCAAATGAAAAAGAAATTAACAAAGGAAATTGAAACTAAAAACTAAAGTTGTGGAAAACCCTAATGCTAAAGGTCCTATTTATAGACTTGGACTGTCGTTTTTCTGAACCTTAGTTCTGTTGTCGTTACTCGTGTTTAAGTGGCATTGTAAAGATCAAAATGCCCTTCACTTGATGTAAAATTCGCATCAAAGAGTCGATGTCACGACACAAAGGAGCCATGTCACGACGAATAGGTTAATCCACTCCATTTGGGCAATTATATAAGCGTTGTCATGAGATAAGTAAGGTACGTCGCGACAAAGAAGTGAGGTCCGATATTCTTCAAATTTGGTCCCTTTGTTGCGACATAGAGTAGTCTGTGTCGTGACATTGTGATCAACTTCATACATATTTGACTTCTAAGGGTCTCCTGTACATTCACGAAGTACATTAGCTAACCCTTAGTCCTTAAGCGGCCTTAAAGACAATGAAAAGCACCTTTTTGCTCTTTTTACATAGTTTATTGAAAAACATAAAACTAAACCAAATCCTTAGGAATAAAAGAAAAATACTTAATTTCAAGCTCTTAAAGTATGAAAACTAGTTCAATCTGCTAGGTAAAAAACCAGCAGATCATCTATCAAGTGTACACAATCATTATCAAGTGTACCGAGTGATATAAAAAATCTAAGGAGTTTTGGTAAGGAACATTGTAAGGTAGTGGCTTTGTGAAGTGGTAAGACTTTGGAACCCAAGGTGATTGATATTGACGATGAACCCATTGAGAAATAGGAAAGTCAACCAGCTATTGAAATTCCTGCACCAGAAGAGCCAGAATTTGCAAAGTATAATGAGGTAAAATCTACACCTCAAAATTCTGATGATTTAACTTCTTCTTTAGATGCAGATTTACCTCCTTAAAAAATTTGTCCAGTTCAGCCGAAAGTTTCATTGCCTCCATACCCTCAAATACTACAGCAACATAAGCAAAAATAGGAGGTGCAATTCAAGAAGTTTTTGAATGTTTTAAAGGAACTTCACATCAATATCTCGTTGGTGAAAGCTTCAGAGCAAATACCCAATTATGTGATGTTCATGAATGATATATTGTTCAAGAAGAAAAGGCTTAGTGAGTATGAGACTGTAGCCTTGACAAAGGAGTGTAGTGCGTTCCTACATAACAAGTTGTCGCTGAAACTAAAGGACCCTAGAAGCTTTCCGATACCCTGTAATATTGGAGAATCTTATTATGGTAAAGCTTTGTGCGACTTAGGAGCAAGCATCAACTTGATGCCTAAATCTATTTTCAAGCTATTGGGAATAGGTGAAGTAAGACCAACGACTGTGACACTTCATATAGCGGATCGATCTTTAGCATATCCCGAAGGAAAGATCGAGGATGTTTTGGTAAGAGTTGATAAGTTTATTTTTCCTCATGATTTCATTGTCTTAGATTTTAAAGCAGATAAGGAAGTGTCGATCATCCTTAGGAAACCTTTCCTAGACATGGGAAGAATGTTAATTGATGTGCAAAAAGGAGAATTTACCATGCGAGTTCAAGATGATAAAGTAACATTTAACATTCTTAATGCTATGAAATTTCCTTATCCAACGAAAGAGTGTTCAGTTATGGAATAGTTAGAAACCTTGGTTTCTATGGAAAGGAATTTTATGGAAGACCCATTAGAGAATGCTTTAGAGTTTGACCCATTGGAAGATGAAGAAAGTAGTGAAAACATGGTTTTTATGGAAGCCAATCTGAGAGACTATGTTCAACTAACATGGTTTAAATCATTGGAGTTGGAAGCTCGTGAAAATGTGCAACTGAAGTTGTCAATCAAGGAACCACCTAAACTTGAACTAAAGGTACTTCTTTCCCATTTGAAATACGTTTATTTGGGTAACTATTTTAATTTTCCTACGATTATTTCAGCAGAATTAACGACACATCAAGAGCAGCAACTAATTTTTGTTTTAAAGAAATTTAAAAAAGCAATTGGTTGGACCATAGTTGATATTCGAGGAATAAGCCCTTCCTTCTACATGCATAAGATTATCTTAGAGGAAGGTGAGCGAGCTTGAATCGATGGGCAAAGGAGACTCAATCCTATCATGAAAGAGATAGTACACAAGGAAGTGATCAAGTGGTTAGATGTGGGAATTATCTACCCTATCTTAGATAGTTCATGGGTAAGTCTAGTACAATGTGTACTGAAGAAAGGTGGACTCAAGATTGTTAAGAATGAATGTAATGAGTTAATTCTGAAGAGAATTATTACAAGTTGGAGAATCTGTATTGACTATAGAAAGTTGAACAAAGCTACTCAGAAGAATCATTTTTCGTTGCCTTTTATGGACCAGATGTTAGATCGACTGGCAGTTAATGAATTTTACTATTTCTTGGATGAATATTTGGGATATAACCAAATAGTTGTAACCCCGAAAGATTAACATAAAATGAGTTTTACTTGCCGTTACAATACATTTTCTTTTAGGCAAATGCCTTTCTATTTATGTAATATACCTGCAACATTTCAAAGATGAAAGATGACAACATTTACTAATATGGTCGAAAATTTTGTTGAGGTTTTCATGGATAATTTTTCTGTTTTTGGAAATACTTACAATGTTTGTTTGAGTAATTTTGTTAAGGTATTTAAGAGATGCGAGGAGACAAATCTTGTCCTTAACTGGGAGAAATGTCATTTTATGGTTAAGGAGGAAATTATCTTTGGACATAAGATTTTCAAAAGAGAAATTGAAGTTGACAAAGAAAAGGTGCACGTAATTGAAAGATTATCTCCTCTAGTTAGTGTGAAAAGAGTTAGAAGTTTCTTAGGCCATGCGGGTTTTCACCGAAGGTTTATCAAAGATTTTTCAAAAATTTCTAAGCCTTTGTGTTTATTGTTAGAGAATGATACAATTTTCAATTTTAACAAAGCATGCTTGGAAGCCTTTGAGGAGTTGAAAAGTCAGTTAATCTCAGTCCCAATAATCGTTACACCATATTGGAACTTACCTTTTGAGTTTATTATGATGCAAGCGATTTTGTCGTTGGAGCAGTGATGGGTCAAATAAGAAGCAAAGTGTTTCACTCTATCTACTATGCAAGTAAAACTTTTATAAGAGCTCAACTCAACTATATGATAATTGAAAAAGAACTCTTTCTTATAGTTTTTGATTTTGACAAGTTTCGTTCATATTTTATAGGTACCAAAGTTACAGTGTTTACTGACCATACGACCACTAAATACTTACTCGTAAAGAGGGATGTTAAACCGAGGCTAATTCGATGGATACTCTTACTTCAAGAATTTGGCCTTGAGATCCAACATAAAAAAGGTGTTGAAAATAAAGTAGCTGATCATCTGTCAAGGTTGGAACAAAATGAGGTAACTCATTCATTTGCTTCTATCAACAAGAATTATCCAAATGAGAATATCTTCGAGGTAAGCCAAATTCATGAAACACCTTGGTTTGCTAATTTTACCAATTATTTATAGCATGTGGAATAATTCCTCGAGAAATGGCATACCAACAAAGGAAGAAATTCCTTCATGATAGTTGGTATTATTTCTAAGAGGATCCATTTTTGTTTAAAAAATGTGTCGATAACATAATCAAGAAGTGCGTAGCTGAAAGTGAAATTAACGAGTTCTTACACTACTTCCATTCATCTTTGAGTGGGGGACTCTTTGGTGGTTCCCATACTATAGCAAAGATCTTACAAGTTGGGTTCTTTTGGCCTATAGTGTTTAAGGATGCATATACATACGTGAAAAATTGTGATAGATGCCAGAGGACCAGTAACATATCAAGGAGGAATAAGATGTCCTTGACAAACATCTTAGAAGTTGAATTGTTCAACGTATGAGGCATTGACTTTTTAGGCCCATTTCCTTCTTCTTTTGGAAACAAGTATATCTTAGTTGTTGAGGATTATGTATCCAAAGGGGTTGAAGCCGAAGTATACCCAACAAATGATGTTAAGGTAGTCATGTAATTCCTACATAAGCATGTGTTTACATGGTTTGGGATTCCAAGAGCTATTATTAGCAATGAAGGATCTCATTTTTTAAATAAATGACTTAAGTGGTTGCTTGACAAGTATGATGTGAAACATAAGATTGCTACTGCCTATCACCTACAACCAAATGGGTAAGTTGAAATGGTGAATCGTGAGATTAAAGGTAATCTTGAGAGGGTAGTACGCCCTAGCAGAAAAGATTGGTCTCGAAGGCTCGATAAGGCATTATGGGCTTATCGAATAGTGTTTAAGACACCAATAGGAATGACTCCTTATTAGTTAGTATTTGGAAAGGCATGTTAGTTGCCATTGGAATTGGAAAATAAAGCTCACTAGACTTCGAAGTAATTAACTTTGGATCTTAAGCAAGCCGATGAGAGAAGGATGTTACAACTTGATGAATTAGAAAAGTTGATGTTATTTTCATACAAGAATGCTAAGATATATAAAGAGAAATCTAAGAGATGGCATGACAATCGTATACAACCTTGTGACTTTAAAGAAGGTCAGAAAGTGTTGTTGTTTAAATTAAGGCTAAGGTTATTTCCTCAGAAACATAAATCCTGATGGACTGGTCCTTTCACCATTCACAAAGTTTGTCCATATGGATTCGTTGAATTGTACAACAACTATGGAGGTACATTTAAAGTTACGTCTCAAGCGTTATTGGGATGGTGAAGTTGAGCGGGTTGAACCCTCGTTTAATTTAATAGACCCTTAATTTTTCATGTCTTTACTCTTTAATAAATAACTAGAAATTATTTTTTTGAATTAATACATTTAATTAATTCTATCTAAGGAGATTGGAACTTAAGTGGGGCCGTTGTGACCCCCTTCAACTTTTCTTGAGAATTAATTCAATGTAACCTTTTAAGAATAAATTTATTATTAACTTTGAAATTTTGATTTTTATTTTCATTTTAATTTTTGTTTTTAATTTTAATTTTATTTGTTTATGTTTTATAAGGGGTCAATTTGACCCAAGTACTAATCAGTTTATTTTCAAATAGTCCAATTTGTAACTACAGTTGGGCTTGAGGTCCAAAATAGCAAAGAGGAAAATTTTACCCAATATTATCGTCCAAAAAAGGGTCTCAAACCCTAATTTTGTTGTCACCATCTTTCCCTTTCTTTCTTTGCCGCCTAAGCAACTCCATGAAGCTAAATTTTTTCTACATATTACCCTAATTTATCACTCTATAAACCACTCTTTACCACCATATTTTTCACAACCCTTCAAGCAACAATCTCCCTAGCCACCCACATCTTTTTCCTCTTGCCGACAGCCTCAAATCCCGAAGAAACTCCCCAATTTTCTTCCGTTGTCGCAAAATCTCCCAATCATCGTCGCAATAGTCTTGCTAGAGTAACCCTATCGTCGTCGTACACCCATTGTCACCAATTCCATTACCGTCGTAAGGTTGTCACCGCAGTAAAATCCTTGTCTTTCCTATCCTTTACCAAAATTCTGCCAAATTTTCGAGAAAAATACCATGTCTCGCAAAAGAACTAGATCTTCTAAGACTTCTACCAAAAATACAATTGTGATTCAAGATAAGGAAGTAAAAGAAAGGTTTGATTCAATCTTCAAGAATCAACCTATGATACTAGGAAAAGGTTTTCACTTGAAGAGAACCTATATGATGGTTGTACCTTTGCCAATTCGAAAGAAGACTGATGGTCTTAATTGGAATCACTTTTGTGATGCACATTCACTTTTCAATGAAGAATTAGTTCGAGAATTCTATGCCAGATTGACTATACAAGAAGCTACGGAGGTTATCGTTTGTGAAAGGAAGATACCCCTTATTTCTAAGTCCATTAATTATTTGTTTAACCTACTTGATGTTGAAAAAGATGAGTACTTTCCCATGATGACCACTATTAATTGGGATTTTCTTCAACAAGTGCTTAATGTTATTACAAATTTGGGATCCCAATGGATTATAAGAAAGTGTGGCAGTCATTCTTACTGAAGAGAATACCTAAAACCGATAGCTAAGGTATGGTTTTATTTTATTCGATATAGCTTCATGCCTATCTCACATAGTTCTATCATCTTGATGGAATGAATGCTTTTGTTGTATGCGATATTGATAAAAAGGTCTATCAATGTTGGGAGAATTATTCTTAAGGAGATCCATGATTGTGCTAAAAGGAAGACAGGAAGTGTCTACTTCCCATCATTGATTACTTCATTTTGCTTAAGGGCCCAAGTTAAAACAAAAGCAAATTTGAAGGGTCATTATGTTCAAGGTTGCATCACAATCTATGACTTTGAATGATTAGTGGAGAGTGTTCATGAGTTGAACCAAATTGAACCAAGTGAACCAAATAAACCAGAAACCGATGAGTCATCAAACAAAACTGAAATTGAAGCTGACTTAGTTGCTGATACAGAAGAAGTAGAATCTGAAGAGGAACCAAACAGTCCTAAACTAATTGAGGAACCAAACATCTCTGAACCAAGAGATGAGCCGAAGGTTGATGAGCCAGTTGAGCTAAGTATTGATCCTGAATTGACTATGCCAATGCCCACTCCTTCGAACACTTTAAAGAAATCGAAATTGTCAATTATGATGAATGTGTGTAAATTTAAGCACAATCAATAGTAGGCCTACTGGAGATATGCAAAGATTGGATATGATTCAATCAGAAATAATTTTAAGAATATCTTTAATACTTTTATTCCTGAGTTCCTAGATTTTATCTCCGAGACATGGAAGGAAGAGGACAAATATGAAATCGAGGATGGAACTTAAGACAAGGAAGACAAGGGGGATGAGTCAAATAAACAAATGGGGGGATTCTTATCTTTATTTATTTATTCTTAGGTCATTATGTTTTTGTTTTTATTTCTTAGTTAGGACTTTGCTTTCACATAGTAAAACATTGCAAACATGAATAAGCTTAACACCACTTTATTAAAAAAGACTAAGTGATGTGGTAATAGGAATGAACATGTCTAGGATTGGATTTTTAAGAGAGACTTGGTATTTAAGCAGTTTTCATGACTCACCTCTCTTTTCTTACAACCCTACTTGGTGTTCAGTTTTCATCCATTTCTTTGTTTACAAAATGAGGACATTGCTTCTTTTTAAAGGGAATAAGGCAATATTTGCATGAATTTTTTTTAAAAAAATTTCCAATATGTTTCAATCCTTTTACATAATTATGCTTTAATAAATGAATGTGTAGAGAAAATTTCTATTAATAAGTTAATTCAAACGCAAGCATGATTGCTTATTTTATATAAGTTGAATGTATGTTATCTTGAGTTGTGGAATGCTTGTATGTCTTTAGTCTTGGGTAATGCTCGCCATGAAATTTTAATTTTCCTTAAGAATAGACATGTATGAAGGTTTAGTCTTTAGAATTGACTTAGTAACCTTCTCGAGGCAAAATCCTAGGTGGCATGAGAATCTAAATATGATATAGGCATATTTTCTTTGGATCGTTTGAGCCTTTCAAGTCCACCATATGATATTACCCCTTGAAACTTTAATTTTGAGCCTAATGGCATGTTTATTACAAATTACCTACATCATAAGTCATATTACCATCTTTTTGAGTTATCCTATGTTTGTGGACCCATCTTAACTAAGTTTTCTTGGTGATCAATATTTGAGGAAAAATACGAAAAGAACATGCTCAAATAAAAAAAAGAAAGAGTGAAGAAAAGTTTGCTCAAATTCTGAAAAAATTTATGAGCATGAGTTCAAAATAAGTTTTGGGGTGTTCCAAAGACACATTCAAAAGAAGGTTGTGTTACAAAGGATCCAAGACAAAGTCAGGGTTAAGAATATTGAAACCAAAAATTGACTTCTCTTAAATTCCTACCCTTAGCCTAGCCCCATTACAACCTTACAAAAGACCTATTGATTTTATGATTATGTCGCCTACATTTGTGGAGAGGAATTGATAAGTTCAACGTATGAAGATCGCAAAATAAACCTTATGATTGCTTTGTTTAAGATTGATAGTGATATTATGTTGAATGGTAAATGTTGCAAACGACTTTAAAATGCATGCAAACTATAACTCATGTTGGCATATCTTAATACTTAGCATGAAATTTTGGAGTAATGTTTGCAAGCGAACTACTTATCAATAAGAAGAGTCTATGATTATGATTTTTTCGATGTATGATTATGTGCCAAAAATTGATACTGCTCACATATTGCAATATTGCTTTAGCAAAAACTTTGCTGTGCATGAACATTACTTGGGACGAGTAATGGTTTAAGTTTAGGGTGTGTAAACTTGAAAATATATAGGATTTTTCTATAGAATGATATTAGACCCGAGTAATTGTTTAATAAATTGATGAATTTGTCTTAAATGTTAATCTTGGATATGAAACTCCTAAATATATGATTTTGTGCTTTATTATATGGTTTTTATGCATAAATTGGCCTATTTTTTTATATTTATTTAACTTGTCCATGATATTAATTTAATAAAGCATGATTTAAAATCATTTCATAAACATGAATTATTTCATGTACATTGGACGGCTAAGGCTATGTAATTTGGGTCATTAAATTATTTAATTTAACCCAATTAAATTATGGAAGTAATTTGGACAGGTCTGGCTGTTTAATTGGGTCATGAAAACTGTCTAATCCAAGAGGGAGGAGCCCAAATTTGGCACGAGCAATTGGCTGCCCAACAAGGAGATTTGGAATATTTCTTGGAGGTCCTTAGAATTGAAGACGAATCAAAAATTATCTACGAAGATTACCTTTGACTCCATTCAAGTCCCTGCTTGATTTTAGCATGATTGCATGCTTAAATCAAGCAAAAACCAAGCACTAACTCCACAAAGAGTGGTCAGCCATGCATGGGAGAAAATGGGGGGATCCTTCATGCTATTTTTAGTAAACCGATCACTCATCTTCACCTATAAATTTGGCCTCCATTCTCACTTCTCAAATCATCTCTCACTCATTCATTTCTCTCATTCTCTCATTCTTAGCTCTATTCTTTTCCCACCCATAACATTCATTTCCTTTCCTTCAAATTTTAGCCAGCAAAAGCTTCTGAAAGATCATCCCTTGGTCGGCCACCTTGAAGAGCCATCAGCAAATGAGCCAAAGCAAGGATCGAAGGGTCATCTTCAATCAAAGTCCGCATGATAGCCACTTCGATAGAGATTATTCTTTCTCTTCCTGTTGTTTAAATTCATCATGTTTGCTATATGTTCTTCAATCTTCCCATCAACAATGGTAGCTTAATTTTGTTTAAGCTAGGATGATTACATTAATTTAATAAAATTTATTTGATTCATGCTTATAATATTTGTGCATCAATCTATCACGTTTTCAATTAAATTCAAGTATGTATTTCATTCATACGTGATTGGATGCATTAGAATTAGTTTACCAATCCGAACCAGACATCAGCTAATAGACACAATAATTGAAACATGCATGCTTAATTCATATCCGACCTAGAATGAATTGAAGATTCGTAATAACTTGAATGAGCTCTATTACCTTGCATGGCTTTTAGGTTCATGAGATTAAATTCTTTCAAACCGACCCAGTCCCTATTACTTCACATGAATATAAAGAAACCCTTAGTTTAATATGATCAGTAAAATATGTATTTTACTAAGTAAAAGATTCTGAAAGACTTAATTTGGTTTCCAAGCCCATGAAAGATCAAGTTGCCATGGAATGTTTTTTGAATATTATTAAGCATGATAAGAATGAATTGAATTGATTAACGTAATTTTCCTAGCCTATGCATGTTATTGATTGTTGAGATTGTGTTTTCTGCTACTAAAATCCATTCATTCATTTAGATAATTATCATATTAGGTTTAATTGCATTTAGGGATCAATTGCATCTAGTTACTTTTATTTAATTTTAATCAAAAACTCTCACAAATATATTGTGCTTTCACTACCAAGTTGTTAGCATTAATTTTACAAAATAAAGATTAACACATATAGTCCCTACGGAGACGATAACTCTTTTACTTACTTATAACTTGATAACGACTATGTAAACTTGCACAAACCTACGCGTATCAATAATTTAATACCTACTAACGAAAAAGGACTTGCTTGGATTGCCCCACAAAACCACATCGCCCACACCGAAACGCTACTAATCTACATTTATATTAAAAGGAGTGAGTGAGCTTCAACAAGCTTAGTGAATGTTCAGAACAATTACTATGCAAACAAGCCATTATGCATAAACAAAATAGTCATATAATTTATTCACAATATTACCAACTTTAATCTCATATTACATACATTTTAACATCTTTCATGGGTTCATTTACACATAAATCACATTAATATTGAAGCATAAATCACATTAATATTTAAGCATACACATTAATATTTAAGCACAAATCACACTAATATTTAACACATTTAATGATAATTTAGCTCTTGATGTTATGAAACATAAAGTGGGCACTATCACCACACATCGGATACATGAATCTCCAAACACACCAAAAGACTCATAGAGTCGAACATATCCCAAAAGTGTAGCATATAGCTAACACTCTTCTTATTTCCCCTCAGATATTCCGTTGAATGGAGCTTAGCTCACATTCTCTTATCTCTCCAAACATGTACCAGAGCCTCAATGCCTAAATCAGGTACATATATAGGTGACTACTTACAATCTTATGGCATGTCAACTATATACAATGGTCTCATAAGGTCACAAGGTCAAAATATCCACATTATTCTCACACATTTACTTATCGATTTTTTGCACATCATCACTTTATATTCATATCATTAGCATAATATATTCATTGTCACATGGCATGAATAACATACCCGCATATTTATTGTCTCATGGCGTGAATAACATACTCACATATTTACTATCACATGGCATGAATAACATACCCACATATTTATTGTCTCATGGTATGAATAACATACCCACATATTTACTGTCTCATGGCATGAATAACATACCAACATATTTACTTTCACAACAGTCATCACAAGCTTATAACACATGTCATAGTGATAGCATTACAAATGACATATATTCTCTCCCTAATTTGGTGTTTTAATTGTCTCTTTTGTATCTTATTTAGCATGCATCATGAGCATTTCATACTTAATTTTTATATTTTCTAACTCATTGCTAGTTAGTTTAAATTCTTGTTATTTTTATCTCTTTTTGTACTAATGTCACCGTAAGTAGTCGATGTATTGCACCTTAGAATTTTTAGCGCAGGAACTCAGCCCAAAAGATCAATGCTGGGAAAAGAATGCAACCACAAGATTAGCTTGGAATTGCGATCGGAGATGTCACCGTACAGAACCTGAGCCTCAAATGAGTAAACTCAAGCTGAATTCACACCTGAAAGCACCACCGCAGGAAAATCACAAGTTGTCGCTACAATTAATGATCTCAGATTACGCCCAGTACTGTAGTGACAACCTGCAGATCTCTGAAGAAAACATCAAATCTACGTGAGTGCACAGCTGTACTATAACTAACTTTGATAGCTGCAAAAAAAATTAGGTCTGGATCTGAGAATGGGAGGCTAAAATCTATAACTTTTGAAGGCTATAAATAGAGGAATGAAGATGGAAGAAATCATTAAGAGGTAAAGGAATTAAATTCTGTAATTACTTCATGTTTTGGAGATTTAAGTTGGAACGGCGAGCTGATGGAGCAAAGGAGCAACCACTTCTAACGAGGAGTGCTCGATGCAACACAAGAGGAGTGATTAAGGAATAGTCCTAGTAGTCTAGAGATAGTAAGCTTTGATTGTATTCGTTAATCCCTCTTTTATGCTAATGGATTCTAATGACATTTGAATGAATGCGAGAGCATCTTTCATTGTTAAATTACTTTGATTCTTATTTAATGCTTTTTATCTGTTTATTCTTGGATCTAACTGCATTAAACACGAGGGTGGCTTTGCAGTCTACCGACATCGAGAGATGCGGTGACAAGTTAGGTTAACAAGCAAGACAATGAGAGTTGTTTAAGATTAGAAGAGATTCTAGTCACTTGTTTTTGAGTGCACAAAGTAGCTCACACCGAGAGGTGGGGTGATTGTGGGTACTTGAGTCTCGAGTAAATGGAGGACTGTTATTGGTAAGAATTCATTGGAGCATCATTGCTCAAATAATTCATCTATCCAATACATTGTCGACGCATCCAGCGTTGCAACTTAGTAAAATCATTGATCCACTCAATCCTTTCCACTTAATCACATTTACATTTTTTGCATTTAAATATTCAACACTCAACATTCAAACACTTTGATTTACTTTCAATTGTTCTGACATTAGACCTTTGACATTTAACTCTGATTGCATTGACAGTATTAATCATTTTAGTGTGCAGATACGACATAATTACGCTGACATCTTTACTCACATTTTCTCTAATCCTAGCTTTAGTTGCTTCAACATTTAAACATCAAGAACTCATTCCTCGTGGGATCGATATTCGATAGAATTGTTCTATCAACTATACTTGCATCAACGTGTGTTTGCTTGCACAATCGTTGTCACGTTGCAAACGCGATCAAGTTTTGGTGCCGTTGTCGGAGACTGACGTTTGTTTGATATTTACTATTGTAGTAGCAATTATTTCTTACTTAACTTTTTGTTTTTACTAATCTGTCTAATTTTCTTTTGTTGATTTTCTTTTATTTTTTAAGTTGCATGTCCACAAGAAGAAATTCTAAGGATATTGTAAGCTTTGACCCATAACTTGAGAGAACACTTCGAAGGAAGAAACAAGAGCAACGAAAAATAGCTGGTAACAACAACAATAATAATTTACCACCATTGCTGCCACAAGATGGAGTTCCTCAAATACCGCTACCACAAATAAATAATTTACCACCACCGCCTCCACAAAAAGAACAAGTGCAAAATAGGATAATCCGAGATTTTGTTATTCCTATCATTGATGATTTACAACCAGGATTGGTAAGACCAGCTATTAAAGCTGGAAATATTTGAGCTGAAATCGATGATGTTTCAGATGCTAAATTCGAATGGGCAATATTTTGGTCTACCTCATGAAGACGCAATAGAACACTTAAAATCATTTTTGCTTATTTTTGCATCTTTTAGTCAACACGGTGTCCCTGATGATACTTTAAAAATGCAATTATTTCCTTATTCATTGCAGGGTAAAGCGAGAACATGGTTCTTGGGATTGTCAGCTGGATCCATCATATCCTGGAATGCGCTAGTAACGCAGTTTGTTTTGTGTTTCAATTCGCCGACAATGAATACAAGGTTGCGTAATGATATTACAACCTATCATTAGTTGGATGATGAGAACTTACATACAACCTAGGAGCATTACAAGACATTGCTTCGGCGCTGCCTAATGCATGGTATTCAGTAAGAGACCCAAATAGAGATCTTTTATAATGGTTTGAATACTTAGACAATAAATCTTATCGACACATCTGCTAATGGTCCCTTGTTGGATCGTACCTACAATGACGCTGTAAGAATTCTAAAGAGGATTGCTCAAAATGACTATCAATATTCAATCTCTTGCTCTACACAGGTAAAGACTAACCCTGGAGTTCTTGAGTTAGATGTCATTACTACTTTAAGTGCGCAGGTATCCTCGTTGGCCAATATCATAAAGAATATGAAGGGGACAACTGATGTGCTCCTATTCAAGTGGCCCAGCAATTGGATACGCCGATATTTTCCTATGAAATTTACGGTGATAACCATAGTTATGAGGACTGCCCACAACACATAGAAAATGCATTCTATGTCAACAACATTCAAGGAAATTCGTTTGGTAACTCATACAACAATCGAGCTCAACAACCTTGGGGGAATCAAAATGCTTCCACATTAAGATATGGAAATTCCTCAAATCAAGGAAGTTATAGACAAGGGAGTTACCATAACAACCAATAGCAGAATTATAATCAGAATTCTCATTCTAAACAGATGCAGGCACATAGCTAGATGCAACCACAATCTCGATTACAACCACAATAATCTATGCTGCCACATATGCAAGGACAGCATCATCAGCATCAACAGCAGTAGTTTTCTCAACCAAGGTCAGATCCTATGGCTGCTCTTAAGGCATTGATGCGAGAGCATATCACGAGAACTGAAGTAATAGTGCAAAGCAACTCTTCTTCCATCCGAGCATTGGAGGCCCAGCTAGGACAATTGGCAATCTCAGCACAAGGTCACTGGATACTCTACCTAGTGATACTGAGAATCCAACGTAGAGGGGGAAGGAGCATTATGAGGAAATCACACTGAGGAGTGGGAAGCAGACGGCTGAACCAAGTAGTTCTAATCAGGATCATATCTGAACCATAGCAATAAGAAAATGATGTAGCTGAAGGAAGCTAAGCATAACCAAATGAAGAGAAACCAACTGTAGTACCATCTATGCCTACTATGTGCCTAACAAAGTTGTTAACGCAACTACCAATGTCGACACCACCGAGTTTTTCACAACAACCCACTGCTACAATACCTTTGTCATTTTCGAAAAGATTTAAAAAGAAAGTACATGATCAAGAGTATTAAAAGTTTGTTTCTACTTTGAAACAATTGCATATTAACATACCTCTTGTTGATGCCCTTGTGCAGATACCCAGCAATGGGAAATTTATGAAGGAGTTGTTATCAAAGAAAAAAAATTATCCAAAATCGAGACGATTGCTCTCACAAAAGGGTGCAGCGCTGTGCTTACAAATAAGTTACCAACCAAGATGAAAGACCCTGACAGCTTCACAATCCCATGCTCCATTGAGAGTCATTATCTAGGTAAAGATTTATGTGATTTGGAAGCAAGTATTAACCTTATGCCTTTATCTACTTTCAAGAAGTTAGGGAAAAGATCGATAAAGCCCACTGCAATGACATTACAACTTGCGGACAGATCCTTAACACAACCTGAAGGTCAAATTAATGATGTCATTATCCAAGTTGATAAGCTCGTGTTCCCTATCGATTTCATAATCCTAGATTGCGAAGCAGAAAAGGAGGTGCCCATTATTTTGGGTCGACCATTTCTAACAACGAGACGCACACTTATCGATGTGTTTAAAGGAGAACTTATCATGCAACATAATGATGAGCATGTGACCTTCAGTGTGTTTGAGGCATCCTCATCTAGAACTAAAGTGCAAAGTCATCACATTAACATGTTGGATGAAATCATTATGGAAGAATTCAATGCAAGAAGTTCAGCAGTGTCAAATGAGGATGCAACGACATCCACCGATGAAATCTTAGCTAAATGTATCGACAAAGAAGAGGTTAATAATTATGAGCTGAGACAAAATTGGCAACTGGAATCTTTGGATTTGTCGAACAGGATAATCCCGGTGTTTAAAACATCTATTGAGCAAGCTCTTACCTTGGAGTTGAAGTCGTTTCCGAGGCATTTAAAGTATGTCTTTCTTGGTGACAATGATACATTACCAGTTATTGTCAACGCATCCCTCGATGCAACGCAGAAAGAAAAGCTCATCGCCATTTTGAAATAGCACAAAAGAGCCATAGCCTAGAGCATTGTAGATATCAGAGGCATTAGTCCCTCTTTTTGAATACATAAGATAAGGCTAGAAGACGAAGGGAAGCAATCAATTGAGCAACAACGAAAACTTAATGAAAAGATGAAAGAAGTAGTAAAAAAGGAAATTATCAAGTGGTTAGACGCGGGCATCATCTACCCTATTTCTGACAGTGATTAGGTGAGCCCTATCCAATATGTGCCAAAGAAGAGTGGTTTCACAGTCATAACCAACAACAAGAATGAGTTGATCCCTACTCGCATTGTGACTGGCTGGCGAGTATGTATGGATTATCATCGACTGAATGCGGCCACAAAGAAGGACCAATTCCCACTACCTTTCATTGACCAGATGCTAGATAGGTTAGCTGGTAAGGCTTATTATTGCTTCTTAGATGGCTACTCTGGGTACAACCAAATTGCCATTGCGTTGGAAGATCAAGCAAAGACTACGTTCACATTCCCTTTTGGAACCTTTGCCTTTCGATGTATGCCGTTTGGGTTGTACAATGCACTAGCAACATTCCAAAGGTGTATGATGGCAATATTTTCAAACATGATCGAGGATTCTCTAGAGGTATTCATGGATGATTTCTCTGCATATGGACAAAATTTTAACCAATGCACTGACAACCTGGTAAAAGTTTTGAAGAGGTGCGAGGACACAAATCTAGTTCTAAATTAGGAGAAATGCCACTTCATGACAACTGAAAGCATTGTCCTCGAGCATCGGATATCTTGCCAGAGCATTGAGGTTGATAAAGCAAAGGTCGAAATCATCGAGAAATTACCACCACCCACTAATGTCAAAGTAATAAGAAGTTTTCTTGGACATGCAGATTTCTACGAGAGATTCATACGTGATTTTTTCAAGATTGCTAAACCATTATGCTCACTGTTAGAGCAAAATAAAAAGTTTGTGTTCGATGATGCATATCTAAACGCATTCATGAAAATAAAGAAGCAGCTAGTACAAGCTCCGATTGTCGCAGCACCGGACTGGACGCAACCGTTTGAATTAATGTACGATGCAAGTGATTTTTTGCTTGGGAACTGTTCTAGGCTAGAGAAAAGAGAAGGTATTTCATTCTATTTATTATGCTAGCAAAACTCTAACTGAAGCGCAGGTTAATTATATAACCACTGAGAAGGAGTTGCTAGTAGTGGTCTTTGTATTTGACAAGTTTCGTTCATATCTTGTTGGTGCAAAGATTATAGTGTACACGGATCACTTTGCATTGAGATACCTTTTTACAAAGAAAGAAGTCAAACCTAGACTAATCTGATGGATCCTACTCCTTCAAGAGTTTGATGTCGAAATCAAAGATAAAAAGGGATCTGAAAATCAAGTAGTTGACCACTTGTCTCGACTGGAAGTTGGAAGTGAAGATGGACAGATATCGCAAATTATCGAAACATTTCTAGATGAGTAGCTATTATTTGTCGACGCATTGCCCTGGTATGCCGATGTTGTCAACTACCTTGTGTGTGAAAAGCTACCACTGAGTGCCACTGGTCACAAGAAGATTAGATTCTTGCACAATGCTGTAAAATATCATTGGAATGAGTCATACCTGTTCAAGGTATGCGCCGACAGCATTATCCGTCGTTGTGTACCTGAAGAAGAAATGACTTCAATCCTGCGACATTCCATGATGCCCCTTATGGAGGACATTTTGATGGTATAAGGACTGCTGCAAAGGTCTTACAGTCAGGATTTTAATGGCCCACATTGTTTCGAGACGCCCATAACTTCGCTCAACAATGTGATAGATGTCAACGCACTAGTTTAATATCTAGACGCAATGAAATGCTCCAAAAGTCGATTATGGAAGTAGAGCTCTTCAACGTTTGGGGTATAGATTTCATGGGACCATTCGTGAACTCTTTTAGGAATGTATACATTTTAGTTTCTGTTGACTATGTCTCGAAGTGGATCGAGGCAATTGTGGTGCCAAAAGATGATGCTCGGACGGTGTTGAAATTCTTTCACACTTACATCCTTACTAGATTTGGAACACCTAGAGCATTAATAAGTGACCAAGGAACTTATTTTTACAACAATCAAGTGGCGACAACATTAAAGAGATATGGTGTGAAGCATCGTATGGCCACTACATATCACCCACAAACCAATGGTCAAGCCGAAGTATTCAATCGTCAAATCAAAAGCGTCCTTGAGAAGGTGGTTAATCCATCTTAGAGGGATTGGTTTTCTTGGCTATAAGACACAATGTAGGCACTTCGAACTGCATATAAAACCCCGCTGGGAATGTCGTCATATCAGTTAATGTTTGGTAAATCTTATCACCTGCCAGTTGAGCTTGAACATAAAGCCATGTGGGCAATCAAGCAGGTGAATATGGATTATGATGTAAGAAAAAGATTTTTGGACATCATTGAACTGAAGAAATACGCCGACATGCTTATGAGAATGCCACAATATATAAGGAAAAGACCAAGAGATGAAACGATAATACTATCTTGCGTCGACAATTTAGCCCTGGTCAATTAGTTCTTTTGTTTAATTCTCATTTAAAATTGCATCTAGGTAAATTGCAATCAAGATGGTCAGACCCTTTTAAAGTTGTCGAAGCATTCCAAAGCGGTGCGGTGACAATTGAGAATCTAAAAGATGGACAACAATTCAAGGTGAATGGCCAACAGCTGAAACACTATGTGAGCCCAGATATCAAGGAACCAAACGAGGCCATCAATCTGGTCACATTTAAATAATACCGACTCATTTTTACATTTTCTTTTATTTGTTTCACTTTTACTTGTTTTGTTTTATATTCTTTACAGAAATAAAAATTGACTTTTTGTCAATGCATCGAAGCACAAATTGTCGGCGCATTCTGCGATGAGTCAGCAACGCTTTTCAGCAAGAATCGCACCGATTGATCTCTCTTCTATCCCAACCGTTAGATCAAATGAAAATGTACGATTTGCAGCCTAGCAATTAATGGCTGTAGATGCAACGTTTCCCTATAAACTTTGCAATCATCACGATTTTACAACACTTAGGTTATAAAATCCCTTCTCTTGCAGATTTATTTTTACTCACAGTCTCCATTGTTACTACATCTCGTCTCTTCCATTGCTTTTATTTTCCTTACGTTCACAAGTTAACTTCTTTCTGCAAGTTTTTCTCACTTTCTTCTTCAGTCACCATGGCGAAAACCAAAGCATCGAAGAACACTTCCAAAACTCCTTCTAAAACCACCCCTTCAACTTCAACCACTGTGACTCCGACCATAACAACACCACTGTCTTCAAGGCCAGTCCTATTTTTTACGACTATAGTCAAGGACCGTTATCAAAATTTCATGCTGAAGCGAAATCTCCACCCAGAGCAAGGTTTGCAAATGTTTACACCTAAAGCATTGGGGAAACACGTTGCCTGAACCATCAACCGCTTAGGATGGGAGTTCTTCTGCAAACATCCTACTGGTTATGCTCCCACACTGGTAAGGGAGTTCTACGTAAACCTCATTGATGCTGAATAGGAATTTGTATTTGTGAAGGAGTGGCTCATCCCGTGGAGTGTCGCCCAAATCAATGTGCTATTACAAATCCCTGAGAGGGTGGACGACCATTCTCTGTTTATGCACCGACTGGATGATAAAGTCACTACTCAGATTATGAAGGATCTTTGTGTTGATGGTGCCACCTAGACCGGTAATGGGTTCCACAACTACACTATGCATAGGAGGTATCTCACAACCTTCAGCAAAGTATGGTTCCACTTTATTAGCAGCTGCATTCTTCCGTCCACTCACAGCACTACGACGACGCTAGACTGTATATGTCTTCTCTATTCTATCTTACAATGCAGACACATCGACATTGGAGAAATCATCCACGACCAAATTGCGAAAGCCGCTGCCAAACAAACTAGTATACTCTCATTCCCTTCTTTGATTATGTTGCTTTACTAACAGAAGGTCATTATGCCCAGGGATGGTGAGGAGGTGTTAGAGAAATAGAGTCCCATCAATGACATCTCCGTTGAAAGGATGACTCACGGCCAAGAGACACTAATGGAAAAAGAAGCCTTAACGAAGAAGGATAAGGGCAAGAGAAAGAAGAAGGAAGCATAAACTGATGCACCCACAGATCCCCAAGTTGTACAGAAACTGGCTATTATGAGAGTCCATATTGACCGAATAAATACGCGTATAATACACACACTGGCGTATTAGAAGATATGGACTACAGGCAACATATCTGCTACGCATATATAAAGGCATGGAATGAAGCCATTGTCACCGCACTGCGCAGGATAAGCCCCAATCCATTGCTAGACTTCCTAGCCTTTCCTTATATTTTTCGCTCGATGCAAGCCTCCTTCTCTGACCAGCCTACTCTTGATGGTAGGCTTGCCCATGCACTAATAAGGATTCACATCTCTAATGATGAAGAACAAGAATGGAACTCCAATGCTGAGGAGGATTGTCATCACACCATTGACAGACTGTTTGAAGATGAGTTCTCCAATAGCCTGGGTGCAAATATAGCTGAGCGTGCGGCTATGGTGGAGGAAGTTACTACCCCAATTATACCCATGGGTGTAGGCGTATTGGATGAACAGCATGCGGACGAAGGTGAGGAGCAATCCACCGATCCAATTGGTTCACGGATAAAAAAGGAAGAGGCGCAAAGATAAAAAGAAGAAGCACAAGGAAGAGGGTGAGCGCCCAAAGAAAAAGAAAAAGTAAATAAAGGCAACCTCTACATCAGCTGCTGAGGAATAAACTGGTACAATTATTTGTAGATACTTTTTCATGCAATCTTATTTTTACTGCATTTTCTATTGTCGTTGCATTCATTTTGCTAACTTAGTTGCATTGTCATTGCATTTCCATTATATATGTATAATACTGTCAGTGCATTGGGAACAATGCAGACATTAAGTTTGGGGGCAGATAATGTGAAATGGAAATGCAATTACACCCACATATTTGAATTCTACTTGTTTCTTTTGTTAATGAGAATATGCAAAATTTCAACAGAAATGAGCCCATAATTTTTATTTTTATCATAATTCTCTTGAATTGTTTGGATGTTGATGTGTAAATTGGATGAATATGAATGAATAATGAGTCTGCTATTTTTGAATGAATGATTGGAATTTCTTCAGTAATAAGTAGATAGTGTTGATGTTTGAATCTTGAACTAACTGACCAGTTGCAGTGCATTAATAAGAGACACTCCAATGTGAGTGCATTGTGACTTTTCAAGGGAGAACACTCCGCAGTAGGTTTAAAAAAATCATCTAGCCAAAAGCTGTCACTGCAAGAGTGTGTATCGGCACAATTACATACCTCTTGAGGGTTTGTTGCACCTCATCGTTACTACCCAGGAACAAAGGTAGAGTAATGCAATGACATCTCTCAGTCACTTATAGAAAGAAATAAAAAAGAGAAAAGAAGAGAAATATATTGCAATAAATGTTGTATTGGTTAAGGAAGAGTTAAGATTCAAAGCATGTTACGAACATTAGTGAAGTTGCAGTTTTAATTACACATACCTATAAATTGTCAGCGCATTATTCTATCATGTGAATACAACAATTTTTGCATTAGGATTTCAGAAAATTCAAGTTGTGAGAATAATGATTGCGATGATATTTTTGCTTGTGACTTTGCTAATTTTTTGTTTACTTAAGGACAAGTAAAAACTTAAGTTTGGGGGTGTGATATCATTACAAATGACATATTTTCTCCCTAAATTGGTGTTTTAATTCTCTCTTTTGTATCTTATTTGGCATGCATCATGAGCATTTCATACTTAGTTTTTATATTTTCTAACTAATTGCTAGTTAGTTTAAATTCTTGTTATTTTTACCTCTTTTTGTACTAATGCCACCGCAAGTAGTCGAAGCATTGCACCTTAGAATTGTCAGCGCAGGAACTCACCCCAGAAGATCGATGCTAGGAGAAGAATGCAACCACAAGATTAGCTTGGAATTATGACTAGAGATGTCATCGCACAGAACCTAAACCTCAAATGAGTAAACTCAAGCTGAATTCACACCTGGAAGCACTAGCGTAGGAAAATCACAAGTTGTCACCGCAATTAACGATCTCAGATTACGCTTAGTAATGCAGCGACAACCTGTAGATCTCTGAAGAAAACATCAAATCTACATGAGTGCACAGCTATACTGTAACTAACTTTGACAACAGCAAAAAAAATTAGATCTAAATCTAAAAATGGGAGGCTGAAATCTGCAACTTTTAAAGGCTATAAATAGAGGAATGAAGATGGAAGAAATCATTAAGAGGTAGAGGAATTAAATTCTGTAATTACTTTATGTTTTAGAGATTTAAGCTGGAACGGTGAGCTGATGGAGCCAAGGAGCAACCACTTCTGACGAGGAGTGCTCGATGTAACACAAGAGGAGCGATTAAGGAATAGTCCTAGTAGTCTAGAGATAGTAAGCTTCGATTGTATTTGTTAATCCCTCTTTTATGCTGATGGATTCTAATGACATTTGAATGAATACGAGAGTTTCTTTCATTGTTAGATTACTTTGATTCTTATTTAATGCTTTTTATCTATTTATTCTTGGATCTAACCGCATTAAACACGAGAGTGGCTTTGCAGTCTACCGACATCGAGAGATGCGACGACAAGTTAGGTTAACAAGCAAGACGACGAGAGTTGCTTAAGATTAGAAAAGGTTCTAGTCACTTGTTCTTGAGTGCACAAAGTAGCTCACACCGAGAGGTAGGGTGATTATGGGTACTTAAGTCACGAGTAAACGGAGGACTGTCATTGGTAAGAACTCATTGGAGCGTCATTGCTCGGACAATTCATCTATACAATACCTTGTCGGTGCATCCAGCATTGTAACTTAGTAAAATCAGTGATCCAATCCAATCCTTTCCACTTGATGACATTTACATTTTTTGCATTTAAATATTCAACACTCAACAATCAAAACACTTTGATTTACTTTCAGTTGTTCTGACGTTTGACCTTTGACATTTAACTCTGATTGCATTGACAGTATTAATCATTTTAGTGTGCAGATATGACATAACTATGCTAACATCTTTACTCATATTTTCTCTAATCCTAGCTTTAGTTTCTTCGACATTTAAACATCAAGAACCCATTCCTCGTGGGATCGATATCCGATAGAATTGTTCTATCAACTATACTTGCATCAATGTGTGTTCGCTTGCACAATCACTGTGACATTACAAACGCGATCACATAGCATCTCATGTGTTCATATTTTCACAACTACACAAACACACATATATCATGTTTAATCATAGGTATGAGAACACTTACACTCAGAATTTAGAATAAGGATTTAGGCTACCTTTAAATTTCCAAATACATAATGAATCATCTACCAGCAACGATTCTGAAACACTCACCAAAATATTACTTTCATCGAAAAGTCAAAAGCGTAGACAAATTTTTTTTCCTTTATCTTTAATTGTTGAAGATCCTATTGACTACGAAGCTTCAACAAGACATAGCACACAAATATAATAAATAAATAAAAAAGTCAATCATCAACTCACCTTAAACAGTCACAAACATAAGCCTAAGCTACATTCTCTTTTAGCCGAAACCTTTAATAAAGAAAACTTAAAATTCTAATAACTCGTTCTACACTTAATCTTTTTGCACAAAACGAATTCCATTCATCTACATATTCATCTATAGCTAATCCTCAACCTTTAAACTAAACAAAACTTTGTGTTTTAATTCGAAATTTTTTGACACACAATGGTCATTATGACGAAAATTCATTAAAACTCGAGAAATACTTAATGAAACTTCAAAGTAACTTTAGAAACCTTCTAATCATGTTAAAACTAATTGAAAAACAGTTTAAAACCAAGTTTTTATCCACGAACCCGAAATCCACCATTAACGACTAAAAAGAAGATGAATGGTTATCATTGATGGAAGAAAAATGAGCTTTGATACAAACCCAAAAAAAACCCATGTATGGAGAAGATGATGAATTTAGGGAGATTTTTGGGTATTTTTATTTGTTTTAATGGAGATTTCTGGTTCAAAGATGTTGAAAATCGAAAGGGATTAAGATTTAGAAGCAAAAATCATTTGGGAGAGTATGGGAAGATGGATGGACGACACAAGCAATGTGGTAAAGAAAAAGGGGGTTTTAGGTTGAAATTTAAATTTTGGTCAAATTCCTCAAAAAAATCTCAATGTTGAATCTTTTACAAATTAGTCATATTTTCAAAATTAAAGGTATTTAAAATTCATTACAATAATTTACTTAATTTCTTAATAGTCATTGTCGAAAGCATTATCAATGATCAAACTTATGAAATTCCGAACACATATAGGTTAAAATTCTCAAAATACCATTGAAACTTTTATGTCCAATTTAGGGTGTGACAGATAATTACCAAATATTTTTCTTTTTTAAAAAATTACTTTAAAATAATAATTGAACATTCCGACTAGATCTGCTCATGGGTCGGGTGACTTGTCCAAGCCCGAAAGTCCGCTCAAAAAATGAGATGGTTTGGACAAAATATGAAGTCCGAAAAATGATCTTGGGAAAAATTTAAGATCCATTTCCTATATGGGCAGGATCCAAATATATTATGTTATAAAAATATTATTTTAATTTTATATGTTAAAAAATAATTATATATATTTATATTTATATTTATATTTATATTAAATCACTAACCCAATAACAATTAAACTCATTACCAAACCTAAAAAAAGACTTACCCAACTAGATAATCCAACCCAAAATATAAAAATATAAAAATATAAAAATTATATTTAATATAATAAAATATTTATTATATTTTTTAATATAAATACTTTTTAATGTATTGTTAATGTGTTAGAAAACTTTTATTTTTAGCATTTTTTACTACGTTTAGTGTATTATATTTTTTAAAAATTTATTTTTAAATAAAAACAAATCTAAAAAGTCAAATATGGGAGGACCAAATTGGACCCAAATTTACTTTTTTTTCAAATTAGGCTAGACTTAAACAAAAACTAAAACCCATTTTTAGACTAGACTGAATCCACACTTGAAAAATTGATTTAAATATCTTGCATTGGCCCAACCCAACTCATGATGGGGAAAAATTGATTTAAATATCTTGCATTGGCCCAACCCAACTCATGATGGGATATATTGATAGGATAGGTCCATAAAATAATTTCTCTATAGATAAGTGTATAATAATAATTTTATATCTTTAAAATTATAATTTGATTATGTGTCAAAATTTTATTGGTTCCTAATAATTTTATTGATTCCAAAAATTTGATCGTCTCAAAAACTATAAATTTTAGGAATCAATAAAATTCTGGCACATCATCAAATTATAATTTTAAAGACATAAATTTATTATTATATACTCATCCATAAAGAAACTATTTTATGGATCCATCCCATCCCTTCACATTATCCATAATCTTTTTCCAATTATTTAATTACACATTAACAATTTTTCTCATGTCATTAACACATAATTTACATAATTTTTTAGCCCATATCCAAAACTATGAATCAAAATTCTAGAACTCTAAACACAAAATATTGAACCCAAACCCTGAACTCGTACCCCATAACCTAAAACCTTTAAACCTTTAACTCCAAACCTTGAACCTCAAAACTTGAACCCCGAACTCATACCTCATATTAAATCTCAATCCAAACCCTGAACTTTAAATTTTAGGGGTTTAAGGTTTAGTATTTGAGTTCAAAGTTCGAGGTTCTAAATTTTGAGTTCAAGGTAAAAGAAAAAAAATATTTTAAAAAATTAATTATTTTATGTAATTTAATTAAAATTAAATTAAAATCGAGAATATATTAGATATAGATGAGTGTAAAAAAATATTTTATTATCTTCAAAATTTAATGGTGTGGTGCTATTTTATTGGTGCCTAAAAATTATACTTTTCAAGATCATCCTAATATAATTTATTCCCTTAAACCCTAAATGTGTATCCCATAACCCCAAACCCTTAAACATTAACTTTGAACCCCAAACCTTAAAACTTAAACCCCAAACCCTTAAACTTGGACCCTAAACTCATACCTCGTAATCTTGAACCCTTAAACTTGGACCCTAAACTCATACCTCGTAATCTTGAACCCTTAAACTTGAATCCAAAACCTCAAAATCATAAATTTTGAACTTAAGCCTTAAACCTTAGATATCACATCTAAACCCTAAACATTGATATTTAGGGTTTAAAGTTTAGGATCTAAGTTCAAAGTTCGAGTTTCTGGATTTTAAGTTCAAGGTAAAATAAGGAAAAATATTTTAAAAAATTAATTATTTTAAGTAATTAAATTAAATTAAATTAAGATGGAGAAGATATTAGATATAGATGAGTTTATAATAATATTTTGTTATCTTTAAAATTTAATGACGTAGTACTATTTTATTGATGCTTAAAAATTATATTTTTTAGGATAATCCTAATATAATTTATTCCCTCCTCTAAATACTTAATATAAATTATTTGTAAAATTAATTATATAAAACATTTTAAAAAATTAAATGTAATAATAAATAACATTTAAACAATTTAAGATAAATAATATTTAATTTAATATAAATAATATGTAAATTTTAATTTAATTTAATTTTTTATATTTTTTTAAATAATTAATATAAATAAGAATATTTTATAATTGTTTCTGATTTCACTAAAAGTTGACTCATCAGATAATCTAATAATTACTTTATACAATTTCAAAATAGCTCTCAATACAATCTTAAAGTAATAGTGAATTGTCTCAATTGATCTATAATATCTAAATTCAGTCACTCGAAACCTTACATTATGATCAATTATATGTAAAATTCTAACTACTTGCTCTTTATATTCACCGATTTAATTGATTGTAACAAATTGTTTCTACTAAAAAAGTCACACAATTTGAAAAAGACAATCGGTCTCATCCTTATCATATCAATACAATATTGGTCACCTCTATATAAAATACGATTAATATATTTTTTCTCTTTCATAACCTCGATTCACACGAAAGTGAGAAGCGATTTTCTTCCTAATTTTTAATTTTTAATCCAAAGAGCCCAAAAACTAAAACTAAAGCCACGACCCAAACAATTGCATTATGTTCTTGATTACAATCCATATATACAAAAATATTACTATACAAATATTTAATCATTACAAAAAAAAATTACAAACTTACCATAGGATGTAATTCAAAAGCTCAATATATAAAATGTAAAATTAATTCAAAACTCAAACTCAAACTCAAATCCAACTCCAACTCCAACTCCAACTCCAACTCCAAAACAAAACATTGTTTTTAGTTGCTAATTAAAGCCCATTGCTGGCAAGTTATTGAAGCCATATGGCTTGTTTCATTGTTGTAAAAGTTTCTTAGAAAATTGTGTCGCGTAAAAATGTAGAGAGAGGTAAATGAAAAATATTTTACTCTTGAAACATTATCCTTCGAAGGAGAAAAGGATTTTAATGATTTAGAGAGACACAACCGAGATGTACAAGCCCAGTTAGGATTGGTATATCAGTTCAAGCGTATAAAAGAGGAAGTTAAGATTTCACATTTTCAACTCATATTTAATCTCGATTTAAGACCTAATCGATATTAAGTTAAGTGACAGAGTCACGTTGAGATTCAGAGAGCCATGACTCTTTCAAAATTTAAATTTTTTCAATTTAATCATTTGTAAATTTATATTATAATTCTCCAAAAATATAAGTAAATCCTATCAAAGTTTAAGATTTTTACAATTTTTGTATATATTTTATAACCCTTTTAAAATGGTAAATTTTTAATTTAGATATTTTATAATTTATAAAATCTTAAATTAATAATGGTAAAATTACATTTTGACCCCCTCAAAAATGATAAAAATTTAATTTAACCCTTTAAAAATAATAAAGATATAGACAAATTATATTTTTACTATCGTAAAAATACATAATTTAATTTCAACCCCAAAATTTTTTTGACTCCACCACTGATAAAGTCCTTTTATCAGATGCAGGTAACAAAAATTTCAACACGAAACAGACGGGGAAAAAAAGTGAATTGTGAATAGAGATGAAGCTACGAGAGACATTACGGGCAGTAGAAGACATTCAGCCTACAATTTTCATCAAGATCAATATTAGTTAAAAAATAGAGAAGTCAAGGTTATGTATTTCCTGGTCAGTTTGAATCTTATTTGGACTAAACAGGTAGCCCATCCTTTTGAATAAAAATGAAAATGGTAGACGAACTAGCTTTTGATGGTGTCAAACATGATGTATTGCAACAAAATATTCGGATTGATCTTCTCCGGTAAAACAAAAAGTTAACATTTAGAGTTTAAAACAAACGGAAAATGAAAAAACAATTGGAAACAGACTAGTAAATAAAACTTAGACATGGGTCATAAATTTTGATAAAATTGTCAACAAAAAGTTTATAGTACATTTTATCTCGTTCATACTACAAGAATCATAAAGCAAAATCATAAAATTTAAATTTTTTAAGAATGAATAGCAAAGTTAACTCTGTTTCATCCTGAGAACAATGCATTAAAAATATTTTATAAGAACAATCTTGCTAAACAAAGAGCAAAGTAAATAATTTTCAATATATATATATGCTAAATAATAACTCAAAATGGCAATCAGTCTTGAATTTTGATAATATTCGGAATCAACAACAACAATGTTAACAATTCAAATAACAAGTTCTAATTCCAAAAAAACTCAATCTCTTAACAAAACAAAAATCAAATATACCAAATACCCTTTCCCTTACACACAAAAGCTAATTCAAGAGATTACCAAAAAAAATTGTAATTCAAGAAGCAAGACACAGAAGAACAAAACTAATAACAAAAATTTTTACACATCCAAACTTGAAAAACGACTAAAACCTAATTAAAATCTTGGTCAGCTTAACTTGAAAAATCACATAGAAATAGAAATAGAGAATCTCACATGTGGCAATGGAGAAAGCAACATATGTCTCTACCGTTTCCAAATGACCAAATACAAGAACTTTGAAGAACAAAAATACCCAAGGAAATAGCCAAAGAGAAAAGCAACAATGAGAAAACGTGTGGGTGAAATGGAAAGAGTAGTCAAGCGTTAAACCCCATGAAGGAAATTACAGCTGCTCATCCACAAAGTAACCAAAATAGAATACTGCAGAGACCACTTAGTCAAAGAAATAAAAAAAAATATAGTGATATACTTCGATAGGACTGGGTTCCCAAAATTTTCGGGTTTCTTCAAAATGCGGACTTGGAAAGAGATGACGAGGCAAAGATGAGGAGATGAGGCAAGCATATAGAGATGAGGAGGAGAGGTGAAGGCTGACGGACAGAGAGGAAGGGAAAACGACTTTGTTGATGAGAGTAAAGAGAATGGAAAATGTCTAACAAGAATAAAATTGGTAAGACATTTTTCATAAGATAACGTTTAGTTTACCTAAATTTTGGAGAATGTTTTCCTAAATGTTTTACCAGCAAACAGACGGAGAGTTAATTTAGGATTACTTTTAAGAAACGTTTTTAAAAAGTGTAGTAGAAAAGTGCTATTGAAAAGTATTTTTGAAAATTTTGATTTAAAATTTAAGTTTTAATATTACTGTTAAAAAATAGTTTTGAGAAATAAAATATTTATTTTAAACATAGAATTATAAAATAACAAATATACATTTAAATAATGTTTAAATTAGTTAATATTATGATATTTTAACAAGAATATAAAAATAATTTATTATAACTTATTATTGATATTTTAATATATAAAATATTAATTTTAAATATATTTAAATAATTGATATTAATTATTTACAAAATTTAATTAGAATATATAAAATTTATTATCATATCATAATATTGTTATTCGAACGAGCATCAAATACAGGTATACATGACAAACTGACCATACAAAGAAATATTTACAGTTATCATCAAATCACAAAGAAATTTTGAACTATAAAAACAGCGTTTCTTGGTAAAAAGTATAGCTTCAAAGCCAAGGTGGAAATGGAATTTGTTCTTCAAGATGAACAAAATTATCCCATGAGAAAAATGAATCCACACAATCAACCCATTGCTTCAAACATCTTCTTCTTGAGTAGCCATTGATGGATTGTTGGATTCTTCCATTGAAAATGAAGAATCTAATCCATACAATATTTCATAATTGTTCAATAAATCATCTGTTTCTATCTCATCCAAAGTTGTTTGAATTTCATCATCTTTTCTTACATCCTCTGACTTTGTCTCTTCTTGTTTGTTTTTCTCACCATTGTCAATAGGTTTCTATGTCACTGGGTCTAAACCCTTCTTCTTGATTCGAGTATTCCAATGGTTCTTGATTTCATTGTCGGTTCGACCTGGAAATGTGATGTAATCTTAGATCACCTACAAAAATAATAAAATAAGTTTAGGATTTAAATATCAACATCTGCGATCTTTTCGATGATGTTTTCTGTTACCAATTTCCAAGTTGCGAATGAAGTCTAATAATCTCATCTTCTTCTGATTCTGTAAAGCACTCTCTCTTAAAATCTGGTCTTAGATAATTTATCCACCTCAAAATTGTGATCATTCATTTGCATTAAAATTAAACCAATAAACATAATATAATGCATAAATTTCAAGTTATACAAGTGAATTGCACAGGCACGAGGTCAAATGGGCCCATACATAGTGACCCGAGGTCAAACACGGAGTTAAGGCATGAATCCTACTCAAATTATCAAAATGGAAGGTTGTATCTCGAGACAGTCTTGAGACAATGGAGTTCATGTCTCGAGACTTATCTCCCTATTTCAGACCCTTAGCTTCAATGTTTGATGTCTCAAGACAGAGGAATGAAAGTTCAACAATTCTGCTGACACTATTAACAAAGGTTGAGGAAATAATTCGAACCAACTCAAAACAAAACACGATCACTGCAAAATTATGCCTTATAAGCACTAAACTAAATGATAAACGACAAACTCTTTTTCTCCCTTTATAGATTGGCATATTAATGGTTAAAAAATGCCTTATAATACCTTGCAGCCATGCTTAGCCTTCCAATATCACAAAACAAGTTCACTGCTTGCTGCAAGCAAGATATAGCCTCTGTATTGGAAAGAAAATATATTCAGTCAGAAGCATAGATGCACTACAACTCGCCGATGGATCCGGACCAAGTGAAACAATATGCAATCCACACTTACCCTTTGTAGCTGTTTTCTTATAACAATGAGCAGTATCAACGTAAGCTTGAGCTGCTTCATTCTTGCTGTCCGACTACAGATTTCAACAAACAAACAAAAGAGTCAAATTAAATTACTTAGCAATAACAAACGAAATGCTATTTAATCCGAAGTGCTTACTTTCAAATGGCAATTCACCAACTTTACATAAGTTGATCCAGCTTTGTCTCCTTGAAGACAAAAAAAAAATAGAGATTAAAGATTCCAGCTATTTTAAAAAACTAATGCATATTCAAATATAAGTATAACATATGAACCTATATTATATACAGTAGTAATCAATTTGCATTTCAGAACTTAAGAAAAACTAACAGAATAGAAAATAAACCCAAGAAAGAGCAAGACATAACACCCACTAAAGAAACACTTTATCAATAAATAAAAAACTCATAGTTACACCCATTTACTGAAACAAATCACATTGTATCGGTGTCTTTTTTTCCTAATGAAATGCAATAAGAACAAACAAAATAGGGATCACTAAACCCAGTTCAAACTCAATTTACAGTTCACCATGGGGAGAATTTTATGAATATTTGGCTAGAACAAGGATTAGATGGTTTCAATTACTCATAGATTTACAATCTTAGACAATTAATTTACACTATTTTGAACCAAAAAAAGAAAAGAAGCTAGGTTGATTGCTTTGTTCTTGAATCAATACCTTCATAAGCCTCAAATATCATAATTGAATCCAATAAATCCAATTCTAATTAACCGAAAGAAACCCAAAATCAGTGAAAGCGTTTTCAGTAAATCAAATCAACAGATCCAAAGATAAGAAAACTAAAAAAAAAAAAATAATTCCTAAAAATTGAATTAAAACACTTTTCAATTTCCTATTCATAAGAGGAAAAAAATAGCTAAGAGAAAATCAAGCTCGAGTTTTCCTTTTCTTTCTTAGATTAGGAAAAATAACCTTAGAATTTCTAGAAAACTTTTCTAAGCCGGGATTGGGAAGTTTGAAACGATTGAAAAAGTATGAGAAAATGTTGCTTTGATTGAGAAAACAATCTAGTTTTAGGAAGCAAAATTGTGAGAATGAAAGCAGAGAGAAGAATAAAAGAGAGATTCACCAGTCAAAAGAACTTTTAACTTAAAAAAAGCTAGAAATTTTAACTTTTCTAATGCTAAAAAACTCGTTGAAAAAGTGAAAAAAAATAATCCACTGCAGTTTATTCAGTAAGACTTTTTGCCAAAAAACACTTTTTCAATTAAAAGTTCATTCAAAAATTTTACTCAACGAAGCCGGAGTCTAAGATGGAAAAGCACTTTTCCTTAACTGTAATAGTCAAATGTTATTTATTGCTTTTGTAGTAAAAATCACATTTAACCAAGTGTTTTTTCACCCAATGGAGAAAACATCCTAAGAACATAAAAAGTTATGAAGTGTAGATGTGGCTATCCGTACTCAAATTACATAAATACCACTCAAACTTAACTTGGTTAATACAATCTTTCTAAAAGGTGATATTCGACATTATATACATTACTTGAATATTTTAAAATCAACTATAGAAGTTGAATATAGATGATCTAATCCCTTGGGTAATCCCTTACACCTAACCTAAAAGATATGATCGAATCCAAAAGATTATTATTATAATTTCACCCTCAAGAAAACCATTAAATCATAAATACATAATAAATTACGATAAAATAATTAGTATATCAAATCAACTTCTATTTTTGTAATAATTCTCAAAAGTTTATAAGTTTGAATCTCATAAAACAAATTATTAAAAATAATCTGGATCAAATCTATAAATACGAAAGAAAAATATATCTCAAATATAAAACCCCAAATCTAAATTTACACCACAATTCCCAAATAATATGCTAACAAAATAATCCGAATAATGAAATAAAAATATAAAAAAAAAAGTGAGATTCTCCAAGTACCAAGTCGTCTATATCCAAGTGAATCTGAAAGAGAAACTGAGGAGGAATAAGCTAAAAAGCTCAGTGTGTCTCTAAAATGCAAGCAATCACAAACACAATATCACAGTAATTTCACAAAAATATTTTAGAATAAGCATACAGTATATCACAACACAAATGCAATAAAATCACAAGCACAATGCAATGCACCCAATCCTTCAGCACACCATCATAGTGGAGAGGTTCCCTAGAACCCCTCCCCATCCAATTGTCACCAATCACAATGGTTTTACTATCAGCCATTTGAAGGGGTGATCCATGTCTTCTACCATACAACCCAACCCATAAACACACAATGGTATAATAACACATGAATCTCAATCTCATTCGCAATCTCATAATAACATATATCAGAGTACATAGTATATTGAATACAACATTTAAAAATGTCCACAGTTTTATAGATATGCATGCAATACTAACATGCGAAAACCCAACACAACTCAAGATCATACCAATAACGCATCTCATAACATTATCACACAAATAACTCAACAAAGAGCCTTTATCACACATCATAATGTAGTAAAGATTGAAACACACAATAATAAGCATATAGCACGCACAGAGACACACCTCAAGCGAGCAAAAGCTCTAACGTCGTGGAAGAATGCCTCTTACGCCCATATCTATCTTTGAGTCTATCTGAATTAAAACCTACGAGAATAAATTCTTCATTAAATCGATTACTATGTCACCTACTAAATACAACACTAAACCAAATAACGAATACTCATGTGCAACTCTCGGAGCTTGTGTAGGGACAATACGCACAGGTGAAGGAGGTAACTCTTCATTCTCAGAATCGTAATCACCTACACACAGAATATCTCAAGTCAAATCCCATATTCGTTTTCCTTAAAAATTACTAAGTACAATAACTTACAAATAGTAAAACGGAGCTTTTGAGTTTGAATTTGACAAAACATACTGCAAATTCAAACTCAAGACGTCAAAAAATGTCAAGATAAAGTTGGTAAAAAAAAAGTCAACAATCAACAAGTTTAAGTCAAAGTCAACAAGTCGAGTTGATCAACGAGTCTCAGGCCAAGTCACAATCAAGTCGAGTCTCAAAGGTTGGTCATTTGGTTTGGGTCAAAATGGGTTGACACACTTGGACTTTGGTTGGATCTTTAGGTCTTAGGTTGGATTTTAAAATGGGTTAGATTTTGGGTCATAAATTTGGGCTTTCGGTTTTAAGTTGATTGCTTCACAACTTGGGTCTATTTTGGTTTTAGCTTTTGGACACAAATTGAGTCCTAACATTGGGCCTGGTTTGATTTGCCCTAAAACAACCCCCAACGAATTTAAGGTTTCCTTAACCCCCAAGGACGCCATTCATCGAAACCTCGACGAACTGACACACTCACGTCGAAAATGGCACGAAACAGAGACCAAAAACATAACCCCAACTTGATGACTACCTTACCAACACCACAAACGACGAATATTCAGTAGAGGAACCGACAAGCAAGAGAAAATCGAATAATTTTTTATAACGTTTCACACGATCGATCTTCGACAAGGGAAAAAGGGTAGAAGGGTTTTGCTTGTGAGGCAACGAGAAGCACGATGGTAGTGATGGTGCGTTGCACGGACGACGAACAGACAATGGTTGTAGCACAAACAAAAAACAAGAGAGAAGGAAAGGTCGAGGGAAAAATCGACTATGAAAAAACTAAAAGGGACATCAAAAGTCAAACAAAAGGGAAGTTGGGGTTTTAAACCCTACAAAGTGGGTGAATTGTCCAAAGGTCCCCCAACAATTAATGGTTTTCAAAAAAACCCACCACTTTAACTCAAATTCGATTTAATCTTAAAAATTCCAATTTGGTCACAGAATTTAAATCAGAGTTCAATTTAGTCCCCAAATTCATTGGAATTACTAATTAGACCTTAAATTTTATAAAATTTCCAATTTAATCCTTAATATAAAATTGGGGTGTTACACCTTATAAAAGAGCAGGAGTCTCAATATCACGTAGGTTTATGCACTCCACAACATGCAACATACCCAACAGTATGTGATCTACCTCTTAATACAAATGAGATTAAAGTTTGGGAATAACCAAGCACAGGGATCATAGAGTTTGCCTAATGGAACTGCATGGAGATCGATATCATCGGCAGCTTAATAACGGTGTATAAGTTGCTTGTATGCATCCTTGTTCTCTGAATAGTACTGAATCTCTGCCTGTATATAAGTATTAATGTTCATGCTCAGCATCAGTTTATGCATCGAAACTTTATCTAAAATATTAACATTTTAGAAACCATGGTCGAAACTTACCTTTCGAACTCCTTTTATAGCCATGAAAAGCTTTTCACCAATCATCTCCCTCAACACAATGTCATTCTCAAGAGCTTCTATGGATTCAGAAAGCGATGTTGGGAGTCTCCGTAGTTTCTGGTCTAGCATAGCCGGATTTTCATCTTTTTCATTGATAAAACACAAGAAGACACTTATGTCAGGGACTTTGGTGTATAAATTTATATAGTGAACATTTAGTCAAAGGAACTATTACTATAACTTTTTAGCCGATTTATTCAATGCGTTGGAAAGAAAATAAGAATCTTAACTTCAATCTTTGCAGTACTAAGAGCTTAACAGCTTATGGTGTTTAAGAGAATTGCTTATCATCTGAGAATTCATAATATCCTACATATGACCATTGGATGAGAAATTTTCACATATATGAAGATCTTGTTATGAGTTATGGCCCCAACAGTCTCTAGCATTCTTTGTGGACGAGTGCATTTTGTTCAGTCTCGGAGATATCATAGGTATTTGTGAGTTATGCCTATAAATTTTAAGGTGCAAAACATTTGGAAGCCCAAGTGGTAATACAGAAAAATGCAAGTAGTTCTTACCAATAGGTTCAGGCAGAGGAAGGTGGTTCCGCAGGCCATCAATTCCAGCAGCAACTATAGCAGCCAATCCCAAGTGTGGATTTGCACATCCATCGAAAGATTTGATCTCGAAGTTGCTCACAAAACCATTCGGAACTGCCGGTGGACATGCAGTTCTTACAGGTGCCTCTCGGTTTTCATTTCCCCAGCACTGATATGCTCCACTCCATGTATTAGGCTGAATCCGATCATAACTGAAGACAAATAAAAGTTGAAGTAGGACCTAAGTAGATGAAAGTGAGGCAAGAAATTGGATAGGTAGTCCCTCCAATATATGTTAGGGGGAGAATACTTCATATCAGTCAGGTTAAGTCCGATCTTAACTTTATTACAAAACTATAATTAGATTTAGAAGAGTAGAATAAACCTATTTGGAAGCGGTGCCGTGAATGCCAAAATTGAAGGGAGATGGGCCAAAATCCCAGCCATGAACTCCTCCCCAACTTTCGACATTCCATACTGACTAGATGTATCGGACGCTGTGAAAACATTTCGTCCATTCTGCCATAAACTGACATGCACATGGGATCCCGAACCTATGTCATCCAAAGCATACCTAGGCAGAGGAATAGGTCAAAAGTGTTAGGTATTCTAGCATTCCAAAAAGCTGGACATGCAAGAAACCCTCATGCTCGCGATTTACACATTTGACATAAACTTTAGCTCAAATGATTAGCAAAAGAGTGTTACCATAATCATCTATAACATTGTTATATTAACCACTTAGTTTTAATTTGGAAGTTTGAATATTTTAGAATAAATTAGTATTATTCGTATAGAAATTGAATGAATCCTTCATCAGCAAACACATATTTGAACGAACCATTTAAACTTCATTCAAAAAATAATAATCATAATGATCAGCCATGTTCGGGCAACTATTCATCATTCTTAAATCCCTATATCTTTCTACTTGCATCTGCTTATCCCAAAATATTGGAAACTATAGATGTAGACCATGAGGGCAGCGATGCAAGCATTGATCGAAATAAGAGAAACAACTGAAACTTACTTAGGGACAAAAGTTGCCAACAGCCCCTGCTTATTTGCAACCGCCCTAACAGCTTCGCGCGCAAAAATCAAACGGTCAGCAGCATATGTACAAGCAGTGTGCCCCAGAGCTATTTCAAACTGACCTTTTCCAGCTTCTGCATGCAACTGCAAAATTTTAAAGCTAAAGTAAACAGAAGCAGCTAACAATCAAACTTGCACTCCCAAAGAAACACAATGCAGCATACACAGTAAGGTAAAAAGAGAGAAAAAAATTATTTGTCTCTACTACGAGTTAAATAGGAACTAAATTTATGCTATCATCAGTAGATTAACTAAGAAAAAGGAACATAGTTTCATGGATAATTATTACATTATATCATATGCATGCAATTATTTGTCATCGGTGATGCATTACTGAAAAAACTGTACTAGACCTTCGTCTCTAGCCACTTACATGAAAAGCAAAAAACTTAACCATCTTCAAATTCTATTTCATTTTAGAAAGCAATGCATACAGAAAATATCTTCATTACATGCACTCATGCTCGATGCTTTCACTACTACCGACTACTGTATCCTATATTGGCAAGTTGATCCAGGCAAACTCAAAGTTGATCACGATATATTCTTATATTGGATTATTTCATGTCTTGATGGAGATGCTCAACCAAATAAATTGCGCAATGAACAGTTAAATATGACCATAAAGGGTATGACTGGGCCACACACATGATCAGTTTGATAGAAAGTTATGTTGCGCCAACTCTTACATTTTTCTTTAAGTTTTGGGGTCTAACACTCGTTTCTGCTACACTTTTTTTCGGAAATGAGTAGGGGGATACAATCCTATAATGACCCTTCCATACATGAAAAACTTTCAAAGAATTGAAAATACCCACGTTGGGCACATACTGTATCTAACACTCAAACCCAAGTCCAAATAACGAGAAAGTGCCTCCAACAAATGAAGATATCAAGTATATATGATTTCCAATCTGTACCTGTTCAACAACAATATTCAAGGAATTGAGAGCAGCAATAATTTCTTGAAATAAAGTGGAGACAGCATCAAATCCAGAAGAGGAGCAGTAAGGTTTCGTGTCAATTGGCACCCAGCACTCTTTCATCTCCTTTCTGCAAAATTTCAAAGTAAAATTTCATTAAATTGTGCAAAGCCTCAGATTGGTAAAATAAATGGAACAAATCCACATATATAACCACCTTATGATCTTTTTCAAGAGATAAAATTCATTTTCAAATCCTGCATTCATTTCCTGTGCATATAGCATTTATTAGTTCATCATGAAATACAACCCCCTATGACAAGTATGACAAACAGCCTGACATACCAAGTTAAACTCATCTTTTAAAACTTTTGAAACCCTTCTTAATGCCTCTCTAGGGCAGTATTCCCATGGTTCACCAGGTCTAAGGTGCATATCAGCCAAAACCATCTCCTCTTGTTTTTTCCTACGACATTGTTTTGAAGAAATAATGAAAATTAGCTTGTACCAATGATCACAGTCATGGCGATATGATTACCATCAAAGATCATACAGTACAGTAAGAAATTGGAATGATATAAAAGCATGTAAAATATGTGAAGTGTTAAAAGGTCAAATAAATGCTTCACATTGTAGAAACCATTTATTTATTCCTTGAAGATATGGTACCATGGAATTTTCCTCATAGTCAATAGATCAGGCATCAGCCTGATCTCACCCGTTGCAGTCAGATTAGTCTCATCAGCTGGACCGTCAATAGACGAACTCATAGCCATACATGCAAAAGTCAAACCAACACCATTTTTCTTCACAACATCATCAAAGCGTTTCTTTGGAACAACCTGAAATGTTAAAAGAAAATTAGGGAGATGGAACTAAAATGTATTTTATCCTTATTGACATGAATAATGTTAAATAAATTAGGGAAAAACAGCAAAAGAGTATAGTTTATCCTTTCAGATATCAATAGAAGGAAGAGGGGATCAACTCACTTCTGAAAATTAAAGATTTGCTCATACAAACTGGAAATTCCATCCAGTAATCTTTTTCGTTTTTACTCATTTCTAAGATACTGATGAGGGAAACTCAAAGAATAACCGATTTATATTTATAGTAAGAAAAGGAAACCTTACACGGCATCTATGTTGTCCAGAAGTGTCAACCCACACTATACGAACAAGGGAAACACTATGCTCTGGAACATTTGTCCCTATCATATAGCTAGGAGATTCACTAGCCTTTGAATCAAAAAGTTCCCTGCAAATATTGATCTTGTATAACTGAATTGCATTCTGAGCGAAGATATCATTGGATGCTTCAATAGCATCAGAAATGGAGAGATCATGGTCGATGCATGCATCACGTAGGACAGAAAAGACAACCTCACGAGCTCTTTTGGCACCTGAAAGAGGATTAGGTCAAACGTTTTGCACTATTGTTATAAAAATGTACTTCAAGCAAGCTATGGGATCTAAAACTTGAAGAATCAATTGCTTTCTAATGAATACTTTCTTTTTATGCTTCACAAGTTGTTTTATCAAATAAATAGACTAATATGTCAAGGCTTTATACTTTTCCAATGCTTTAACAAATTAGTCTCTTTTCTCACAACATGGTGAATGAAGGTTCAGGCCAAATTCATACATGTGGCCAGGAAAATACTCAATCAAAAAGAAAAAAGCTTTATATTTGTGCATAGTTCATAAACAACCAACATAAACACAGATTCACATAGCAAAATGTCTACGTGTTATACATTAATAAATATTTGCCAGGGGGTGGGGGGGGAAGTAGCATCTAATTGAGTAGTTTCTGCTTTCATCAATCATCATATTAAAGGGCTATTTTTGAAGAGTAATTCTGTGTTGCGTAGTCAGAATCTTCAATAAATACAAAAAGATTTCAACTTGCGATACCAAGAATTTGTTTGACTATCTAGGTCAAGAATCTGGATCTCTCGCAAAGCACACACAAAAGTGAAAGTGAGAGCCCTCGAGAAAAATGATATTCAAGGTATTATGAGTGATCGGACTGCAACATGAGAATTTTAACAATAGAATGCATTAAAAATCAGATGCAAATTGAGAAGAACAAGCATTCTTGAGCTATTTGATGATATATTTGTGGAATCTGGATGATAACTTAAACGGACCTATGTAGTATGTTTCAGGAGTTGCATACGCATCAGTGCTGAACATCACCTGCAATTTTGTGTTTGAGATCAATTACTGTAAAATAAACATAGCATACATATAAAAGGAAAAATTAGATCATTTATATCGAATATTGACAGCTTCCCTATGTGAAATGCAACAGAAACATATTCCAGGGAACAATTCAGGGGAAATTTGGTGGGAAGAAAGAAGGAAAGGAAACAAAATCGCAAATGACAGTGACAAAGGAAATCATAATCTGTCCTTCTATACACTATCAAGTGAGGCATATTCTACAAACAACGAGAAGCATATGCAATTGATGAGGTTACAAAATTAACTACAGTAAGGGAAAAGATAAGTATATTGACCAGGGAGAAACATAGATGTGGTAGTTAAAAAAAAAATCATATCACAACTGCCCCTCTAAGAGAGGTTGGTTGGATATTGTGGACAAACACTCATATTTCCTCACTGTGCTGAAGAACTGGGACTAAACTCTTTAGAAAAAAAAGTACAAGGTTCTCAATATTTCCTTCGAGTATTTTCACCTTCTTTAAGGGGGCCAGCTCCAAAAGTTCTTTGACTGAGGATATCATCCCATGAACACTGAGCTTGGGAATCGCCAACCCAAAGTCAAGGTAAACCTGAAAGAACAAATGACTACATGGATAGGAACATAACATGGCAAACTGAATACCAAGTTCAACAAATGAAGTGATCCACTGGCGGTAGAATTTTCACCTGGGCATAAACAGAGGCCAGATATGAAGCTTCCTGCGAGAATGGATACGATGCATGTAAAAGAACTATGCGACACCCAGAAAATCTTTTATCTTCTAAAACTGTCCGGAGATGAAGTGGATTGGATAATCGTAAATCCAAATCTTTGTCTCCAAAACTAATTGGGAAGAAAAGAAATAAATGAGAAATGAGGGTGAAAACAAATACTGAAAGAGCATACAGGTTGCTTTACTGCTATTGATGATAGCTCACAGATGAGGATAATAACTTGGAATCCTAGGAGCTGTCTGTATCTGGTGCTTCTAGAAGGGGACCAGACAAGTCAGGCCACTTCTTCTGCATAGATACCAACACCCAACTTCAATTTTAACTGACCATTTTTCCCATACCACTTTTCATGTTGCAACCGGACTCCAAGTTTATTTCTTCATCTTCCTATCCATTTAGAGTTTATTCGTGAACATATTACAATCTAAATGCTAAGTCTGTCTTACCCTGAGTGTATCTGCATGGGCAAATCAAACTGCAAAGCAACCTTGCAACTAAGTGTGAAAATATAGTCAATAAAGCTTTTATTTGTAATGCATACAGGCTTCCCACCTGAAATAGGAAATTGTTACTTATATCCTGTGATGAATACAGAACATCCAATCAGCATGCTACTCACTTTGTAAAACTTCAGAAAGACCACTCTCAGCATCCTCTTTGGTGACATATGGATTGATTTCTAAACCACTGCGGTATGCAGCTATGCTTTTCAAGCCAACAATCTCATTTGCAACTGTAACATTGAGTTAAAGAAACCACTTAAAACAGTAAGCTCCTCTTTATCTATTCATCCTTACAATTCCCAACTTCAATAACCATGCATTGGTAATCAACCAAAGTTACATGCACTATCTTTAAAATTCAATCATAGGAAGCAGATAAAATGCATAGCGTGAAAACAAATACACTGGAAATAGGTGTCTTTCAGTAATGCATGACAAGGTGATTCGGTGATAATTTGTGGTAAAAGCTTAAAGGTGCATGACACTTCTTCAAATTACATATCTGTGACAAATAAAATATGACCTTATTAATGTCTATACCATCTTTGAAGGATATGAGCTCAAGCTTTTCAAAAATGTTTCAGTGAATGCACCCAATGTCCAATTAGATCCATCTGGCATCTCCTGTAAACATACATAATACCAATGATAAAAAAAACCAAACTATTGAAAACCCGATATTGCCAAGAAACCTTGAGGCATAATTTGATTCAAAGATGCAGCTAAGACCAGGACCTCAACCTTGCAAATTATGACTAGACCCTCAAAAGTCCACAGGCATAAGTCATTGGAGAATTATTGTGGGTCAATGCAACTCACAGAAGAGGATAAGTTTCAAAAAGAAGTCTTAGAGATTGCATCCAGTATAAGTACAGACCAATATGAAAGATGTATAAACATACCTAGCAAATAGAACCAGGACAACTTATGATGGAAAAAGTGAAAACGTCAGTTTCACTAAATCAAAACAGACAACCACACATATGCCAGCAGAATATGGACACATGGGTGATTATCAATAAGAAATTATAAAAGGAACTTCTCAAATTTGATACCCCCGGTATATTTCTCTCAGGTCTAAGTCTTCCATTTAATGTTTTCAAGAAAAGACAGACATATCCACTTCATATTCACTCAGCATACAAGTTCCCTATACCAAACCAGCAAGCCTTAATCCAAATATATTTGAGGTTGCCTACAAGGACCAAGACATAGAACCAGTCACATCAGGAACACAGTCCTCATCTTCCAATCATTCCTTCCCGCAACCATACTCCCTTTAAGTTATAATAGTTTTATATCATTATTTATCACCCTCCCTCCCTCTCAGAAAACTAGTTGCCAATATAATACTCAATTATAAAATGGATATGAATATTCCTCCCCTCAGCAAATGGACTCCAGAAGATAACTGCTAACTTCTCAGTAAGGCTATCTTCTATGCCTCCTCATCTAAATATAAATAGATAATCCCATGCTTCTAAAATGTAAAAAGATGTAAAAACATATTCACTAAAATTGCGTTTGTGTGTGCTAATGAATCTGCAAAGAAATAAAATGTGAACCAAGAATTAGCTCCATGAAATAGTATGCTGATAGATTTTAAATCAGAATATAATATCAAGTTGAAAAGGAAGATTCAGAAAGTTTCCTACTCCATCAAGAATCTCCTCAGCCAGGCGTTCAATTCTGAGTATCCTACCAACAAATGGAACAAAATTTTTATGCCACCGTATGTCATGCTTCTTGTCAAGTTTCAGTCCATCATCGATGAGAATAGCTGAGATTCCTGCAGCTTTAAAGCACTTTGAACTAATGGCATGCAAGCCAGATGATCTACGATATTGTTCCACGGCATCCAATGATGACTCAGTGCCATAGAGTTCTGCAATATCCCTTAAACTCCTCTGCCAAAACCAAAATTTACACAGTCAGAATACAAGGATAGAGCCCAACTTTTCAAAGCTATCAGGCTGAAGATTGACATTTACTACTTGTTTACAAATTGTTAAAATTTAACATCAATTATAACATACTTAGTCTAATTAAAGGTAACCCGCTCTTTGTTATTTAAAAAACTGCATTTTCTTTTACTTTTGCAGATAAAAGTGTCTTCTTCTATTCTACAAGTAAAAAGCAAATAACACAAAATCCAGTCTTTGTTTTAGCTGTTACTCATTTCCAAACGGCAGCTTCAACATATACCCAGAAAACGTCAAGAAAAGTTAACTCTTCTAGTATTATTTTTAAACTTAGAATCAATCAAGATCTCTAATAACAAGCTTAGAAAGTAAAAGATTCATACTGGCTCTCCATGGTTCCATCTATTATACAAATATAAGAAAAAAGGCATTAAAGAATTTGAATGTCGTTTGAAACTAACCCAAATAGAAGTAAAACAAAATACAAAATACTTAATACAGCTCAATGAAAACAAACCCAAGTCCCAAAAGCTTCTTTTTTTTCCAAAAAAAAGCTCCATCTGCTTAACAGCATTAATCAACCAAAAAAAAAAAGATAAAATGGGATGATTTCTAATAATTAAAAAGAAAAAAAGAAGAGGGTGTATTTGCCTTGAAAGAGAGGGAGTGAGGAGCAAAGGATAAGGCGTGGCCAGTTGCTTCAGAAAGTGAATTGATGAAAGGAAAAGAAGAATCCAAAGGAACAATATTGTGAGCATGAGAATCCACCACCTCTACTTGCTCTATGGCTTCTCTCAACTCTGAAAATTCCATTCTTTTTCCTCTCTAGAATGCCAATTTTTCAACTTAGTTCAGGAAGCAGATGAAAGAAAAGTTGCTTGTAAAAATCTTATCTCAGTTTAGTGAACCTTTGACTTGAGGCGGTTTAAATCCCGAATCCTGCTTTGATTTCAGGCTGTTCAATTCTAGTTTCAGTCCAGATTATCCTTAAACAGATAACAATTCTAATAGTGCTCATAAAAATCCACATTAGTTTATTTTATACTAAAGTAGAAAGATTTTTTTAAGGAATTAAAATAGAAAGATTAAATTTTAAATTTAGCTTAATCCATACTTTAGTCCCTCAAGTATACTATTTTTCCAACTTTGGTCCTTAAAGTTTTTTAGCCCACTTTAGTCCCTAACATTTTTAGACGTTCTTAGTTTAGACCCTAACATTATCAAACATTCTCAATTTAGTCCTTTAGACATTAAAAAAAGATCAACTGGGATATCCTACCAATCATATGCTACAGCGTGTCATATAATGACATAATTATGATGTCATCATCTAAACAAAACCTTAAAAATATTTTAATATGAGAAAAAAGAATTGCAAAAAATATAAAATATTACAAAAATTATTAAAATTATAAAATTAAAAAATATAAAAATTTACTAAAAAATTTCATTATTTAAATAATAAATATTTTTTATAATTTAAATAATAAGTAACATTATTTTTCATTGTTTAAATAATTAAAAAAAACTTATTCTAATTTCTAACTTAAAAAATATCTACAAATTATATATTCTAATTGATTGAATTATAAAGCAATCATCCTAGGTGTCTAAAAGACAACGATCTCATGTTTTAGTAAATGTGACTTATAAAATTTTAAAAATATTAAAATTTCTAATATTTTTTTAGAATTCTTAGTAATTTATTTTATATTTTTTGTAAATTTAAAAATATATATATTTCTATTTTTAAATTTTTTTTAAGATTTTTCGAATGATGACATCATCATATGTCACATGATAGCATATGATTGGTTGGATATTTTAATAGTTAATTTTAATTTCAAAGGATTAAACTGGAAACATATGATAATGTTATTAATAGAAGTGAGCTAAAAAAAACTTCAAAGACTAAAATGAAAAAAATGATATACTTAAGGAATTAAAGTATACGTTAAGCATTTAAATTTTTAACATAATAAAATAACAAAAGCCTACTTCATATTACATTTGACATTTTGTCTTAACAAAATTAATTCAAAGAGAATGACAAATAATTTTGTTCATTTTTTTTGTTCTCTCCTCTAAGTAGAACTCTCCAAATGGGTTTATCGTGAGATTCCATTCTCCAAATTTAATTATTCTGATTTAATTTAGTGAGGTCGATAGATAAATTAAATTAAACCGTTTAATTGAGTAAAATGATAATCGAAAAATAAAATTCAACTAATTAAAAAATTGATAGGTTTAAATCCCTAATACGATTGCTGACATGAATATTAATCAATTACTTTGCGTTTTTTTATTATTAAGTTTGTAAGTTTGGTATTGCATTTTAGTTTGTAGGTTATAAATATATATTAACAAATAAATATAAAAACTAGATTTTATTAAAAGTGAAACAAAATAGTAACCAGATTTTAAATACTTGAAGATTAAAAAATAAAACATATTGAAAATAAATTTGAATGGATAAAATGATTTAAAGGGCAAAATACGAAAAAGGGGAAAATTAAAATAAAAAAACATATTAAAAATGAATTTGAAAGGATAGGAATTGATTTAAAAAATTAGATTGGCAATTTTATTAAAAAAAATTTTAAAAAGGGAATTTGAAATAGTCAAATTAAAACAAATTTTAGAAAAGGGGTTAAATGGGAAATTTCCACATTTTTGCAAAATAATTTCATGACAGTGGTCAAAGGATTGATTTCAAAAACGTATATAATTAACCTTCTAAATTAAAAAAACAATTAAAGCACGAAAAGGGGAAAATTAAAATCATCGAGGAGTTGCGAGGATTTAAAAGGTAATTACCCCTTTTATTCCAAAAAAAAAAACAATTGTCAAAATGACAACATTTCGAAACTATTGAAATTAATGTGAAATGACATCGTATGCTACATTACAAATATAAATTAGGGATTACTTTGAAAGATCGAAACAAAGGCAAGGATTGCGGAAATAAATCCGCCCAAAAGTGAAAACACGCGGACCCTAAACAGGTCCGCAGCGGGTCAAATTGAGTGTCGTAAAACGGCGCCTATAGCCACTAAAATCCCAAGCAAAACGGTTGCGTTTTGGCAAACTTATAAAAGGGCAAACTTTCTAAAAAATCATTTGTTATTTGTTTTCTAAAAAAAAATCTTTTCTCTCTGATTTTCTCTGTGTCTCTCATCCCCACGCCCTCACGCCAATCTTGGTCCGTTGCTGCCCGTCGTCATTGCTCCGTCACGTCCGATTGTCCTCCGGTGTACTCCGACGTCGTCCGTCGCCTTTGATCGTCAGCGAACGTCGTAGGTATGTAAAATCGACTTCGCTTTTTACTTTTATTACTTTAAAAAAATCCGGGTTTAGATCATACTTGATCTAACCTAGATCTAGAGAAATACGAAAGGTTTTAACACTTTTTTACAAAATTTCAGATCGAAACCAACTTGTTTTTCTCTTGACTTTTCTTTATATTTTTTAATCTGTTTTCATATTTTTTTTTAAAAAAATTCATATACTTTTATAGATTCGAGCGTTGGAATCCCTCTCGAACATAGATAAGTTCGAAGAGATTTCGTTCACGGTGATGGAGGCGATGGTTCGAAATAGGGTATGAACCCTAAACTTTTCTTTTGTATTATATCTTTATGTATTTAAATATTTGTTTATAAACAAAATAAAATAGTACAAAAAGGGTAATATATATGTGAAAGACAGATAAATGTATATAACATGCATTCAAACCATATACCTTGCCAACGTAAGTGATTCTTGACTTGCTTTGATTTTGAATCTCTTGCTATTTTATATCTACTTTTCTGATATTAATTGTGCATTTGTAAAAAATACAAAGAAGAAAATCGGGCTTTTATAGCCATTGTTACAATCATTGCTCTTTGTTTTCTTGCGTTTGTTTCTTCGTGCTTTTTGTCTCTGTTTGCTTCTCCTTGGTGTAGGTCCGACGGCGGTGGGAGAAGAAAATCCATTGGCGAGGTTGTGTCAGAGGCGTAGTAGTAGCCGAAAGGGTGCATTGATGGCCTCAAGAATTTGAAAGGGCGCATTAATGGCCTGGGAAGGGCTGAGCGGCACTGAAGATAGACGAAGGGGTGTGATGTGGAGAGGTGATTGGGGTGCTTCAAACCCTAACAGATTATGGTTTCAGCTTTTGTTATAATTGGGCTTGCTGGGCCAACTTGGTTTGGGTTTAGATCTGTTTAGGGTTTAGGTTTGGATCTGTTTATATTTTGGGTTTTTGTAATTAGACATTTAAATGTTTGTTTACTTTTTTTATTTTTTTGGATTTAGTTTGGGCCCGGTCAAAATTGGGTTCCAACAACTGCCCCTCTTTGCTCGTTGTTGTGTAATAGGAACGGAGCAAATATCAAAAGGAGGCCCAATTTTGTCAGGTCTCATTTCTTCAACACTCTTTCTTCAACTGGCCCACCCTTCACTTTATTGGTTGTTCGATTTCACTGCATCCGCTTCTCTACAACTTTAGGAAAGTATGATTCAGTGTTGTGATCCCATTTTTCCTTAAGGCAATTTCAAAAAGACAAAATTTTCTACTATAACTTCGTTCAATTCACTTGCAACTTCAATGAGATCAAGGTTTGTCATCGTAGTCTTTGATTCAATCCACTAACACTTCAGATGTTTTGTGGCGTCATCCTTTGATCTACTTCTCTGTATCTCATCAGAAAGATGACCGCTTTATTGCTTTAACCAACTTCTCTGTATCTCATCAAGAAGATGCGGTTTGAAGTTTCACTCACATTGAGCTTTGTTTCATTGATTTGGTCTACTTCTCTGTATCTCATCAGGAAGATGACCGCCTCTTTGTTTTAATCCACTTCTCTGTATCTCATCAGGAATACTAATTTGGATCTGCTCCTCTTGATTAGGGGTAAAAGATCGGAATGGTCTTCAATTTGCCCCTTTTAATTTAGGGGTAAAAGACTGGAATCTTCAATCTGCCCTTCTTGATTAACGGTAAAAGATTAGAATCTTCAATCTACCTCTCTTGAAATCTTCAATCTACCCCTCTTGATTAAGGGTAAAAGATTGGAATCTTCAATCTACCCCTTTTGATTAGGAGTAAAAGATTGGATGATGGCTGTAATCTGCCCCTCTTGACTTAAGGGTAAAAGATTGGATGGTGGCTTTAATTTGCCCCTCTTGACTTAGGGGTAATAGATTGGAATGGCTTCAATCTGCCCCTCTTAACTTAGGGGTAAAAGATTGGTGTGTCTTCAGTCTTTCTAAGGTACCAAGTTTGCCGTTGCAGCCTCAACCTTTCCCTTCATATCTTAATTGTACCAGATTCACCGTTTCAGCCTCAATCCTTCCCATCACGTCTTCTAAGGTACCAGGTTCGTCGTTGCGGCCAATCTTCATTTTTCCTCAGTTCATTTTTGCCATCTCACGGTAATGACACCCGTAGAATATGCTTTAATAGGCCTTTATGTAGGCCAGATTATTAGGATGTCATGATCAGGATGAGTCAAATGCTCCTAACTAAATGCTTGTGCATGAATACAAAAATGTCATTTTTGAGAAAGGATTTTGTTTTTGGTCCTGAGTCTACATTGTTCATCGTTTGTCTAAGTCTTATCACTAATGTGTTATCATGTTCTTTTTTGGTATGGTATCCTTGACATGAAAATCAATGGGGGAATCACAATCTAAACTACTTGCTTGGGGGAACTTTCTAATCCTCAAGCGTGGTTCTTTCCAACTGGTGGTCCTATTTCAGGTCCCTGTACCTTTTAGGAATCTTCTAAAGTAATATACAAAATCTTCTTACATTAATCCATTATCTATTATTTTAATGCAATAAAGCTTGAACAAGGTCATAAAAGGGATGAAGCTAAATTTTATTGAAGACAAAGCTCGAATGAAAGAAATATAAAAAAAATGGAAAACTTTGCTAAGAAAATTATCAAACATAAGATGAACTAAGAGTGAAATTAGGTGCCCCAGATATCAGAGTATGGGCTTCGCTGAGCAAACTTGATGAGGGTGATTTTGAGTTTGACATGTGTCCATGAAACTTGTAGTACTTCGTCAATGCTTCAAGGTGTAAAGTTTCTCCACCTTGATACTTTTGAGAGAGAAGACCATTTCATGCCCTTTTCTTCAAAATTGAGCCTCCCTTTCTGATTTTCAACTCAAATCTCCTTAGGTTTCGAGATGCCCTTTTACGGGTTTTCACCTCAACCTCTCCTTTTTGTTTCTTTTTCTTTTTTATTTTTGGGTGAAATCTTTTTTTTACCGAGTTTGAGTTCATGAGGCTGAGTAAGTCTTTGTCGTCCATCTCCATAAAAAATCAAAGTTTTTCTCAAAAGGTTTTTTTACCTCATGAGGCTTTTTCAAATTCAGTATCCATTTTCTTTGGGAAGTCTTTTGTAGGCAAGATCTTTTTTCAAAACCAAGGCTCCCCTGTGGATCAACTCTGCTTTATCCATTCTAACAAAATTTTGGAGGAAAGAAATTCGACTCCAACAAGCGAGAATGCTTCTATTCCATAAATTATCGGGAAGGGTGTTACCCCAACAAAGTTTTAATTAATGTTCAATAAGCGTAGAGAGTAAATGATAACTTCTCATGCCAATCCTTGTAGGTCTTTGCTATGCATCCTTTGATGTTCTTATTGGTCACCTCCAATGCTCCATTCATTTTTGGCGATGTGGTGTTGAGTTGTGACATTTGTTCTTGAATTGGCTGTAGGCTCTTGCTATCGTGCTGTTGCTCAAATTCAAGTCATTGTTGGATATGATTCTTTTTTTTATTTTCTCTTTCGTCACAAGTCAATCGTCATTCTTCGAAGTTTTGGGGAATTAGATTGTATTGTTATGACATCAGTTCCTAAAATATGACATGCTTTGATAAGACCATGCAAAGACCTTTGGATCCTCGAAACATCTTGCCTTGTTTCTGCAAAGACACATGCCTTAATTCTTATCTAAAATTACAGACTCTTTAAGGTGATATTCGTTCCCTGTCTTGCTCAAACATCTATAACGGAACGGGAGACAAGTTACGTCCTTGATCATTTTCAAAGTCTTAAAGTTTTTTTTGGACAACATGTCCTTCTCAAAAGGATCTAAGTCAGCAGGAGTGTCGCTCATATCATTGATATCAAAGGACCTGTTAAAAGAACCAATAGAGATCCAAAGTAATAAATGAATTTTAAGAATGATTTGCACTGTATGAGTATGTATGAAAACATCTGTCAAACCAGACGAGAACAAATGAATTTTAGGATGATTATTTGTAAGGTGTGGAAAGAATATTAGTCCAATGTATTTAAAATATTTGCCAAATGAGATTGAAAATGCATTGTTCTCATAAAAATAAAAGATAAGGATTGCATGCCCTATACAAAAGGGTCCTTATTACTCTCGGGCTTAGAGCAATAGGTGTATTTAGAGTATTACTTCAAAGATGTCCCAAAAGCTATAGGGATTTCTTTTACAGTCTAATTACTCATAATACTTCCAAGAGCAAAAGAAAGAATTCATGATAGACTTTCACATCCACTCCTTTCTTCGGAAATAGCATTAACGCTCTCATTTTGATTCTTGATTCGGATGATTGGGTAGTGGATTCTGTCTACGTTGGACCTTTCCGAGTGCTGAATCCTTACGACTCTCCTTTTGATGAGTCTTTTGACCAACTTCTTAAAAGTAAAGCAGTTCTCGATCAAATGCTTAGTTATTCCCTCGTGAAACTCACATTGGGCGTTCGCATCATACCAACTTGAGAATGGAGGTAGGTTTGGGTCTACATGGAATGGAGATACGACATGTTCATCGTACAATTCTTGATAAAGTTCTTTGTACGTCGTGGGAATTGGAGTGAACCGAATCCTTTCATTATTTGACCTATTTTCCTACCTCAGGGCTCCTCTGTGGTTAGCTGATATATCCCTAGATTGTGCCATTACTATCGACTTTGAGTAGTTTATCCTACTGTATAGGCCTACGTCGTTTATCCCATTTTCATTTTTCCTAGGGGCTACTTTCTTGCCTCCTTCTCCTGCATCGATCTTCCTACTCTTGATAGCATTTTCGATCATTTCCCCTGACATGACAATTTCAGAAAAGCTTTTAGTGACACTCCCTAGCATGTGGCTGATGAATAGAGCCTTCAAGGTGTTGACAAATAACATTGTCATTTCTTTTTCCAACAGAGATGATTGCACTTGTGTTACAATGTCCCTCCATCTCTGGGCATATTACCGAAAGCTCTCACTTTCCTTCTTCTTCATATTCTGCAAGGTCAGCCTATCAGGCGTTTTGTCAGTTACATGATTGTACTGCTTCATAAATGCTTGTGTCAATTCCTTCCACGAACTGATTTCGGCACGACTTAGTTGGTTGTACCATTTGGCAGCAGATCGTATCAAACTATTTTGGAAACAGTGTATTAATAACTGGTCATTACTGACATGCCTAGTCATCTTCCTACAAAACATAGTAATGTGGGCCTCGAGGCAGCTGGTTCCATATATTTTTCAAATTTCGGAACCTTGAATTTGTGTGGGAGCACTAGGTCCGGGACCAAGTTTAACTCCTTGGCATCTATCCTGTAAAAGGTATCAACACCTTGTATGGCTTGGATTTTTTCTTCTAATGCTTTGTATTTCTCCTCCATTTGTCTAGGGAGATCTATTCTTGCCATCTCATCGAATTTAGGAACATCGACATTTACGATGTTTTCTCCTGGGTTGAACCCTGATCCTATCAGACAATTATTTGGTTTCGATGTACCAGTGGGATGTTGTTGTGTTCTTATTATGAGAGGAGCTCCCTGTGTGTATGCTTCAGGTGGGACTTGATTGTATGGGGGAGTATAGCCTGGGGATTAATGGGATCCTCTTCTTCTTCCTCGAGATTAATTGCGAGACCTTTCTCTTTATCAACTCTCTCTCTTAGCATTTGGGCTAATTGATTGATCATATCTCTTTGATCTTTCACGTCTTGTTTTATACTTTCCATTTGACCTCGTAAATTGCACATACATTTGCTCCTGCATGTCTCTTTGCGCTTGTTCAATCCTTTCAATCCTTTGATCCATGGCTTTCAATTTCGTGCAGGTGTAATAACGATGAGGGTTCTCAATGGTTTCGATATAACTATTTCAGGTTTAATTAATTAGGTGTATGTTTTTAGAATTTTAACGCATGCTAATAGATGTAATGTTTATTATTAATGCATGTATGCATAAGAGAGATATTGACTTATAGTTCGATTCTATTACAAAAACTTTTCTAGAAAACAAATTCCTTTACATAAAACAAACACGTATATAGTCGTCTTGTAGTGTTCAAAAGTCTTAATCTTCGTATGAAGTCATTCAAACTCACCCTGGTTCGTCTCTAAATTTTGGTCCACAATATTTGAAAGGTTGAGTGATCAATCACTTTTCGTTCTTGGGCCAAAGCTCGGTTGGTTGCACGATCTTTGTTTCTATCTTGCTCTTCTGGCATATCATCAGTTTTTCGTTCTCTATTTTCTTTGCTATGTAAGCCCGACCATATTGTCTTTTATCTTATCAAGGAATTTGTTTTCTTATGATCGGTTTTTCTATTTAGCAATTGAGCTTAGAACTACACCTCTCTTCATATGGGGATGTAATGCAAGCAAAAAAATAATCAAAAGCAAAAGAGAACACAAGTCAGTATGATAACAAAATTCAGAATAAAACAAGGAACCTGGGTTTGGAGAACTGCTAACAATTTGGTGTAATTCTATCCTAAGGTAGACACTTAAGGCTCATTATATGTGGTTTAGGTTCTAGAGTAGAGGTACCTAAACCAGTAGATTCCTCAATCCTCACCCATTATAGGTTCATATGGATGAGTTCAGTTTAGGGGGACACATTTCCCATATGCTTGCACGGAAGTGAAAACTTCACGAAGACATAGGTATGGATGTAATCCCGAAAGTGATTCACTACCCTGCACGGAGGTGAAAACCTCGCGAAGGAGTAGTTTCTCACTTTCACTTAAAAGGTGTAGTAAGATGCAAATGAATGCGAATATACACTAGCAATAATATTATCACGATATCGCATAGAAAATGCAGATGATCGCAAATGAATTTAAACCGAGTTTTAATTTTCAACAAAAAGACCCAAGGAAAATAGACTTTCGACTTGACTCTCTTAAAAAACCCCAGTGGAGTCGCCAAGCTGTCGAAACGTTTTTGAAATGCGTCTCGACTTTTAATTTTTTAAATCTAAAATATGGGAGTTACCACCAATCATTTTATTTGGTGTGATTGGAGCACCTTAAAACATGCTTTGTTTTTAAAAAACAAATAGGTCTTCGAAATCCAAAAAATGAGTTCGAGAGTCGGTTACGTGTGAGGAAGGATTAGCACCCTCACATGCCCAAAATTGGTACCAAATCGATTTTAAAGGGATCTTTATTGTTCAAAATTTGTAAACTCGAGTTGAAATTAGAATATGATCCTTAAATGCATGATTGATAGGTTTAATATTATTCTTAAAAAATTGAACTTTGTAGGAAGGCTCGTCATTTTGAAAATCGAGAAAAGAAGTCGTGTTCAGTGAGTTAGGGCACGACACCTCAATTCTTCAAAAACAACGACCAACCTTAAAAAAAATTCTCGCATTTTATCATCTTGTAAAAAGGAAAAAGGGTATTCGATTATTTCAAATTGAAGAAAAACCGGACTTAGTAAATTAAGGTATGATTTTTCAAGTTACGAAATAATTAACATTGTTTTAATTTTGAAAATTTTATTTTGTCCAAACACAAACATTTATTATTTACATTTAAAAATGATGAATGAAATTACACAACATGTACATATAATAATAGAAGATGACATGACATAAATATATAATGACAAATACATGATGAACTAAAAGGGTGATGTATACGTACTTAATATACAAAACAAATGAAATATATATCAACAAATAAATATAAAAACTAGATTTTATTAAAAGTGAAACAAAATAGTAACCAGATTTTAAATACTTGAAGATTAAAAAAATAAAACATATTGAAAATAAATTTGAATGGATAAAATGATTTAAAGGGCAAAATAAGAAAAAGGGGAAAATTAAAATTAAAAAAAAAAACATATTAAAAATGAATTTGAAAGGATAGGAATTGATTTAAAAAAATTAGATTGGCAATTTTATTAAAAAAAAATTAAAAAGGGAATTTGAAATAGTCAAATTAAAACAAATTTTAGAAAATGGGCTAAATGGGAAATTTCCACATTTTTGCAAAACAATTTCATGACAGTGGTCAAAGGATTGATTTCAAAAACGTATAAAATTAACCTTCTAATTTGAAAAAACAAGTAAAGCACGAAAAGGGGATGTCAGAATGTTTATTTTTGTGGAAAAAACAAACAAGTCTTGAACAATATTTAAAAATCGAAAAATAAGTATGATAAAAAAGTGGGAGTTGCCACCAATCTTTTTATATGGTGTGATTAGAACACCACAAAACATTTAAAATCTGTTTGGAAAAATATTTTGGTCTTCAAAATCTAGAAAATAGGTTCGGGAGTCAGTTACGCATGAGGAAGGGTTAGCACCCTCATACGCCCAAAATTAGTACCACATTGATCATTTTCGGGTCTTGGTTTGTTAAACATTTTAAAACTTGAGTAAAGCTTAAAATACAATCTTTTAAAAGACTTTGCATGATTTTCAAAAATACTATTTGAGGAAAATTGTCCGTATGTTTCGAATTTCTAGAAGAACTGGAAGTCGTGCTCAACACGTTAGGGCACTATGTTCTCAGATTTTTGAAACTGAAGGACATTTTGAAAAACTTTAAAGAGGATATTCGATTGTGTAAATTATACGAAAATCACAACCAGCACGTTAGGGCATGGTTTTTCGAAGTTTTCACACGAAAGGATATTGCCTCGTTTTGTTTTAAAATCATTTGTGTGTATATATATATATATCTTTTGAGAACTTGAAATTTCGTATTAAGTTTAAAATAAGATCCTCAGACACACGACTTAAAAGATTTGAAGAAAGGATGCCCGTTGTTTCGATTTTCACGGAGAATTGAAGTCATGACCAACACGTTAGGGCACGATGTTCTCGGAATCTCGAAGCTAAAAGGCATTTAGAGAAAACTTGGAAAAGGATATTCGATTCGAGTGAATTATACAAAAAATCACACCCGACATGTTAGGGCATGATTTCTCGAAGTTTCCACACGAAAAGGACATTGCCTCGGTTTTAAAGGTTTATGAAAATAATTTTGAAAACAAATGTGTAATTTTAAATTTGAATGAGCAGTTAATAACGAAGATTAAATAATACGAAACAAAATAATTAAGTAGATAAATAATACACAAAAATAAAAAATTAATAGAATATAAAATACGAAAGAATAATAAAATTCCATGTATGTATATTGAAGAAAGAAAGGAAAAACAAAACAAATGAGATTAAATGCAATTTTTGGGTACCCAAGGGTAAAATAGTAATTTTGGGATGTTCGGGGTTGAAAATGAAAATTTTAGACATTCGGGGATAAAATGGTAATTTTTTGAAATTTCAGGGTAAAAAATGGAATTTTCAAACATTCGAGGGTAAAATGGTAATTTTTGGAAAGTTTCGAGTCAAAAATGAAATTTTTGGACGTTCGAAGGTAAAATGATAATTTTTGGAAAATTCGAGGGTTAAAAAGGGAATTCGGGAAAGTTTGGGAGTTAAAATGTAATTTTTGAGAAATTTAGGGTTAAATATGTAATTTTGGAAAGTTTAAGGGCAAAAATGTAATTTTTGAGAAATTTATGGTCAAATACGTAATTTTGGAAAGCTAAAGGGTAAAATTATAATTTTTGGAAGTTTAGGGGTCAAAATGTATTTTTTGGAAAGTTTAGGGGTCAAAATGTATTTTTTGGAAGTTCAAGGGTGAAAATGTAATTTTTGAGAAATTTGAGGATCAAAATATGATTTTTGGATAGTTTAGGGACCTTTTAGGCAATAAAACCAAAAAAAGGTGACACGTGGCAGCTTTACATGCATTTTAAAGTCAAAGGACTAATTTGGAAATAGTTTAAAATTTCTAGGCCAATTTAGAATTAAAGCAAAACTTGATTTAGGGATGAAATTAAAACAAATCATAATAAAAAGGACCAAATGCAAATAAACCAAAAATTGACACGTGGCAACTTCTTGGACTTTGAAAGAGGTTAAGGGATTAAATTGAAAAGCAATGAAAATTATTGGGCAAATTTACAATTAATTAAAAATATGAAAAAGACCTGATTGAAAATTTAGAAAACAACGGAAGGACCAATTGCATAAATAGACCCTTTTTAAAAAACACGCGGATCCTGAGCTTAGAGCGGGTCGGGTCGGATCGAGCCATGGGTTATGAGCCAAACGGTGCCATTTTGGGCCTTAAGAGGTCAAACGAAACGTCGTCGTTTTGGTCCTCTATATATACATTTCAAAACCCTTTTTTTTTCATTTTTCTTTCTCTTTTCTCCAAAAAATTTTCAAATTCTCTTTTCTCCCTCTCCTTTCCCCTCAAGCTCGACTGAACTCCGGCCAGTCGTCCGTCGCCCCTTTTTGCCACGCGTCGTCATGAGATGCTGTCAACCGTCGCCGTCCACAGCCGCCGGAAGGTGAAACGCTTCTTTTTTTGTACTCTTTTTTTTAAAACACATAGATCTAGGTTTGAAAACTTTAGATCTAAAGCATTGCTTTCGAAAAGTTTGCTTCTTTCATTTCCTTTCCGAAAAATCCAGATCTAGAATGAAAGATCCAGATCTAAAATGTTTTGAAAACTTTATTCTTTGTTAAAATTCCTTTTTTTATGCATTATTATTATTAACGTTCATTTTTGACATATACGTCTCGATCTGCTAGATTCGAGGCGATGAGAACGGCGATGCTTGGTGCTGCAACGTCGGCTGGGTCATGAAGGGATTCCGTTCACCGATCCGAGGTGGCCGATCGAAAACAGTAAGTCTTTTCGACTCTCTTTATATTTATTATTAATATTATTATCGTTATATTTATTATTATTATGACTATTAAAAATATTTAATATATATAATTATTACATTTTTTTGAAACAAATAAAAAAATAATAAATGGGGACAGTGAGGTGTTCAATGCATGCATGCATATTTGGAAACTAATTAGGTTAAAACTTTTAAATCATAAATGATGATAAATACGTTTTGAAAATACTTGGATAACTTAATAGAATCTAACTTGAATTTATTTCTGTTGCTTGGAGTGGCTATTCGAGTACCCCTGCTTGCTATTAACTGCTCCTATTTTGATTTGCAAATGCTTCGAAAATCTATTTTCTTGTATTGATTTGTAATGTTAAAACAAAAACCAAGTCAGTAACCTTTACAACTGATACCAATTCTAGCTTTATAGCCATGTTTACAATGATTATAATCTGTTTCTTTCAATTTAATGTCTGTCTTTTCTTTCTTTTATAGTGTAGGGTCGGCTTGCAGTGGTGCTGGTGCAGAGGCAAGTTGCTGGTGCTGCTGGTGCTGTTGACGTGGCAGCCTCTGGTTGGCAGAGATGGAGGCAACAACAGCAACAATAGCAGATTAAGTTTTGACTTAGAATTTCTGATTTGGGCTATTTGGGCCAAATTTTAGATCTGTCCATGTTGAGAAATTGGGCCATTTGGACTGTAGTTTTGTAATTAGGCCCTGTTTTTATTTTGGGCTTGTACATGAACTTGATTTGTAACTGGACATTTATGTTTGTAATTGGACATTATGTAAATAAATTTAAACTTAAATTTATAATAAATTTAAATTTTAAGTAAATTTAAACTTAAAATAAATTTAAATTCTGTTGGGCCCGGATAAATTGGGCTTCAACAGGGGAAAATTAAAATCATCGAGGAGATACGAGGATTTAAAGTGTAATTACCCTTTTTATTCCTAAAAAACAATTGTCAAAATGACAACATTTTGAAACTATTGAAATTAGTTTGAAACGACATCGTATGCTACATTACAAATATAAATTAGGGATTAATTAGAAAGATTGAAACAAAGGCAAGGACTGCGGAAATAAATCAATCCAAAAGTGAAAACACACGGACCCTAAACGGGTCCGTAACGGGTCGGATCGAGTGTACTAAATCCCAAGCAAAACGACTGTGTTTTGGCAGACTTATAAAAAGGCAAACTTTCTAAAAAATCTTTTGTCATTTGTTTTCTAATTTTTTTTCTCTCTGATTTTCTCTGTCTCTCATCCCCAGGCCCTTACGCCGATCTTGGTCCGTCGTTGCCCGTCGTTGTTGCTCCGTCGTTGTTGCTCTGTCGCGTCCGATCGTCCTCCGGTGTACTCCGACATCGTCCGTCGTAAAATCGGCTCCCCTTTTTAATTTTATTACTTTAAAAAAAATCTGGATTTAGATCATACTTGATCTAACCCAGATCTGGAGAAATACGAAAGGTTTTAACACTTTTTTACAAAATTTCAAATCAAAACAAACTTGTTTTTCTCTTGACTTTTCTTTATATATTTTAATCTGTTTTCATATATAATTTTTAAAAATGCATATACTTTTATAGATTTGAGCGTTGGAGTCCCTCTCGAACATAGATAAGTTCGGAAAGACTCCGTTCACGGTGATGGAGGCGATGGTTCGAATTCGGGTATGAACCCTAAACTTCTCTTTTGTATTATATCTTTATGTATATAACATGCATTCAAACCATATACCTTGCCAACGTAGGTGATTCTTGACTTGCTTTGATTTTGAATCTCTTGCTATTTTATATTTACTTTTCTGATATTAATCGTGCATTCGTAAAAAATACAAAGAAGAAAATCGGGCTTTTATAGCTATTGTTACAATCATTGTTCTTTGTTTTTTTGCGTTTGTTTCTTCGTGCTTTTTGTCTCTGTTTGCTTCTCCTTGGTATAGGTCCGACGGCGGTGACAGAAGAACGTCCATTGGCAAGGTTGTGTCAGAGGCGTGGTGGTAGCCGAAAGGATGCATTGATGGCCTCGGGAATTTGAAAGGGTGCATTGATGGCCTGGGGAAGGGCTGAGCGGCGCTGAAGATAGACGAAAGGGCGTGATGTGGAGAGGCGGCTGGGGTGCTTCAAACCCTAACAGATTAGGATTTCAACTTTTGTTGTAATTGGGCTTTCTAGGCCGACTTGGTTTGGGTTTAGATCTGTTTAGGGTTTAGGTTTGGATCTGTTTGTATTTTGAGTTTTTGTAATTGAACATTTAAATTGAATTTTAATTTAAATGTTTGTTTATTTTTTATTTTTTTGGATTTGGTTTGGGCCCGGTCAAAATTAGGTTCCAACACCTCCTTTCTTCAGTTAATTTAGATTGAAAAGCGACTTTCTTTAGAAATGGCTTTTAATTTAGATTGAAAGGCAACTTTCTTTAGAAATGGCTTTTAACTTTTTCTTCACGGTTAAACAGAATCAAAAGGTGACTTTTTTTTGAACGAGTATGGTGCTCGTCAGAATTTCTTCAAGTTATTTGGTGACTTCTTTAAAGTATTTCGTAGAGAACTTGTGGATTTCTTGAAGTTGTGTATATCGAACGGCTTAGAGTGATTCTTTTTTATAGTGTCAATTACTTCAATAAAAGAATTCTTGTAGAATTTAATTGCTCCATTTAATCCAATCACATGAATAAAAGAGAGTTATTGTATAATTTAATTACTCCATTTGATTGTTCTACAAGAATTTAAACTTGTTTATTTATTATTTATCTCTTATTAATTTACAATACATGGCAATGATTAAATAAAAATGTAATAAATATTTAAAAGAATTATTTCACGTATAGAATGAACTTGGATAGTGGTGAAGCGTGGTAGAGACTCAGGAGGGCCATGATACAATTTTAATTAGGGCTTTTATAGTTTATAAACTTTTAAATTAGTAATGATAAAATTGTACTTTGACCCTCTCAAAAATGATAAAAATTTGATTTAACCATTTAAAATTATAAAGATAAGATATAAATAATAAATAAAAGAAATTAAATTCCTGTAGAATAATCAAATAGAGTAGTTAAATTCTACAATAATTATCTTTTATTCATGTAATTGATATAGTAAAAAGAAAGTCACTCCAAACCATCTACACATACACAAGTTCGAGAAGCCCAAAAGATCTTTAAAGAAATCTTTGAAGAAGTCAAAGAACTTGAAGAAATTGTGACAAACACCTTACTTGTTTAGAAGAAAAGATGCTTTCCCATCCCATTCAATCGTGGAGAAGTAAAAAGTCATTTATGAAGAAAACTATCTTTTGATTCAAATCAACTAAAAAAAGAAGGTTCAAACTCGTTTCAAGAGCAAGTCAACATGACCCTTAAAAGCAATGCATATCTATTCAAGATCAAGTTAGACAACCCTTAGATTGAAGCCAAATAGAAGAGAAGAGTCGACGGAGTTTCTTTATATTCAAGAAAATTTCTAGGGATTCTAATTTTCTTTTCAAAGCTATCAATAAATTTGGCTCTGAATTTTTAAGTCAACTTTCAACTCAAAATTTGTGTGTAAAATTGGGTTTATTAAATCTGAAAATTATCTAGAAAAGTACAAAAAAAAAATTCTAATAATTTTTATAAAAAATTAGAAAAATACAAAAAATGGAAAATATATAAAATATATAGAAAATTTTCTAAAAATATAAGGCATTTTTATTAAAAATATAAAAATACTAAAAAATATGTCCATAATGAACTTAGACAATCATTCCGGACATGAAATAATTTTTTTAAATATATCTTAACTTGATTTGCATTTTTTTCAACTTGAATCAAGTGAAATGAGATTTGAGTTGAGTTGAAAAAATTTGTTCGAGTTAAAAAACATATATATATATATAAACTCTTTGAAAATAAAATAACAGAAAAGCCAAGATAATTAATATGAGAAACTTAATTTCAAAATTTACTTGTTTAAGGCAATTAAATTTATTATTTTGAAATTTTTAAAAAATATATTTTAGCTTTTTTATATATTTTAAAGATTTTTAGTAATCTTATTTTATTTTTTTTGAATTTTTATATTTAAAAGTTTTGGAAAATTTTTTTTATAAATATTTTAAAATTTTGAAGATTATTTTAAATTTTTGTAATTTTTTAAAAGCACTAATTTGCATATTTTTAAAATTATCAAGGACTCAAAGGATATTTATGTCGATTTGTTTTTCGAATTATTCAAGTTGTAAAATTCAACTCGACTCGAACTAAAAAAAACGAATAACTTGAATAACTCTATTTGATTAACTTGATATTCTAAAAAATGATTTTTTTCGAATTGAATCAAGTTTTGCTCCCCTCCACTTATATGTGGCCAAGTTTAAGGGGTAAAGTATACATCGGCTCTAAATAATATTATATGGTATTTTTTTTTATATTATGTGGTAATATGATGTTAATATAGCCTAACACTAGTTTTTCCCTCTTGCAATGCATAAATTAATTGTATGTATTAATTAAAATATATTAAATTATTTTATATAAAATATAATAAAAAAATTTATACATAATATTTTATAAATAAAATATTTTAAAACTAATTAGAATAGTTATAATTATTAAATATTTTTATTATAAAAATAAAATAGTATTTTTTATAATTTATTAACATTGAAAATATTAAAGTGTTATTAAATATTTTAACATAACTTGAAATATATTCTTAAATTTCTATCAAATCTTCATTTTCAACCGTAGAAACTTGGGTTGCAAAGCATACTAATGAAAAATAATTTTAAGAAAATAAATATTAAAATCAAAATAATTTTATAAACGTCAAGTGAGTAAAGCAATATAGTCAAATCCAAAATTACATTTCGAGTGATAAAAAGTTAAGTCTTATGATTTTTATAATATGACAGGAAAATGATTTGTTAAAATTTTGTAACCGCAATGTTAATGAAAATATTTTATTTACTAAACATGTTTTAATTCAATAAAATTATTTAATTTACAGAAATCTCTTACGTGCTATTGTCATGGGCTGTGTATGGAGTCCATAACCATGACACACTTGTGTGATCCATAATATTCAAAGGAGGTCATTTGGCCCTATTGGATTAGGCCATTACTTGGAGAGTTTGAAGGCCCATCTATAAAGTATGACAAATATGGAACATGATCTTCAAAGATTGACAATCTTAGATTTTATATGTAATCTTTAGAAGATATGGTTCTGTAATCTTAGAGATTTGATTTATAATTAGCTTTGAATCCTAGCCATTGATGTACTTTAATCTGTACCGTTGATTTTTTGGAGGCTCAACTATAAATAAAGGCTTCTGCCCCTCATTGTAAATAATTCATTGAGTAATAGAATTCTTGAAAGCATTCACTCAAAACTTTCTCTATTGTGTTTCTTGCTTTTTTGTGGCTTTGTTCTTGTTTTGTTCTTCATTCATCTTTGATTTGCTTTCACTTTTGTGTTAATGCTTTAGAGGAATTCTGTTAAATCCTCAATTGTTGAGAGTTAGGTTGACTTAGGCATTTTTTGAGTGAAGAAACTACCTAAGGTTGTACGGATTGCATGGCAAAAAATCTAAGTTCGTGATAGTTAGTATCCGAGCTAAGGTTCTGAAGGCACCGTTAGAAGATGTTGAAAGAAGTTATTGATCAAAGTAAGCCAATGGAGACCCGTGGGAGGGCCAGGAAAGCGAGTCGTTCAAGTGACATAATGTTGGCTTTGGAAGGACGGGTAGTCACTCTTGAGGAGTCCATGAGGTACATCAAGGAGAGGCTCGATGAAGTCGAGGATGGACTCCCCAATGGGTTGCAATCCATGAAGAAGCAGCTTAGAGAGTATGTGTAGGATTTTGTCTGTTCCGTTGAGAAGAAGCTAACTGGTAAGGATGAGACCATCGAGGCTATAGTGGCGGCCTTGAAAGGGGAGATTGCAAAGCTCAAGGGTGAACTCACAATCTACAAGGCTACTTTGGGCAATGAAGGGTTAACTGCTGTTGCACCCAAGTGCAATGTGTATGTTCCCAAGCCAAAAGAGTTGAAGGGAACAAGGTTCGCAAGAGATGTGGACAATTTCCTGTGGGAAATGGAGCAATACTTTCGTGGCAAGGGCAACATGGATGATGCCACTAAGGTAAATACTGCTGCTATGTATTTTACTGACATTGCTTTGTTGTGGTGGCGTCGTAGGTCCACATATGTGAGACATGGTGGGATCGAAATTGGGACTTGAGAGGATTTCAAAGTGAGTTTAAAGTACAATTCTACCCAGAGTATGCTAAGGACGAGGCTCGAGCAAAGTTGCATCGGCTTACACAACAAGGCACCGTGAGGGAGTATGTGAGAGAGTTCAGCGAACTCATGCTTTAGATCTCAAATATAAGTGAGAAAGAGGCGTTCTTTTCCTTTATGAATGGCTTGAAACCATGGGTGAAGCAAGAGTTTCAACGTTAAGGAGTTCAAGAGCTTACCAAGGCCATGACTGTAGCAGAATCGTTTGTCGAGCTTGGTGCAAAGAAAGACAAGTCTAAGTCTTCCAAGCCCAAATTCAAACCAAGAGACAGTGGTGAGGGAGCAAAAGCAAGCCTACTGAGAATGGAAATGGGAAGAAGTCATGGAATAAGGGAAAGAATGGGCCTTTGAGTTGCTTCCATTGTGATGGTCCTCATATGATAAATGATTGTCCAAAGAAGGCCGCACTTTCTACCATGGAAGCAAAGAATGAGGCTGACAAAGAGATCAAGAATATTGGTTCAATCCTGGGGTGTTTCGAAGACAAGACAAGTCATGGACTAATATTTGTAGACATCAATGTGGTTGGCAGAAGATTGAAGGTGCTTTGTTGACATAGGTGTGTCAAATTTGTTCATTTCCAAAGAGATTGCACGTGATCTTGGGCTCAAAATTGAGAAGGAATAGGGTTGGATCAAAATGGTCAATACAAAAGTGTTGAGATAGAGGGCGTGGCAAAAGGAGTTGAGATCCAACTTGACAAATGGACAGGTAAAGACTCTATTAAGGTAATACCACTTGATGACTTTGACATTGTGGTTGGATTAAGCTTTCTTTATAGGATTAGTAAGGGTATTTTTCCTTCTAGAAATACATGGTGATTTCAAACCTAAACCATCAATGTATAGTGCAAATGGAAAGGAAAGGGGCACAAAAGGAAAATTACTATTGACGATCCAATTTGTCAAAAGAGTCTGTAGAGAGGAAGCCTTCTATTTAGCCATATTGAAAGCTGAGGAAGTCCTTGAGCCAGTTGATGAGATTCTGAATGAAGTAGGCCAGTTGTTGCAGTCTTTTAGGGATGTAATGTCTGCCGAGTTGCCCAAGAAGTTACCACTAAAGAGGGAGGTGGATCACAAGATTGAGTTAGTGCCCAACATGGAGCCGCCTTTAAGGGCCCCATATTGTATAACTCTATTAGAGTTAGAGGAGTTGTGGAAACAATTGAAGGAGCTTTTAGATGTTGGATTAATAAGGCCATCTAAATCTCTGTACGGTGCACCAGTGTTACTCCAAAAGAAGCATGATGAGACATTGAGGATGTGCATCGATTATCGGGCCTTGAATAAGATCACTGTGAATAATAGGTACCCAATTTCCCTCTTTGCAAATTTGTTTGATTAGCTTGGTAGTGCGAGATGGTTTACTTAGTTGGATTTTAGATTGGGGTACCATCAAGTTTGAATTTTCGAGGGGGAAGAGCCGAAGACTGCTTATGTGACACAAAATGGTTCGTATAAGTTTATTGTGATGCCCTTTAGTCACAAATACTCCAACAACATTTTGCACCCTAATGAATAAGGTACTTCAACCTTTCCTCGATCGTTTTATGGTTGTTTACCTTGATGATATTATGGTGTATAGTAAGTCGCTCGAGGAGCATGTTGATCATTTGAGGGAGGTGTTTCAAACATTGCGAGAAAATGAGCTTTATGTGAAAGAGGAGATGTGCTCATTTTCCCAACGAGAGGTGTCATTTTTAGGCCACATTGTGGGAGGTGGCAAGATCCGGGTGGATGAAAGTAAGATTGGGTTATTGTTGAGTGGGAGACACCAACCAAGGTGACGAAGTTGCGGTCTTTCCTTGGGTTGGTGAACTATTATCAATGCTTCATTGAAGGCTACTAAAAAATTACTGCACTCTAAACAGATTTGTTGAAGAAGGGGAAGGTATGAGATTAGGATCCTGAATGTAAGAAGGATTTTGACCAAGTGAAGCAAGTGATAACGAGGGAGCCCGTACTTGCCTTTTCGAATTATTTGAAGCTTATGAGGTACGTACAGATGCAGCAGATTATGTCATTGGGGGAGTACTAATGCAAGATGGGCATCTAGTTGCTTTCGAGAGTCGAAAGCTTAATGATACAGAGCGGAGATATACGACCCAAGAAAAGGAGATGACCATTGTGGTGCATTGCTTGTGCACATTGATACATTATTTACTGGGTTTTAGGTTCATGGTCTTTACTGAGAATGTGACAAACAATTATTTTCTAAAATAGAAAAAGTTATCTCCCAAACAGGTTATTGGCAAATTTTTCGAGTGGAGTTTGATTTCAGTATGGAGTATAAGCTTGGGAAAGCCAACATAGTGGTTGATGCTTTTAGCTGAAAGATGGAGTTTGCGACAATCAGCGATCCTTATAACTCCCTTTTGGAGCTCATTTGAGAAGGGTTGTCACATTATCCCATTGCCAAAAATCTGATTGAGCTAGCCAAAGAGGGGAAGACGAGAAGATTTTGGCTTAAGGGAGACTTATTGTTTACTCGGGGGCATCCCTTATATGTACCTCAATATGAGAGTTTACACAAGGAAGTCATGAAGGAGTGTCATAAGTCGAGATGGGTCAGCCATCCAGATATGCACTACAAAATGGATCTTTTGGAGGATCGCTACTATTGGCCTCACATGAGTGATGATGTGGAGACATATGTGAAAGATTGTCTAATATGCCAACAAGACAAGGTTGAGTTAAAGATTTCGAGTGGTTTGATACAACCTTTGCCTATTTCGGAATGACTATGAGAGAGTGTATCCATGAATTTTATTGTTGGTTTGCCTAAATTTGATGGGTTTACAAGTATTCTTGTTGTGGTCGATCGGTTTTTGAAGTATGCAACATTCATTCCAACAACTAAGGTATGCCTTATCGAGGGGCAACTCGTTTGTTCCTTAGACATGTGGTGGAATATTGGGGAGTGCCACAGTCTATCATCAGTGATCGAGATGGGCAATTCTTGGACCGATTTTGGACGGAGTTGTTCAAGTCTATGGACTCAAACTTGAACTTTTCCATTAGCATGGATCTATAAACCGATGGGCAAATCGAATGAGTGAATGCGTTGTTAGAAACATATCTTCAACACTATGTAAGTGCCACACAAAGGGATTGACCAAAGTTGTTAGATGTGGCCCAATTTCATACAAGTAGCAATGAAGTGGGGTCACGGATCAAAGTCCATTCGAGATAGTGATAAACCAACGACCACTTACACCCAATGTTGTTGTGACTTATTATACTAGATCAAATCTAGCAGCTTATCGATTTGCGAAGGATTGGCAAGAGAAAAATGACTTAGGCAGAGCTTGTCTACACAAGGCGAGCAAGTGGAACAAGAAGTGGGCGGATCAAAATTGAAGGGATATGCAATTTCAAGTTGGTGATTCAGTCCTTGCTAAACTACACTTGATTTTACGACATAATGACTTACATAAAGGGCTTGTGCGACGATATGAGGGACTCTTTCAAGTTTTGAAAAGGGTAGGCAATGTGGCCTACAAGCTTGAGTTATTGGCTAAGCTCAAAGCCTACCCAGTGTTTCATGTGAGTATGCTTAAGTCATTCCATGAGGATTACTAGGATCCAAATTAAGGCAAGTTCGAACTAGCGCTAATGGGGGTAAAGGTCTCTTATGATTGTGAAATTGAAAGCATCGAGGCAGACTGTGTGATGAGACAAAAGTAGCATCGTCCGAGGCATGAGTACCTAGTGCAATAGAAAGAACTTATTGACAGTTAAGCAAGTTGGGAATTTGCCGGGGTCTTGTGGCAATTCCAAATCAAGATAGACCAATTCCATGCGGAGGATGTGATGAGGGCATCACTAAAACAAGTGAGGGAGACTGTCATGGGTTGTGTATGGGAGCCCATAACCATGAAACACTTGTGTGATACATCATGTTCAAAGGAGGTCATTTGACCCAATTGGACTAGCTCGTTGCTTGGAGAGATTGAATGCCCATCTACAGAGCATGCCAAAATGGAACGTGGTCTTCAAAGATTGACAATCTTAGATTTGATATGTAATATCTTAGATTTGATATTTAATCTTTAGAAGATATGATTCTGTAATCTTAGAGATTTGATTTGTAGATAGCTTTAAATCTTAGCCATTGATGTACTTTAATCTATACCGTTGATTTTAGGGAGGCTCAACTATAAATAAAGGCCTCTCCCCCCTCATTGTAAATCTTTCATTGAGTAATAGAATTCTTGAGAGCATTCTCTCAAAACTTTCTCTCTTGTGTTCTTTCTTTTTTGTGACTTTGTTCTTGTTTTGTTCTTCGTTCATTTTTTATTTGCTTCCGCTTTTGTGTTGGTGCTTTATAGGAATTCTGTTGAATCCTTAATTATTGGGAGTTAGGTTGACTTAGGCATTTTTGGAGCGAAGAAACTTCCTAAAGCCGCACAGATTGCGTGGCGAAAAATCTAAGTTTGTGACACTATAACATATTTTAAAATGTTAGGGTAAACTACATAAATACTCATCTAATTATTAAAAGCTTTTATTTTAGGCATTAAAAAAACTTACGTGGATTTTTTTCCCCTAAAATTATTATTTTCACCTAATTTATGTAATTTCCAAACAACCTAATGCATTCAAAAAAGCCACCTTTAAGATTCCTTCTTCAATTGGTGTTGATGATCAATCAGGAGCTTGAGATTCTCATCTTCCCTAAAATTCTGAAGGAACAAAGCAACTATTGCTGGCTACACTTCCATTCTAATTTTCTATTGTGGTCCAAAGCCAAACCTTCCCCATTTGAGCAAAATTACATAATAAAGGATCTTAAAAATTGAGGACATTTGCATTGCTTTTGCCCTTTTTCTCTGATGTATTAGTGATAAAACAATGAAGACAAGATATTGAGAGGAAAAAATGAAAGAAAGCAAATAGTGTGATAACAACAAAAAGAAGATGAAGAGATTAAGAAGCTTTGGGTTGAAGAAACACAAAAGATTGTCATCAGAGAATGAAAGCCCATCATCAGAGGCAAATTTAGGGGGCTGGTAGGGGCCCTACCCCCTTAAAATGGAAATTTTCCTTTTAGGGCCCATAAAATTTTAAATTTGTAATGGTAAAATTAAATTTTAACCCCCCAAAATGATAAAAAATTGATTTAATTCTCTAAAAATTATAAAGATATAAACTATTAAAATGGTAAAATTATATTTTTACTATCGTAAAAGAATACAATTTAATTTCAGTCCCCTAAAAAATTTTCTGACTTCGCCCCTATCCACCATGGAGAGGATAAGTAAGAATGGCGGAAGAGAAGGTGTCGAAGAGCATAGTGGTAATGAAGAAATAGAAAGATTCATATGAAGACTTCAAGAGGTTGATGTTAGAAATGATAATGGAGAAACAAAGCTTCACCCCTAAGCCCATTCACTCTATAACTTTTTCGTCACAGAAACAAAGAAATAATTGTTTGCTACCCAACATTGAACTGCTTAGTTCAACAATTGGCTTAGGGTTAAGTTGCAATGGAGTTTTTGCCCACTGACATGGAAATAAAATTATTAGCTGAAATTTTTTAAAAAATATTATAATTTAGAAAAAAAAATTCACTTGTGTTTTTCGTCTTCAATTTTGTATTTTCCCTATGTAATTTTAACAGGAATGCTTAAAATGATCAAATTATATAATTGGGTGTTTAAATTGCAAATTTTTTAATTTGAGTGTCAAAAATGAAAATTTTGAATAGTTAAGTGATTATCTATGAAATTTACCCAAAATGTTATCACTTTCTTATTACCAAACAAAAACAATTAACATATTAAAGGGATCGGAATTGAAAATAAATAAAAAATAATTAAGGATGTAATTATATGTGTGCATAAATTAATAAATGTTAATGACAATTACACCACAAAAATTAGTATTAAAAATAAACTTACAATAAATAAATTTATTAACCATTGGGATCCACAACATTACAATTTACAGTAGTCAAAATGCTAAAATGTATCTAAAAAAAAGCATGACACTTTTTTTTAAAATATTTCAATATATTATTATAGATAATATACTAATTTTCTTATATATGTAATGCACATATTTATTGGGGTGAGCATACGATCGAATCGAATCGAATAAAAGAAAAAAATTTCGAGTTAATTGAGTTGACAAATATTATTTTATCATCCTAATTCGATTTTAAATTTTCTTGAATCGAGTCGAGTTAAATTAAAAAAAAGACTTTGAATCCTTGTAACCACTATCATCCACCGTAATCAAATTTGTTATTAAATTTCATCACCTCATATTTTATTCATTTTATTTATTAATCTTTTATATACGAGTTAATTTTTTTACTTGCTTAGTTACTTCAATTATCTTCTAATTCTTGTCACTATAATAAAAGTTATTTTAAATATAAAATGTAAAATTGATACCAACATAAAATTTTAGCACGAATATTTTATGGCATCATCAATAGTTCAATTTTAATAGAAATTTATAAATATCCAAAATGATTAAACAATTAAATAATATAAATACTGAAAAATGTGAAATTTAATTTAATAATATAAATAGTAGATATAAATAAAATTATTATTTTATCATAGATATAAATAAAATTATTAATGTTTAGGGTTTTTTTGGATGATTTTGATTTTTTATTTGGGGATAAAGGGTGAGAAATAAAAGTTTGGGGAAAATAAAAAGTTTTGGGGGGTTTTAGGGAGTAAAATTTTGGGGAAAATTAATGGGGAGTGAAATTTTAGAAGAAAAATATTGAAAAAATAATTTCAGGGGGGGAGAATGGGTTTGGGGTAGATAAGGGGTGGGATGGGAGGGGAGTAAAAATTTTGGGGTCAAGTAAAAATGTTTGGAGGTTTGTGGTAAAAATGTAAAATATTATAGTTTGATATTTGGTTTATTTGAATTATTTGAGTTATTCGAATTCAAAAACTCAACTCGATTTAAACTCGGGATTCCAAAAAAAATTTGAATTGACTCGAATAACTTGAATAACTCGATTCATTTATCTTGAAATTTAGAATTTTTTTCGATTTTTTTGAGTCGAATCGAGTTTTGCTCACCCCTACATATTTTATATATTAATTTGAATATAATATATTTTTAATATTTTGAATATACTATATTATAACAATTTGCTGCAGATCGTCCTTTGGGATTGTTGGTAATGCAAAATTGTTGAGATTTAGTGAGGGTGATTATAGATTTTGTGGAGATGTGATTATGAGTTTTTACTAAATTGTCCTACCTTTTTGTCATATTTCCCTTCTGTTACTAGTATAAATAGAGGACTAGTTTCCTCATTTTATACATTGAACAAAAACAAAACAACTCTCTTTGAAAATTTTCTCTCCTCCACTTTCTGTATGTTTTCTTCATAAACTAGTCATTTTTGTTCCCTAATCACTTTAGAGAAAATTTTGTCTAGGAGTTTGGGTTTTAAGCGGGACCGACAATGACCCCTCCAAACTTTCCTGGGAATTCTTCCTATTGTGATTTCCCGAGAAGGGCAACACCAATTGTGTTTCATTTTCCGTATTCGGGTGTACGAATATCGAAGGACTGTGTTAACCTTAGGAGACGATGTCCACTACACGATTACACCGATCAGGAGAATTCATTTGTAAGGCAGTGGATTTACCACGACACAGTAATTTCTGACTTCATATTTGATTATTTATTTTTGTAGTCAGTGTTAACAAATTTGTTTTGTAGTAAATTATATTTCCAACAATTTAGAAATGAATTACTGCTTAAACATGTCTATCTTGATCAACAAATTCATCCCTGATCTATCCAAGCTCAAATCTCTTGATGGGACTAATTATCGTCGTTGGTCTCAGTGGATGGTCATCTTCTCCGAACAACTTGAAGGTGACTTTGTCCTTTTCAATCCACCTGCCACTGAGAAACCCGGAGATGCTACCATTGCCTCTGAAGAACCAGATACAGTTGCTTCGAAAGATAACAAAATGATAAGAGGTCACATGTTAAGTCATGTGGCTAACAACATATTTGACTTGTTTGTCAAAAATAAATTTTCCAAATTCATCTGGGATACTTTGGAGAAATACTATGGAACCGATGATGCTGGAGTTAAGAAATTGTTTGCATAGCGGGAAAATGCACCACACTAGTAGTTGCAAAACAACCCACAAAATAGAACTTATAAAGTAATTCCAGGACAGACGAAACCCCTTATGTGGGGAGGACATTGTCCTCCTCCTCTGAAATTCGCAAATCAACCAAATCAGTGTCCATCAACAACAGAATGCACAACATTGTCACCCCAAAAAACTCGACGCAGAACAACCGCTAAGAAAACCAAACAAAACCAAAAACTAGAGAAAGAAAGTGCAGAAATTGATGTGACGCAAAATCGAAAGAGAGTATTGCAAAAAAGTGTGCCAAGAAGTAGACGAAAGTGTGTCAGAACGACATAATTTTTTCCTTCAAACCTATCATTTAATTTATTCTAATGTTTTTTTTAAACTTATGCTTTTATATATATTGTTTTCCTTATAAAAAAAAAATCTAAAAGTAGGAGTAAGAGGGATCGGAAGGATATATATACTTGAGACATGGTATTTATACATTTTTATGTTATAGTTTAATTGTAATTTTGGTTTACGTGACATTTATTAATGTTTGAGTTTAGCCATCCTATGGAATAATAAGACATTGTAACCCAAGATTGAGATGTGGAAAATTTAAGTGGGAGAAAATAGGTGTTGTAAACTTCTTCTTGTATGTGTTTAGGAAAGGAAATTCAAAAGAAAAATCCAAAAGATTGTGGAATATGATCGGCGACGGCAACCAGACAATTGCTTCATATTTTATACCACACACAGACCAAAACAATACGTTTTATATCCTACATTTGTATGTATACAAAACGTGTGATGCCATGAGAATATAATTATTCAATGATTTATGAATGATTTTTTGTCGGTTTTTCACCCAAATCCAATGCACTTCACATTTACAGATAATTCAAGACCTCAAAATTAGTTTATTTTTTATTGTTTTTGGCTTATACCAAGACTTTTTCTCTGTATGTTTCCGAATAACATACATTAATTAATCAATACTGATATTCACATGCAAAACATATTCTATGTTTACAGAAAAGATAGTACGAAATTATGATTTTATTTAGACTAGTTTTTTTTACATTTTTTAGGCTCTAAGTAAAATAATAAAATGGGGTTTTAAGTTATTGAAAAGTTAGAGAATAAATTTTGAGACCCCTTAAAAGTTGAAAAAAAAAGTTTTTAGCCTTTAAAATTTATTTTTTTTGGATTTCTTATAAATTGAAAAATAATATTTTGGACTTCTTTCAACTTTCACCTCTAAATGATTCCAAAGTCGAACCTGTCTCCGTCCCTTTTCAATAGAAACATAACAAATCAGATTTTTCTTTCGATTTTCAATTTTTTTTAGTTAAATTTAAATTTTTTCAAAAAAAAAAAATTGAAAATCAAGAATAATAATATGATATATCATGTTACTATTGAAAAGAGATAGATCACGTATTTCAATATAGATTTCGATAGTTTTTGAAACTTGGCATATGAATGCATGCACCTCTTAACTTAATAAAGGAAATTCAAAGGAAAAACAAAGGGGTTATTGATGGAGGTTCAAGTTATCTTTGCCCTTTCCTTTTCCATTTTCTTCTTTAATGGTAAATAATTTCTCCTTCTTTTTCCTTCCATACTTAAATTTTGTTTGAATTTTCTGTTTTTAAAATTTTTATTTTTATTTCAGGGGCTCAATCATCTACATTCACGTTTAAAAACAACTGCCCTTACACAGTGTGGCCTGGAATTCTAACAGGTGAAGGTCCTCAATTATCCTCAACCGGTTTCGAGTTAGCCTCACGAGCTTCATTGAACTTAAACGTTCCACCGCCATGGTCTGGCTGTTTTTGGGGTCGAACTCATTGCGTCACTACTGACGGTAAGTTCCAATGCGCCACTGCCGACTGTGGTTCTGGTCAGATTACATGCAATGGCGATGGTGCAATCCCACCTGCATCTTTGATAGAGTTCACCTTGGCACCAAACGATGGAAAAGATTTTTATGATATTAGCCTCGTCGATGGCTTTAACTTGCCACTTTCAATCACCCCACATGGCATATCATTAGGTTGCAACACCACGAGTTGTGCTTCCGATGTCAACGCAGTTTGTCCCTCGGAATTGCAAGTTAAGGGATTGGGAGGAGGTGTTATCGCCTGCAAAAGCGCGTGTTTGGCGTTTAAGCAGCCGCAATATTGCTGCACCGGTGCTTATAATTCGCCGGCAACTTGCCATCCGACGAGATATTCAAAGATTTTTAAGAGCCAATGTCCTCAGGCTTATAGTTATGCTTATGATGATAAAAATAGTACGTTTACCTGCACTGGCGGAGCAAATTATCTTATAACTTTCTGTCCTTGAGTTTTTTTTTCCTTATTAATTTCTAGTTCATCTTTCATAGGTTTTTTTATGAGCTTGTAATTGATCGATTGATTGTTTATATATAGCTCACACGCAATGCTATCAGGTTTGATAATAAAAGGATGCTACTTTCTAGATTATATAAAACAGTGAAGAGAGGTATTGCTTGGTCTCCTCCACATGGCTGCCTGAAAATGAACGTGGATAGCAGGATAGGGGCAAGCCGGGTGTTGTTGAGTGTGGTGGCATCCATATGAGCGATATCATGGGTTTTTTTTTTTCTCTGTTTAGAGTATATTTTCTTTTATTCTTTCTCATTCATACTAAAATAGTTTTTGAACAGAGTGTAAATGAACAGAACGTTTGATGAATTGTTCGTGAACCGTTCGTATAATGTTCGTTTATGTAAGTTTATTAAGCTAAATAAATGAGTATGAATAAAATTTTTATGTTCGTTTAATAAACGAACGGACACGAACAGAGAGCGTTCGGTTTGTCTATATTCACGAATAAATTCGTTTATAAGCTCGTTTATGACTCGTTTATTTATTAATAATATTTTCTTAAAAATATAAAAATAATATTTGTGTGTATATATTTATTTATTGTTTGTTTGTTTACTATTCATTAACATTATTCGTGAACATGTTTGATTAAGTTAAATGAACATGTTCGTAAACATTAAACAAACGAACATGAATATACATAATTTTAAATAAACGAATATAAACAAAAAATTAAAATTCTTAACGAATACAAACTGAACACGAACAAATTTAAAAATAAACAAACGAAAATAAAAAAAAAATTATCTGTTTAAGCTCGATTTATTTTCAACCTTACTTTTGAATGACAATAGTGAAATTACTTCACCGCATCGCTGCTTTTCATTTTCACTGTAACATTGATCTTTTGTTGGTAAAGACAGCTTCCAAAGGAATGGTAAAAACAGCTTCCAATGGAAGGGTTGTTTTTAAATTGGTAAAAAAAAGGCCATAACTAAAAAAATAAAAAAGTTAATTGAACTTTTATAAAAAAAATTGTACTCAATTGAGTTTTTATTGATTCAAAAAAATTAATTGATCTCTGTTAGCAAACCGTCAATTGATCAAATTGATAGTTAGAGTTAGTTTAGCAATGTATTTCAAGAGTGCTTTTAGATTAAAAAATGCTTTACTACAAAACATTTCTGTGCAAAATCTTTTAACATGGTTGACAGAAGCCACTAGAAGCTACCACATCACTAAAAAAATAAAAAAAAACTCAAAAATAAACTCTTTACAATATTTTTTCAAAAATTAATTTTTAAAAATAATTAAAATGTGCATATAAAATGAATATAAATAAATAATTGTTTATTTTTATTTTGAACGAGTGCAAAATTAAAAATATTAAAATAAAAACATATAAAAAATTGAATATCAGGTTTGACTTTAGGTGTAAATTTTGGGTTTTGTATATTGGGCATGTAATTGGACCTTTTTAAATTTAAATAAATTTAAATTCAGAATTGTATTGGACATTTTAAAATTTAAATTTTTTTTCTTTGGTTTATTTTGGGTTTTGAGTTGGGCCCGAACAATTTGGGCTCCAACAGCTGCCCCTCTTTGCTCGTTGTTGTGTAACAGGAATAGAGTAAAGACTAAAAGGAAGCCCAATTTCGTCAGGTCTCGTTTCTTTGACGCTCTTTCTTCAATTGACCCACCCTTCGCTTTATTAGTTGTTCCGCTTCTCTACCTCTTTGGTGTTGTGATTCCATCTTGCCTTAAGGCAATTTCAAAAAGACAAAAATTGCTACTATAACTTCACTTAATTCACTTGCAACTTCAAAGAGATTGAGGTTTGTCATCATAGTCTTTGATTCAATTTACTGACACTTTAGATGTTTGGTGTTGTGGCTTCATCTCTTGGTCTACTTGTTTGTATCTCATCAGGAAGACGAATTTGGTTAATTTCTCTGCATCTCATCAGGAAGATGACCACTTTATTGATTTGACCCACTTCTCTGTAACTCATCAGGAAGATAGGGTTTGGAAGTTTCACTCACATTGAGCTTCACTTCGTTGACTTGGTCTACTTCTTTGTATCTCATCAAGACGATGACCACTTCATTGATTTAATCCACTTCTCTGTATCTCATCAGGAAGACGGATTTGGTTCACTTCTCTACATCTCGTTAGGAAGATGACCACTTTATTGATTTGACCCACTTCTTTGTATCTCATCAAGAAGATGGGGTTTGGAAGTTCACTCACATTGAGCTTAACTTCGTTTAATTGGTCTACTTCTTTGTATCTCATCAGGAAGATGATCGCTTCATTGATTTAATCCCCTTCTCTGTATCTCATCAAGAAGATGGATTTGGTTAACTTATCTGCATCTCGTCAGGAAGATGTCCACTTTATTGATTTGACCACTTCTCTATATCTCATCAGGAAGATGGGGTTTGAAAGTTTCATTCACATTGAGCTTCACTTCGTTGAATTAGTCTACTTTTCTGTATCTCATCAGGAAGATGACTGCTTCATTGATTTAATCCACTTCTCTGTATCTCATCAGAAAGACGGATTTGGTCTACTTCTCTATATCTCATCAGGAAGATGACCTCTTAATTGCTTTGACCCACTTCTTTATATCTCATCAAGAAGATGGGGTTTCGAAGTTTCACTCGTATTGAGCTTCTCATCATTTTTTTGGTCTGCTTCTCTGTATCTCATCAGGAAGATTACCTTTTGAAGTTTCATTCTTCCCTATGATCAGGGCAAGAGATCGTGTGCTTCAATTTTCCCCATGATCGGGGTCAGGTACTGGTGTGTCTTCGATCCATCCTCTAATCAGGGTAAAAGATTAGATGCTTCAATCTTCCCCGAGGTCGGGGTAAGATATTGGTGCCTTCAATTATCGCAGCTTTAACCTGCTCCTCTTCAACTTCAAGGTATAAGATTTGTCTTTGTGGTCTCAATCTTTCCCTTCATGCTCTAGGGTATCAGCTCTAATGTTTCCTTGGTTCATCGCGCCATTTTGCGGGGATGTGACTTGTAAAGTATGCTTCTATAGACCTCTATGTAGGCCCAGATTATTTAGGATACCATGATTAGAATGAATTAAATGCTCCTAACTAAATGAATGTGCATGATAAATGTCAGATTCATTTATTATTATTATTTGGGGTGCGTTGTCCTGTCCTCTTCTAGGCTTAGCTTGAACTACTTGTTTTCAAGTTTTTTTTCCAATTATGGTCCTCTTTCAAGCTCTTGTACCATTTAGGAAATTCCAGACTAATGCTCATGGATCTTTGTATGATTCATATTATTAGTTCATTATCCGTTATTTTCAATGCTTGAACGAGATTATGAAAGAATAAGGTCAAAATTTGTTGAAGACATAATTCAAAAGAAAGGATCAAAAGATGACAAACATTAGTAAAAAATTACCAAGTATACAATAAAAGACAATTAGATGCCCCGAATATCGCAGGATGAGCTTCTCTAAGCCGACTTGCTGTGAATCACTCTGAGCCCAGATATGTGTCTACAAGACCTAGAGTGCCTTGTTGATGCTTCAAGCTGTAAAGTTTCTTCGTCTTGTTACATTTAAAGAAAACAATCATTTCTAACCCTTTGCGGGTTTTCAACTTAAAATCTCTTTTAGTTTTAAGACGCCATTTGCGGGTTTTCATCTCGATCCCTTTTTTATCGAGACGCCCTTTACGGGTTTTCATCTCAATCTTTTTTTAGGCGAAATATTTTCACCGAGTCTAAATTGACGGGGTCGTGCAGATCCTCGCCGTCTATTTCTGTTAGAATGAGAGCTCCTCTTAAGAAAGCTTTCTTTGCCACGTAAGACCCTTCCTAATTGGGCATCCATTTCCCTTGGAAGTCTTTATGTATAGGAAGTATCCTTTTCAGGACCAGATCTCCTTCGTGGAATTCTCTAGGGTGAACCTTTTTGTTATAAGCTCGCATCATTCTTTTTTGGTACATTTGACCATGGCAGATAGCTATTAGTCTTTTTTCTTCAATTAAATTTAATTTATCATATCTAGCCTGAATTCATTCTGCATCATCTAATTGTAACTCAGTTAAGACTCAGAGAGAAGGTATTTCAACCTCGATAGGTTAGAGTGAGAATGATGTTGCCCTAGTAGAAGTTTTGATTGAAGTTCTGTAATCAAAGAGGGCAAATGGTAGTTTTTCGTGCCAGTCTTTGTAGGTCTCAATCATTTTTACAATGATCTTCTTAATGTTTTTATTAGCTGCCTCAACAGTCCCATTCATTTTTTGGCGATAGGGAGATGAATTGTGATGCTTGATTTTGAATTGCTCGTAAACTTTCGCTATTGTGCTATTGTTCAAATTCAAGGCATTGTGGGAAATAATCCTTTTTAGCATCCTATATCGGTAAATGATCTTCTTTTTCAAGAACTTACTAACTGTAGACTTCGTGACGTTGGCGTAAGAAGCAACTTCTGCCCATTTGGTGAAGTAGTCGATAACCACGAAGATAAATTTATGACCATTAAAAGCCTTTGGAGAAATTGGTCAAATGACATCCATGCCCTACATAGAGAAAGGCCAAGGAAAAGTCATGACATGAAGGTGTGATGGAGGTACATGAATCTTATCTCCATAGATTTGACACTTATGGCACCTCTTAGCATAATTGATGCAATCCCCTTCCATGGTGGACCAGTAATACCCAAATCTCATTATCTGCCTGACCATTTGTGAAACCATTAGTGTGTGTTCCACAAATGCCTTCGTGAACTTCTTCTAAATTTTTTTTAGCTTCGATTACATCGACACATCTTAGCAACACCTGATCCTTTCTTCTTTTGTACAAGATTTTGCTGTCTAGGACATATTCATTTGTCAGCCTCCTCGATGTCCTTTTTTCATTTTCAGAAGCTTTGCTCAGGATACTTGCGATCTCTTACATATAGAGAATATCTTGGTACCACGGGCTATCATCCATTTCTTCTTATTCGTCTTCAATATCATAACAGTGAGCCGGAGCTTCATAAATGCTCATTTGAATGAGTTTCATATCTTCTAGTCTATTTACTTTAATTATCCAGGCCAAAGTGGCAAGAGCATCAACCATCTGATTTTCTTCTCGTGGGAGATAATGGAATGTGACATCATTATACTCCTTGGTTAACTCGAGAACTAACTTTCAGTAATAAATTAGCTTGGAATGTCTTGTTTCCCATTCTCTTTTGAGTTGATAGATTACTAATGCAGAGTCTCCATATACCTCAAAAACTTTGATCTCTAGTTCTATAGTTGCATGGATTCCCATGATACATGCTTCATATTCTACCATGTTATTTGTGCAATCAAAATCAAGTTTACTGGTGAAAGGATAGTAGTCTCCTTCTGGTGATACCAAGACTACCCTAACTCCATTATCTATGGCATTTGAAGCTCCATCAAAATTTAATCTCCAAGGATGTTCTACTGTGGTTCCCTCTTTAGTGGTGGTAACATACATTAAATCCTCGTTTGGGAAGTTGAAGTTCATTAGCTCATAGTCCTCTAAAGCTCTGCTAGCTTGGAAGTCTGCTATCACACTTCCTTTTACTGCCTTTTGATTGACATAGACTATGTCAAACTCAGACGTTAAGATTTACCACCTAGCCAACCTTCCATTCAGTGCGTCTAATTCCATCATATATTTCAGAGGATCTAGTTTTGAGATTAACCAAGTTATGTGGTACAACATGTATTGTCTTAATCTTCGCGTGGTCCAAACTAGAGCGCAACATAATTTTTCATTTAGCGAGTATCGAATCTCACAATCGGTGAATTTCTTGCTAAGATAATATATCGTCTTTTCCTTCTTTCCAGACTCATCGTGTTGGCCTAGTACACATCCCATAAAATTTTCAAAGACCGCCAAGTATAAGATTAACTATTTATTAGGAATTGGAGGCACCAAGACGGGAGCATTAGATAAGTAATCCTTGACCTTATCAAATGTTTCCTGGCATTCATCATCCCACACACTTGGGTTATGCTTCCTAAGCAAATGGAAGATGAGATCACATTTCTCAATCAGTTGTGAGATGAACCGAGCAATGTAATTTAATCTCCGTAAGAACCCTCGAACTTCTTTTTATGTACTAGGTGGTGGTAATTCCTGTATGGCTTTGACTTTATCTGGATCAATTTCAATCCCCTTTCTACTGACCACAAAGCCTAATAGCTTGCCCAAAGTGGCTCCGAAAGTGCACTTGGCTGGGTTTAACTTTAGTTGATATTTTCTTAGCCTCGCAAACAACTTTCTTAAGATCTTTACATGTTCTTCCTCTATTCGGGATTTTGCAATCATGTCATCGACATAAACTTCAATTTCTTTATACATCATGTCATGAAACAAAGTCACTATAGCTCTTTGATAGGTTGCCTCCGCATTTTTTAGTCCAAAAGACATCATCTTATAGCAAAATGTTCCTCACATTGTGACAAACGTCGTTTTCTCCATATCTTTAGGATCCATCCTTATCTGGTTATACCTAGAGAAACCATCCATGAATGAAAATAAGAAGTGACCTGCTGTATTATCTACTAAGAGTGTTGATGTGTGGCAATGGAAAATTATCCTTTGGGCTAGCTTTATTTAAATCCCGATAATCCACACACATATGCACTTTCCCATCTTTTTTAGGAATAAGGACTATGTTGGCTACCCATTATGAGTATTTAATTACTGGGAGAAACCCAACGTCGAATTATTTTCTGACCTCTTCTTTTATCTTTAATAATACATTTGGTCTCATTCTTCAGAGCTTTTGCTGAACAGGCTTGCATTCTTCCTTTATGGGGAGTCTGTGTACCACAATGTCAATACTCAGGCCAAGCATGTCTTGGTAGGACCATTTAAAGACATCTTGGAACTCTTAAAGCAACTCGATAAGATCTTTTCTGGTTTCTATAGAGATGCTTGTCCCAATTTTCACTTCTTTTTTTTCATCTTCGTTCCCTTGGCTTATAACTTCCACCAGTTCGGAATTAGGCAAGATTTGTTTTTCTACTTGCTCCATCATCCTTAACAGATCAGGAGACAAATTACAATCTTGATCATCTTCAAAGTCTTGAAGTTCTTCTAAACACATATCTTACTTGAAACGAGGCTCTAAGTTAGCATCAGGGTTACTCATATTATTGATATTCAAAGACTTGTCAAGGGAGTAAAAAGAAAGGAGGTCCAAAGAATAAAATAAATTTACAAAAGAATGATTATATGGTATGATTATGAGTAAGAATGTATGTATTAAAAGAATGATCAATTTTGGATATGAGTAAGACAATCTTGCCCTCCTTCTTTCTTCCTTTCTTCCCAGCTTTTTCTTCTTTTGCTTTGCGTGTGGTTTATACCCCAAACCATAACGATCCCATTTTTCTATTAGCATTGGCACGCTGACTCTCCCTTAGAGGTATTTTCTTAGCCCCTTTCCAAGTAACTCCCCTTTTCTAACCATTAAACGCAAGCCCATCCTTGTAGTCGATGATAATTTAGGCACAGGGACCTTGCTTCCTTCGGTAATAAAAGTTGCATTGATGAATTCTAATGAGCGGAAGGAACATTCGACAGCCTCTTCATCTGTTCCAACATAAGGCGCGTCACTTGTTACAGATGCAATAATTTCCCCCTCAACGTTGATCGTGATTAACCGCCCCTCATTTATCAATTTCAACTTCTGATGCAGCGAAGAAGGTACTGCTTCAGCTGAATGAATCCACGGTCTTCCCAACAAACAGTTATAGGTAGGCCCGATATCCATCACTAAAAAATTCATCTCGTATGTGTTCGGTCTAATCTGAAGAGGTATTTCGATCTTGCCCATTACTTTCCTCTCAATCCCATCGAATACTCTTACTATATTATTGCATCCCTTCATGTGAGAGTTATCAATTGGTAATCTCTGTAGGGTAGCCAATGGTAGCACATTCAGAGCCGAACCCTTATCTATGAGTACTCCGGGTAATGTGTACCCTTTGCAACGAGAGGTAATGTGTAAGGCTTTTGTAGATCCTATTCCCCAGTTGTTATTTCATCATTATTGAAGAAAATAAAGTTATTGGCACTCATGTTATTGAGTAATTGATCCAGCTTACTGATAGAAATATCATTTGCTACGTATGTCTCATTTAGCACCTTCATTAGAGCGCTTCGAAGAGCTTAAGAGCAAGGCCAAAATTGATATCCGAGCAGACTGCTTGTGCAACTGCTCCACTACACTATATCCACTATGTCTCAAGAACTTCAAAAACTCTTTTCGCTCTTTCTCTGATACAAGCTCATTTTTGGGTGCTTCGAGATTGCTAATTTTTTCTTCCTCGGGCTCAACAATTACTATATTCCTCTTGTTTATCTCTTTCTCCCTACTCACCGAGTCGTAACACTTTCCACTACGAGTAACAAGACTCACATCCTTTCTGAGTTCTTCCTCCCTTGGCATTGTTACGTTACAATTATAGTTTCACGGGATTCTTTTACTATCTTTGTAAGAAAACGCCGCTGGCTTTTGTATGATGATGCGCGGTGTTATTTGCTCCCTTGTCGTGATGTTTGTGGGCTTAGAAATAGTTACCAGTGGGCGATTAACCCCATAGGCCTTTGTCACTCTCTCTTCGGAGGCTTAAACGTCCTTAACCTCCTCCCATTCCTCGAAATATTCCAACTCTCTATTATCCATCAGTGTTTGTACCAAAGCTTTGAATTCGGCACAGTCTTGAATCTTATGCCCTTCAATGGCATGAAATTCGCAGTAGTTGTGAATCTTTACTACTGTGTTTCCCCTTTCTCTCGCGACTAGTCCCGCCTTGACCATTTGATGTCATACCCACTTTAGTGGAGACCTGACTTTTTCGACATTCATTTTGATTTTCTAGTTTCCTTCCTCCGCCATTGCATTCATTCCTTGGTTCGGGTGATTAGGCAAGGGATTCCTAATTATGTTTTGTTTGTTGGTTCATTAAATCTCATGATTCCTTGCCGAATAAGTCCTCAACACACCTCTTAAAGGTAGGACAGTTCTCAATTGAATGCCCCTCTGCCCCTGCATGATATTCACATCGAAATGTTGCATCGTACCAAGCTAAAAATGGGGGCTTGTATGGTCTTACATGGTGTGGGGATACTACATGCTAGTCATATAGTCTTTGGAAAAGTTCTCCATATGACATAGAAATGAGAGTGTACTGAACTCTTTCCATATTCGGTCTCGAGCTCAACTATTATTTTGGAGCATTTTGATAGTTGCTCATCGGGGCTTTAGGTTTTGCCGTCATGAATGGCTTTGTGTAGTTTGGCCTGTATACGCTTACGTTCACCTCATTGTCTTTCCTTCTGGGAACAAGCCTTTTGGTATTCTCCCCAACCTCTATCATACTGTTTTTAATTGCATTTTCAATCATTTCCCTTGACATGATCATGTCAGAGAAACTTTTGTTGGCATTTCCTAACAGATGGTTAAGATAGGGTGCCTTGAGAGTATTAACAAACAACATCGTTGTTTCTTTTTCTATCAATGGTGGCTGCACCTAACTCGCCACTTCTCTCCACCTTTGTGCATATTATCTGAAACTCTCATTTGATCTCTTCTTCATAATTTAGAGTGTAATTCGGTCAGGAGCTATATCTATTACATGACCATATTATTTTAAAAAAGCCTACGCCAAATCTCTCCACAAATGAATCTTTGCTCGGCTTAGTTGGTTATACCAATTAACTGCCGACCCTGCCAGACTATCCTGAAAATAGTGAATGAGCAGTTGGTTGTTATGAACATAACCTGCCATTTTTCTAAAAAACATGGTAATGTGAGCTTTGGGACAACTTGTTCCATTATACTTCTCGAACTTTGGGACTTTGAACTTAGGAGGGAATACCAAATCTGGGATCAGGCTTAACTCTTTAGCGTCTATCCCGTAGAAGTTTTGAGTTCCTTGTATTGCCTCAATCTTTTCCTCTAATCGCTTATACTTTTCCTCCATTTGTCTAGGAAGATCGGCTCTCATCATCTAATCAAAATCAAGGACACCGAGATTCGTGACATTATCTTCAAGGTTAGATCCCGATCCTACTGGATACTTAACTGACCTTGATGTACCAATGGTATGTTGTTGTGCCTTTATAGTAATAGTCACCTCCTGTGGAGCTTAGTTATGAAGGGGTGTAAAACCTGGGGATGAATAGGATCTTCGTCTTCCTCGGTTAGGTTTATTGCAGGACCTTTTCCCTTGTCAGCCCCATTTTGCCTCATTTGGGCCAATTCATTCATTAAATTTCTTTGGACTTCCATGAACTGTTCTTTCATCTCCTTATACATTCTTGTCATTTGTTCCTGTAACTGTTCTTGCACTTATTCTTGCATCTCTCTTTGGATTTGCTCTAGCCTCTGCTCCATGGTTTTGTTCTTTTTGCGAGTGTTATAATGGTGTGGATTTTCAATGATTAATGATATAACTGTTAAAGTTTTAATTAGTTAGAATTATCGTGCTAAAATATGTGAAGTTGAAATGCGAATGAATGCATTTATGCAATATAAGAAAAGGCATTGACTTTGAATGCAATTCCATTAGAACAACTTCTCTAGAAGACAAACTTCTTTACATAAAGCAAAATTACACAAATGACTTTGCCTTATTGCCTAAAGCTTTGATCTTCCTGAGAAGTCTGGCTAATTTCTGTCCCCGCCTTGATATCGATTCATATTGCATGCTTAAAATATCAACTTCAACAGCTAACTCTTGCATATGATTAGCAGTTTCTCTTATTTGGGTCAGTGCTATTCCCATTACATAGTCTCTATGTTCAACATGTCTCTAAGCTTGTCAAAAGTGTCATTCATTAGTTTCTAGATTCCTTTCAAGGATCTTAATTCGAATCTCATTGTTGTGGAGTGAAACCTCGAGTTCATACACCTTTTTCCTTAATTCCTTACTCTCGGTCAGACTCGCTTTAAGTTCCAAGACGGAGTTCCGGTTGTGGTGTCTACGTAGTGACTCTTCTAACTCCATTATTCTAGCTTTTATCCCAGCTATTTAGGCTTTCAATTCAGCTTTCTCGACTTGTTTTTCTAGTAGTTCTCCTTTCATGGCGTTCTCTCGAGCTTGACCGTCTTGGAATTTCCTTTACCATTGTTCTGCTTGATCTTTTTGCTTCTGAATTTCTTGCCGCCATTGTTCCAACGTCTTGCCTAATCCAGCGGTTCTCATGGACAAACAAAGCTTCTTATAAACCTTCTTCAAGTCTTCTAAGTTTTCTTCAGTTTTTCTTTTCTTTTCCTTAACCTTTCGGCCTCTAACCTATGTATATCCACATCCAATCCCAAATTCATCTTTTCTTCTTCTAAAACCTCTATTTCCTTCCCGAATTCTACGCTCTTCTTCTCAAATTCTTGTTTCATAATGTCTATCTTTGACGGGACCTCTTGCCTTTATTGGCCGAACATTTTCGGGATTTGGTGCTGGAATGTTATCATTAACTCTTTTACTTCTCCACCAATCATAATTCGATGTCGTCAATGGGCATGTACTGAACTTCTTCATCCTATGTACTTCTTTCCATGTGTTCGCTTTCTCTCTGACCCTTTTCTTGTAATCATTCCCTTTATAGCTGAATTCACACTGAGCTAGACCATGTGTCGCAGAGATAAACTGCTTCGTCTTGTATTACCTCAATACAAGCAAAGGAGCGTATCCTATAGCTCCCCATACCCCGAGTAAAGGGACCCAGTCGAAGCTGCCACAACGATAGAGGATCTCATCGGGGATAAACCAAGGCTCGCACCATTTGACGTCCTCATCCTGAAGGTTCTGAAGGATAACCATCCATTTTTCCTTGAATATATTTTATTCCCTTTATGTGGCAACAAAATCCCTCAAAGGTGAAAAATCTACCGAGAACACCTTGCATGAAAATTTCTCTACCTTCTAGAAATTATTTTGAAACCAAACCATTAGAAGTGGTGCACAACCAATGAACCTCCTTTCTCTTTCTCTCCAATAAGCATTTAATGTTTTGAAGGTCTCGACGAGGATTGCTGAGACTGGCATGACTCCTTTACTAAGCCGATCAAACAGAATCGCAACTGCATCTTTCACATACACTAATGCTTTTTGGAAAAGGACTAACCCGTATATGCTAAGAGCAAAAATGTCAATGCGTTTCTTCACATCTGGGTGTGCCAGTATTAGATCTCGCAAACTTTTGCAATTGATAAACTTATTATCTCTTTTTACTTTGATCCGAGATGTAATCCATTATTCACTCATCCCGATTATGTTCATCAATCTTTTGAAAAAGGTCGAGACACATGCATCTTTCGAGTATGCCTTGTCGACTTGAATCCTTGGACAATGAATCAATACGGTGTATTCTTCCACTGTAGGCATCATGTCAAAGTTTTCGAAGGTAAAATAGCTATATTCAGGATTCCAATGTTGGGTAAGAGCTCGGAAGAGGTGTTTATCTATCTTCACCTCGAGTAAGTAGGGTAAGTCTCCGTATTCCCGATAAAATACTTGCTTCATCTTACTATCCCATTGACCCCAGATGTCTCTCAAATCTTGCAAACTGTTTTGAGTCACTTTAATCCAAGTATGATCTCAAAATTTTGATAAATGTCCCTCTTTCAAACTGTCTCCTTTCTCACGCTGTCGTTCCTCTGACCATAAGCGCGCGGCCATGTTATCTTCCACTCTATCAAGAAATCTATCTTCCATGACAAAACTGCCTATTTGGTAATCAAGCTTAAATCAATACCTTTTCTTGTATGATGATGCAATGCAAGCAAAAGAGACAAAACAGAACAAGTTAGTAAAACACATTAATATCAATATACAGGTATAGAATAAAGAACCTAAGAATTTGTCTTGGATAGTTGCTAAGGGGTTCGATATAACTCCTTCTAGGGCAAGTAATTATGGCTCATTATATGTGGTGTAGGCTTTAGAGTAAAAGGTGCCCAAACCAGTAGATTCCTCGATCCTCACCCATTACAGACTCATACAGATGAGTGTGGTTTAGGGGGACACATTTCTCACATGTTTGCACGGAAGTGAAAACTTCACGAAAACATGGGTACGAATGTAATCCTGAAAGCGATTCACTATCCTACTTGGAGGTGAAAACCTCACGAAGGAGTAGCTTCCCGCTTCCACTTAAAGGGACAGTAACAAATGCATATGAATGCAAACTTAACTAGCCATAGCAACATAATATAGCATCATGCAAAAATGCAAAGGATCGTATATTAAACAAAACCAAATGTTTAAAACTTTTAACAAAAAGACCTAGAAATAATCGGCGTTTGGCTTGACTCTTTTTTTTTTAAAGTCCCTAATAGAGTCGCCAAGCTGTCGAAATGTTTTTTTTCGAAAAATAAAAAGAGTCTCGAAAAATATTTTAAAAATCGAAACATGGGAGTCACTACCAATCTTTTTATTCGGTATAATTGGATCACCACAAAACGTTAAAATCTATTTTGAAAAATATTTTGGTCTTCGAAATCTAGAAAACGGGTTCGGGAGTCGGTTACGTGTGAGGAAGGATTAGCTCCCTCACACGCTCAAAATTGGTACCACATCGATTATTTTCAGGTCTTTGTTTGTTAAAACTTTGAAATCTCGAGCGAAGTTTAAAATACGATCTTTTTACACATAACTTATTTCGCACGAAGTTCTCGAAATTTCGAAATTGAAGGACATTTTGAAACATTTTAAAGAGGATATTTGATTGCACGAATTATACGAAAAATCACACCTAGCACGTTAGGACATAATTTTTCAAAGCTTTCACACGAAAGGATATTGCCTCGTTTTTTGGTTTAAAATTATTTGTATATTTTTTTTGAGAACTTAAAATTTTGATTGAAGTTTAAAATATGATCCTTGTACACATAACTTACTTCGCATGATTTTAAAAAATCAAATTTAAAGAAAAATGCTCGTGTGTTTCGAATTTCCCAGAGAATTGAAGTCGTGTCCAACACGTTAGGGGGCAACGTTCTCGAAATTCCGAAATTGAAAGACACTTTGAAAGGTTTTAAAGAGGATATTCGATCCTGTGAATTATATGAAAATCACACCCAGCACGTTAGGGCATAATTTTTCGAAATTTTCACATGAAAAGATATTGCCTCGATTTTGAAATTATTTTGTATGTATTTTTTACGAAAACAATCTTAAAAATGAGTATGCAAATTAAACACGAATATACAATTTATTGGCAAAATTAAATAATATGAAGACAGAATAATTAAGTAGAAAAATAAATACGCAAAAAATAAACATAGGATTAATGATATACGAAGTACGAAAAAACGCGAAACAAGATTAATTAAAAATATGAAGAATAATAATTAAATTTTATATAGAAAAATCGAAGAAAAAAGGAAAAAAAATGAGGTCAGAAATGAAGTTTCAAAGAATTTGGGGTTAAAATGTAATTTTGGAAAAGTTTAGAGGTAAAAATGTAATTATTGGAAAATTTATGGTCAAAATGTAATTTTAGGAAAATTTGGGTTCAAAATGTGATTTTGGAAAGGTTTAGGGTCAAGATGTAATTTTTGGAAAGTTTATTAAGGTTAAAATGTGATTTTAAGAAAGTTTAGGGGTTAAAATGTAATTTTGGAAAGGTTTGGGGTCAAAATGTATTTTTAGAGAAGTTTGGTGGTCAAAATGTAATTTTGTAAAAAATAAGGTTTAAAATGCAATTTTAGAGAAGTTTGGTGGTCGAAACGTAATTTTGGAAAAGTTTAGGGGTAAAAAATAATTTTGGAGAAGTTTAGGGGTCAAAATGAAATTTTAGAAAAGTTCAAGTGTCAAAATGTTATTTTTTTAAAAAGGAGCTTTATGTGTAAATAAACCCAAAAATGACACGTGGCATCCTCTAATGCATTTGAAAATCGAAGGATTAAATTAAAAAGGAGTCAAAATTACTGGGAAATTTTGAAATAATTTAGAAACACAAGAAAGTGCCTAATTGTAAAAATCCAAAAATGTGGAAGGACTGTCCGCATAAATATACCGGTTTCTAAAAACATGCGGATCCTAGAGGGGATCCGCACGGGCCGGGTCGGGGCATGGATCAGATGCCAAAATGGCATTATTTAAGCACTTAAAAATCCATAATGAAATGATAGCATTTTATAGGCTTATAAAAGGCCAAATTTTCTAAAAAATTTCATTTTCTCTCAGCTTATTTAAAAAAAAAAAATTCTTTTTTTAGTTTCATTTTTCTCTCAAACCCTTTCCGTTCGACCTTTGGTCGACCCTGCAGTCCGTCGCGCCTCCGCCGTCAACCGTCGCCACACGTCGTCGTCCACGGTGGTCAAAAAGTTAAAAAACATCTTTTTTTATTCTCTTTTCTTTGAAAACATGGATCTTCAAAAAATGGGTTTTGTATGTTCTTTGTTTCGAACCTGTCCTTTTTTCCTTCAATAAAAAACTGTTTAGATCTTTAGTTACTATTTCCCCTATTTTATATTTTTTGTTTAAAAGAAATCCAGATCTACTTGGGAACTTCGGATCCAAATCAAAAAATAAATTTTTTTGTTTTCATGGTATTGTATTTGCCGTTGCGGCGCTGATCCTTCTCATAATATCTTTTGAGGTACCGGGTTCGCCATTGGGGCCTCAACCTTTCCCTTCATATCTTCATGTTTCCTTGGTTCATTTCGTCATTTCGTGGTAATGAAACCTGTAGAATATGCTTTAATGGGTCTCTATATAGATCAGATTGTTAGGATGTCAATGAATCAAAAGCTCCTAAACAGGTGAGTATGAATGCAAAAATGTCATCTTTTAGAAATGATTTTATTTTTAGTCCTTAGTTGACATCGTTCGTCGTTTATTTAAGTCATATCACTGATGTGTTATCATGTTTTGTGTATGTGTATCTTTTGTTGTGAAACCTAAAGTGGTAGTTGTAATTTGGACTATTTGTTTCAAAACCTTTCTAACCCTCGGGTTTAGTTATTTCCAACTAATTAGTCCCGTTTCAGGTCCCTATACTATTTAGAAATTTTCCAGAACGATATGTAGAAATCCTTTTATTCCTTATATCGTTAGACCACCTAACCATCATTTCAAATGCAAAATGTTTGGACAGGATTGTAAGGTGGATAAAATTGAATTTTATTGGAGGCAAGGCTTGCATGGATGAAAAGATCATCTGTTCGATATCCATTATTTTGATGTAGAAGCGCTTGAATATGGTCACAAGGCGAATGAAATTGAATTTTATTGGAGGCCAAGCTCACATGAATAAAAAGGTTAAAAATTACCCATATTGATCAAAAGTTACCAAACATAAGGTGAACAAAGAATGAAGTTAGGTGCCCTAGATATCAAAGTATGAGGTTCACTGATCAAACTTGATGAGGACCATTCTGAGCTTGACATGTGTTCATGAAACTTGGAGTACTTCGTCAATGCCTCAAGGTGTAAAGTTTCTCCACTTTGTTACTTTTGAGAGGGAAGACCACTTCATGCCTCTTCTTGAATTTGAGCTGCCTTTTTAGGTTTTCAACTCAAATCTCCTTAGGTTTCGAGACGCTCTTTGTGAGTTTTCACCTAGAGGGCTTGGAGTGATAAGTATGTTCTGAATATTTCTCTGGAAAAGTCTTAAATCTACAGGAAGCTCCTCCACAGTCTAGTTGTCCAAAACACTTCTAAGGGTATAGGGACGAACTCTCAATGGGTTCCACTTTCCACATGACTTTTGCCCAAATTTTTAGCATTCCTTATCTTGACTTATCATGTTTCCTCTTAGTTTTCAATTAGGGTTAGTGACTCTCTCACACACGAATATTTCAGATATGTGTGATCTTATTAAAATTTAATGCATGAAGTGCAATGCAAATAAATGATAAAAATGCATGTAATAAGGGGTTGATTCTTGATTCCATTCCATTAGACAACTTTACCAGAAAACAAATTTCTATACATAAGGCAGATACATGTATGGTCGTGCCTTAATGCTGAAAGTCCTAATCTTCCAAGCTAATTGTTGCTCCGGTTTGACCCTGATTTCAAATTTAAAATGTTGGTCTTGAATGACTAAAACCTACAAATGGTTAGTCATTTGTCACACTTGATCGAATTCTTATTTGAAGCATAGTCCCTATCTTAGACATAGCCCTAAGAGCGTTGAAGTCAATCTTCTTTGCCAAAATTGACTTGTCTTTGAATAGCCTTAAATTCCTTCGATGGAGAGTAGTCATCAGAGAATACTTGACAAGAGACTTTTTGACTTTCCAGAAATAGCCACTAAAACTACTAGAAAAAGTTGTGCACCAATACACCTTCTTTTGCCTTTTCTTCAATAAGTGTTTAGTAGCTAAGATTGCTAGAACATGAGTGACTCTTTTGTCAAGTTAGTCAAACAAAATCTACAACTGCGACCTCTATGTGCCCCGACACTTCAAGGAAGACGACTAACTCAATCATGTTTGAAATGAAGACGCCATCATTCTTTCTTGCATCTGAGTATACTAAGTCTTGTAGGTTTTCCAAAGTAATGTACTTGTTCTCTTCTTTTTCCTTAATCAGGACTGCAACCTAATGCTTGCTCCTTTAGAGTAGGCCTTGTCAATTTGAGTTCTTGGACAATGGAGCAACGTAGTGTATTCTCCTACAGTATGTCCATGTTTCTAAAATTGAAGTAACTAAGTTGGATCCTAATACTATGTTAGGACTCGAAAAAGGTGCATCTCTACTTTAACCTTAAATAGGTAAGGACGATTATCATATTCAAAATAGACTATTATTCTGAATCCTCAGGCAACAGGGTAGAGTGATGTACTATTCTCTCGTGGGTATCTTGTCCTCCTTTCCAAATGTGAAACCATTAGAAGTTGAATTTCAATACTTAGAGAGAGCTTGGAACTTATGTCTATTCCTTTTAACATCGAGTAAGTCAACATATCCGTGATTGGATATCTTCCTCATTTTGTCTTCCATACTTCTTTCAGCTCTTTGCAAACTGTTATGGATTTCATTTATTCGGGTGTGATCCCAAAACACTGATGTGTGCCCTTTTGACAGCTCATCACCTTTTTGTTGTTGTTTTTCTTTGACCACATACGCACGGCCACATTGACTTCTACCGTATCAAGGAATCCGTTTTCTTATGACTAGCTCTCTATTTAGAAATAGAACATGAATCAACACCTTTTTTGGACGAAAATGCAATGCAAACAGATTCAAAATAAGTTAGTGTAATTAATACAAAAATTTGAAAATAAATTGCAATTAAAAGCAAAGAAAAGAAAACAATCGTGTCTCTTACCTTATTCGGGTAACCACTAAAGGTTTGACGCAGTTCTTCTTAAGGTAGATTCTCATGCAAGTTAATAAAATGTGCAAGTTATGAATACATGTATGCATAAGAAAAACATTGACTCATAGCTCAATTCTATTAGAAAACTTTACTAGAAAACAAATTCCTTTACATAAGACAGATACACATATGATCGTGCCTTAGTGTTCAAAAGCTTTTAATCTTCGTAAGACATCATCCAATTTCGCCCTGGTTCGTCCTTGATTTTTTGTCCAAAATGTCAGCTTGAATGATTAAGTTATCGATCACTTTTTGTAGTTGGTCAAAGTTTGGTTCGTTGTGCAGTCTTTGTTTCTGTGTTTGGCAAATCATTGGTTTTTCGTCTTTCTTTTTTACCATATATGCGCGACCATATTGTTTTCCACCTTATCAAAGAACTCGTTTTCTTATGACCAATTTTCTATTTAGTAATTGAGCTTAAATCCATGATTTTCCTTATATGAAGATGTAATGCAAGCAATAATTAAAAAAAAAAGCAAAAGAACACAAGTATGATAACAAAGTACGGATATAAAATAGAGAACTTAGACATGGGAGACTGCTAACAACTCGGTGTAGTTCTATCCTAAGGTAAGCAACTAGGATTTACTACTTGTGGCTCAAGTTCTAGAGTTGAGGTACCCAAACTAGCAGATTCCTCGATCCTCACCCACTACAGGCTCACACGGACAAGTTCAGTTTAGGGGGACACATTTCTCATATGTTTGCACGGAAGTGAAAACTTTACGAAAACATAGGAATGAATGTAATCCCGAAAGTGATTCATTATCTTGCACAGAGGTGAAAACCTCACGAAGGAGTAGCTTCCCACTTTCACTTAAAAGGCGTAGTAACAGATGCAAACGAATTCGAACTTATACTAGCAATAATATTATCATGATATTTCATAGAAAATGCAAAGGATCATAATATTTCATAGAAAATGCAAAGGATCATATATCAATTAGAACCATGTCTTTGAAATTTTTAACAAAAAAGACCTAAAAATAATCGACTTTTGGCTTGACTCTCTTATTGTTCCCTAGTGGAGTCACCAAGCTGTCGAAACGTTTTTGAAACGCGTCCTGACTTTTAAAATTTTAAATCGAAAATGGGAGTCGCCACCAATCATTTTCATTTGGTATGATTGGACCAACTTAAAAGGCTTAAAATTCGTTTTAACAAAAAATTTTGGTCTTAGAAATTAAGAAAACGGGTTCGGGAGTCGGTTACGTGTGAGGAAGGATTAGCACCCTCACATGCCCAAAATTAGTACCTAGTCGATTTTTCCAATCTTGATAGTTAAAATTTGAAAACTCGAGTGAAATTTAAAAAACAATCCTTAAATACATAACTTATTTCATGTAAAATTCTTAAAATTGAATTTGATGAGAAAAATTTCCATTTATTTCGAATTAATCGGGGACTGTAGTCATGTCCAACACGTTAGGGCACGATGTTCTCGAAATTTTGAAATTAAAAGACATTTTGAAAAATTTAAAGGAGGATACTAGATTTTTCAAATTCTACAAAAATCACACCCAACACGTTAGGGCACAATTTTTCGAAGTTTTCACATAAAAGAGTATTGTCTTGGTTTTGATTTTTATTTTATCAAACGCAAATGTTTATCATTTTGTATTTTAAACTTTAAAAAGGATAAGTTTTATTAAGCAATATACATATGCAACAACCAAATATATCATGGCATAAATAAACATAATCGTAAATACAAAGAGACAAGATCACAGTGTACATTTAAAAAAAAATTAATATACTAATAAATAAATAAACAAGTACATAAAAGTTTACTAAAAAGATCAAATCAATGACAAAAAAACGAAGGAAAAGAGATTTAAAAGATAAAACGAAATTAAAAAAAAAAAAAGGTAAACTATACAAATTTATACTTAAAAGAGTTTAAAAGTAAATCAGTAAATTTAAGAAGATTAAAGAGTATAAAAAAAGAAATTAAAAAAGATTTAAAGATGTGAAATAAAAAAGGAAAGCCACGATTTTTGGTTTTTAAAAATCTAAAAAGTTTAAAAAGGGAGACTTCCATATTTGCGAAACTATTTCCAAAAAATAATACAGGATCAAATTAAAAAGAAAAATAATAATAAAATTTGATGTTTAAATTTCGAAAGAAAAAAACTTAAAGGCAACAAGGACAAATTTCAAATAATCGAGAGGATGGAGGGACCAAATAGAAAAATATGCCTAAAGTTCGATACGTGGCAATTCCAAAGGAAATCAATTCGAGGGATTAAATCAAAAGGAAAATAAATCTTAAGCGAAAATTATGAAATAAATTAAAAATAAAAAAAAAGATGGAATTGCAAATGTTTAAAAAGTGGAGAGATCAAAGGGATAAATATCCCTTCCTCCAAAAACATGCAGACTCTAAACGAGTTCGTAGCAGGTTGGGTCGGGTACCATAAAAGGGTGCCGTTTTGGCGTTTAGCCCTCCTCCTCAAAAAGACGTCATGTAAGGAGTGCATTTAAATCAAATTAAAAAAAAGAAAAAAATCTCATTTTCACATTTCTCTTAAAAAAAAAACCAAATCCTCTCTCCTTTTTTTCTCTACATTCTCTCTAAAAACTCTTCCCCTTCGATCGTTCATCTGTCCTTGGTTTGCCTTAGCACCGTCGTCTTCGGTCATCACTCCGTCGCCTTCGACGTGGTCCGTCCACCACGCACGACAGCCGATAGGTAAAAAAACTTCCTTTTTTTTATTACATTTTAAAACAAAGATCTGGCTCGGATCTTTCAAGATCGAGCCCAGATCTAAAAAACAAAAGTTCCGTCTTTACAATTTTAAATCTGTTTGTTTGTTTTTTCTTTATTATATTTCTTTTAAAAATTTTAGATCTAAACATAGATCTATAAAAATTTTAAAAAAGGTTTGATAATCCCTATTTTATTTTGATATTCAACTTTCGAAATCTGTTTTATTTTTTAGGGTTTTAAACCCTTTTGTTCTTTTTTTTTTATATTATTATTTTTTATATTTTATAAGTATGTATATATATATATATACACGATTTTGAAAATATATAAAAAGAATATATCAGTTTAAAGTTGCTACCTTCGAATTGTGGATGGTACGATTTTTGCTCTCTTCTCTGATTTGCAAGATAAAATATGGATTGGTTTGATTTTTTGTTTCTCTTTTTTTGTATTTTGTGTGTGTAAAAAAATTACAGAGATGGTTCAAGCTCTTTATAGTCGAAAATATTACAACATATTTTTATTTTGCTTGTTCTGTCTCTATCTCCGTCTTTGTTCTGCTTCTGTGTTCTCTCTTCTTTGCAGGTATCACCAAAATGGTGATCTTTTGTAGTCAACGGCGTCGCTGGGGAGAGTGCCTTGTCAATTTCGGTGTAAGGGCAGCAGAAGGGTGCTTCGGGCAGAGGAAACGTCTCGGGCAGAGGGAATGTCTCGAGAGTCGAAGGGTCTCGGGAGCAGACGAGGAGTCACGTAGCTGATGTGGCACTAACGTGGCATGTGCTGACGTGGAGGAGTGGTGATTGAGGATAGGGTTTGGGAAATTAAGGTTTCTTATTTTCCTTTAAGTCATGGGCTAGTTAGGATTGGGCTTAGATTTGGGTCTGGATTGAATTTTTGGTATTTTGGGTATGTAATTGGACGTTGGATTTTATTTAATGAATCTCTCTTTTTTTGTTTAATTTGTTGTTTTATTTTTCAAGCTCGGATAAAATTGGGCCTTTACAACATTCATGCATTTAAATATTCAACACTCAATACTCAACACATTTGATTTATTTTCAGTACATTGACATTTAACTCTGATTGCATTGACAATATTAACTATTTTAGCATACAGATCTAACATTATTGCACTAACATCCTTACTCACATTTTACTTAATTTAAATATTAATTGCTCCGACATTTAAAAATCAATAACCCATTTCCTTGTGGGATCGATATGTGATAGAATTGTCTATCAACTATACTTGTATTGACGTGTGTTTGCTTGCACAATCGCTATGATGTTACAAACGCGATCAAGTTTTGGCGCCGTTGCCGGGGAAATTGGAGTTTGTTGATGTTTACTTTTGTAGTTGCAATTAATTCTACTTACTTAACTTTTAATTTCTACTAATCTGTTTATATTTCTCTAATTTTTTTCTTTTTTATATTTTTAATTGTTGCATGTCCACAAGGAGAAATCCTAAGGACATTGTGAGCTTTGATCCGGAGCTTGAGAGGACACTTAGAAGGAGAAGGCAAGATCAAAGAAAAATGGTTGGTAATAACAACAACAACAATAATTTACCACCATTGCTGCCACTAGATGGAGTTCCTCTAGTGCTTCCACAAATTGTTAATGATATACCACCACCACGTCCACAAGAAGAACAAGTGCAAAATAGGACAATAAGAGATTTTGTTGTGCCTATACTTGATGATCTACAATCAGGGGTTGTGAGACTAGCTATCCAAGTTGGAAATTTCGAGCTGAAACCGATGATGTTTCAGATGTTAAATTCAAATGGGTAATATTTTGGTTTTCCTCATGAAGATGCAAGAGAACACTTAAAATCATTTTTGCTTATTTGTGCATCCTTTAGTCAACATGGTGTCTCTGATGATGCCTTGAAAATGCAATTATTTCCGTATTCGTTGCAGGGTAAAGCAAGAACATGGTTCTTGGGATTACCAGCAGGATCAATTACATCTTGGCATGCGTTAGTGATGCAATTTGTACTGCATTTCAATTCGCTGACAATGAACACAAGGTTGCATAATGATATTACTGCATAGTATCAGCTAGATGATGAGAATTTACACACAACATGGGAGCGTTATAAAACATTGATTCGACGTTGCCCAATGCATGGAATTCAGCAAGAGACCCAAATAGAAATTTTCTACAATGGTTTGAATGCTCAAACAAGGAACCTTGTTGATGCATCGGCTAATGGTCCCTTGTTAGTTTGTACATATAATGAAGCTGTAAGAATTTTAGAGAGGATTGCTCAGAACGATTATCAATATCCGATCTCTCGTTCTGCACAGGTATAAACTAACTCTGGAGTTCTTGAGTTAGATGCTATTTCTGCTTTGTCAGCGCAGGTATCCTCATTGGCCAATATCATAAAGAATATGAAGGGAACAAATGAAGTTGCTCATATTCAAGTGTCCCAGTAATTGGATGCGCCAATATTTTCTTGTGAAATTTGCGACGACAACCATAGTTATGAGGATTGCCCACAACATGCAGAAAACGCTTTCTACGTTAACAACATCGGAGGAAGTTCATTTGGTAACTCATACAACAACCGATCTCAACAATCTTGGGGGAATCAAAATACTTCCAGATACTGATATGGAAATTCCTCAACAACCTTGGAGGAGTGGCAAGCAGACGGCTGAACCAAGTAGTTCTAATCAAGACAATGTTAATGCATCTAAACCACAACAACAGGAAGAGGATGAAGTTGAAGGAAGTCAAGCAAAAGCAAATGAAGAGGAACCAACTGTAGTACCATCAATACTTGCAGTTTGCCCAACTAAGTTATCGACGCAACTGCCAATGTCGACACCACCAAGTTTTTCACAACAACTCAATGTTACAATACCTTTGCCATTTCCACAAAGATTTAAAGAGAAGGTCCATGATAAAGAATATCAAAGGTTTGTTTCTACTTTGAAACAATTGCATATTAATATACCTTTTGTAGATGCTCTTGTGCAGATACCCAGCTATGGGAAATTTATGAAAGAGCTACTTTCAAAGAAAAAATTTGTCTGAAATCGAAATGATTGCGCTCATAGAGGGGTGCAGTGCTGTACTTACAAACAAGTTGCCAACGAAGATGAAAGATCCCGACAGCTTGACAATCCCATGCTCTATTGGGAATCATTATCTAGGTAAAGCTTTATGTGATTTGGGAGCAAGTATTAATCTTATGCCTCTGTCTACTTTCAAGAAATTAGGAATAGGTTCAATGAAGCCCACTACGTGACATTGTAACTTGCGGGCAGATCCTTAGCACAATCGGAAGGTCAAATCAAATACATCCTTGTCCAAGTTGATAAGTTCGTATTCCCTACTGATTTCATTATCCTAGACTGCGAAGTAGATAAGGAGGTGCTCATTATTTTGGGGCGACCATTTTTAGCAACGAGACGACACTTATTGACGTATTCAAAGGAGAACTTATCATGCGTCATAACGATGAGCATGTGACCTTCAGTGTGTTTGAGGCATCTTTGTCCAGAACTAAAGAGCAATGTCACCACATCGACGTGCTGGATTAAATAATTTCAGAAGAATTCAATGCAAGGAGTTCAACAGCATCAGATGAAGATGCAGCGACATCCACCGATGAAATCCTAACTGAATGTAGCGATAAAGAGGAGGTTAACAATTCTGAGCTGAGATAGAATTGGCAATTAGAGTCTTTGGATTTGTCTAACAGGATAATCCCAATGTTTAAACCATCTATTGAGCAAGCTCCTACCTTGGAGTTAAAGCCATTGCCAACACATCTGAAGTATGTCTTCCTTGGTGACAACAAGACATTACCTGTTATTGTCAACGCATCTCTCAACGCAACACAGGAAGATAAGCTCATTGTCATTTTAAAATAACATAAAAGAGCCATAGCCTAGAGCATTGCTAATATCAGAGGCATCAGTCCCTCTTTTTGCTTGCACAAGATCAGGCTAGAAGATAAAAAGAAGCAACCAATTGAGCAGTAACGAAGACTTAATAAAAAAATGAAAGAAGTAGTGAAGAAGGAAATTATCAAATGGTTAGATGTGAACATAATATACCCTATTTTTGATAGTGATTGGGTGAGCCACGTCCAATGTGTGCCTAAAAACAGTGGTTTCACACTTGTGACCAACGAGAAGAACGAGTTAATCCCTACTCGTATTGCGACTAGTTGGCGAGTATGTATGGATTACCGTCGACTGAATGCGACCACAAAGAAGAACCATTTCTCACTGCCTTTCATTAACCAGATACTAGATAGGCTAGCTGATAAAGCCTATTATTATTTCTTAGATGGTTACTTTGGATACAACCAAATTTCCATTGCATCGAAGGATCAAGCAAAGACAATGTTCACATACCCTTTTGAAACCTTTGCTTTCCGACGTACATCATTCGGGTTGTGCAATGCGCTAACAACATTCCAGACACGTATGATGGTAATTTTATTCGAACATGATCGAGGATTCCTTAGAGTTATTCATGGATGATTTCTCTGTCTATGGACAAAATTTCGACCAATGCGCTGACAAACTGGTGAGAGTTATGCGAGGACATAAATCTAGTTTTGAATTGGGATAAATGCCACTTCATGGTAACTGAAGGCATAGTCCTCGGGCATCAAATATATTGTTAGGGCATTGAGGTTGATAAAGCAAAGGTAGAAATCATCGAGAAACTACCACCACCCACCAACGTCAAAGCAATAAGAAGCTTTCTTGGACATGATGGCTTTTATAGAAGATTCATTCGAGATTTCCCCAAGCTAGCTAAACCATTATGCTCATTGTTGGAGCAAAATAAAAAGTTTGTATTCGATGACAACTGTTTGGACACATTCACAACAATAAAGAAGCAGCTGGTACAAGCCCCAATTATTGTTGCACGGACTGGACGCAACTGTTTGAACTAATGTGCGATGCAAGCGATTTTGTTGTGGGAGCTGTACTTGGCTAACAAAAAGAGAAGGTATTTCATTCTATTTATTATGCTAGTAAAACTCTAACTGAAGCGCAAGTTAACTACACTACCATTGAGAAGGAGTTGCTAGTAGTAGTCTTCGCATTCAACAAGTTTCGTTCATATCTTGTCAACCAGAGACTACAGTTTACACGAACCACTTAGCATTAAAATACCTTTTTAACAAAAAAGACACCAAGCGTAGATTGATACGATGGATCCTACTCCTCCAAGAATTTGACATTGAAATTAGGGACAGGAAAAGATTTGAGAATCAAGTAGCTGTCCACTTGTCTCTACTAGAAGTCAGAAGTAAAGATAGATAGACGTCCCACATTGTTGAAGCATTTCCAGACGAGCAATTATTTTTTGTCAACACAACGCCCTGGTACATCGATGTTGTCAATTACCTAGTGTGTGGGAAGCTACCCATAAGTATTACTGGTCACAAAAAGATTAGGTTCATACGCGATGCTACAAAATATCATTGGAACGAGCCATACCTATTCAAGGTATGCGCTAACAACATCATTTGTCGTTGTATACTTGAAGAGGAAATGAATTCAATCCTACGACATTTCCACGATGCCTCTTATGAATGTCATTTTGGTGGATCAAGGACTGTTGCTAAAGTCCTATAGCTAGGATTTTATTAGCCCACATTGTTTCAAGACGCCCACAACTTCGCACAACAATGTGATCATTATCAACGCACTGGTTCAATATCCTGGTGCAATGAAATGCTTTAACAATCGATTATGAAGTAGAGCTTTTCGACGTTTCGGGTATAGATTTAATGGGACCATTTCCAAACTCTTTTGGAAATGTGTATATCTTAGTGGCTGTTGACTATGTCTCGAAGTGGATCGAGGCAATTACGGTGCTAAAAGATGATGCTTGGACAGTGTTGAAGTTCTTTCATACATATATTCTCACAATATTTGGAACACCGAGAGCATTGATAAGTGACCAAGGGACTCATTTTTATAATAATCAAGTGGCGACTACATTAAAAAGATATGGTGTGAAGCATCGTATAGCTACCACGTATCACTCACAAACCAATGGTCAAGCCGAAGTATCCAATCGACAAATTAAAAGTATACTTGAAAAGGTGGTTAACCCACCTAGGAAGGATTGGTCTTCGCGGCTACATGACGCATTGTGGGCGCTTCTCACTATATACAAGACCCCATTGGGAATGTCATTGTATCAGCTAGTATTTGGTAAGTCTTGCCACCTGCCAGTTGAGCTTGAATATAAAGCCATGTGGGCAATGAATCAGGTGAATTTGGATTATGATGCTGCTAGAAAGAAAAGACTATTGGACATCACGGAGTTAGAAGAAATTCGACGCCATGCTTATGAGAATGCCACGATATAAAAGAAAAAAAAAGAAATGACATGATAACATCATCTTGCGTCGACAATTTCATCCTGGTCAGTTAGTACTTTTATTTAACTCACGTTTAAAGTTGCATCCAGGTAAATTGCGATCAAGGTGGTCAGGCCCTTTTAGAGTTGTCGAAGCATTCTAGAACGGTGCGGTGACAATTAAGAATCTAAAGGATGGACAACAATTCAAAGTGAATGGCCAACGTCTAAAGCACTATGTGAGCCTAGTTGTCAAAGAATCAAACGAGGCTATCAATCTGGTTACATTTAAATAATGTCGACGCATTTCTTTATTTATTTTTATTTGTTTCACTTTTCTTTGTGTTGTTGCAAATTCCTTGCAGAAATAAAAATTAATTTTTTTTCGAAGCATCGAAGCACGTATTATCGATGCATTTTACGATGAGTCAGCATTGCTTTTTAAGCAACAATCGTGCCGATTGATTTCTTTCTCTCCCAATAGTTGGATCAAAATGAAACAATACGATATGCAGCTTGGTAATTAATGGCTGCAGACGTAACGTTTCCCCATAAGTTTTCCAATCATCACGCCTAGGTTATAAAACCTATCTCCTACAATTTTCTTTTCTCCTCACATCTTCCATTGTTCCTACAACTCATCTTCTTTATCGCCTTTGTATTCTCATTTCTATTCACAAAGCACTTGTTTTTGCAATTCTCTCTAAATTTTTTTTCTTTAACAATGGCAAAAACCCGTGCCTCAAGAAACACTTCCAAAACCCCTTCAAAGAACACCCCAACCACTTCTAATGTGGCTCTGTCCATAACACCACCCCCATCTACAAGCCCACTCTTGTTTCTGACGACTACGACCAAAGATCGCTACCAAAACACCATGTTAAAATGCAACCTCCACCCCGAACAAGGCCTACAATTTTCTCCACACCAGGCTCTGGGAAAGCATGTTCAACGTACCATAAGCTGCCTTGGGTGGGAATTCTTTTGCAAGCACCCTTCTAGTTACTCCCTCACGTTGGTTATGGAGTTTTACACTAACCTGGTTACTCCCAGGTAAATGTGCTGCTATAGATTTTGGAGTGGGTGGATGACCACGCACCATTTATGCATCGTTTAGAAAATGATTGCATGGAATAGATGATGAAGGACCTATGCATTGATGGAGCCACATGGACTAGTAATGGCTTCCACAACTACACAATGCACAGATGGTACCTTACATCCTTTTGCAAAGTCTGGTTCCATTTTATTAGCAGTGGCATCATGCCGTCAACTCATAGCACTACGGTAACATTAGACCCTATGTGTTTACTACACTCAATCTTTCACCACTGACACATCGACATCGGTGAAATCATCCACGCCCAGATCGTAAAAGCAGTTGCCAAATAAACTGATGTACTTCCTTTTCCCTCTCTTATTATGCTACTTTGTAAACAAAAGGGCATTGTGCCCAAAGATGGTGAGGAGGTCTTAAACAACAAGGGTCTGATAAACAATATCTCTGTTGAGCGGATGACACATGGCCAATATACACCAGTGGACAAGGAAGCCTCTAAGAAAAGGGATAAAGGAAAGGGTAAAAAGAAGGTTGATCAACTTGATGTGTCGGCAGAGTCTCAAGTGGCGAAAAAGCTGGCCTTGACGAAAGTACACTTGGACCGCATTGACATGCGATCAGTCCACATTGATGGCATAGTGGAGGATATGGATTCTCGACTGCACAAGATTTATGCCTACATAAAGGCTTGGAACGAGGCCATTGTCGCCGCATTGAGCTAGATCAACCCTACTCCACTACCAAACTTCCCAGCCTTTCCATCCATCTATCGATTGATGAAGTACTCGTCTTTCGAGCAACCTACCCCTGATGGTAGGCCTGCCCTTGTACCAACTTGGATTCACATTTTCAATGATGAGAAGGATGACGAGCACTCACAAGCTAATGAAGATTATTATCGCAACATCACCCATTTATACGAGGATGATTTCTCCAATAATCTGGGCACAAATATGGCGGAACGAGAGGCTATTCTAGAGGAGGATGTCGATACGGTAGAATGCATACATTGGCCCAATGGAGATTGAGCAGCGTGTGCACGAGGATGCGGATCAAGGGGATGATCAATTGTAGGAGAAGGATCAAGAAGGGAAGGAAAAAGAAAATGAAGAGAAAGAACCTATCGAGATGTAGGAAGAGAAGGAAACAGATGCCCCGACAATGATTGTAGAGGATGTCGTGGGGGCATCCAGCTCAGACGAAGCTCGACTTGCTGTGAGCTAGGCTGAGGTTGTCACCAGTGAGGTAGAGGAACTAAATCCTCTTGCTATCGTGCCTTATGTCACACCACTCGCAGAAATCCACCCATCAGACGTGACAATCGATGAGGCGTCCACCCAACCTATTATGGAGGAGCAATCCACCGAACCGATTAGCACGAAGGATAAAAGGCAAAAAAGGCGCAAGGACAAGAAGAAGAAGAAGAATCATGATGATGGTGAGCGTCCAAAGAAGAAAAAGAAGAAAACTATAGCTGCCTCTACACCGGCTGCTAACGCCTGAGTTAGTACATTTCTTTAGTTAGTTTTATGCATTCTTAGTGTCTATGCATTTTATTTTATCACTGCATTCATTTTGTTAACTTAGTTGCATTGTAGTCGCATTTCCATTATTTCTGTATAATATTGTCAATGCATTGGGGACAATGCAGGCATTAAGTTTGGGGGGAGATAATGTGAAATAGAAATGCAATTACGCTTACATATTTAAATTTTATTTGTTTCTTTGGTTAATGAGAATTCACAAAATTTCAACTGAAATGTGCTTACAATTTTTATCTTGATGCGTAATTCTTGAATTGTTTGGATGCTGATGTATACATTGGATGAGTATGAATGAATGATGAGTCTATTATTTTTGAATGAATGATTGAAATTGCTTCAATAATGAATGATTAGTGTTTATGTTTGAATCTTGAGATAATTGACCAGTTGCAGTGACATAGTGTTAATAAAAAATGCTCCAATGTGAGTGTATTATGACTTTCTAAGGGAGAGCACTTCGCTGTAGGTTTAGAAAATCATCTAGCCAAAGGTTGTCTCTGCAAGAGTGTGTGTCGGCGCAATTACATACCTCCTGGGGGTTTGTTGCACCCCATCGTTACTTCCCAAGAACAAAGATAGAGTAATGCAATGACATCTCTCAATCATTTGAAAAAGAAAAAAACAAAGTAATAAGAAAAAGAGAAAGAGAAAGAAAAGAAAGAAAATTTTGATAAATGTTGAATTGGTTCAAGGAAGATTAGGATTCAATGCATGTCACTAACATTTATGAAGCTGCAGTTCTTAAATATTCATTTCTATAAATAGTTGGCGCATTATTCTATCATATGAATACAATTTGTATATTAGGACTTCAGAGAATTCAAGTTGTATGGATAATGATTGCGGTGACATTTCTACTTGTGACTTTTTTAATTTTTGTTTACTTGAGGACAAGTAAAAACTCAAGTTTGGGGGTGTGATGGTATTACAAATGACATATATGTTCTCCCTAATTTAGTGTTTTAATTGTCTTTTTTGTATCTCATTTAGCATGCATCATAAGCATTTTATACTCAGTTTTCATATTTTCTAATTCATTGATAGTTAGTTTAAATTCTTGTTATTTTTATCTATTTTTGTACTAATGTCGATGCAAGCAGTCGATATTTTGCATCTTAGAATTGTCAGCACAGGAGCTCAGTCCAGAAGATCAACATTGGCAGAATGCAGCCACAAGATCAGCTTGGAATTGCGACCAAGAAATGTCGCTGTATTGAATTGGAACCTCAAATGAGTAGACTCAAGCTGAATTTAAATCTGGAAACACCAACACAGGAATATCACAAGTTTCGCCGCAATTACAATCTCAGATTGCGACCAGCAATGTAGCGACAACCTGCAAATCTCTGAAGTAAACATCAGATCTGCGTGAGTACACAGCTGTACTCTAACCAACTTTGACAGCTGCAAAAATCTGGATTTGGATATGAGAATGAAGAAAATCTACAATTTCTTGAACCTATAAATAGAAGAATGAAGAAAGCATCAAGAATTAAGGGATTGAATTCTACAAATTCTGTGTGATTTGGAGATTTAAGCTAGAAATTGGGAACCTGATAAAGCAAGTTTGTAACCACTTCTGACGAGAGGTGTCGATGTAAGGCAAGAGGAACGATTAGGGTGTAGTTCTAGTGGTCTAGAGATAGTAAGCTTCAATTGTACTCTTTAATTCTTTTTAAACAATGATGGATTTTGATAACATTAAATGAATACGAGAGTGTTCTAGATCATTTTGATTCTTATTTTATGCTACATTCTTGGATCTAACCGCTTTAAGCACGAGAATGAAATTGCAATCTGTCGACATCGAGAGATGCGGTGACAAGTTGGATTAACAAGTAAGTTAGGCGATAGCTGCTTGGGATTGGAATCAAATCACTTGTTCTTAATGCACAACATTGCTTACACAGAGAGGTGGAGTGATTGTGGGTATTTTAAGTCTGGATTAAACAAAAAGCTATTGTTGGTAAGAACTCAAAAGAGCTTTATTGCTATGACAATCCATTTATACTTTACCTTATCGACGTATCCAGTGTTGCAACTTAGCAGAATCACTGGACTAATTCTACCCCTTTACACTTGATCACTTTTACATTCATGCATTTAAATATTCAACACTCAACACTCAACACTCAACACTCAACACTCAACACATTTGATTTATTTTCAGTACATTAACATTTAGCTCTAATTGCATTGACAATATTAACTATTTTAGTATACAAAATTGACATTATTGCACTGACATCCTTACTCACATTTTTCTTAATTTCAGTATTAATTGCTCCGACTTTTAAACATCAATAACCCATTTCCTCGTGGGATCAATATCCGATAGAATTGTCTATCAACTATACTTGCATCGACGTGTGTTCGCCTGCACAATCGTTGTGACGTTACAAAAGCGACCAAGTCTGACGAGATCCTGAGTCCGAATCTACTAAATATCTAACCTAAAATCATGAGAAATGAATTTAAATTTGTTAACTTTCATTACCTATTAAACCACTTATATATATATCCAAATCAATAGCATTTACTTCTCAACTTATGTGACATGCATTACAATGTACATTATAACCTCAATTGAATATCTATAATTATAAGTATAAATATTCCTCTTATTCAATAAAAATTATAACTCATCTTCCATCAATATTTTCTCAATCACACCATTCGATTTCCTTACCATATGGCACTCGGTGCCTAGCAGATATACCGCAAATGAATTTGCACCGAGCACTAATCAGATTAACTGACAATATCGATCGTGAGCCCAGCTCTAGTTGGATAAACCAACGATGTTGTGCCCAGCGCTAGTTAGATAAACCGACGAATGTCTGCCCAACACTAGTTAGTTAAACTGACAATATAAATAATGAGCTTAGGTCTAGTTGGATAAATCGACGATGTTGTGCCCAGTGCTAGTCAGATAAACCGACGAAAGTGTGCACAGCTCTAGTCAAATTAACTGAAGAAAGTTGAGCCTAGCGCTAGTCGGATAACCGACGAATCATAGTCATTCATTTTCACCATTTTCTCATTTCTCAATTAATATTATAATTTAAAAACATATACGAGATTATATTTAAGTATCGAGTAAATAAATAACAGTTAAATAAATCTAAACTTAAATTAATAAATGAATAGAAATATTAAGTTCGAGACTACGAACTTACAAAAACTTTAGCATAGCTTTTGTTGATTGAGTCAATTACTCACCAACTTTCTCCTTTCCTCGATTAACCGCCGCTCCACTCGTTTCTTGATCTAAATATAACAATTTAATTTAATCAACTACTACGCCACATAATAATTCAATTTAAATATTTAATCTCAATTCATGTCTATATATCTACTTCCCACAATAGATATTTCCACAACTTGGTCATTCACTTTCACAATAACTAATTTAATCTCATCTTATCATAATTTTTCTAATTAAACATATATTTCTCATACCGTACCTAAATTCTCAAAGTTTATAAATTAACACATATTATATATATATTTATACATTCAACTTCTTGACAATTATCACTAGCAAAAATTGCTATTTAGGTAATAACTTCTCATACCATACAATTTCATATTTCAAGCAACGTTTCCAGCGTAATATACAAATTCAAAACAGTCCCTTACACTCCTTTTTTCTTATCCAAATAGTTCTTATATTCCATTACAACTAATAATTTTCATAATATTAACAATCACTTGATCACATAAATATCAATGAAATTCCTATTCATAAAATAATCTCATTCCTCCAGTTAAACTAAAGTAATTTACCAAATAATCTCAATAACATATAAAATTTTCATATCTTCACATACAAGTTCCTAATTCACCATTTCACCACAAATAACTTATAAAATATATCTAATTCACTTGTGAGCTTAGTAACTCATCAACTAAATTCACAAGAGTCATAGCCATTCTCACGACCATCCTCCAACCTTTTTACCTTTTTATAAAATAACCCTTAGAGAAGATAGCCTAAGCTAAGATGTTTTCAAAAACATAAAAATCAATGAAAATGAAACTCATTTTACCTACCATGCAAAGATTTTTCTCCCTAGCCGACCAAGCTTCTTCAATGGCTTCCTCTTTTTATTTTTTTTCTCAAAGTTTCGGTAATGGCTAGAGAAGGATCAACTCATTTTTTTTTTTAAATTTTTTAGTCTATTATTTATTAAATTACTTCTTTGTCCCTTCTTAAAATCAAGTTTATCTCTTTACAAAATAACACCAAAACTGTCTAATATCATTATTTAGGTGGAATTGCTTTATAAATCCCTCAACTCATATTCCTTAAATATTTGATTCTTTTATTAAAGAGACATACATTAATTTTTTTTTTTTTTTTTTTATAATTTGATCCTTCCTTCTAACTACTAATTAATATTTTAAACTTCTCTAAATAAATTTAAACATTGCTCTAATAGATTAGATAGATATTGTTTAATCTTATATATATTTTTTTAAAAAATTAGTATATCGTAACTACCGTTTTTCGATATACTAAAAATAGGTCGTTATATTTCATGGTATCGAAAATTTTCGACGAAAAATTAAAATTTTCCATGAAAATGAAAGAAAACCTAAAAATCTTTAACAAAACTTCAGGGAGAGTTTAAAAACATTCTAATCATGTTAAAACAAGTCGAAAAACACTTTGAAACCATGTTTTTACTCAAAATCATGGAATCTACCATTAACGACCCAATTTTTGACTTTTATTTAAAACATGTGATTTAATGGCTAAAAACTCTATTTTAAAAACTAGATATCATTTAAAACTAATTAGAAATCAAATCAATACCTTAGTTGACGAAAATCCAAGCGTTTGATTGAAAAACCAAAAACCCACAAACTTGACAATGAAGAAAGCTTTGGTGTTTTTGGTGTTTTTTTTTTGTTTGTATGGAGGTTTATTGATTTGGAGATGGTAGAAATCAATAGAATGAAGTTTGGAAATCAAATTTGGAGGATTTATGCCAAGAGAACTCAAGGGGCGGCAACACAAAAATATGAGGAGAAAACTAACGTGAATTGTCGTGGGTGGGGGGAAGAAATAGTGTATTTTGTTAAATTTTGGTTTAATTGACTCTTAGAAACTCACAATTTTGAATCTTTTACAAATCAATCATTAATTAAAAATTAAAGGTCTTTAAAACTCTTTTCAAAAATTGATTTAATTTTCTAAAAACCATAGACAAAAACATTATTGGTTTACCGAAATTTCGAGCACATATATGCTAAAATTCCTAAAATATCATCGAAACTTCTAAGCCCAATTTTAGGATGTGACAATTCTCCCCCTCTAAATAGAATTTCGTCCTCAAAATTTCCTACTAACACGTCATTTTCTTAATCACAGAATATGCTACTTTTACTTTTAAACTAACCATCACACTTTCTCTACATATTTTGATTTGTATTCTCCCTAACTTCCTACTACTTCTCTTAATGATTTTATTCACTACAATGGACTATTCTACGATAACGTTGCTAATAGTTTCCTCTATTCACTACGACACTCTCGTCAAAAGAACTCGTAACTGTTTTCTCCTAGTTCAATAATCTCTATTGAAATTCTCCACTTATTATCTAAATCACTCAAAGTTTAAAAAGGTGTATCGAATATAATCTTCCCAAACACACAAACAAACAAAGGTGTGAATGGCGGGGAAATGATCCAAGTCATGTTCCTGCAAGCAAACTTTAGGATTAAAGGCAATGTGTTCTCATTCTTACTCCACATGCATTTCAATAAGATATATATCAATAATCCAAGCAGTCAGAATAATTTAAACACGTGGGTATCGTAACCCCATTCCACACAACAATCACCTAGGTCCATGTGTTATTAAATTTAGGCTTTGATACCATAAAATGCAACACCCTATACCCGAATCGATCGTCAAGCTCGAGTAATAAGACACTACACCACCATCTCACATCATACACATGAATTAAGTCATCACATTTTATGCTAACATATTTTTATCATGGCATTTAAATGAACTTTATTACAAACATATATTAAACAATTCTGACACATGCCAAACATACTTTAGCAGAACTTATTTTATTAATTAAACACGCTTTAAGACCAATTAGTAAAATTATACAAAATTGTCATGTAAGTATCGATACTGATAGAGTGGTATCGATAATTTTCACAAGTGGTATCGATATCGCTTGGAAAATCGGTACAGAATTAGCTTACTGTTTCTCATTTAAAAACTCAACAATCGAAAAATATCGGTACCATTGAAAAAGTATTGATAACTTCAACCTAAGTATTAATACTCATGATAAAATATCAATATCGACTTGTAAAAATGACTTTCTGCACTTCGATAATCACAAAGATATAGTTTTTGAAATCCGAATATCGATATCTCTACTCTAGACCATAAAAATACAAAAGTTTTCAAGCATATAAACAGTACTAACTTAAACCCAAATATTATGCATCATTTACCTCATCAAATAAACATCAAAAAGTCCAAAATAATAGTCCAAAACCTCATAATCTTGACAAAGCAAGATATCAATAAAAACATATTTTAAGTTCATAGTTCTAAGCAAAATAAACATTTAGACAACTTAAAAATCATAGCATATAGTCTATCACATTACCTTTATTCCCCACACATAAATAATCAATCGACACCTACGAATCGTTACTAAAGTTTTGGGCTTGGATCACCATTGAAGACCATGTCGTTCACACCGACACTACTTATCTACAATGATTTGAAAGGAGTGCATGAGCTTAAACAAGTTCAGTGAATGTTCAGAACAACTGCTACATAAACAAGTCATTATGCATTAATGAAACATTCATATAACATATTCACAATATTACCAATTTTAATGTCAAATTATATACATTTTAACATCTTTCATGGGTCCATTTACACATAAATCACATTAATATTTAAGTATAAATTATATTAATCTTTAAGCATATAGCGCATGACTCATAACAAATTTAATGATCATTTGGCTCTTCTAGTTATAAAACATAAAATGAGCTCTATCATCACCCATCGAGTACATGGATCTTCAAAGACACCAAATGACTCATAGAGTCGGACATGTCCAAAAAGTGAAGCATATACCTAACACTCGCCAAACACACCAAACATTTGCCGTTGGATGGAGCTTAGCTCACATTCCCTTATCTCTCCAAACATGTCCCAAGGCCTCAATTTCCAAATCACATATACATATAGTTGAGTACTCGCAATCCTATGGCATGCCAACTATATCCAATGTTCTCGTAAGGTCACAAGACTAAAATATCCACAATATTATCACATTTTTACTTATCAATCTTCTATACATATTCACATCATTTGCACAATATAATCATTGTCACTTAGCATTGATAACATTCCCACATATTTACTTTCACAACAGTCATCACAACATATTCATATAACATCAAATCTTAGTTCTCTTTATCACAATTACATAAGCACATTTATCACACATTAAGCATAGGTATGAAAACACTTACACTCAAAATTTAGAGTAAGGGTTTAGACTGCTTCTAAATTCCCAATTAACAATATGAATCGTCTACGAGAAACTATTCCAAAATGCTTACCATTTACGCTTTCATCTAAAAGCCGAAAGCTCAAACAAGCTTTTTCTTACCATTGTCTTTACTCGTGGAAGGTCTTAACAACTCCTAAACTTCAACCAAGTAAATCACACAAAAACAAAAACAATATTCAGTCAAAGACTCATCTCAAACAATCCATAAACACAAGCCTAAGCTAGGTTCTTTTGTGATTGAAACCTTCAACATAAAAAACTAAAAATTCGAATATCTCAGTCTATACTTAATCTTTTTGCATGAAGTGAATTCCATTCAACTACATATTCATCTATGACTAATTTTCAACCCTTAAACTACACAAAACTACTTGTTTCATGGTATCAAAATTTTTGGACGTAAAATTGGAATTTTTCATGAAAACTCATTAAAACCGTAGAATTCTTTTACGAAACTTTAGGGAGAGTTTAGAAACATTCTAATCAAGATAAAACAAATTGAAAAAGACTTTGAAACCACGCTTTTACTCAAAATCTCGAAACCCACCATTAAAGATCCAATTTTTAGCTTTTATTTAAAACATGCGATTTAATTGCTGAAAACTCTATTTTAAAGACTAGATATCATTTAAAACTAATTAGGAATCGAATCATTACTTTAGTTGATGAAAATCCAAATATTTGATTAAAAACCTAAAAAACCCACAAACTTGACAATGAAGAAAACTATGTTGTTTTGGTGTTTTTTCTTGGTTTCTATGGAGGTTTATTGATATGGAGATGGTAGGAATTAAAAGAACATAGTTTGGAAATAAATTTTGGAGGATTTGTGCCAAGAGTACTCAAGGGGCGGCAATACAAAAATATGCGGAGAAAACTAACGTGAATTGTCATTGGTGGGGAAAGAAGTAAGGTGTTTTTGTTAAAATTTGGTTTAATTGCCTCTTAAAAACTCATAATTTTGACATTTTTACAAATTAGTCCTTAATTAAAAATTAAAGGTCTTGAAAACTCTTTCCAAAAATTGATTTAATTTTTTAAAAACCATAGACAAAAACGTTATTGGTTTACCATGCCAAGAAATTTCAAGCACATATGGGCTAAAATTCCTAAAATACCCTCAAAATTTCTAAGCCCAATTTTGGGTTGTGATAATTCTCCCCCTCTAAAAAGAATTTCATCCTCGAAATTCCTTGCTGACACGTCACTTATTCACAGAATTTGCTACTTCTACTTCTAAACTGACCATCACACTTTCTCTGCACATTTTGATACATATTCTCCCTAACTTCCTACTACTTTTCTTAATGATTCTATTCACTAACACGGACTATTCTACGACTTTGCTAACAGTTTCCTCTATTCATTGCGACACTCTCATCGAAAGAACTTGTAACCGTTTTTTCCTAATTTAATAATCTTTATTGGAATTCTCCACTTATTAGCTAAATCACTCAGTTTAAAAAGGCGTATCAAATCTAATCTTCTCAAACACACAAACAAATAAAGGTGTGTGTGGTGGGGAAATTATCCAAGTCACGTTCTTGTAAGAAAACTTTAAGATTAAAGGCAATGTGTTCCTGTTCCTAACCCACATACATTCAAATCAAATATATATCAACAATCCAAGCAATCAAAATAATTTAAACACTTGGGTTTCACAACCTCATTCCACACAACAATCACCTAGGTCCGAGTGTTTTTAAACCTGGGCTCTAATACCACAAAATGTAACACCCTATACCCGATCCGATCATCGAGCCCAAGTAATAGTACGCCACACCACCGTCTCACATCATATACATGAATTACGTAATCATATTTCATGCTAATATCTTTTTATCATGGCATTTAAATGAACTTTATAACAAACATATATTAAACAATGATAGCACATGCCAAACATACTTTAGTAGAACTTATTTCATCAATTTAACATGCTTTAAGACCACTTAGTAAAATTTAACAAAATTGTCACATAAGTATCGATACTGATAGAGTGGTATTAATAATTCTAACAAGTGATATCGATACCGCTTGAAAAATCGGTACCAAATTAGCTTACTATTTCTCGTTTAAAAACCCAACATCAAAAAATATCGATACCATTGAAAAAGTATCGATAATTTCACCTTGAGTATCGATACTCATGATTAAATATTGATACCGACTCACAAAATTGACTTCTTGCACTTCGAAAATCAAAGAGGTATCATTTTTGAAACCCGAATATCCATACCTCTGCTCTTGACCATAAAAATCCAATAGTTTTCAAGCATATGATCAATACTAACTTAAATCCAAACATCATGCATCATTTACCTCATCAAATAGACACCAAAAAGTCCAAATAACAGTCCAAAACCTCATAATCATGAAAAAGCAAGAAATCAATAAAACATATTTTAAGTCCATAGTTCTAAGCAAAATAAACATGTAAACAACTTAAAAATCATAGCTTATAGTCTACCACATTGCCTTTATTCCCTAAACATAAATAATCAATAAACACCTACGAATAGTTACTAATGTTTTGGGCTTGGATCACCCTTGAAGACCATACCGCTCACACCAACATCACTTATCTGCAATGATTTAAACGGAGTGGATGAGCTTAAACAAGCTCAGTGAATGTTCAGAACAACTACTACGCAAACGAGTCATTATGCATTAACAAAAGAGTCATAAAACATATTCCTAATATTATCAACTTTAATGTCACATTATATACATTTTAACATCTTTCATGTATCCAATTTACACATAAATCACAATAATATTTAAGTATAAATCACATTAATATTTAAGCATAAATCACATTAACCTTTAATCATATAATGCATGACTCATAACACATTTAATAATCATTTGGCTCTTCCGGTTATGAAACATAAAATGAGCTCTATCATCACCCATTGGATACACGGATCTCCAAAGACACCAAATGACTCATAGAGTCAAACATGTCCAAAAAGTGAAGCATATACCTAACACTCTCCAAACACACCAAACATATCACGTTGAATGGAGCTTAGCTCACATTCCCTTATCTCTCCAAACATGTCCTAAGGCCTCAATTCCCAAATCACATATACATATAGGTGAGTAATCGCAATCCTATGGCATGCCAACTATATCCAACGTTCTCTTAAGGTCACAAGACTAAAATATCCGCAATATTATTACACTTGTACTTACCGATTTTCTATACATATTCACATCATTTGCACAATGTAATCATTGTCACTTAGCATGGCTAACATTCCCACATATTTACTTTCACAACAATCATCACAACATATTCATATAACATCACATCTTAGTTCTCTTTATCACTATTATATAAGCACATTTATCACACATTAAGCATAGGTATGAAAACACTTACACTCGAAATTTAGAGTAGGGGTTTAGGCTACTTCTAAATTCCAAATTAATAATATGAATAGTCTACGAGAAGCTATTCCAAAACACTCACCATTTATGCTTTCGGCTAAAAGTCGAAAGCTCAAACAAGCTTTTTCTTGCCTTTATCTTTACTCGTAGAAGGTCTTAACGACTCCGGAACTTCAACCAAGTAAATCACACAACAAAACAAACAATATTAAGTCAAAGACTCATCTCAAACAATCCATCAACACAAGCCTAAGCTAGGTTCTTTTGTAATTGAAACCTTCGACATAAAAAATTAAAATTTCGAATATCTCAATCTATAGTTAATCTTTTTGCACGAAGGGAATTCCATTCATCTACATATTCATCTACGACAAAATTTCAACCCTTAAACTACACAAAACTACTCGTTTCATTATATCAAAAATTTTCGACTTAAAATTTGAATTTTTCTAGAAAACTCAATAAAACCTTAGAATTCTTTTACGAAACTTTATGGAGAGTTTAGAAACATTCTAATCAAGATAAAACAAATTGAAAAAGACTTTGAAACCACTTTGTACTCAAAATCTTGAAACCTACCATTAACAATCCAATTTTCAGCTTTTATTTAAAACAAGCGATTGAATTGCTAAAAACTCTATTTTAAAGACTAGATATCATTTAAAACTAATTAGGAATCGAGTCATTACCTTAGTTGATGAAAATTCAAGCGTTTGATTAAAAACCCAAAAAACCCACAAACTTGACAATGAAGAAAGCTATGGTGTTTTGGTTTTTTTCTTGGTTTCTATGGAGGTTTATTGATTTGGAGATGGTAGGAATTAAAAGAATGGAGTTTGGAAATAAATTTTAGAGGATTTGTGCCAAGTGAACTTAAGGGGCAGTAATACAAAAATATGGGGAGAAAACTAACGTGAATTGTCATTGGTGGGGGAAGAAGTAGGGTGTTTTGTTAAAATTTGGTTTAATTGCCTCTTAAAAACTCACTATTTTGACTCTTTTACAAATCAATCCTTAATTAAAAATTAAAGGTCCTGAAAACTCTTTTAAAAAATTTATTTAATTTTTCAAAAACCATAGACAAAAACATTATTGGTTTACCATGCCATGAAATTTCGAGCACATATGGGCTAAAATTCCTAAAATACCCTAGACATTTGTAAGCCCAATTTAGGGTGTGACAATTCTCCCCTTCTAAAAAGAATTTCATCCTTGAAATTCCTTGCTGACACGTCACTTATTCACAGAATTTGCTACTTCTACTTCTAAACTGACCATCACACTTTCTCTGCGTATTTTGATTCATATTCTCCCTAACTTCCTTCTACTTTTCTTAATGATTCTATTCACTACCACGGACTATTCTACGGTAACTTTGCTAATAGTTTCCTCTATTCACTGTGACATTTTCATTTAATGAACTCGTAATCATTTTTTCCAAGTTTAATAATCTCTATCGGAATTCTCCACTTATTAGCTAAATCACTCAAAGTTTAGAAAGGCGTATCGAATCTAATATTCTCAAACACACAAACAAACAATGGTGTGAGTGGCGGGGAAATGATCCAAGTCACGTTCCTGCAAGAAGACTTTAAGATTAAAGGCAATGTGTTCCCGTTCCTACCCCACATACATTCAAATCAGATATATATCAACAATCCAAGCAATCAAAATAATTTAAACACTTGGGTTTCGCAACCTCATTCCACACAACAATCACCTAGGTCCTAGTGTTTTTAAATCTGGGCTCTAATACCACAAAATGTAACACCCTATACCCGATCCGATCATCGAGCCCAAGTAATAGTACGCCTCACCACTGTCTCACATCATATACATGAATTAAGTAATCACATTTCATGCTAATATCTTTTTATCATGGCATTTAAATGAACTTTATAACAAACATATATTAAATAATGATAGCACATGCCAAACATACTTTAGTAGAACTTATTTCATCAATTAAACATGCTTTAAGACCACTTAGTAAAATTTAACAAAATTGTCACGTAGGTAGATACTGATAGAATGGTACTGATAATTCTAACAAGTGTTATCGATACAGCTTGGAAAATCTGTACCAAATTAGCTTACTATTTCTCGTTTAAAAACCCAACATCCAAAAATATCGATACCATTGAAAAAGTAACGATAATTTCACCCTGAGTATCGATACTCGTGATTAAATATTGATATTGACTCACAAAGCTGACTTCTTGCACTTCGAACATTACAAAGGTATCATTTTTAAAACTCAAATATCAATACATCTGCTCTAGACCATAAAAATATAACAGTTTTCAGGCATATAATCAATACTAACTTAAATCAAAACATCATGCATCATTTACCTCATCAAATAGACACCAAAAAGTCCAAAATAACAGTCCAAAACCTCATAATCATGAAAAAGCAAGAAATCAATAAAACATATTTTATGTCCATAGTTCTAAGCAAAATAAACATGTAAACAACTTAAAAATCATAGCATATAGTTTACCACATTGCCTTTATTCCCCACACAAATAATCAATAAACACCTACGAATAGTTACTAATGTTTTGGGCTTGAATCACCCTTGAAGACCACACCGCTCACACTGGCACTACTTATCTACAATGATTTAAAAGGAGTGGAAGAGATTAAACAAGCTCAGTGAATGTTTAGAACAACTACTACGCAAACAAGTCATTATGCATTAACAAAAGAGTCATAAAACATATTCACAATATTTTCAACTTTAATGTCACATTATATACATTTTAACATCTTTCATGTGTCCATTTACACATAAATACACAAAAATCATAGTAATATTTAAGTATAAATCACATTAATATTTAAGCATAAATCACATTAACCTTTAAGCATATAACGCATGACTCATAACACATTTAATGATCATTTGACTCTTCTAGTTATGAAACATAAAATGAGCTCTATCATCACCCATCGGATACACGGATCTCCAAAGACACCAAATGACTCATAGAGTCGGACATGTCCAAAAAATAAAGCATATAGCTAACACTGTCCATATACACCAAACATATCCCATTGAATGGTGCTTAGCTTACATTCCTTTATCTCTCCAAACATGTCCCAATGCCTCAATGCCCAAATCACATATACATATAGGTGAGTACTCACAATCTTATAGCATGCCAACTATATCCAACGTTCTCAAAAAGATCACAAGGCCAAAATATCCACAATATTATCACACTTTTAGTTTCTGATTTTCCATACATATTCATTGCATATTCATATCGTTAGCACAATATAGTCACTATCACTTAGCATGGATAACATTCCCACATATTCACTTTCACAACAGTTATCACAACATATTCATATAACATCACATCTTAGTTCTATTTATCACAATTACACAAGCACATTTATCACACATTAAACAGAGGTATGAGAACACTTACACTCTGAATTTATGAGTAGCGGTTTAGGTTACTTCTAAATTCCCAATTAACACAGTGTATCATCTACGACCAGCTATTCCAAAATACTCACCAATTATGCTTTCATCGAAAAATCGAAAGCACAAACAAGCTTTTCCTTGTCTTTGTCTTTACTCGTAGAAGGTCCTAACAACTCTGATGCTTCAACCAAGTAAATCACACAACAACACAAATAATATTCAGTCAAAGACTCACATCAAACAAACCATAAACACAAGCCTAAGCTAGGTTCTTTTGTGATTGAAACCTTTTACGTAAAAAACTTTAAATTCGGATATCTCAGTCTATACTTAATTTTTTTGCACGAAAAAAAATTCATTCTTTTACATATTCAACTACGACTAATTCTTAACCCTTAAACTACACAAAACTAAAGTTTCATGGTATCAAAATTTTTAACATAAAATAGGATTTTTTTATGAAAACTAAATAAAACCATAGAATTATTTTACTAAACTTTAGGGACAGTTTAGAAACATTCTAATCATGTTAAAAAAAGTTAAAAAACATTTTGAAAACCATGTTTTTACTCAAAATCCCGAATTCCTCCTTTAACGATCCAATTTTTTACTTTTATTTAAAACATGTGATTTAATGGCTAAAAACTTTATTTTGAAGACTAGATATCATTTAAAACTAATTAGGAATTGAATCATTGCCTTAGTTGATGAAAATCCAAGTATTTGATCAAAAACCCAAAAAACCCACAATCTTGACAATGGAGAAAATTATGGTGTTTTTAGTGTTTTTCTTGGTTTCTATCGAGGTTTATTGATTTGGAGATGGTAGGCATTAAAAGAATGGAGTTTGGAAATCAAATTTGGAGGATTTGTGCCAAGAGAACTCAAGGGGCGACAACACAAAAATATGGGGAGAAAACTAACGTGAATTGTAGTGGGTGAGGGAAGAAATAGGGTGTTTTGATAAAATTTGGTTTAATTGGCTATTAAAAACTCACAATTTTGACTCTTTTACAAATAAAACCTTGATTAAAAATTAAAGGTCTTTAAAACTATTTTCAAAAATTTATTTAATTTTCTAAAAACCATAGACAAAAACATTATTGATTTATCATGCCTCGAAATTCCAAGCAAATATGAGTTAAAAATCCTAAAATAGCCTCAAAACTTATAAGCCCAATCTTGGGGTGTGACATATCCTTCTTCCGATGCTCCTTGTATTCCTCCTCCTTTGCACCCTATTGAGGAACCATTAACTGAAGAGGATGATGAGCTATACTCGTGGCACGGGCATTTGAGTACATGAAAGTACTTTTATAATCCTAGTGAAGTGGTTGACAAGTGGAAGGCTTCTTTATCGAAAACCACAAAAAGGCAGATTTGTATTGTTGAGTCATCAAATGGTGGAAAGAAACATCCACTATAAAAGCTTGCCTCATCTTTGCAAGTTCTTCTGGTTGAGGTTGCCATGGTTGGCTTAGGCCTTAGTTAAAATGTTGGTGGAGCTGAGGCCAGTCAGAAGGAGCTCAAGGAAACAAAAGAAACACTAAGGAGAAATCACGAGCTATACCTTAAAATGAGAGAGGAGAATGAAGAGCTTTATAGGTAGAATGCAGAGCTTATCGGGCATCTGGTGCCACTAAGGTCAAAATTGATGAGTTATCATAGGAGATCGCAGTGAAAAAAGAAAGGAAAGAGGCCTTGGATGTTGAGTTTAAGAAAATGGCCAAAGAGCATAGGGTTACTGTTAATCGAATTGTTGAAGAGCATAAGGCTGCGATGGTGAGCTTAGAGTAGAAGCAAATGGAGGCCTTTGAAAAATTCAAAAAGGAGACTTTGGAAAACTTGAATAACCTCATTCATCAGCTCAAGTCGAACATACCCTTGCATACCCAAGTTGTGGGTGGCTCTTTTGATGCTCGTAGAGTTGACCTTGATACCTGTGATGTGGCATGAATCAACTGTATTTCGATGCTCGCTTCCCCTTGGGAGCTACTTAGGATGAGTTTGCATCCAAGTGGAGGACTCAAAAGATTTTTACTTGGATGAAGATCCAACTGGGGCAAACACTACTCCTGTTGATGGCAAAGATAATAATGAAGTTGATGAGGACCAAACTTAGGCCAATATTGCTCCTGCTAATGGTAATGGCAACAACGAAGTTTCTAAAATAGGAGGAGAAGATGAGATCCCCAACGACCATGAAGGGGATAATAATGTGCCCTAATTAATTATAACTTTGCTTTAATTTTCCATTATGAATTGAAAATTTGAACTTTGAAAAATTTTAAGTTTATTTGTTACTGTTATGACATTATATCTTTTTGTGAACTTATTTCATCTTTTCGCATAACAACATTGCTCATACTAAAAGTTTGAACTTAAGCAAATTTTCAAATATACTCTCAGAAACCTTTAATTGACTTAGTACAATTCAATGGATCTGTTTTATGTGACTCATCACCAACTTTGATTCGAGTGTTCTTAAACATTCTGAGTTGTGAATTTAAATAAGCAAACTCAGAGAAAATTAAGTTGCGACCTCAAATCAATTAAGTCTTAAGTATCAAACGAGAACACAATTTCACAAGCTGTGTTAGAGCTGCGAGCTTAACTTTACGAGCTCTTATAATGTTAGTTGGGAACGAAGGTCTGCTAGTTTTTTTTGAGGTTGCTATCTTAAACCACAAACCTTTATGACATCAGTTGGGAGCATAAGTCCGCTAGTTGTTTTGGAGCTACTAGCTCTTATAATGTCAACTGGGAACGTAGGTTTGCTAGCTATTTAGGAGGTTGTGATCTTAAACTGGCAAACCTTGGGAGCATAGGTTCGCTAGCCGTGTTGTAGTTATGAGCTTAACTCTGTGAACTCTTATAATATCAGCAGGGAATGTAGGTCCGCTAGCTATTTTGGAGGTTGCGATATTAACCCGACAAACATTTATGAAATCAATTGGGAGCGTAGGTCCGATAGCTATTTTGGAGGTTGCGATATCAAATCGGTGAACCTTTATGACATCAACTGAGAGTGTAGTTGTGCTAGCTGTGTTGGAGTTACGAGCTAAACTTTACGAGCCCCTATAATGTCAGTTGGGAACATAGGTTCGTTAGCTATTTTGGAGGTTGTAATCTTAAATTGGCGAACCTTTATGACATCAGTTGGGATTGTAAGTTCGCTAGTTATTTTGGCGGTTGCATTCTTAATCCGGCAAAACCTTTATGATATCAGTTGTAAGCGTAGGTCTGCTACCTGTGTTGGAGTTGCGAGCTTAACTCAGCGAGCTCTAGTTTATACTAAGTGCAGACATTTATGGAAAATTTATGAAAATAATATTTTTTCATTAAAGGGTAAGAAATTATACATTGTACTTTTTGAGATGACAAGCATTTCGTGTTTGTGGTAAAATTGTACCCATCATCTTTTCCAATTTATACGCTCCATGGCCTATCTTCTCTATGACTTTGTATGGCCATTCCCAGATCATAGCCATTTTCCCTTGCTGTAAAGCTGGAAAACTAGCCTCGGTGTTTCTAAGGGTAAGATCACTTATTAGGAATTACTTATTCTTAACCTTAGAGTTGTAGTACCGTGCTACTTGTTAAACATGTGTTGTATTCTTGATTTTCACTCATTCTCCTGGTTGGCATCTTCATTAAAATGTGTTACTCTGTATAATTGTATGTCAATCTTGATGAGAATTACTGCCTCCGTGCCATAAATAAGGGAAAATGCAGTTTCTCCGGTTGCAATATGGAGCAAAGTTAGTAAGGCGTACAAATTCTTGGCAGCTCCTCCAACCAATCACCTTTGCCTCACTAACTTTCTTTTTTAAGGTTGTTAGAATCTTCTTTTTCATTGCCTTTATTTGCTCATTTGTTTGCGGCGTTTTAACAAAACTTTGAGCTAAAGTGATCTGAAGATCCGCACATAAATTCTTGAACTTTCCTTCAAATTGTATGCCATTGTCTGTGATAATCAAATGAGGTACACCAAACCTACACATAATTGATTTCTAGAGAAAAGATTCCATTTGTTTCTCTGTAATGTTTGTCAAAGCTTCACACTCAATCCACTTGGTGAAATAGTTCGCCACCATTACAATGAATTTTTTTCGTGCTATAGCTATCAAAAATGGATTGAGTATACAAACTCCCTAAGTTGCAAATGGCCAAGGGCTCAACATGACTTGAAGAGGCTCTACTGGTTGTCGTTGCACCTAAGCATATCTCTGGCAAGAGGTGTACATGTGAACCAAATGATGTGCAAACTTTTGAACTATAGGCCAATAATACCCTTGTCTGAAAATTTTTTGGTCAAGCAATCTTCCACCCAAATGGTCACCACATATGCCTTCATGAATTTCTCACATTACATACTCAGCCTCAAACGGTGATAGACATCACAGCAGTAGATGCCAAAACCACTTTCTATATAGTACACCCTTTAAAAGGGTTTACCTAACAATTGCAAGACAAAACAAATTATTTTAACTTGCTATGTTGAGTAATTTAACAATTAACTACACAATATTCATATGTCTAATTTATTGATTTAGATTTTTTTAGACATGTGTAATTTGTGATAATGACATACCACGCAACTTTGCGTTGTAGCTTTGCAAGCTCTTTCTTATCCAAATTATCATATGCTCCTGCAATGTGCAAATTGTTGGAGTCATCCATGTCTCTTCCTGGTCTATACTCAAAACTTGTGGCTTGTCATAGCTCAAGGTATCCCTATACTCCAGAAAAATTTTCCTTATAACACTTAAAACCTGTTACCGTCACCGGTTAGGGTTCCAAGGTCTTTCCGTTCATTTACCTTTAAATAAATTCCCGTATCTCATCATTTAAGATAATATAACAATATGCATGAAATTAAATATGATCTTAATCACAACACAATTTATTAAGGGTAAAAATGTCATTTAACAAATTTGGGGGACTTCTATTGGTACCTGTTGGATAGGTATCGGTAAAAGTCAAGTCAGTGGGCAATTTGAAAATAATTACAGTTTTCTACTGGTAGTTGTGGAGGTTCTACCAATACAAGTATGAGATTTACCGAAACAATTCATGTTACTATCGATACAACAACCTCCAAAGAGCTAGGAAGTTTTACCCTGCAACTTCTATCGATACAAGTACTCGGACTATCGATACTACTATGAACAGAACTATCAATACTTCAAATTTTACTACCGATACAATGCAAGTCAGTAACCAACATCTCTCTTACTCTACACTTCTACCGAAACATGCAAGAGTTCTACCGAAACAAGTACTTAGAATTCAAATATTCACACAAGTTTCAAAATTTACCAACATTTCTCATTACCAAACACAAAATACATTTTAAACACATTAAGTTTTCATGAATTCACATGTCATTGCATTTCAATGCATATTGCCTACTTATAACATCAAGCAAGCATACAAGCTTCAGTTCATCAATGAAATAATCTATCCAAAATTCAAGTATTACAAAAGATAACATCCTCCTAGTACATGTCATATAACCAAGTGATGTAAATACTACCGAACGAGCTCTCAAGATAGTGTGATTCTTCAAGGTGATCCGATCTTTAGACAAAAAAATGAATCTATAAAACAATAACAAATACATATGTAAGCTTATTAAGCTTAGTAAGTTCGCAAAAATCAATATCTTACAGAATAACCAAATTCATTATAAATATAATAGTAAAATGTCTTCATAATCCTATGAAAACAGTTTCGGATTGATCTCTTCACGTCTTCTAGAAATTTAGCTCATGCGAGCCCAGATAGAGTTAGCTCTTACGAGCCCAGATAGAGTTAGCTCTTACAAGCCCAGATAGAGTTTAACCAGTATATGATGCTGCTCACACAAGCTGATGAGAATCCGTAACTTACGCAAAAACTCAACCATCGATACAGTCCAGATTACCTACTGAAGATGCTGCTCACACAAGCTAATGAGAATCCGTAACGTATACAGAAACTTAGCCATTGTAAGGGTTCATATAATCAATATTCATTAAAAATTTATCGACACACGATGCTACTCACACAAGCTGTCAGGAAACTACAAATATGCAAGATCCCAGCCATCGCGTTGATTCAGATAACCGACCCCAGGCCTGACATCTCGTTGCTTCATTTGTTTCCCAATCTTCTCGAACAATCAACTTCCCTTGAATTGCTACAACAATGATAAATACAAAAAGCAACATTTCAATGAATATAAACTAACATTACGAACTTATCAGATGAAATTGTAGTTTGAGTGAAACTCTAAGGACTATTCTGAAATTTTCTCTTTCACGATCGGTGGCTCGATCCCGATCTAACACAATAAATTAATCAATTCTCCCATTAAATCAAGTAGTTTAATCAATTTATGCATATAAGACATTTTTGGGAAATTTATAAAATTACCCCTAACCTTTACATTTTTATTCAATTTAGTCCTTAAGTACAAAACATTCAAAATAATCATTTTTCATTCCAATTTGTATCAGTTGAATATCTATGGGTATTCACCCAACACCTACATGCAATTATTTCACAATAAAGACATGTATTTTCACCCATTTTCACAATCTAGTCCTCAAACCTAAAATTCATCAAAAATTAATTTACAAAATTAATAAATCTAATCATCAAGCATACAAATTCATCAAAAGCTTTCAAGAAAAAGCATATTCAACAATGGTAAGATTTATAATATTTGACAGATTCACAAATTAGTCTTTTGGTTAGCTAGATTAAGCTAATATAGACTCAAAAACATAAAAATTACTAAAAATGACCAAGGTTTTCTTACCCAATCAAAGCTTAAAGTCTCAACAATGGAACCCTAGGTTTTTCCTCTCTTGGCCAAATGAAGAAGATGAATTATGAAGAAATAAGCTAATTTCTTCTTTTAATTTTACTTATATAACATGTCAATTTTGTAAATTTTGTGACTTTCATCATTAACTTAATTAATCACTTTTAATCCTTAATTAATCATTCCATTAACACCTAATTGTAATGATATTCCACTATCTCAATCTCTTTTGGCTTATTTACCTATTTGGTCCTTCTAATCAAACAATTTTACCTTTGCACCCTTTTATAATTTAAACCTTTTTACTTAGTTAACTATTTAATTAGTAGAATTTCCTAACCAAAATTTAATACGATACCAGTAACTCCATAATTAATAAAATAAATAAATTTTTGACCCGACTCGTAGGAGTTTGTGATCTCGAAATCACTATATCCGGCACCACTAAAAATCGGGCTGTTACATTCCCTCTTTACTCAATGACAATAGAGGATGCTAGTTTACATAAAGCTCCTGCACATGTGTTGTCGCTCCTTGAGAGCTGCTTTATTTGAACTTTTTCAAATCTTGTGAGTAGTTGAGCTACGACTGAATGGTATCTCTTTAACACTGCCACTTTCACCTCATACTCACTATTCATTTTCTTCTCCACTAACTGTGAATTTGTATGGTTAACGGGATCCTTCACTCCTAGTTGGCATGCTAGTTGTAACCATGATATCAAAGCTTCATATTTTGCTGTGTTTTTGGATGTTTGAAATCCAAAAGATAATTTATACTACCATTCATTCCTACTAGGATCAATTAGAAGTACCCCTACTCTTGACTTTACCTTGGCTGCGGAACTATCAACATAAACTAACCACCTCTTTGAATTATCAATTATATCTACACCCTCCTGAGGTGGACTAACTACTAAGTTGCGTACAATAGATGGAAAAGAGATATTAGAATAAAGTGTAAGCTCATCACATATTATTATAGAAATAACGAGTTAAATAATTGGTGTTCGCCAATGTTCATAGGAGATTACAAATAACATACATGTTTAACTTCATAAAACATTCATTACCTAGTATTTCAAGTTATAAACTATATTACCTACTGAATCAACAGGCTTCTCAAAAGAGCACTCAACTATAAAGTCAGCTAATATCTATCCTTTTATTGTCTTTCTTGGAGCAAACTCCACGTCGAACATAACCAACTCGATACTTGATGGTATTACAAATGACATAGATTTTCGTCCTAATTTAGTGTTTAAATTTCCCCTTTTCTAGTTAGTTTAGCATACATCATTAGCATTTTATACTTAGTTTACTTGTTTTCCAATTCATTGTTAGATAGTTTGAATTCTTGTTATTTTCACATATTTTTGTACTAATGTCGATGCAAGCAGTCGATATATTGCGTCTTAATATTGTCAGTACAAGAACTTAGTCTAGGAATGGAATAATGGACAGTTGTAGCCACAAGATTAGCTGAACATTACGACCATGAAATGTCGTCGCATTGAAACTGAACTTTAATTGAGAGGAATCCAGCTTAATTCACAACTGGAAGCACCTAACGCAGGAATTTAACAGATATCGCCACAATTATTCTTTCAGAATGCATCCAACGATACAGCTACAATCTGCAGAGCTCTAAAGAATACACTAGAACTGCGTGAGTGCATAGCTATAATTTAACTAATTTTGACAGCTGCAAGATCTAGATCTGGATCTGAAAATGGAGGCTAAATCCTACAACATTTTAGAGGTTATAAATAGAAGAACAAAGAAAGAAGAAGGTATCAAGAGGAAAGGGGATTTAATTCTAAAAATTTTGTGTGAATTAAAGATTTAAGTTGGAATCGGTGAACTGATGAAGCAAGCCTGCAATTGCTTCTAACAAGAAGTGCTAGATGCCAAGCAAGAGGAGCAATTAGGGATTAAGCCTAGTAATCTAGAGATAGTAAACTTCGTTGTACTCATTAATTTTTCTTAAACGATGATGAATTCTTATGATGTTAAATGAATATGAGAGTATCTTTTAATGTTATATCATTTTGATTATTACTTTACATTGCTTACCCATTTATTCTTGGATTTAATCTCTCTAAACACAAAAATGAAATTGCAGTACATCGACATCGAGAGATGCAGTGATAGGTTAGATTAACAAGTGGGTTAGGTGAGAGCTGCTTGGAACTGCGACAGACTCCAGTTACTTGTTCTTGGATACATATCATTGCTCACATCGAGAGGTGGAGTAGTTTATTTGAGTCGGGATTAAATAGAAAGCTATTGTGGGTAAGAACTCGAAGGGACTTCATTGTTACGATAATTCATCTACACTTTACCATGTCAACACATCCAGCATTGCAACCTGTAGAATCAGTGAACCACTCCACCCTTTTACACTTGATCACTTTAATATTTCCTGCGTTTAAATTTTTAGCACTCAACACTCAATACATTTGGATTTATTTTCAGTACACTGACATTTAATCTCTGATATTTAACTCTAATTACATTAACAGTAATGACTATTTTAGTATGCAGATTTGATAAAATTGTGCTGACATCCTTACTCGCATTACACTAATTTTTAGTACTAATTGCTCCGACATTAAAACATCAAGAATCATTTCCTCGTGGGATCGATATCCGATAGCTCTGTCCATCAACTATACTTGCATCAAAGTGTGTACGCTTGCATAATCGTTGTGTTGTAAAAACATCGATCAAGTTTTGGCGTTGTTGTCAGGGAAATTAGTGTTTGTTTGATGTTTACTTTTGTTGTTGCAATCAATTTTACTTACTTAACTTTTAACTTTTATTAATTTGTTTATTGTTTTTTTCTGGTTTTGAAGGTATTGTATGCCCACAAGGAGAAATCCTAAGGACATTGTAAGCTTTGATCCGGAGCTTGAGAGAACACTTAGGAGGAGAAGGCAAGAAAAAGGGAAGATGGCTGGTAACAACAACAATAATAATCTACCACCATTGTTGCCCATGATAACATTCCTCCAATGCTAACACAAGATTTACCAACACCACGCCCACAAGAAGAACAAATACAGAATAGGCCAATAAAAGATTTTGTTGTGCCTATACTCGATGATTTGCAACCAGGGGTTATGAGAGCAGCTATTCAAGATGGTAACTTTGAATAAAACAGGTGATGTTTCAAATGATCAACTCAAATGGGCAATATTCAGGTTTTCCGTATGAAGACGCACGCGAACATTTAAAATTGTTCTTACTAATTTGTGCATCTTTTAGTCAACATGGTGTCCCTGATGATGCCTTGAAAATGCAATTATTTCCTTACTCGTTGCAAGGAAAACCATGAACATGGTTTTTAGGTTTGCTGGCTAGATCCATTACATCTTGGAATGCATTGGCAACATAGTTTGTTTTGAGATTTAATCCGCCGACAATGAATGCAAGGTTGCGAAATGACATCACTGCATATCATCAACTCGATGACGAGAATCTACATACAACATGGGAGTGCTACAAAGCCTTGCTTCGACGCTGTCCAATGAATAGGATTCAACAAAAGACCCAGATTGAGATATTTTATAATGGTTTGAATGCTCAGATAAGGAATCTCATCGACAAATTTGCAAACGGTTCATTGTTGGATTGCACATATGATGAAGCTGTTCGAATTCTGGAGAGGATAGCCCAAAACGATTACCAATATCCAATTTCTCGTTCTGCATAAGTGAAAACTAACCCTAAAGTTCTTAAATTAAATTTTATTTCTGCATTGTCAGCGCATGTATCTTCCTTAGCCAACATCATCAAGAAAATGAATGGAACGAGCAATATTGCTCTTATACAAATGGCCCAGCAAATGGATGCGCTGATATTTTCATGTGAGATTTGCGGTGACAACCATAGCTATTAAGACTACCCATAGCATGCAAAAAATGTATATTATATCAACAACATCTGAGGGGGTGCATTTGGTAACTCCTGCAACAATCATTCGCAACAACCTTAGGGAAATCAGAATACTTCCACATTTCGATATGAAAATTCTTCAAACCAAGGAGGTTATAGGTAAGGAGGTTACAGCAATAGTCAATCGCAGAACTATCATCAGAATTCACAAGTACATACTCGATTTGAATCGATACAGTTACCTAGTCAATTGCAACCACAATCGCGATTACCGCCACAATCAAGGTTGCAACCACAAATACAAGGACAACCTCATCCGCATCAACAGTAACAATTTGCTAGACCAAAGGCAGAACCTATAACTGCTTTTGAGGCTATGATGCGTGAATATATCACAATAATTAAGGCGATAATGCAAGGCAATTCTTCTTTTATACGAGCATTGGAAAACTAGCTTGGACAATTAGCCTATAATCTTAACTCCAGATAACCAGGCACTTTGCCTAGTGACACTAAAACTCCTACGCAAAGAGGGAAGGTGCATTGCAAAGCAATTACGCTAAGGAGTGGAAAATAGACAGTAGAGATAAGCAATTCTAACCAAAACCATGTCGAAGCATCCATTTCGAAGCAACAAGACAAGGTTATAACTGAAAGAAATCAATCGTAAAACACTGCTAAAGAACCGATTGAAGTACAATCTACGCCTACAGATTGTCCAATTAAGTTGTCAACACAAACACTACTGTCGAAGCAACCACTACATCCATAGAAACCCTATGCCACCATACCTTTGTCATTTCACCAACGTTTCAAAGAAAAAATCCATGACAAAGATTACCAAAAGTTTATTTTTACTTTGAAACAATTGCACATTAGTATACATCTAATATATGCTCTTGTGCAGATACCCAATTATGGGAAATACATGAAGGAGCTACTATCAAAGAAAAAGAAACTATCTGACATCGAGATGATTGTGCTCACAGAGGGGTGTAGCACTGTACTCACAAACAAGTTGCCAACCAAGATGAAAGATCCTGGCAGCCTCACAATTCCATGCTCCATCGGAGATCATTACTTAGGTAAAGCGTTATGTGATTTAGGAGCTAGCCTTAACCTAACGCCTTTGTCTACTTTCAAAAAGCTAGGAATTGGATTAATAAAGGCCACTGTGGTGACACTGTAATTAGCGGATAGTTCTCTAGCACAACTGGAAGGATAAATCAAAGATGTTCTTATTCAAGTTGATAAGTTGGTGTTCCTTGCTGATTTCATCATCTTAGATTGCGAAGCTGATAAAGAGGTACCCATTATCTTGGGAAGGCCATTTTTAGCAACGGGACGAACACTTATCGACGTGTTTAAAGGAGAACTAGTGATACGCCATAATAATGACCACGTAACTTTTAGTGTGTTAGAAGCAGCACCGTCAGGTCCCAAAGAACAATGTCACCACGTTGATGTGTTGGACGAAATTATTTTTGAAGAATTTCATACCAAGAATTCAACATTGCCTGATACTGATGTGACGAAATCTACTAATGATATCTTAGAAGACTGTGTTGACAAAGAGGAGGTGAACAATTATGAGTTGCGAAGATATTGGCAATTGGAGTCGTTGGATTTGTCTAACAGGACAATTTCAATCTTTAAACTATCTATAGAGCAAGCTCCTACCTTGGAGTTAAAACCATTGCCGACACATTTGAAATATGTATTCCTTGGTGACAACGAGACACTTCCTGTTATTGTCAACGCATCCCTCAATGCAATATAAGAAGAGAAGTTTATCGCAATTTTAAAGAACACAAGAAAGCCATCGCCTGGAGCATCGTAGAGATTAGAGGCATTAGGCCCTCTTTTTGCATGCATAAAATAAGGTTAGAGGACAAAGGGAAGCAATCCATTGAGCAACAAAGACGACTCAATGAGAAAATGACATAATATACCCTATTTCTGACAGCAATTGGTTAAGCCTCATTCAATGTGTTCCAAAAAAAAAGTGGTTTTACTATTGTGACCAACTATAAAAATGAGTTGATCCCTACTAGCATCACAACTGGATGTCATGTATGCATGAATTACCAATGGTTGAATGCGGCCACAAAGAAAGACCATTTCCCGCTACCTTTCATCGATCAAATGTTAGATAGGATAGCTGATAAAGCCTATTATTGCTTCCCAGATGGCTACTCTGGATACAACCAAATAGCTATTGTGCCAAAAGATCAAGCAAAAACCACATTTTTATGCCCTTTTGGGACTTTTGCTTTCCGACGGATGCCGTTTGGCTTGTGTAATGCGCCAGCAACGTTTTAGAGATGTATGATGGTGATATTCTCAGATATGATTAAAGACTCACTCGAGGTATTCATGGATGATTTTTCGCTCTATGGACAAAGTTTCGACCAATGCGCCGACAACTTGGCAAATGTTTTGAGAAGATGCGAGGAAACAAACTTGGCTCTGAATTGGGAAAAATGTCATTTCATGGCAACTGAAAGGATTGTCCTTGGCCATCGTATTTCTTGTCAAGGCATTGAGGTCAGTAAAGCAAAGGTAGAGATCATTAAAAAATTACCACCACCTACAACTGTTAGAGAAATAAAAAGCCTTCTTAGACACTCGAATTTTTATAGAAGATTTATCAAACATTTCTCCAAGATAGCTAAACCTTTATGTTCTTTCTTAGAACAAAATAAAAAGTTTGTATTCGACGACATCTGATTGGATGCATTTACAACAATAAAGAAAAAGTTGGTGCAAGCTTTGATTGTCATCGCATCAGATTGGACGTAACCATTCGAGTAAATGTGCGATGCTAGCGATTTTGCTGTAAGAGCTGTTCTCGGACAAAGGAAAGAAAAGTTATTGCATGCTATTTACTATGCTATTAAAACATTAACTGAAAAGCAAGTTCATTACACCATAACTGAAAAAGAGTTACTAATAGTGGTCTTCGCATTTGACAAGTTCCGCTCTTATCTTGTCGACACAAAAACTACAGTCTACATAGATCACTTAACTTTGAGATACCTTTTCAACAAAAACGATGCTAAACCTAGACTCATTAGATGAATCTTAGTCCTTTAAGAGTTTGATGTTGAAATCAAAGATAAGAAGGGATCTAAGAATCAGGGAGCTGACTATTTGTCTCGGTTGGAAAGTGGAAGCGAAGATGGACAACAGACTCAAATTGTCGAAGCATTTCCTGACGAGCAACTATTCACTGTCTACATATTGCCATGGTATGCTGATGTAGCCAATTATCTTATGTGTGGAAAGCTACCCATGAGTGCAACTGGTCATAAAAAAATCAGGTTCATACGCGATGTTGCTAAATGTAATTAGAACGAGCCATACCTATTCAAGGTATGCACTGGCAATATAATTCAACGTTATGTTCTTGAAGAAGAAATGATGTCAATACTATGACATTGCCACGATGCCCCTTACGGAGCTCATTTTGGTGGAACGAGGACTGCTACAAAAGTCCTGCAATTCGAATTCTATTGGTCTAATTTGTTTCGAGATGCTTACAATTTCATGCAATAGTGTGATCATTGTCAACGTACTGGGTTCATTTCTCGTCGCAATGAGATGCTTTAACAACCTATCATGGGGGTAGAACTTTTCGATGTTTAAGGTATTGATTTCATGGGACCATTTCCAAACTCTTTTAGAAATATGTATATACTAGTAGTTATTGATTATGTTTCCAAGTGGATTGAAGCTATTACGGTACCAAAAGACGACGCTTGAACAGTGTTGAAATTCTTTCACACATATATTCTCACACGGTTTAGAACACCGCTTGCGTTGATTAGTGACCAAGACACTCATTTCTATAATAAACAGGTTGCAACTGCATTGAAATGAAATGGTGTGAAGAATCGAATGGCCACCGCATATCACACACATACTAATGGTCAGCCCGAAGTCTCCAATCGAAAAATTAAAAGAATACTTGAAAAGGTGGTTAACCCATCTAGGAAAAACTTGCCTATGCAGTTACCTGATGCATTGTGGGCACTTCGTACCGCCTACAAAACTCCCTTGAGGATGTCGCCATATCAATTAGTATTTAGAAAATCATGTAACCTACCGGTCGAGTTGGAGCATAAAGCCATGTGGGCAATTAAGCAGGTAAATTTAGATTATGACGCAGCTGGTAAGAAAAGAATGTTGGACATCACAGAATTAGAGGAGATCCGACGCCATGCTTACGAGAATGCAGCAATATACAAGGAAAAAGACAAAAATTGGCATGATAACCTCATATTGCATCGACAATTTCATCCTGAGCAATTGGTACTCCTATTTAACTCACATTTGAAACTGCACCCAGGAAAATTGCGATCAAGGTGGTAAGGTCCATTCCGAGTTGTCGAAGCATTCCCTAGTGGTGCGGTGACAATAGAAAACTTATAGGATAGCCAACAATTTAAAGTGAATGGTCAGCATCTCAAATACTACATCAGCTTAGATGCCCGTGAACCAGATGAAACTGTTAATCAGGTGATATTTAAATAATGTCGATGCATTCATTCATTTTCTTTTATTTCCTTTACTTTTGTTTGTGTTGTTTCAGATTCTTAAAGAAATAAAAATCCTCTTTTTGTCGACACATAAAAGCACATTATGTCGGCACATTCTACGATGAGTCAACATTACTTTTGGGTAAGAATCGCATCGATTGATTTCATTTCACCCCAGTAATTGGATAAAACCGAAACAGTACGACCTGTAGCATGGCAATTAATGCCTGCAGACACAATATTTCCCCGTGTTTTTCTACTCATTTCACCTAGGTTATATAATCCCCCATTACAGTTACCTTTCTTCTTCACAATCGCCATTATTCCTGCAACCATCTCCTCAAACTATCTGCAGATTCTTTCTCTTCCATTTTGAAGCAATATCCTTCTGCAACTTTTCTTTTTATTCTTTTTCTTCCAATCATGGCTAAGACTCATGCTTCTAAAGCTAATCCTAAACCTTCATCTAAAACTGCTCCATCCACCCTTATTGAGATTCCATCCATGACACCACCACCCTCAGGCCCAGTACTGTTTCTCACAACTGTGGCCAAAGAAAGATATCACAACACTATGCTTAAACGCGATATCCATCCTATGCAAGGCCTCCAGTTATCACCACAGTTGCCCCTTAGGAAACAAGTCCACCATACTATCAGTCGCTTAGAGTGGGAGTCTTTTTGTGACCACCCTTCTAGTTATTCCCATACTCTCGTTCGAGAATTTTACGTGAACTTGGTGGATCAAGAACAAGAATGTTTTTGTTCGAGAAAGACTTGTGCCATGGAGTACGGCGCACATCAACGTATACTACGGATACCAAAACGGGTAGATGACCATTTGCACTTCCTACAAAGTCTAAATGAGGATAGCCGACCTTCTACAAGGAATGGTTTCACTTTGTTAATAGTCGAGTGATGCCTTCTACCCACAGTACTACGACCACTCTAGACCGTATGTGTTTGTTACATTCCATCTCACATCATCGTCACATCGACATTGGCGAGCTGATACATGAGCAGATTGTAGAGGCAGTGGGGAAGCAAACTGGTATTATCCCTTTCCCATCTCTTAGTATGCTTCTTTACCAGCATAAGGGTATTGTGCCAAAGGAGGATGAGGAAGTCGTGGATAATAAATGCCCAATTAGTGACATTTCTATCGAGCAGATGACAAGGGGCCAAGACACACTGATGGCCAAAATGACCTCCAAGGAAAAGGAAAAGGGAAAGGTGAAAAGAAGGCCGACAAATCTGATGCGTCGATAATGGCACAAATGACAGAGACACTTACCCTGATGGAGTCACACTTGGAACACCTCGACAGAAGGTCTATCCACACTGATAGTATAGTGGATGACATGGACTTTCGGCTCCATAAATTCTATGCATATACCAAGGTGTGGAATGAAGCTCTTGTCACTGCATTGCACCAAATCACTTAGACCCCACTTCCAAACTTCCCAAAATTTTCGACCATCTACCGCCCAATGCAATATTCCTCATCTGAATAACCTACTCCTGATGGTAGGCCCGCCCCTGTACCCACTCACATCCATGTTTCTGATGATGACAACGATGGAGAGCAGTTTGTCGATTGATGATCTGCTGCATCGTAACATTGCTCATTTTTTTAAGATGAATTCTTAAATAGCTTAGGGGCGAATATGGCGAAAAGAGAGGCTATGCTGAATGAAGATGTCATTACAGTCGAATAAGTTGACATTAGCCCAATTGAACCTATTCAACCTGAGAAAGAGGAGGTAAATCAGGATGATCATGTCGAGAAAGAGGAAGAACATGAGGATGAAGAGAAGGACGAAGCGAAGGATGATGAACACATTGACACCGAACTACCCTAGTGCAAGACGAAAACGAACTCGATATCCCCACAATGATCATTGAGGATGTTGTAGGTGCATCAAGCTCAGACGAGACTCCACTTGATGCGAGTCAGGCTGAGGTAGTCACCAGCATTGTGGAAGAACCAAACCCATTAGCAATTGTGCCTTATGTGGCTCCACTAGCTGAAATTCATCCATCCTTTGTGACAATCGATGAGGCCACCACCCAACCTACTGAAGAGGAGCAATCAATCGATCCGATTGGTTCGAGGGATAATAAGAGAAAGCGACGTAAAGATAAGAAAAAGAGAAAACACCATGACGAGGAGGAGCACTCGAAAAAGGAAAATAGGAAAACAAAGCATCCTCTATATTGGTTGCTGCTGAATAAGTTGGTACATCTCTTTTTAGTTAGCATTCTCGCATTTTATTTGTCTGCATTTTTATTGTCACTGCATTCGTTTTGATATAGCCCATTATATTTTCATTGCCATACATTTTGTATAACTATTGTTAGTGTAATGGGGACAATGCAGACGTTAAGTTTAGGGGGGAATTAATGTGATTTGGAAATACAACTATATCTTCTTATTTGATTTTTATTTTTCTTCAGTAATGAAAAATTGATAATTTTCAACAAAAATGTGACTACAATTTTTATTTTAATGCGTAATTCTTAAATTACTTGAATGTTGATGTGGAAATTGGATGAGTATAAATGAATGATGAATCTGCTATTTTGGAATGAATGATTGAAATTGTTTCAGTAGTGAATGTATAGTGTTGATGTTTGAATCTTGAACTCATTAACTAGTATAGCAACATTGTATGAATAAAAGACACTCCAATATGAGTGCAACGTGATTCTTAAGGGGGAACACTCCGCTGCAGTTAAAGAAAAGAAAAATTATCTAGCCAAAGGTTGTATCTGCAAGAGTGTGTGTTAACGCAATTACATGCCTCTTGGAGATTTGTTGCACCTTATCGTTACTGCCCAGGAATAAAGGTAGAGTAATGTAATGACATCTCTCAATCACTTGAATGATAAAAATGAAAAAAAAAAAAGAAAAGAAAAAGAGAATAAATTGCTGAAATGCTTCAAGGAAGGATAAGATTCAATGCATGATACTAATATTGATGAAGTTGCAGTTTTAGTTGTTCTTACTAATAAATTGTCGACATGAATGTAATTTGAACATTAGAAATTTAGAGAATTCAAGTTGTGAGAATAAAGATTGTGGTGACATTTCTAATTGTTACTTGTTAATTTTTTTATTTACTTGAGGACAAGTAAAAACTCAAGTTTGGGAATACAAATGACATAGATTTTCGTCCCAATTTAGTGTTTAAATTGCTCCTTTTGTAGTTACTTTAGCATACATCATTAGCATTTTATACTTAGTTTACTTATTTTCCAATTCATTGTTAGATAGTTTGAATTATTGTTATTTTCACATATTTTTGTACTAATGTCGATGCAAGTAGTTGATATATTACGTCTTAATATTGTTAGTACAGGAACTTAGTTTAGGAATGGAATATTGGACGGTTGTAGCCACAAAATCAGCTAAACATTGCGACCATGAAATGTTGCCGCATTGAAACTGAACCTCAATTGAGAGGAATCAAGCTTAATTCACAACTGGAAGCACCAGACACAGGTATTTCATAGATATCACCACAATTATTGTTTCAAAATGAATCCAACGATACAGTAACAATCTGCAGATTTCTAAAGATTACACTAGAACTGCGTAAGTGCATAGCTGTAATTTAACTAATTTTGACAGCTACAAGATTTAGATCTGGATCTGAAAATGAAGGCTAAATCCTGCAACATATTAGAGGTTATAAATAGAAGAACAATGAAAGAAGAAGGTATCAAGAGGAAAGGGGATTTAATTTTAGAAATTCTGTGTGAATTGAAGATTTGAGTTGGAATTGGTGAATTGATGAAGCAAGCTTGCAATTGCTTCTTACGAGAAGTGCTAGATGGCAAACAAGAGGAGCAATTAGTGAGTAAACCTAGTAATCTAGAGATAGTAAACTTCGTTTTACTCGTTAATTTTTCTTGAACGATGATGAATTCTGATGATGTTAAATGAATACAAGAGTATCTTTTAATGTTATATCATTTTGATTCTTACTTTACATTGCTTACTCGTTTATTCTTGGATTTAACTGCGCTAACATCCTTACTCGCATTACACAATGATTATTTTAGTATGCAAATCTGATATAATTGCGCTAACATCCTTACTCGCATTACACTGATTTTTAGTATTGATTGCTCCGACATTAAAACATCGGGAACCATTTCCTCGTGGGATCGATATCCGATAGCCTTGTCTATCAACTATACTTGCATCGATGTGTGTATGCTTGCACAATCGTTGTGTCGTAAAAACATCGATCAATACTCCACTTCGTCACCCTTCCTGAGGTATCAACTTTAGATAATACTTCCTTTATAGGTTAATTAGTCATGATGACAACTGGATGAACCTAGAAGTAAGGATGCAGCTTGAGAGCTACAATAATAAGAGAAAAGGTAAAACTTTCAATTTTTTAGTACCTCAGTTCCTTGTTCTGGAGTACCTTACTAATGTAATATACTAGGTATTGGTGAACGTGTTCTGCTCTAACTAGGACTGCTACAACTATTTCCTCTAAGGTACCCAAGTATAAATAGAGGGTTTCTCCCACTCGTGGCGACTTCAAAAGTGGTAGGGACGTGAGGTATGACTTAAGCTTTTCAAAGGCTATTTGGCACTCCTCAGTCCACTAAAAAGGGGTACTCAAGGTTTTGAAAAAGGGGAGTCATTTGTCTACCATCCTAGAGATGAACCTGTTGAGTGTCACTATTCTTCCCGTAAGGCACTGAATATACTTAACAGTTTACAGAGAAGACATTTCTATGATAGCACAGATTTTCACTATGTTCACTTTTATCCCCTCTTTTGAGATCATAAAACCCAAGAACATGCCAGCTCGCACGTCAAAAGCACACTTCTCTAGGTTCAACATCATGTTATAAGCCCTAAAAACAACGAATGGCTCTGACAAGTTCTACACATGCTCCTCTATAGTCGCATTTTTCACCTACATATCATCAACATAGAGTTCAAGACCACATCCTCATTGTACCTTGAAAATTATATTTACCAACCTCTTATAAGTTACCCCCGCATTTTTAAGGGCAAAAGGCATAACGCGATAACAAAACAACTCTTTCTCAGTGATGAAAGTTGTTTTCACCTGATCACCTTGATCTAATAAAATCTGGCTATAACTGAAAAGGCATCCATGAAGCTCATGAACCTGTGACTTGCGGAAGCATAAACCAAAAGATCAATTGAAGGCAAAAGGACGTTGTCTTTGGGACATGCCTTGTTGAGGTTGGGGAAATCAATACACATCCTTCATTTTTTGTTTGCCTTTTTCACCATGAGCACATTCGAGATCTAGTTTGGATATTCAATTTCCTTGACAAAGCCTACCGACAACAATTTAGCTACCTTTTGCATCATGACTTCCACCACCTGCAGAGAGAACTTCCCCTTTTTCTATTTAACCAACTTCGCTTCAAAGAGTACATTTAGCCTATGGACATTTACCTATAGGTCTATCCCTAGCATATCTATTGCTAACCAAGCAAAAGCATCAGAGTTCACCTTTAGACACTAAACCAAAGTGTTATTCTCTTTAGGTAATCACGCAAATGAAATCTTTATAGTATTTTCTTCACCTTCATAAAATAACTGTAAAGTCTCTATGTGCTCTGCTACTTTAGGTTTCTTACTTCTCTTTTCATCCCTTGCATTTAGGATGTCCATGTATAAGGCTTGACTAGCTAACTCTGTCCTCTAGGTGCAATATCTCGAGCTTCGCTTCACAAACAACATATGACATTGCCTTGTAGTTCACTGATTGGATTGTATGAACTCAACCCCTGTCCTTTTTGGGAACTTGATCTTCATACAAAATATTGCAACTACCATCCTTGCCATCCTCATTATCGAGCGCCCAAAAATGGCGTTATACACCATGAGATGATTTACAACAAAAAATTGAACATACTATGTAGTTTTGTGTTCACTATCTCCCAAGGTGACTGGTAAAGTGATAGAACCCTTTACCTCAATAGGGTGGTTCGCAAAGCCATATAGTGGCTCAGCATTAGACAAAGTCTGTTCCTTTAATCCCATCTTTTGATACGCTTCCCAAACTAGTACCTCCACTGCACTCCTACTATCGACAAGTATTCTCTTAACCTCAAAACATTTAATCATTGCAGATACAACCATTAGATCATTACCTTCTTCGTCGCACACTAGCTTTTCATCATCATTTCAAAATTCAACATTCTAGCTTCCCTGCTGACATTGCCTCTTAGTTGCACTTACTAATATTACATTCCTCATGTGAGCTTTCCTCTTTGTATTAGAACTTACCCAATCCTCATCCTTGCCCACAATCACATGTATAGTGCCCTTGACCTTTTGCTTACCCTTGGGATTGCCATAAGAACTCTGACCCCGCTGAGTAGTACCATGCTCCACAAATTCAGCAAGCTCACCCTTTCTTTCTGTGTCTTCAATAGCACCTTCAAAGTAAAATAGTCTTTAGTTTTTTGCCCCACATCATTGTGAAAAGCACACCTATCCTAGGAATTTGACTTTATCACATTGTGCCTCATGAGAGATAAGATGGGCAGGATGCCTAAACTCTTTTTCTGGTTCAAAATACAAGCACGAGTAGCGTTCAATGGAGTATAAGCTTTAAACCTGTCGTGAAGGATGCTCCTCTTTGTCTGCTTCGACTAAAATCCCAGAGAGGCTATGCTTGCGTTTTCAGCTACTGGTCATCTCGGACACGCAAAGCCTGATTGGGTGATCCTTGTTTGCTGCGAGCTTATTCTCTTTCTCTAAACTATCTACCATCTCTTTGAAATGTGCCACGCATCGACCTATTAATCTCTGTTGCCTCCGTGAACTTGTGAGCCCGCTCATATAAGCTTGCCAAACTCCAAGGCTTGTTATCAATAAATTAGTATTACACATGTTCATTCTGCACTCTCATAATAAAGGCATCGATGGACCACTGATAATGCTTAAATATGACATACTTTTGGATATTAATTATATATATTTTGTGAGTATGATCCTATTAATATGGGCTATTTGTGATCCTTTTTTTTTGTAGGGACTAAATTGAAGACAAAGGAAAAATTCGGGCAAAAAGCCTGATTTTGGAAGAGAAAGAGAAGTTGTGAAAAGGTGGAAGACTTGAAGAGATTTTTTATAAGACAAAAAAATTGATTTTATTTTATTTTATTTTAAAACTTATTTTTATTAGAATTCATCTTTAGGATATTATTTATATTTAATTTGTATTTATCTTTTTAGATTTATCTTTTAGAGTTTAAAGTGGATCTAATTAGGGAATTAATGTTTAGATTTAATTCTAATTATCTTTTAGAATTTAGATTGGATTCAACTAGGAATTTACATGTACTATAAACAGGGGATGGAGTGATTTAATTGTTCACTTCCCACTCATTGAAAAAAATCCTCCATCTCCCAAAAACCCTAGTTCAATAAAAAGCACTATTTTTATTATCTTGTGTTCTTCCCCAAAAACATAAGCAACAGAAAACCTTTCTAGCGGAATATTATCAAATATTCCTTCAAGGTTCATAAGGCTTAGACCCACACTAAATTCCTCTCCTCCGAGTATTCATCAATTCTTTGTATTACAAGATTGACGCTTCTGTCCAAAATCCCTACAAAAATATTTTTTTCATTTTGTGCAAAGTAGGTCACTTTGTGTGTTTTGAGAAGGTTGCACAGCCGGTTCGCTAAATTACTACGTCAGAGGTTACCGAGCCAAAGAGACAAAACGACGTGTCATTCGTCATTGGGAAAAGGTGATCTAGTGTAAGACGGTCCCATTGGAGCGACGGTTCGCTAGAGTCAGGTTCCTCTAAAAACCTACATCCGAAGTTGGTGATCATAAGCTCTTCCACTATAACTAGTTTATTTGAGCACGAGAAGAACCATCCAAAGTCTATGATTGAATCGAGGAAGAATAAAGAAAATTGGAGGTTGGATCTCTAAATATTGATAAAACCCTTCTTCCTTCGACTTTGTTTATTTTATGCAATATATTTTTATTTCGACACCTTTATTTTCTACTTCTTTTAATTCAGTTTTTTAATTTTTCCCCAGATTCCGCTGCTTTTCTTAGGCAAGATTTCCCCTACGATCTCGACAGATAAGATTCTTTACGACAATCCAATCCTTGAGGATCAAACCCTACTTCCCTTTACTGTTATTTATTTATTTATTTTTGGAATAGGTTATATTTGGTGTTCTCGATGACACATCAAATTTTGGCACTATTGTCAAGGACTGGTAACGTACTAATCTTGTCTTTTTTCTTCTTATGACTAGTTTTGCTCTACGAAATCTTGCATACCCATACAATCCTGAGATTGAAAAGACTGCAGATGCTAATCGCAATGAAACAAGGTTACGAAAGAGGCAGTCAAAAGTTGTAAGAATTAAGCATAGCTCACCTTCAGAAGTAAAAGAAGGCGACAAAGGTGAATCTAGGGTAAACGAAAACCCTAATCCAACACTAGAAAACCAAGGAGTTGATCCACTGGGGGAAGTGTCAATCGTTAGGGTTGATAAAAATCGAGATCCGCCACCACCACCTATGGATTAGACAATTCAGCAATTAGTCGAGGCCCCTAATGATCAACCGTCATTATGCATTGCGTACCTACTCTAGATGCTAACTTTGAGCTTAAATCAGGTTTAATCCAGTTATTATCGATTTTTCGTGGGTTGCAAAATAAGAACCCACATAAACATCCTAAGGAATTCCATATGGTTTGTCTTAGTATGAAACCTTAGAGGGTAACTGAGGATCAAATTAAATTACGCACTTTCCCTTTCTCTCTAACAGACCCCGCTAGGGAATGGTTATTTTATTTACCTTCTAAATCTATTACAACTTGGGCTAATCTTTATCGTTTGTTTCTTAACAGGTTTTTCCCAATCTCGCATCCCGCTAAGTTAAGAAGAGAAATAGTAGGGATTAGATAAGAAGATGTGAAGTTTCTTAACGACTACTGGGAACGAATTAAAAAGTTGTGTGCAAGTTGCCCACAACATGAGATAATTGAACAGTCTCTTCTCCAACACTTCTATAAGGGCATGAAACTTATGGAGATGAATATGATAGATGCAGCTAGTGGTGGAGCATTGGTTAATATGACCCCTCAACGAGCAAGGGACTTGATATCCACAATAACCGTAAACACTCAACAATTCCGAGCCAATCCTGAACCTACTAGAAGGGTTCACCAGCTAAGTAATTTCTCCTTAGAAGATAAAGTTGAAAGACTTACTAATGTTGTGAGTTCTCTTATTACAGGAAAAATAGGGTCGGGCCGTTAATGTGAAATTTGAGGAGAATCCAAACACACAACTGATGCATGTCCTATTTTGTATGATGATTCTATGGTCTAATTGGATGTTGTGGGAAACTTCCCTGGACCACCCCAAAAGAGATATGATCCTTACAAAATACATACAACCTCGGGTAGAAAGACCACCCTAACTTGAGATATGGGGCAAATCCACGCTATAACCAGTCATATCAAAATCGAGCCTCACAACAAGCGTAAAATTCAGATACTTCTCTAGAAGCGATGGTAAATAAATTAGCAGCTAATATGCTTGATTTTCAACAGAAAACAGAGGCATTTATAAAAGAGTTAACCACATCAATGGAGAAATTAAGAGCATAAGGTAGGCAACCGTCACAAACAAAACCTAACCAAAACAAAACGTGAATGCAGTGACGCTACGAAGTGGGAAAGTACTGGAACCAAATCTTGGCACAAATCATGCCTAATAGAAAAAAGACGAGCAGATCCGGGCGAAACCTTCATTACCCAAAATTCAACCTCCATTTTCAGGATGACTAAGGCAAACTTAAAAAGATAATGAGGAAAAAGAGATCCTCGAAACGTTCAGAAAAGTCGAGGTATATATACCGTTGTTAGATGCTATTAAATAGATTCTACAGTATGCTAAATTTTTTAAGGAACTTTGCACCAACAAATGAAAATTGACTAGAAACGAAAAGGTAAACGTTAGTGAGAATGTGTCAGCGGTTTTGAAATGAAGGATACCAACAATATGTAAAGATAGAGGCATGTTTGTAATACAATGCAAAATAGGTCACTTTGGAATTAAAAAAGCTATTTGTGATTTAGGGGCTTCTATAAATGTAATGTCTTTTTCTATTTATGAATCACTTAACGTGGGTTTTTTGAAGGAAACAGGTGTTATAACGTAGGTCCATTGTTCACCACGAAGGAGTCCTTGAAGACGTGTTAGTGAAAGTCAACGAACTAATTTTTCCTGTAGATTTTTATATAGTGAAGATGGAAGAGGATAATACTCTTGGTTCTTCCGACATCTTATTAGGGCGACCTTTCCTTAACACCGCATATACTAATATCGATGTGGAAAGAGGAACCCTCATGATTGATTTTGACGGGGAGATTCTAAAGTTCAATGTTTATGACGCCATCAGTCACCCTAGTGAAGTTTTGAACATAAACCGTGTCGATATAGTGGAATCCTAAGTAGAAGAGGCTTCCAAGTCACTCTATGAGATTAAGCTCGAAACATTGTTTGATGATGATTTTGATTCTTATCCAAATTATGAATTTGTTAATGAATTATTACCTCTTATAAATACTAAACTTTTACCTTCTATTGTGCAGACACTAGAGTTGGAGTTGAAACCACTTCTCAAGCCTCTCAAGTACGCATTTTGGGGGGATGGTGAGACTTTACCTGTCATAATTTGGAATAAACTCTTTGAGTGTAAGGAATCAAATTTAATTCAGGTATTAAAGAGCCATAAGGAAGCTTTCGATTGGACCATCGTTGACTTAAAAGGGATAAGTCCTTTGAGATGCACTCATAAGATCTTCTTGGAGGAAAACACAAAATCGAGGCGAGAAGCGAAAAGACGGTTGAACCCGAATATTATGAATGTAGTAAAGGAGATTATAAAGTTGTTGGATGCTGACATGATTTACCTCATCTCGACAACAATTGGGTAAGTCCGATACAAATCATGCCTAAGAAAATGGGCATGACAGTAAAGCAAAATGCCAAGGGCGATCTGGTACCTGTCCGAATGCGGAATGGGTGGCGTGTCTGCATTAATTACAGGAAGTTGAACTCTTATACTAGAAAATATCATTTTCCTCTTCCTTTTATAGATCAAGTGCTTGAATGTTTAGTTAGAAAAACTCATTATTGTTGTCTTGATGGATATTTAGGTTTTTTCCAAATTCCAGTCATACCTAAAGACCAAGAAAAGCCCAGTTTTACATGCCCATTTGGCACATTTGCATATAGAAGGATGTCATTTGGACTTTACAATGCACCGACCACCTTTCAAAGATGCATGATGAATATATTCTCAAAATACGTAGAAAATATCATTGAAGTTTTTATGAACGGTTTTACTGTGCATGAGCTGATGAATGCCTTAGAAATCTCACAAAAATTTTAAGTAGATGCATAGAATTGAATCTTGTCTTAATTATGAGAAATGTCATTTTATGGTAGATAAAGGTTTAATTCTAGCTCATATAGTTTCATCTAAAGGGATTGAGGTTGATAAGGCTAAAACTGATATTATAAATTCTTTATATACATGCTACTTTTCATGGAATTGATGTTCTAGATAGTCACCATACATGCTGGACACGTGTAAGACCCTTGACTTAACACGTGTTCGCTGGTCTGCCCGTTACACTTTACGATCTTCACACACGAACTCCCTGGTGTAAGCGAAATAGGCTCGCAAAGCACCACCATGAGCCCTTCCAATGAACCACTAGTGTGAGACCCATAAGCATCCAATTGGTAGGGCACATTCGAGTCGTAGGTAGGTTATCCGGATTATGCCAAGGTTTCGGGTCGGTGATCATAAATACGTAACAATCTAGTCTCCCCTTATTAGGTCTAAGAAGGGTTATAAAGTTGCTCTTTTTAGAGCCATCATTTCGCATTTACATAGCTTGTTGAATACGCTACGGCCACAAGCACATGCATTAGTCTTGCCACGTGTACAAGTAGATCACGTCTGTCTGCATCTGGCTATTAGTGCTCCTTGGTTATTTGAATCGTCTAAACATGGGGAGAGAAACTCTTTAAAAAGGGAATTTTGGAAGCCCTAAAACTCACAAACTTATTATTTTTTACATTCTTCAAGGTAAATTTTGTTAACTTTTGTTTCTCTGATTTTAGCTTTTTTCTTTTATCAAAACTATGTCAAGAATGAGAGAAATTGGTGGTTGGATAAATCCCAACTATCCACCATATAAGAGCGTGCATCATGGGCCCCTATAGATGCCAATTTCTAATTCTGCACCAGAAAATTGGAAGAGATGTCTCAAATTTTGGCCATGTAAGGGATTGAAATCCCAAAATTCGCGTATGACTTCTTTATTTCTAAGGAGCCACATAGACTGAGCGACACTAATAATGGCAGCTTCCTGCTCCCCCTTCACGTTCTAGATGTCGGATTCCATTTTCACCTGAACCTATTCTTCTGTCATCTTCTCAAAAACTACGGGATCACTCTCGATCAACTTTTCAGGTTTTCTTGGTGGCTTGCGGTGGGTTACTTCATCAACTACAACTAATGTAGCAAAGTACCATTACTTGTGATTTTTCAACGTTTATAACTATTGAAGGCTTAGAATCGATGGAATTTGTCATTCTTCTACTATTTCACCCCTCACGAAGAGGTCAAGACCTTATCTCTAATTGGTGTTCTAATCTTTGACTGAATCAAGGAAAATACATTAAGGTGAAGTGTAGGTTCGCTGATAGGTTTGGTTTTCCAACCGAGTGGACCTTACCATGCAAGGACATGTGCTCATTTAAGTAAAGTATTACCGCAAAGAATGGTTTAACCTAATTTCAAAGGCTTCTTATTGGTCGTCCCCTAATGCTTGAGGATTTATAATTCCGAGGAATGTGTTTTAGTATTGTTTGAAAGGCATTAGCATCAATGGGTGTTGGTAAGGAGATAGTATGGAAGTGGCTAAGGTTACTGGTGCACAGCTTGAAAGACATATATGGCTGCATGGGCCCAAAAACGACCTAGTCTAATATTGACAAGATATAAAGATGAACCTAAAAACTTCTTCTATAGTTTCTGCAAAATGAAACTTCGCCCTTTGATCTTAGTGGTATTGTCACACGAAGAAAGTGTTACGAATATTAATTTTATAAATGCTACTGTTGACCCTGAAATTATTGGTGGTGCAAGCATAGCTCACAATTCTAGAAACAACTCGAAGAAAACTACAAGTTTGTCTCGCGAAATTGATGAAGCCACAAATTTACGAGCTTCTTTAAGAGACAAGCACAAGAAGCGCAAAACTAACTCGAATCCTATGAATATGGTTATCAACAGTGAAGAAGAGGCAGATAGCGGAAGGCAAGAACAGCGTCGTAAAAGGAGAGCAGATAAGGTTGGGTCTTCTGCTATGATAGTTGCTACTTCTATCTCTCCCTCGACTCGCTTACCATCAATAGCTCAAGTAAGTTCATCGATTGCTGCTCATGATAGCTCTGCTGTAACACCCTATACTCGGCCCGATTGTCAAGCCCAAGTAACAGGACGCTACACCACCATCTCACATCATACACATTAATTAAGTTATCACATATTTTTCCTAACATTTTTTTATTACGTCATTTAAATGAACTTTATAACAAAAATCTATTAAACAATGCTAGCACATGCCAAACATACTTTAGTAGAACTTATTTCATCAATTAAACATGCTTTAGGTCCACATAGAAAAATTTTACAAAACTGTCACATAGGTATTAATACTAATAGAGTGGTATCGAAAATTCTGACAAGCGGTATCGATACCGTTAGGAAAATCGGTACCAAATTAGCTTACTATTTCTCGATTAAAAACCCAACAATCAGAAAATATCAATACCATTGAAAAAGTATCGATAATTTCTCCTCGAGTATCGATACTCGTAGTCAAATATCGATACGAACTCGTAAAGGTGACTTGCTGCACTTCAAAAATCACAGAGGTATCGTTTTTGAAACCCAAATGTTGATACCTCTGCTCCAAACCATTAAAATACAAAAGTTTTCAAGCATATAATCAATACTAAATTAAATCCAAACATCATGCATCATTTACCTCATCAAATAGACACCAAAAAGTCTAAAATAACAGTGTAAAACCTCATAATCATGACAAAGCAAGAAATCAATAAAACTTACTTTAAATCCATAAGTTCTAAGAAAAATAAACATGTAAACAACTTAAAAATTATAGCATATAGTCTACCACATTGCGTTTATTCCTCAAACATAAATAATCAATAAACACCTACGAATAGTTACTAAAGTTTTGGGCTTAGATCACCAATGAAGACAACTCTGCTCACACTGGCACTACTTATCTGCAATGGTTTAAAAGGAGTGGATGAGCTTAAAATAGCTCAGTGAATGTTCAAAACAACTACTACGCAAACAAGCCATTATGCATTAACAAAAAGTCATATAACGTATTCACAATATTACCAACTTTAATGCCATGTTACAAACATTATAACATCTTTCATGGGTCCATTTAAACATAAATCACATTAATATTTAAGCATAAATCACATTAGCATTTAAGCATATAACGCATGACTCATAACACATTTAATGATAATTTAGCTCTTGAGGTTATGAAACATAAAGTGAGCTCTAACATCATACATCGGATACACGAATCTCCAAACACACCAAATGACTCATAGAGTCGAACATGTCTCACAAGTGAAGCATATAGCTAATACTCGCCAAACACACCAAACATATCCCGGTGAATGGAGCTTAAGTCGCATTCCCTTATCTCTCCAAACATGTATCAGGGCCTCAATGCCCAAATCATATATACATATAGGTGAGTAGTCACAATCCTTTGGTATGCCAACTATATCCAACGGTTTCATAAGGTCACAAGGCCAAAATATCCACAATATTATCACACTTTTACTTACTGATTTTTCGTACATATTCATTGCATATTCACATCATTAGCACAATATATTCACTTTAACTTGGCATGGATAACATTCCCACATATTCACTTTCACAACAGTCATCACAACATATTCATATAACATCACATCTTAGTTCTATTTATCACAATTACACAAGCAATTTATCATACATTTAGCATAGGTATGAGAACAATTACACTTGAAAATTTAAAGTAGGGGTTTAGGTTACTTATAAATTCCCAATTAACAATATGAATCATCTACAAGCAGCGATTCCAAAACACTCACCAATTACGCTTTCGTCGAAAAGTCGAAAGCTCTAACAAGCTTTTCCTTGCCTTTGTCTTTACTCGTAGAAGGTCTTAACGACTCTGACGTTTCAACCAAGTAAATCACACCACAACACAAACAATATTTAGTCAAAGTCTTACCTCAAACAATCCATAAAAACAAGCTTAAGCCACGTTTGTGATTGAAACATTAAACATAGAAAACTAAAAATTTGAATATCTCGCTCTATACTTAATCTTTTTTCATGGAATGAATTCTATTCATCTACATATTCATCTACAACTAATTCTCAACCCTTAAACTACATAAAACTACTCGTTTCATGTAACACCTTAAACCCGTAATCATCATCGATCAAGGGTCTTGAAGTATTACAAAATAATTTATAATCATTATGACATTTCTAATAATTAATTAATTATCCACAAAATATACATCAATGCTACTGACAATTACATGTCAACACCAATTAATAATCATGTAAAGTGATTCAAATTACACAAACAATATCATATACAAGCATTATTAACAATTAGGGATCAAATTGAAACTCCTTTAAGCTTTTAAAAGAAAACAAAAAATTTTCTCAAAACAAGGGTCACACAGGCTTGTGTCTCAAACACACACCTGTGTGCCACATCCAGATGCTCATGCCCTTACCCGTGTACCAAGCCATGTATGGGTTTGAAAGGTAGTCACACGATCGTGTCACAGACCATGTAATAGGCCTTATATCTGTACTGACTTGTAACACACACGCGACCGTGTGCCTATACAAAATTGGGTCACACGACCATGTCCCAGCCCGTGTCACATGTTGTGTGCAGTGTAGATTGCTTTCAAAACAAGGTATTTCCTTCACCTAATTTACTCAACAAGCTACCAATAAAATGAGACTAATTCATATGCTCCGAAATGCATTCCAAGAATAAAAAATAAGTCATAACATCATCATTTAAGCCTAACCAATATGCCACTTTAAGGCACCACAAACCAAGAATAACAACCTAATACATAACTTGAATGAATGCATTACCTAAAACTACCATTTATATGCCAACATAACTAAACTCAATCTAACATAAAGAAAAAGAATACAACAATATGCACCATTCCAACATCATTTACAACATTACAATCCTACCTAATACAACAATCATTTGAATCCAACATCATTTACAACATTATAATCCTACCTAATACAACAATCATTTGAACCAAACATTCTTAAGCTCATTAATCAACTAACTTCACAAAGCAAATATTCTCAATGCTTTACCATATAACATTTTGCAAATTTCATCACACTTTATATATATTAACTTGTTTATCAAAAGTTAATGTAACAATCATATCCTCTCAAACTAAATTCCATATAAACAATATTCACAAGAACTATCTATAACCTAAGGATCACTAGACATCCACGAACTTCCTAGGTACATGCCAACACAAGAGGACTTCACCAACATTAAGTACGGGATTTTTGACGAGATTGATGGTATTACAAATGACATATTTTCTCCCTAATTTAGTGTTTTAATCGTCTCTTTTGTATCTCATTTAGCATGCATCATAAGCATTTTATACTCAGTTTTCATATTTTCTAATTCATTGATATTTAGTTTAAATTCTTTTTATTTTTATCTATTTTTGTACTAAAGTCGACACAAGTATCCGATATTTTGCATCTTAGAATTGTTAGCGTAGGAGCTCAGTCGAGAATATCAACATTGGCAGAATGCAGCCACAAGATCAGCTTGGAATTGCGACCAAGAAATGTCGTCGTATTGAATTTGAACCTCAAATGAGTAGACTCAAGCTGAGTTTACATCTGGAAGCACCAACGCAAGAATATCACAAGTGTCGCCGCAATTACAATCTCATATTGTGCCCAGCTATGTAGCGACAACCTGCAGATCTCTGAAGTAAACATTAGATCTACGTGAGTGCACCGCTGTACTCTAACCAACTTTCACAGCTGCAAAAATCTAGATCTAAATCTGAGAATGAAGAAAATCTGCAATTTCTTAAGCCTATAAATAGAAGAATGAAGAAAGCATCAAGAATTAAGGGATTGAATTCTACAAATTCTATGTGATTTGGAGATTTAAGCTAGAAATTGGGAAGCTGATGAAGCAAGTCTATAACCACTTCTGACGAGAGGTGCTGATGCAATGCAAGAGGAACGATTAGAGAGTAGTTCTAGTGGGCTAGAGATTGTAAGCTTCAATTGTACTCTTTAATTCTTCTTAAATGATGATGGATTTTGATAACATTAAATGAATACGAAAGTGTCTTTTAATGCTAGATCATTTTGATTCTTATTTTATTCTGCTTATTTGTTTATTCTTGGATCTAATCGCTTTAAGCACGAGATTGAAATCGCAATCTAGTGACATCGAGAGATGCGGTGACAAGTTGGATTAACAAGTAAGTTAGGCGAGAGCTACTTGGGATTGGAATCCAATCACTTGTTCCTAAAGCACAACATTGCTCACACCGAGAGGTAGAGTGATTATGAGTATTTAAGTTTGGATTAACAGAAAGCTATTGTTGGAAAGAGCTCAAAAGAGCTTTATTGCTACGACAATCCATCTATACTTTACCTTCTCAAAGAATCTAGTATTGTAACTTAGCAGAATTAGTGGACTTATTCTACCCCTTTACACTCGATCACTTTTACATTTGTTCTACCCCTTTACACTTGATCACTTTTACATTTGTTCTACCCCTTTACACTTGATCACTTTTACATTTGTCAAAACGTTTTTGAAACGCGTCCCGACTTTTAAATTTTTAAATCAAAAATGGAAGTTGTCAACTATCATTTTCATTTGGTATGATTGGACCACCTTAAAATGCTTAAAATTCATTTTAACAAAAAGTTTTGGTCTTCGAAATCTAGAAAACGGGTTCGGGAGTTGGTTACGTGTGAGGAAGGATTAGCACCCTCACAAACCCAAAATTGGTACCTAGTCAATTTTTCCAGTCTTGATAGTTAAAATTTTGAAAACTTGAGTGAAATTTAAAATACAATCCTTAAATACATAACTTATTTCATGAAAAATTCTTAAAATTGAATTTGATGAGAAAAATGACCATTTATTTCAAATTAATCGGGGATTGAAGTCATGTCCAGCACGTTAGAGCACGATGTTCTCGAAATTTCGAAATTAAAGGACATTTTGAAAATTTTAAAGGAGGATACTAGACTGTGCAAATTCTACAAAAATCACACCAAACACGTTAGGGCACAATTTTTCGAAGTTTTCACACAAAAGCGAATGTTTATCATTTTGTATTTTAAACTTTAAAAAGGATAAGTTTTATTAAGCAATATACATATGCAACAACCAAATATATCACGGGATAAATAAAAATAATCGTAAATACAAAGAAACAAGATCACAGTGTACATTTTTAAAAAAATTTAATATACTAATAAATAAATAAACAAGTACATAAAAGTTTACTAAAAAGATCAAATCAGTGACAAAAAACGAAGGAAAAGAAATTTAAAAGATAAAACGAAAATAAAAAAAATTAAAGGTACACTATATAAATTTATACTTAAAAGAGTTTAAAAGTAAATTAGTAAAATTAAGAAGATTAAAGAGTATAAAAAAAAATTAAAAAAGATTTAAAATATGTGAAATAAAAAAGGAAAGCCACGTTTTTTGTTTTAAAAAATCTAAAAAGTTTAAAAAGGGAGACTTCCATATTTGCGAAACTATTTCCAAAAAATAATATAGGATCAAATTAAAAATAAAAATAATAATAAAATTTAATGTTTAAATTTCGAAAGAAAAAAACTTAAAGGCAACAAGGACGAATTTCAAATAATAGAGAGGATGAAGGGACCAAATAGACAAATATGCCTAAAGTTCGATACGTGGCAGTTCCAAAGAAAATCAATTCGAGGGGTTAAATCAAAAGGAAAATAAATCTTAAGGGAAATTTATGAAATAAATTAAAAATAAAAAAAGACGGAATTGCAAATGTTTAAAAAACGAAGGGATCAAAGGGATAAATATCCCTTCCTTCAAAAACACGCGAACCCTAAACGGGCCCACAGCAGGTTGGGTCGAGTAAAAGGTGCCGTTTTGGCGTTTAGCTAAGGAGTGTATTTAAATCAAATTTTTTTCAAAAAAAAATCTTATTTTCACATTTCTCTAAAAAAAACCAAATCCTCTCCTTTTTTTTTCTCTCCATTTTCTCTAAAAACTCTTCCCCTCCGATGTTCATCCGTCCTTGGTCTGCTTCAGCTCTCTCCGTCGCCTCCGACGTAGTTCGTCCGCCACGCACGGCAACCGATAGGTAAAAAAAACTTCCTTTTTTATTACGTTTTAAAACAAAGATTTGGCTCAGATCTTTCAAGATCGAGCCCATATCTAAAAAAACAAAGTTCCTTCTTTACATTTTTAAATTTGTTTGTTCGTTTTTCTTTATTATATTTCTTTTAAAAATATTTAGATCTAAACATATATCTGTAAAAATTTTAAAAAAGGTTCGATAATCCCTATTTTATTTTTATATTCAACTTTCGAAATTTGTTTTATTTTTTAAGGTTTTAAACCCTTTTGTTCTTTGTTTTATATTATTATATTTTTCGAAAATATATCGGTTTAAAGTTGCTACCTTCGAATTGTGGATGCTACGATTTTTGCTCTCTTCTCTGATTTGCAAGATAAAATATGGATTAGGTTGATTCTTTGTTTTTCTTTTTTTGTATTTCGTTTGTGTAAAAAATTACAGAGATGGGCCAGGCTCTTTATAGCCGAAAATATTACAACATATTTTTATTTTGCTTGTTCTATCTCTATCTTTGTCTCTGTTCTGCTTCTGTGTTCTCTCTTCTTTGCAGGTATCACCAAAATTGTGATCTTTTGCAGTCAACGGGGTCACTAGGGAGAGTGCCTTGTCCATTTCGATGTAAGGGCAGCAGAAGGGTGCTTTGAGTAGAGGAAACGTCTTGGGTAAAGGGAACATCTCGAGAGTCGAAGGTTCTAGGAAGCAGACGAGTCAAGTAGTTGACGTGGCGTGTGTTGACGTGGAGGAGTGGCGGTTGAAAATAGGGTTTGGGAAATTAGGGTTTCTTGTTTTCCTTTAAGTCATGGTCTAGTTGGGATTGGGCTTAGATTTGGTTTGGATTGAATTTTTGGTATTTTGGGTATGTAATCGGACATTGGATTTTATTTAATGGATCTCTCTTTTTGTTTAATCTGTTGTTTTATTTTCCAAATCCGGATAAAATTAAGCCTCTACCATTGCCCCTCTTTGCTCGTTATCGTGAAACGAGAATGAAGCAAAGACTAAAATGAGGACCAATTTTGTTTGATCTTGCTAAACTTGGGTCCCACTCTTTCAAACCATCGATCACTCCAACTGCGCTGCATCCGCTTCTCTATAACTTTTAGGAATATAGGATTTAGCATCATGATTTCGTCTTACCCTATGGCAATTTCAAAGAGATAAAATTTGCTATTGAAGTTTCACTCCATTTCACCGCAAGTTCAGGGAGATTAAGACTCGCTTCTGTGCGATGGTAGTTTTAATCTGCCTTCTTGATTTAAGGGTAAAAGATTGGGTTGTGGTTTCAATTTGTCCCATGATCAGAGTAAGAGATTAAATGGTTTCAATCTGCCTCATGATCGGGGTAAGAGATTGGATGGTTGCGCTCTGCCCCATGATCGGGGTAAGAGATTGGATGGTTGCGATTTGCCCCATGATCGGGGTAAGAGATCGGATGGTTTTTAATCTGCCCCATGATCGGGGTAAGAGATTGGATGGTTGCTATCTGCCCCATGATCAGGGTAAGAGATCGGATGGGTTTTAATCTATCACATGATCGAGGTAAGAGATTGGATGACTGTGAATTGCCCCATGATCAAGAGAAGAGATCGGATGATTTTTAATATGCCCCATGATCGGGGTAAGAGATTGGATGGCTGCGATCTGTCTCATGTCAGGGTAAGAGATCGGATGGTTTTCAATCTGCCCCATGATCGAGGTAAGAGATTGGATGACTGCGATCTACCTCATGATCGGGGTAAGAGATCAAATGGTTTTTAGTCTGCCCTATGATCGGGGTAAGAGATTGAATTATTGTGCTCTGCCCCATGATCAGGGTAAGAGATCGGATGATTTTTAATTTGCCCCATGATCGAGGTAAGAGATTGGATGGCTGCGATTTGTCTCATGATCGGGGTAACAGATCGGATGGTTTTTAATCTGCCCCATGATCAGGGTGAGAGATTGGATGGTGATGTAACTTCACTCCATTCCACTGCAATTTCAGGGAGATTGAGATTCGCTACTGTAGTTTTAATCTAACTTCACTCCATTTCACTGCAACTTCAAGGTGATTGAGATCCGCTACTGTAGTTTTAATCCAACTTAACTGCAACTTCAAGAAGAAAAGATTTGATGTCAAAGCTTCATCTTGCTCTTACTGCAACTTCAGAGAGATAAAGACTTGCTATTGTAGTTTTGATCTAATCAACTGTAACTTCAAGGTAGAAAATTCACCGTTTTGGCTTCAATCTACTCCTTTTCGACTTTTGCTTGAACAACCTCAATACTGATTCGAGTCATCAAGCTAACAACGTTAAACAAGCGCTTGTTGGGAGGTAACCCAATTATTTTTATTTTTATTTTTTACGTTCTTATTTGTTTAGAAAACTCAGGGAATTTATTTCACGAAAAAAATCGGTGACGAAAACTCTATCCGAAAGAGCACACTATGGTAAAAAGAAAAAAAACCTATCCCTACGCCCAAACAGTCACTTCCATATTCCCTGTCCCGTGTAAGAATAGTGCCCCCTCATCTTGGTTAGCTAACCTATGACCAAACACACCTAACCCATATAACCCCATTTTCAAACCCAAATTTCTTTTTCCCATTCTTCCCCTAGCCACCGTTCACCTTTTCTTGTTCCTTCACTATTGTTCATCATCACACCATGGTACGCCCCCGGAATCACACCGTCATCGAGTCCTCTTTCACCGTCAACCCCAATCACCGTCGATTCACCCACAACACATACACATACCCGATTCCCCCTTACCCTCACCTTCTCCATCATCTTTCGTTCCCTCTTCCTCACCATCGATTGACACTCTCTTACCATCCCCACCTCATGATACTCCCCCATCCATGCCGAACACACACCACTACGCACCGTTGACCACACCTTCTCCCTTTCGAATCCTCCCTCCTTCCCCACTCAACACAACTTTATTTTTTCCACAACCACCCACCCCGTCGCTGGCCCAAGCCCTAACGCTGATGCTTGAACCGATGTGTGACCCAATGTCGTCGATCTCCGTATCCATCTCTGTTCCCACCACAAGTCGATGCCATCCTCCTCGGACAAGACGAATCGTGACTAGAACTCGAATGCGACCGCACTCACCACACCGTCACTATTCAACACAACCTCCTTACAAGCCGACAAGTTATCTTCTGTCAATACTTAACATCTCGTGCCTGAACCCAACTTGCCCGATGAGTCCACAACCCGTTACGAAACTACAGAAAGTGAAGTTATGTGCCACCCCTTCAAACTCGAGGCCAAACCTATCGCTCCCGTGTAAACGTACTTCCATCTGAGTGTCGATTATTTGGTAATTTATATTTTCTCAATCACAACAATCGAGACAAATACAATCAGTTGCAACACAAATCGCTAATACCCTGTAAATGCCTTTCGTAATCTATTTTGACTGCTTTGAATATCGATACTACTGTATATGCTTATTTTCGTAACATTAGTTGGCTTAATGGTTTCGATATGCTGCATTCTGTATATTATGAGTTTATTTTAGAATTTTATGCCACTTTTTGTTTTCAAAGGCATGCACAAGTTTCGTTAGACACTTTGGGTGCTATTTCTTTTTGATTGCTTGGGGGTTTAACATAGTTTGTCTATTACTGACTTCAATCTTGCGCTTCAATTTGTTAATGAAGACTATGGATGGGGAGTTAAGTTGTGACTTATGCCTATAAATTTTAAGGTGCAAAACATTTGGAAGCCCAAGTGGTAATACAGAAAAATGCAAGCAGTTCTTACCAATAGGTTCAGGCAGAGGAAGGTGGTTCCGCAGGCCGTCAATTCCAGTAGCAACTGTAGCAGCCAATCCCAAGTATGGATTTACACATCCATCGAAAGATTTGATCTCGAAGTTGCTCACAAAACCATTCAGAACTGCCGGTGGACATGCAGTTCTTACAGGTGCCTCTCGATTTTCATTTCCCCGGCACTGATATGCTCCACTCCATGTATTAGGCTGAATCCGATCATAACTGAAGATAAATAAAAGTTGAAGTAAGACCTAAGTAGATGAAAGTGAGGCAAGAAATTGGATAGGTAGTCCCTCCAATATATGTTAGGGGGAGAATACTTCATATCAGTCAGGTTAAGTCCGATCTTAACTTTATTACAAAACTATAATTAGATTTAGAAGAGTAGAATAAACCTATTTGGAAGCAGTGCCGTGAATGCCAAAATTGAAGGGAGATGGGCCAAAATCCCATCCATGAACTCCTCCCCAACTTTCGACATTCCATACTGACTAGATGTATCGGACGCTGTGAAAACATTTCGTCCATTCTGCCATAAACTGACATGCACATGGGATCCCGAACCTATGTCATCCAAAGCATACCTAGGCAGAGGAATAGGTCAAAAGTGTTAGGTATTCTAGCATTCCAAAAAGCTGGACATACAAGAAACCCTCATGCTCGCGATTTACACATTTGACATAAACTTTAGCTCAAATGATTAGCAAAAGAGTGTTCCCATAATCATCTATAACATTGTTATATTAACCACTTAGTTTTTGGAAGTTTGAATATTTTAGAATAAATTAGTATTATTCGTATAGAAATTGAATGAATCCTTCATCAGCAAACACATATTTGAACGAACCATTTAAACTTCATTCAAAAAATAATAATCATAATGATCAGCCATGTTCGGGCAACTATTCATCGTTCTTAAATCCCTATATATTTCTACTTGCATCTGCTTATCCCAAAATATTGGAAACTATAGATGTAGACCATGAGGGCAGCGATGCAAGCATTGATCGAAATAAGAGAAACAATTGAAACTTACTTAGGGACAAAAGTTGCCAACAGCCCCTGCTTATTTGCAACCGCCCTAACAGCTTCGTGCGCAAAAATCAAACGGGCAGCAGCATATGTACAAGCAGTATGCCCCAGAGCTATTTCAAACTGACCTTTTCCAGCTTCTGCATGCAATTGCAAAATTTTAAAGTTAAAGTAAACAGAAGCAGCTAACAATCAAACTTGCACTCCCAAAGAAACACAATGCAGCATACAAAGTAAGGTAAAAAGAGAGAAAAAAATTATGTCTCTACTACGAGTTAAATAGGAACTAAACTTATGCTGTCATCAGTAGATTAACTAAGAAAAGGAACATAGTTTCATGGATAATTATTACATTATATCATATGCATGCAATTATTTGTCATCGGTGATGCATTACTGAAAAAACTATACTAGACCGTCTCTAGCCACTTACATGAAAAGCAAAAAACTTAACCATCTTCAAATTCTATTTCATTTTAGAAAGCAATGCATACAGAAAATATCTTCATTACATGCACTCATGCTCGATGCTTTCACTACTACCGACTACTGTATCCTATATTGGCAAGTTGATCCAGGCAAACTCAAAGTTGATCACGATATATTCTTATATTGGATTATTTCATGTCTTGATGGAGATGCTCAACCAAATAAATTGCGCAATGAATAGTTAAATATGACCATAAAGGGTATGACTGGGCCACACACATGATCAGTTTGATAGAAAGTTATGTTGCGCCAACTCTTACATTTTTCTTTAAGTTTTGGGGTCTAACACTCATTTCTGCTACATTTTTTTTCGGAAATGAGTAGGAGGATACAATCCTATAATGACCCTTCCATACATGAAAAACTTTCAAAGAATTGAAAATACCCACGTTGGGCACATACTGTATCTAACACTCAAACCCAAGTCCAAATAACGAGAAAGTGCCTCGAACAAATGAAGATATCAAGTATATATGATTTCCAATCTGTACCTGTTCAACAACAATATTCAAGGAATTGAGAGCAGCAATAATTTCTTGAAATAAAGTGGAGACAGCATCAAATCCAGAAGAGGAGCAGTAAGGTTTCGTGTCAATTGGCACCCAGCACTCTTTCATCTCCTTTCTGCAAAATTTCAAAGTAAAATTTCATTAAATTGTGCAAAGCCTCAGATTGGTAAAATAAATGGAACAAATCCACATATATAACCACCTTATGATCTTTTTCAAGAGATAAAATTCATTTTCAAATCCTGCATTCATTTCCTGTGTATATAGCATTTATTAGTTCATCATGAAATACAACCCCCTATGACAAGTATGACAAACAGCCTGACATACCAAGTTAAACTCATCTTTTAAAACTTTTGAAACCCTTCTTAATGCCTCTCTAGGGCAGTATTCCCATGGTTCACCAGGTCTAAGGTGCATATCAGCCAAAACCATCTCCTCTTGTTTTTTCCTATGACATTGTTTTGAAGAAATAATGAAAATTAGCTTGTACCAATGATCACAGTCATGGCGATATGATTACCATCAAAGATCATACAGTACAGTAAGAAATTGGAATGATATAAAAGCATGTAAAATATGTGAAGTGTTAAAAGGTCAAATAAATGCTTCACATTGTAGAAACCATTTATTTATTCCTTGAAGATATGGTACCATGGAATTTTCCTCAGTCAATAGATCAGGCATCAGCCTGATCTCACCCGTTGCAGTCAGATTAGTCTCATCAGCTGGACCGTCAATAGACGAACTCATAGCCATACATGCAAAAGTCAAACCAACACCATTTTTCTTCACAACATCATCAAAGCGTTTCTTTGGAACAACCTGAAATGTTAAAAGAAAATTAGGGAGATGGAACTAAAATGTATTTTATCCTTATTGACATGAATAATGTTAAATAAATTAGGGAAAAACAGCAAAAGAGTATAGTTTATCCTTTCAGATATCAATAGAAGGAAGAGGGGATCAACTCACTTCTGAAAATTAAAGATTTGCTCATACAAACTGGAAATTCCATCCAGTAATCTTTTTCGTTTTTACTCATTTCTAAGATACTGATAAAGGAAACTCAAAGAATAACCGATTTATATTTATAGTAAGAAAAGGAAACCTTACACGGCATCTATGTTGTCCAGAAGTGTCAACCCACACTATACGAACAAGGGAAACACTATGCTCTGGAACATTTGTCCCTATCATATAGCTAGGAGATTCACTAGCCTTTGAATCAAAAAGTTCCCTGCCAATATTGATCTTGTATAACTGAATTGCATTCTGAGCGAAGATATCATTGGATGCTTCAATAGCATCAGAAATGGAGAGATCATGGTCGATGCATGCATCACGTAGGACAGAAAAGACAACCTCACGAGCTCTTTTGGCACCTGAAAGAGGATTAGGTCAAACGTTTTGCACTATTGTTATAAAAATGTACTTCAAGCAAGCTATGGGATCTAAAACTTGAAGAATCAATTGCTTTCTAATGAATACTTTCTTTTTATGCTTCACAAGTTGTTTTATCAAATAAATAGACTGATATGTCAAAGGCTTTATACTTTTCCAATGCTTTAACAAATTAGTCTCTTTTCTCACAACATGGTGAATGAAGGTTCAGGCCAAATTCATACATGTGGCCAGGCAAATACTCAATCAAAAAGAAAAAAGCTTTATATTTGTGCATAGTTCATAAACAACCAACATAAACACAGATTCACATAGCAAAATGTCTACGTGTTATACATTAATAAATATTTGCCGGGGGGTGGGGGGAAGTAGCATCTAATTGATTAGTTTTTGCTTTCATCAATCATCATATTAAAGGGCTATTTTTGAAGAGTAATTCTATGTTGCGTAGTCAGAATCTTCAATAAATACAAAAAGATTTCAACTTGCGATACCAAGAATTTGTTTGACTATCTAGGTCAAGAATCTGGATCTCTCGCAAAGCACACACAAAAGTGAAAGTGAGAGCCCTCGAGAAAAATGATATTCAAGGTATTATGAGTGATCGGACTGCAACATGAGAATTTTAACAATAGAATGCATTAAAAATCAGATGCAAATTGAGAAGAACAAGCATTCTTGAGCTATTTGATGATATATTTGTGGAATCTGGATGATAACTTAAACGGACCTATGTAGTATGTTTCAGGAGTTGCATACGCATCAGTGCTGAACATCACCTGCAATTTTGTGTTTGAGATCAATTACTGTAAACTAAACATAGCATACATATAAAAGGAAAAATTAGATCATTTATATCGAATATTGACAGCTTCCCCTATGTGAAATGCAACAGAAACATATTCCAGGGAACAATTCAGGGGAAATTTGGTGGGAAGAAAGAAGGAAAGGAAACAAAATCGCAAATGACAGTGACAAAGGAAATCATAATCTGTCCTTCTATACACTATCAAGTGAGGCATATTCTACAAACAACGAGAAGCATATACAATTGATGAGGTTACAAAATAAACTACAGTAAGGGAAAAGATAAGTATAATGCCCAGGGAGAAACATAGATGTGGTAGTTAAAAAAAAAATCATATCACAACTGCCCCTCTAAGAGAGGTTGGTTGGATATTGTGGACAAACACTCATATTTCCTCACTGTGCTGAAGAACTGGGACTAAACTCTTTAGAAAAAAAAGTACAAGGTTCTCAATATTTCCTTCGAGTATTTTCACCTTCTTTAAGGGGGCCAGCTCCAAAAGTTCTTTGACTGAGGATATCATCCCATGAACACTGAGCTTGGGAATCGCCAACCCAAAGTCAAGGTAAACCTGAGAGAACAAATGACTACATGGATAGGAACATAACATGGCAAACTGAATACCAAGTTCAACAAATGAAGTGATCCACTGGCGGTAGAATTTTCACCTGGGCATAAACAGAGGCCAGATATGAAGCTTCCTGCGAGAATGGATACGATGCATGTAAAAGAACTATGCGACACCCAGAAAATCTTTTATCTTCTAAAACTGTCCGGAGATGAAGTGGATTGGATAATCGTAAATCCAAATCTTTGTCTCCAAAACTAATTGGGAAGAAAAGAAATAAATGAGAAATGAGGGTGAAAACAAATACTGAAAGAGCACACAGGTTGCTTTACTGCTATTGATGATAGCTCACAGATGAGGATAATAACTTGGAATCCTAGGAGCTGTCTGTATCTGGTGCTTCTAGAAGGGGACCAGACAAGCCAGGCCACTTCTTCTGCATAGATACCAACACCCAACTTCAATTTCAACTGACCATTTTTCCCATACCACTTTTCATGTTGCAACCGGACTCCAAGTTTATTTCTTCATCTTCCTATCCATTTAGAGTTTATTCGTGAACATATTACAATCTAAATGCTAAGTCTGTCTTACCCTGAGTGTATCTGCATGGGCAAATCAAACTGCAAAGCAACCTTGCAACTAAGTGTGAAAATATAGTCAATAAAGCTTTTATTTGTAATGCATACAGGCTTCCCACCTGAAATAGGAAATTGTTACTTATATCCTGTGATGAATACAGAACATCCAATCAGCATGCTACTCACTTTGTAAAACTTCAGAAAGACCACTCTCAGCATCCTCTTTGGTGACATATGGATTGATTTCTAAACCACTGCGGTATGCAGCTATGCTTTTCAAGCCAACAATCTCATTTGCAACTGTAACATTGAGTTAAAGAAACCACTTAAAACAGTAAGCTCCTCTTTATCTATTCATCCTTACAATTCCCAACTTCAATAACCATGCATTGGTAATCAACCAAAGTTACATGCACTATCTTTAAAATTCAATCATAGGAAGCAGATAAAATGCATAGCGTGAAAACAAATACAATGGAAATAGGTGTCTTTCAGTAATGCATGACAAGGTGATTCGGTGATAATTTGTGGTAAAAGCTTAAAGGTGCATGACACTTCTTCAAATTACATATCTGTGACAAATAAAATATGACCTTATTAATGTCTATACCATCTTTGAAGGATATGAGCTCAAGCTTTTCAAAAATGTTTCAGTGAATGCACCCAATGTCCAATTAGATCCATCTGGCATCTCCTGTAAACATACATAATACCAATGATAAAAAAAACCAAACTATTGAAAACCCGATATTGCCAAGAAACCTTGAGGCATAATTTGATTCAAAGATGCAGCTAAGACCAGGACCTCAACCTTGCAAATTATGACTAGACCCTCAAAAGTCCACAGGCATAAGTCATTGGAGAATTATTGTGGGTCAATGCAACTCACAGAAGAGGATAAGTTTCAAAAAGAAGTCTTAGAGATTGCATCCAGTATAAGTACAGACCAATATGAAAGATGTATAAACATACCTAGCAAATAGAACCAGGACAACTTATGATGGAAAAAGTGAAAACGTCAGTTTCACTAAATCAAAACAGACAACCACACATATGCCAGCAGAATATGGACACATGGGTGATTATCAATAAGAAATTATAAAAGGAACTTCTCAAATTTGATACCCCCGGTATATTTCTCTCAGGTCTAAGTCTTCCATTTAATGTTTTCAAGAAAAGACAGACATATCCACTTCATATTCACTCAGCATACAAGTTCCCTATAGCAAACCAGCAAGCCTTAATCCAAATATATTTGAGGTTGCCTACAAGGACCAAGACATAGAACCAGTCACATCAGGAACACAGTCCTCATCTTCCAATCATTCCTTCCCGCAACCATACTCCCTTTAAGTTATAATAGTTTTATATCATTATTTATCACCCTCCCTCCCTCTCAGCAAACTAGTTGCCAATATAATACTCAATTATAAAATGATATGAATATTCCTCCCCTCAGCAAATGGACTCCAGAAGATAACTGCTAACTTCTCAGTAAGGCTATCTTCTATGCCTCCTCATCTAAATATAAATAGATAATCCCATGCTTCTAAAATGTAAAAAGATGTAAAAACATATTCACTAAAATTGCGTTTGTGTGTGCTAATGAATCTGCAAAGAAATAAAATGTGAACCAAGAATTAGCTCCATGAAATAGTATGCTGATAGATTTTAAATCAGAATATAATCTCAAGTTGAAAAGGAAGATTCAGAAAGTTTCCTACTCCATCAAGAATCTCCTCAGCCAGGCGTTCAATTCTGAGTATCCTACCAACAAATGGAACAAAATTTTTATGCCACCGTATGTCATGCTTCTTGTCAAGTTTCAGTCCATCATCGATGAGAATAGCTGAGATTTCTGCAGCTTTAAAGCACTTTGAACTAATGGCATGCAAGCCAGATGATCTACGATATTGTTCCACGGCATCCAATGATGACTCAGTGCCATAGATTTCTGCAATATCCCTTAAACTCCTCTGCCAAAACCAAAATTTACACAGTCAGAATACAAGGATAGAGCCCAACTTTTCAAAGCTATCAGGCTGAAGATTGACATTTACTACTTGTTTACAAATTGTTAAAATTTAACATCAATTATAACATACTTAGTCTAATTAAAGGTAACCCGCTCTTTGTTATTAAAAAACTGCATTTTCTTTTACTTTTGTAGATAAAAGTGTCTTCTTCTATTCTACAAGTAAAAAGCAAATAACACAAAATCCAGTCTTTGTTTTAGCTGTTACTCATTTCCAAACGGCAGCTTCAACATATACCCAGAAAACGTCAAGAAAAGTTAACTCTTCTAGTATTATTTTTAAACTTAGAATCAATCAAGATCTCTAATAACAAGCTTAGAAAGTAAAAGATTCATAACTGGCTCTCCATGGTTCCATCTATTATACAAATATAAGAAAAAAGGCATTAAAGAATTTGAATGTCGTTTGAAACTAACCCAAATAGAAGTAAAACAAAATACAAAATACTTAATACAGCTCAATGAAAACAACCCAAGTCCCAAAAGCTTCTTTTTTTTCCAAAAAAAAGCTCCATCTGCTTAACAGCATTAATCAACCAAAATAAAAAAGATAAAATGGGATGATTTCTAATAATTAAAAAGAAAAAAAGAAGAGGGTGTATTTGCCTTGAAAGAGAGGGAGTGAGGAGCAAAGGATAAGGCGTGGCCAGTTGCTTCAGAAAGTGAATTGATGAAAGGAAAAGAAGAATCCAAAGGAACAATATTGTGAGCATGAGAATCCACCACCTCTACTTGCTCTATGGCTTCTCTCAACTCTGAAAATTCCATTCTTTTTCCTCTCTAGAATGCCAATTTTTCAACTTAGTTCAGCAAGCAGATGAAAGAAAAGTTGCTTGTAAAAATCTTATCTCAGTTTAGTGAACCTTTGACTTGAGGCGGTTTAAATCCCGAATCCTGCTTTGATTTCAGGCTGTTCAATTCTAGTTTCAGTCCAGATTATCCTTAAACAGATAACAATTCTAATAGTGCTCATAAAAATCCACATTAGTTTATTTTATACTAAAGTAGAAAGATTTTTTTAAGGAATTAAAATAGAAAGATTAAATTTTAAATTTAGCTTAATCCATACTTTAGTCCCTCAAGTATACTATTTTTCCAACTTTGGTCCTTAAAGTTTTTTAGCCCACTTTAGTCCCTAACATTTTTAGACATTCTTAGTTTAGTCCCTAACATTATCAAACATTCTCAATTTAGTCCTTTAGACATTAAAAAAAGATCAACTGGGATATCCTACCAATCATATGCTACCACGTGTCATATAATGACATAATTATGATGTCATCATCTAAACAAAACCTTAAAAATATTTTAATATGAGAAAAAAGAATTGCAAAAAATATAAAATATTACAAAAATTATTAAAATTATAAAATTAAAAAATATAAAAATTTACTAAAAATTTTCATTATTTAAATAATAAATATTTTTTATAATTTAAATAATAAGTAACATTATTTTTCATTGTTTAAATAATTAAAAAAAACTTATTCTAATTTCTAACTTAAAAAATATCTACAAATTATATATTCTAATTGATTGAATTATAAAGCAATCATCCTAGGTGTCTAAAAGACAACGATCTCATGTTTTAGTAAATGTGACTTATAAAATTTTAAAAATATTAAAATTTCTAATATTTTTTTAGAATTCTTAGTAATTTATTTTATATTTTTTGTAAATTTAAAAATATATATATTTCTATTTTTAAATTTTTTTTAAGATTTTTCGAATGATGACATCATCATATGTCACATGATAGTATATGATTGGTTGGATATTTTAATAGTTAATTTTAACTTCAAAAGATTAAACTGGAAACATATGATAATGTTATTAATAGAAGTGAGCTAAAAAAAACTTCAAAGACTAAAATGAAAAAATGATATACTTAAGGAATTAAAGTATACGTTAAGCATTTAAATTTTTAACATAATAAAATAACAAAAGCCTACTTCATATTACATTTGACATTTTGTCTTAACAAAATTAATTCAAAGAGAATGACAAATAATTTTGTTCATTTTTTTTGTTCTCTCCTCTGAGTAGAACTCTCCAAATGGGTTTATCGTGAGATTCCATTCTCCAAATTTAATTATTCTGATTTAATTTAGTGAGGTCTATAGATAAATTAAATTAAACCGTTTAATTGAGTAAAATGATAATCGAAAAATAAAATTCAACTAATTAAAAAATTGATAGGTTTAAATCCCTAATACGATTGCTGACATGAATATTAATCAATTACTTTGCGTTTTTTTATTATTAAGTTTGTAAGTTTGGTATTGCATTTTAGTTTGTAGGTTATAAATATATATTAACAAATAAATATAAAAACTAGATTTTATTAAAAGTGAAACAAAATAGTAACCAGATTTTAAATACTTGAAGATTAAAAAATAAAACATATTGAAAATAAATTTGAATGGATAAAATGATTTAAAGGGCAAAATACGAAAAAGGGGAAAATTAAAATAAAAAAACATATTAAAAATGAATTTGAAAGGATAGGAATTGATTTAAAAAATTAGATTGGCAATTTTATTAAAAAAAAATTTAAAAAGGGAATTTGAAATAGTCAAATTAAAACAAATTTTAGAAAAGGGGTTAAATGGGAAATTTCCACATTTTTGCAAAATAATTTCATGACAGTGGTCAAAGGATTGATTTCAAAAACGTATATAATTAACCTTCTAAATTAAAAAAACAATTAAAGCACGAAAAGGGGAAAATTAAAATCATCGAGGAGTTGCGAGGATTTAAAAGGTAATTACCCCTTTTATTCCAAAAAAAAAAACAATTGTCAAAATGACAACATTTCGAAACTATTGAAATTAATGTGAAATGACATCGTATGCTACATTACAAATATAAATTAGGGATTACTTTGAAAGATCGAAACAAAGGCCAGGATTGCGGAAATAAATCCGCCCAAAAGTGAAAACACGCGGACCCTAAACAGGTCCGCAACGGATCAAATTGAGTGTCGTAAAACGGCGCCTATAGCCACTAAAATCCCAAGCAAAACGGTTGCGTTTTGGCAGACTTATAAAAGGGCAAACTTTCTAAAAAATCATTTGTTATTTGTTTTCTAAAAAAAAATCTTTTCTCTCTGATTTTCTCTGTGTCTCTCATCCCCACGCCCTCACGCCAATCTTGGTCCGTTGCTGCCCGTCGTCATTGCTCCGTCACGTCCGATTGTCCTCCGGTGTACTCCGACGTCGTCCGTCGCCTCTGATCGTCAGCGAACGTCGTAGGTATGTAAAATCGACTCCGCTTTTTACTTTTATTACTTTAAAAAAATCCGGGTTTAGATCATACTTGATCTAACCTAGATCTAGAGAAATACGAAAGGTTTTAACACTTTTTTACAAAATTTCAGATCGAAACCAACTTGTTTTTCTCTTGACTTTTCTTTATATTTTTTAATCTGTTTTCATATTTTTTTTTAAAAAAAATTCATATACTTTTATAGATTCGAGCGTTGAAATCCCTCTCGAACATAGATAAGTTCGAAGAGATTCCGTTCACGGTGATGGAGGCGATGGTTCGAAATAGGGTATGAACCCTAAACTTTTCTTTTGTATTATATCTTTATGTATTTAAATATTTGTTTATAAACAAAATAAAATAGTACAAAAAGGGTAATATATATGTGAAAGACAGATAAATGTATATAACATGCATTCAAACCATATACCTTGCCAACGTAAATGATTCTTGACTGGCTTTGATTTTGAATCTCTTGCTATTTTATATCTACTTTTCTGATATTAATTGTGCATTTGTAAAAAATACAAAGAAGAAAATCGGGCTTTTATAGCCATTGTTACAATCATTGCTCTTTGTTTTCTTGCGTTTGTTTCTTCGTGCTTTTTGTCTCTGTTTGCTTCTCCTTGGTGCAGGTCCGACGGCGGTGGGAGAAGAAAATCCATTGGCGAGGTTGTGTCAGAGGCGTAGTAGTAGCCGAAAGGGTGCATTGATGGCCTCAAGAATTTGAAAGGGCGCATTAATGGCCTGGGAAGGGCTGAGCGGCACTGAAGATAGACGAAGGGGTGTGATGTGGAGAGGTGATTGGGGTGCTTCAAACCCTAACAGATTATGGTTTCAGCTTTTGTTATAATTGGGCTTGCTAGGCCAACTTGGTTTGGGTTTAGATCTGTTTAGGGTTTAGGTTTGGATCTGTTTATATTTTGGGTTTTTGTAATTAGACATTTAAATGTTTGTTTACTTTTTTTATTTTTTTGGATTTAGTTTGGGCCCGGTCAAAATTGGGTTCCAACAGCTGCCCCTCTTTGCTCGTTGTTGTGTAATAGGAACGGAGCAAATATCAAAAGGAGGCCCAATTTTGTCAGGTCTCATTTCTTCAACACTCTTTCTTCAACTGGCCCACCCTTCACTTTATTGGTTGTTCGATTTCACTGCATCCGCTTCTCTACAACTTTAGGAAAGTATGATTCAGTGTTGTGATCCCATTTTTCCTTAAAGCAATTTCAAAAAGACAAAATTTTCTACTATAACTTCGTTCAATTCACTTGCAACTTCAAGGAGATCAAGGTTTGTCATCGTAGCCTTTGATTCAATCCACTGACACTTCAGATGTTTTGTGGCGTCATCCTTTGATCTACTTCTCTGTATCTCATCAGAAAGATGACCGCTTTATTGCTTTAACCAACTTCTCTGTATCTCATCAAGAAGATGCGGTTTGAAGTTTCACTCACATTGAGCTTTGCTTCATTGATTTGGTCTACTTCTCTGTATCTCATCAGGAAGATGACCGCCTCTTTGTTTTAATCCACTTCTCTGTATCTCATCAGGAATACCAATTTGGATCTGCTCCTCTTGATTAGGGGTAAAAGATCGGAATGGTCTTCAATTTGCCCCTTTTAATTTAGGGGTAAAAGACTGGAATCTTCAATCTGCCCTTCTTTATTAACGGTAAAAGATTGGAATCTTTAATCTACCTCTCTTGAAATCTTCAATCTACCCCTCTTGATTAAGGGTAAAAGATTGGAATCTTCAATATACCCCTTTTGATTAGGAGTAAAAGATTGGATGATGGCTGTAATCTGCCCCTCTTGACTTAAGGGTAAAAGATTGGATGGTGGCTTTAATTTGCCCCTCTTGACTTAGGGGTAATAGATTGGAATGGCTTCAATCTGCCCCTCTTGACTTAGGGGTAAAAGATCGGTGTGTCTTCAGTCTTTCTAAGGTACCAAGTTTACCGTTGCAGCCTCAACCTTTCCCTTCATATCTTAATTGTACCAGATTCGCCGTTTCAGCCTCAATCCTTCCCATCACGTCTTCTAAGGTACCAGGTTCGTCATTGCGGCCAATCTTCATTTTTCCTCAGTTCATTTTTTCCATCTCACGGTAATGACACCCGTAGAATATGCTTTAATAGGCCTTTATGTAGGCCAGATTATTAGGATGTCATGATCAGGATGAGTCAAATGCTCCTAACTAAATGCTTGTGCATGAATACAAAAATGTCATCTTTGAGAAAGGATTTTGTTTTTGGTCCTGAGTCTACATTGTTCATCGTTTGTCTAAGTCCTATCGTTGATGTGTTATCATGTTCTTTTTTGGTATGGTATCCTTGACATGAAAATCAATGGGGGAATCACAATCTAAACTACTTGCTTGGGGGAACTTTCTAATCCTCAAGTGTGGTTCTTTCCAACTGGTGGTCCTATTTCAGGTCCCTGTACCTTTTAGGAATCTTCTAAAGTAATATACAAAATCTTCTTACATTAATCCATTATCTATTATTTTAATGCAACAAAGCTTGAACAAGGTCATAAAAGGGATGAAGCTGAATTTTATTGAAGACAAAGCTCGAATGAAAGAAATATAAAAAAAATAGCAAACTTTGCTAAGAAAATTATCAAACATAAGATGAACTAAGAGTGAAATTAGGTGCCCTAGATATCAGAGTATGGGCTTCGCTGAGCAAACTTGATGAGGGTCATTTTGAGTTTGACATGTGTCCATGAAACTTGTAGTACTTCGTCAATGCTTCAAGGTGTAAAGTTTCTTCACCTTGATACTTTTGAGAGAGAAGACCATTTCATGCCCTTTTCTTCAAAATTGAGCCGCCCTTTCAGATTTTCAACTCAAATTTCCTTAGGTTTCGAGATGCCCTTTTACGAGTTTTCACCTCAACCTCTCCTTTTTGTTTCTTTTTCTTTTTTCTTTTTGGGTGAAATCTTTTTTTTACCGAGTTTGAGTTCATGAGGCTGAGTAAGTCTTTGTCGTCCATCTCCATCAAAAATCAAAGTTTTTCTCAAAAGGTTTTTTTACCTCATGAGGCTTTTTCAAATTCAGTATCAATTTTCTTTGGGAAGTCTTTTGTAGGCAAGATCTTTTTTCAAAACCAAGGCTCCCCTGTAGATCAACTCTGCTTTATCCATTTTAACAAAATTTTGGAGGGAAAGAAATTCGACTCCAACAAGCGAGAATGCTTCTATTCCATAAATTATCGGGAAGGGTGTTACCCCAGCAAAGTTTTGATTAATGTTCAATAAGCGTAGAGAGTAAATGATAACTTCTCATGCCAATCCTTGTAGGTCTTTGCTATGCATCCTTTGATGTTCTTATTGGTCACCTCCAATGCTCCATTCATTTTTGGCGATATAGTGCTGAGTTGTGACATTTGTTCTTGAATTGGCTGTAGGCTCTTGCTATCGTGCTGTTGCTCAAATTCAAGTCATTGTTGGATATGATTCTTTTTTTTATTTTCTCTTTCATCACAAGTCAATCCTCATTCTTCGAAGTTTTGGGGAATTAGATTGTATTGTTATGACATCAGTTCCTAAAATATGACATGCTTTGATAAGACCATGCAAAGACCTTTGGATCCTCGAAACATCTTGCCTTGTTTCTGCAAAGACACATGCCTTAATTCTTATCTAAAATCACAGACTCTTTAAGGTGATATTCGTTCCCTGTCTTGCTCAAACATCTATAACGGAACGGGAGACAAGTTACGTCCTTGATCATTTTCAAAGTCTTAAAGTTTTTTTTGGACAACATGTCCTTCTCAAAAGGATCTAAGTCAGCAGGAGTATCGCTCATATCATTGATATCAAAGGACCTGTTAAAGGAACCAATAGAGATCCAAAGTAATAAATGAATTTTAAGAATGATTTGCACGGTATGAGTATGTATGAAAACATCTGTTAAACCAGACGAGAACAAATGAATATTAGGATGATTATTTGTAAGGTGTGGAAAGAATATTAGTCCAATTTATTTAAAATATTTGCCAAATGAGATTGAAAATGCATTGTTCTCATAAAAATAAAAGATAAGGATTGCATGCCCTATACAAAAGGGTCCTTATTGCTCTCGGGCTTAGAGCAATAGGTGTATTTAGAGTATTACTTCAAAGATGTCCCAAAAGCTATAGGGATTTCTTTTACAGTCTAATTACTCATAATACTTCCAAAAGCAAAAGAAAGAATTCATGATAGACTTTCACATCCACTCCTTTCTTCGGAAATAGCATTAACGCTTTCATTTTGCTTCTTGATTCGGATGATTGGGTAGTGGATTCTGTCTACGTTGGACCTTTCCGAGTGCTCAATCCTTACGACTCTCCTTTTGATGAGTCTTTTGATCAACTTCTTAAAAGTAAAGCAGTTCTCGATCAAATACTTAGTTATTCCCTCGTGAAACTCACATTGGGCGTTCGCATCATACCAACTTGAGAATGGAGGTAGGTTTGGGTTTACATGGAATGGAGATACGACATGTTCATCGTACAATTCTTGATAAAGTTCTTTGTACATCGTGGGAATTGGAGTGAACCGAATCCTTTCATTATTTGACCTATTTTCCTACCTCGGGGCTCCTCTGTGGTTAGTTGATATATCCCTAGATTGTGCCATTACTATCGACTTTGAGTAGTTTGTCCTACTGTATAGGCCTACGTCGTTTATCCCATTTTCATTTTTCCTGGGGGCTACTTTCTTGCCTCATTCTCCTGCATCGATCTTCCTACTCTTGATAGCATTTTCGATCATTTCCCCTGACATGACAATGTCAGAAAAGCTTTTAGTGGCACTCCCTAGCATGTGGTTGATGAATAGAGCCTTCAAGGTGTTGACAAATAACATTGTCGTTTCTTTTTCCAACAGAGATGATTGCACTTGTGTTACAATGTCCCTCCATCTCTGGGCATATTGCCGAAAGCTCTCACTTTCCTTCTTCTTCATATTCTGCAAGGTCAGCCTATCAAGCGTTTTGTCAGTTACATGACTGTACTGCTTCATAAATGCTTGTGTCAATTCCTTCCACGAACTGATTTCGGCACGACTTAGTTGATTGTACCATTTGGCAGCAGATCGTATCAAACTATTTTGGAAACAATGTATTAATAACTGGTCATTACTGACATGCCTAGTCATCTTCCTACAAAACATAGTAATGTTGGCCTCGAGGTAGCTGGTTCCATATATTTTTCAAATTCCGGAACCTTGAATTTGTGTGGGAGCACTAGGTCTGGGACCAAGTTTAACTCCTTGGCATCTATCCTGCAGAAGGAATCAACACCTTGTATGGCTTGGATTTTTTCTTCTAATGCTTTGTATTTCTCCTCCATTTGTCTAGAGAGATATATTCTTGCCATCTCATCGAAGTTAGGAACACCGACATTTACGATGTTTTCTCCTGGGTTGAACCCTGATCCTATCAGACAATTATTTGGTTTCGATGTACGAGTGGGATGTTGTTGTGTTCTTATTGTGACAGGAGCTCTCTGTGTGTGTATGCTTTAGGTGGGACTTGATTGTATGGGGGACTATAGCTTGGGGATTAATGGGATCCTCTTCTTCTTCCTCGAGATTTATTGCGGGACCTTTCTCTTTATCAACTCTCTCTCTTAGCATTTGGGCTAATTGATTGATCATATCTCTTTGATCTTTCACGTCTTGTTTTATACTTTCCATTTGACCTCGTAATTGCACATGCATTTGCTACTGCATGTCTCTTTGTGCTTGTTCAATCCTTTCAATCCTTTGATCCATGGCTTTCAATTTCGTGCAGGTGTAATAACGATGAGGGTTCTCAATGGTTTCGATATAACTATTTCAGGTTTAATTAATTAGGTGTATGTTTTTAGAATTTTAACGCATGCTAATAGATGTAATGTTTATTATGAATGCATGTATGCATAAGAGAGATATTGACTTATAGTTCGATTCTATTACAAAAACTTTTCTAGAAAACAAATTCCTTTACATAAAACAAACACGTATATAGTCGTCTTGTAGTGTTCAAAAGTCTTAATCTTCGTATGAAGTCATTCAAACTCACCCTGGTTCGTCTCTAAATTTTGGTCCACAATATTTGAAAGGTTGAGTGATCAATCACTTTTCGTTCTTGGGCCAAAGCTCGGTTGGTTCCACGATCTTTGTTTCTATCTTGCTCTTCTGGCATATCATCAGTTTTTCGTTCTCTATTTTCTTTGCTATGTAAGCCCGACCATATTGTCTTTTATCTTATCAAGGAATTTGTTTTCTTATGATCGGTTTTTCTATTTAGCAATTGAGCTTAGAACTACACCTCTCTTCATATGGGGATGTAATGCAAGCAAAAAAATAATCAAAAGCAAAAGAGAACACAAGTCAGTATGATAACAAAATTCAGAATAAAACAAGGAACCTGGGTTTGGAGAACTGCTAACAATTTGGTGTAATTCTATCCTAAGGTAGACACTTAAGGCTCATTATATGTGGTTTAGGTTCTAGAGTAGAGGTACCTAAACCAGCAAATTCCTCAATCCTCACCCATTATAGGTTCATATGGACGAGTTCAGTTTAGGGGGACACATTTCCCATATGTTTGCACGGAAGTGAAAACTTCACGAAGACATAGGTATGAATGTAATCCCGAAAGTGATTCACTACCCTGCATGGAGGTGAAAACCTCACGAAGGAGTAGTTTCTCACTTTCACTTAAAAGGTGTAGTAAGATGCAAATGAATGCGAATATACACTAGCAATAATATTATCACGATATCGCATAGAAAATGCAGATGATCGCAAATGAATTTAAACCGAGTTTTAATTTTCAACAAAAAGACCCAAGGAAAATAGACTTTCGACTTGACTCTCTTAAAAAACCCCAGTGGAGTCGCCAAGCTGTCGAAACGTTTTTGAAATGCGTCTCGACTTTTAATTTTTTAAATCGAAAATATGGGAGTCACCACCAATCATTTTATTTGGTGTGATTGGAGCACCTTAAAACATGCTTTGTTTTTAAAAAACAAATAGGTCTTCAAAATCCAAAAAATGAGTTCGAGAGTCGGTTACGTGTGAGGAAGGATTAGCACCCTCACATGCCCAAAATTGGTACCAAATCGATTTTAAAGGGATCTTTATTGTTCAAAATTTGTAAACTCGAGTTGAAATTAGAATATGATCCTTAAATGCATGATTGATAGGTTTAATATTATTCTTAAAAAATTGAACTTTGTAGGAAGGCTCGTCATTTTGAAAATCGAGAAAAGAAGTCGTGTCCAGTGAGTTAGGGCACGACACCTCAATTCTTCAAAAACAACGAGCAACCTTAAAAAAAAATTCTCGCATTTTATCATCTTGTAAAAAGGAAAAAGGGTATTCGATTATTTCGAATTGAAGAAAAACCGGACTTAGTAAATTAAGGTATGATTTTTCAAGTTACGAAATAATTAACATTGTTTTAATTTTGAAAATTTTATTTTGTCCAAACACAAACATTTATTATTTACATTTAAAAATGATGAATGAAATTACACAACATGTACATATAATAATAGAAGATGACATGACATAAATATATAATGACAAATACATGATGAACTAAAAGGGTGATGTATACGTACTTAATATACAAAACAAATGAAATATATATCAACAAATAAATATAAAAACTAGATTTTATTAAAATTGAAACAAAATAGTAACCAGATTTTAAATACTTGAAGATTAAAAAAATAAAACATATTGAAAATAAATTTGAATGGATAAAATGATTTAAAGGGCAAAATAAGAAAAAGGGGAAAATTAAAATTAAAAAAAAAACATATTAAAAATGAATTTGAAAGGATAGGAATTGATTTAAAAAAATTAGATTGGCAATTTTATTAAAAAAAATTTAAAAAGGGAATTTGAAATAGTCAATTTAAAACAAATTTTAGAAAATGGGCTAAATGGGAAATTTCCACATTTTTGCAAAACAATTTCATGACAGTGGTCAAAGGATTGATTTCAAAAACGTATAAAATTAACCTTCTAATTTGAAAAAACAAGTAAAGCACGAAAAGGGGATGTCAGAATGTTTATTTTTGTGGAAAAAACAAACAAGTCTCGAACAATATTTAAAAATCGAAAAATAAGTATGATAAAAAAGTGGGAGTTGCCACCAATATTTTTATATGGTGTGATTAGAACACCACAAAACGTTTAAAATCTGTTTGGAAAAATATTTTGGTCTTCAAAATCTAGAAAATAGGTTTGGGAGTCAATTACGCATGAGGAAGGGTTAGCACCCTCATACGCCCAAAATTAGTACCACATTGATCATTTTCGGGTCTTGGTTTGTTAAACATTTTAAAACTTGAGTAAAGCTTAAAATACAATCTTTTAAAAGACTTTGCATGATTTTCAAAAATACTATTTGAGGAAAATTGTTCGTATGTTTCGAATTTCTAGAAGAACTGGAAGTCGTGCTCAACACGTTAGGGCACTATGTTCTCAGATTTTTGAAACTGAAGGACATTTTGAAAAACTTTAAAGAGGATATTCGATTGTGTAAATTATACGAAAATCACAACCAACACGTTAGGGCATGGTTTTTCGAAGTTTTCACACGAAAGGATATTGTCTCGTTTTGTTTTAAAATCATTTGTGTGTATATATATATATCTTTTGAGAACTTGAAATTTCGTATTGAGTTTAAAATAAGATCCTCAGACACACGACTTAAAAGATTTGAAGAAAGGATGCCCGTTGTTTCGATTTTCACGGAGAATTGAACTCATGACCAACACGTTAGGGCACGATGTTCTCGGAATCTCGAAGCTAAAAGGAATTTAGAGAAAACTTGGAAAAGGATATTCAATTCGAGTGAATTATACAAAAAATCACACCCGACATGTTAGGGCATGATTTCCCGAAGTTTCCACACGAAAAGGACATTGCCTCGGTTTTAAAGGTTTATGAAAATAATTTTGAAAACAAATGTGTAATTTTAAATTTGAATGAGCAGTTAATAACGAAGATTAAATAATACGAAACAAAATAATTAAGTAGATAAATAAAACACAAAAATAAAAAATTAATAGAATATAAAATACGAAAGAATAATAAAATTCCATGTATGTATATTGAAGAAAGAAAGGAAAAACAAAACAAATGAGATTAAATGCAATTTTTGGGTACCCAAGGGTAAAATAGTAATTTTGGGAAGTTCGGGTTGAAAATGAAAATTTTAGACATTCGAGGATAAAATGGTAATTTTTTGAAATTTTAGGGTAAAAAAATGGAATTTTCAAACATTCGAGGGTAAAATGGTAATTTTTTGAAAGTTTCGAGTCAAAAATGAAATTTTTGGACGTTCGAAGGTAAAATGGTAATTTTTGGAAAATTCGAGGGTTAAAAAGGGAATTTGGGAAAGTTTGGGGGTTAAAATGTAATTTTTGAGAAATTTATGGTCAAATACGTAATTTTGGAAAGTTAAAGGGTAAAATTATAATTTTTGGAAGTTTAGGGGTCAAAATGTAATTTTTGGAAGTTCAAGGGTGAAAATGTAATTTTTGAGAAGTTTGAGGGTCAAAATATGATTTTTGGATAGTTTAGGGACCTTTTAGGCAATAAAACCAAAAAAAGGTGACACGTGGTAGCTTTACATGCATTTTAAAGTCAAAGGACTAATTTGGAAATAATTTAAAATTTCTAGGCCAATTTAGAATTAAAGCAAAACTTGATTTAGGGATGAAATTAAAACAAATCAGAATAAAAAGGACCAAATGCAAATAAACCAAAAATTGACACGTGGCAACCTCTTGGACTTTGAAAGAGGTTAAGGGATTAAATTGAAAAATAATGAAAATTATTGGGCAAATTTACAATTAATTAAAAATATGAAAAAGACCTGATTGGAAATTTAGAAAACAACGGAAGGACCAATTGCATAAATAGACCCTTTTTAAAAAACAAGCGGATCCTGAGCTTGGAGCGGGTCGAGTCGGGTCGAGCCATGGGTTATGAGCCAAACGGTGCCATTTTGGGCCTTAAGAGGTCAAATGAAACGTCGTCATTTTGGTCCTCTATATATATATTTCAAAACCCTTTTTTTTTCATTTTTCTTTCTCTTTTCTCCAAAAAATTTTCAAATTCTCTTTGCTCCCTCTCCTTTCCCCTCAAGCTCGACTGAACTCCGGCCAGTCGTCCGTCGCCCCTTTTTGCCACGCGTCGTCATGAGATGCTGTCAACCGTCGCCGTCCATAGCCGCCGGAAGGTGAAACGCTTCTTTTTTTGTACTCTTTTTTTTAAAACACATAGATCTAGGTTTGAAAACTTTAGATCTAAAGCATTGCTTTCGAAAAGTTTGCTTCTTTCATTTCCTTTCCGAAAAATCCAGATCTGGAATGAAAGATCCAGATCTAAAATGTTTTGAAAACTTTATTCTTTGTTAAAATTCCTTTTTTTATGCATTATTATTATTAACGTTCATTTTTGACATATACGTCTCGATCTGCTGGATTCGAGGCGATGAGAACGGCGATGCTTGGTGCTGCAACGTCGGCTGGGTCATGAAGGGATTCCGTTCACCGATCCGAGGTGGCCGATCGAAAACAGTAAGTCTTTTCGACTCTCTTTATATTTATTATTAATATTATTATCGTTATATTTATTATTATTATGACTATTAAAAATATTTAATATATATATTATTACATTTTTTTGAAACAAATAAAAAAATAATAAATGGGGACAATGAGGTGTTCAATGCATGCATGCATATTTGGAAACTAATTAGGTTAAAACTTTTAAATCATAAATGATGATAAATACGTTTTGAAAATACTTGGATAACTTAAGAGAATCTAACTTGAATTTATTTCTGTTGCTTGGAGTGGCTATTCGAGTACCCCTGCTTGCTATTAACTGCTCCTATTTTGATTTGCAAATGCTTCGAAAATCTATTTTCTTGTATTGATTTGTAATGTTAAAACAAAAACCAAGTTAGTAACCTTTACAACTGATACCAATTCTAGCTTTATAGTCATGTTTACAATGATTATAATCTGTTTCTTTCAATTTAATGTCTGTCTTTTCTTTCTTTTATAGTGTAGGGTCGGCTTGCAGTGGTGCTGGTGCAGAGGCAAGTTGCTGGTGCTGCTGGTGCTGTTGACGTGGCAGCCTCTGGTTGGCAGAGATGGAGGCAACAACAGCAACAATAGCAGATTAAGTTTTGACTTAGAATTTCTGATTTGGGCTATTTGGCCAAATTATAGATCTGTCCATGTTGAGAAATTGGGCCATTTGGACTGTAGTTTTGTAATTAGGCCCTGTTTTTATTTTGGGCTTGTACATGAACTTGATTTGTAACTGGACATTTATGTTTGTAATTGGACATTATGTAAATAAATTTAAACTTAAATTTATAATAAATTTAAATTTTAAGTAAATTTAAACTTAAAATAAATTTAAATTCTGTTGGGCCCGGATAAATTGGGCTTCAACAGGGGAAAATTAAAATCATCGAGGAGATACGAGGATTTAAAGTGTAATTACCCTTTTTATTCCTAAAAAACAATTGTCAAAATGACAACATTTTGAAACTATTGAAATTAGTTTCAAACGACATCGTATGCTACATTACAAATATAAATTAGGGATTAATTAGAAAGATCGAAACAAAGGCAAGGACTGCGGAAATAAATCCATCCAAAAGCAAAAACACACGGACCCTAAACGGGTCCGTAACGGGTCGGATCGAGTGTACTAAATCCCAAGCAAAATGGCTGTGTTTTGGCAGACTTATAAAAAGGCAAACTTTCTAAAAAATCTTTTGTCATTTGTTTTCTAAATTTTTTTCTCTCTGATTTTCTCTGTCTCTCATCCCCAGGCCCTTACGCCGATCTTGGTCCGTTGTTGCCCGTCGTTGTTGCTCTGTCGCGTTCGATCGTCCTCCGGTGTACTCCGACATCATCCGTCGTAAAATCGGCTCCCCTTTTTACTTTTATTACTTTAAAAAAAATCTGGATTTAGATCATACTTGATCTAACCCAGATCTGGAGAAATACGAAAGGTTTTAACAGTTTTTTACAAAATTTCAAATCAAACAAACTTGTTTTTCTCTTGACTTCTCTTTATATATTTTAATCTGTTTTCATATATATTTTTTAAAAATGCATATACTTTTATAGATTTGAGCGTTGGAGTCCCTCTCGAACATAGATAAGTTCGGAAAGACTCCGTTCACGGTGATGGAGGCGATGGTTCGAATTCGGGTATGAACCCTAAACTTCTCTTTTGTATTATATCTTTATGTATATAACATGCATTCAAACCATATACCTTGCCAACGTAGGTGATTCTTGACTTGCTTTGATTTTGAATCTCTTGCTATTTTATATTTACTTTTCTGATATTAATCGTGCATTCGTAAAAAATACAAAGAAGAAAATCGGGCTTTTATAGCTATTGTTACAATCATTGTTCTTTGTTTTTTTGCGTTTGTTTCTTCGTGCTTTTTGTCTCTGTTTGCTTCTCCTTGGTATAGGTCCGACGGCGGTGACAGAAGAACGTCCATTGGCAAGGTTGTGTCAGAGGCGTGGTGGTAGCCGAAAGGATGCATTGATGGCCTCGGGAATTTGAAAGGGCGCATTGATGGCCTCGGGAATTTGAAAGGGCGCATTGATGGCCTCGGGAATTTGAAAGGGCGCATTGATGGCCTGGGGAAGGGCTGAGCGGCGCTGAAGATAGACGAAAGGGCGTGATGTGGAGAGGCGGCTGGGGTGCTTCAAACCCTAACAAATTAGGATTTCAACTTTTGTTGTAATTGGGCTTTCTAGGCCGACTTGGTTTGGGTTTAGATCTATTTAGGGTTTAGGTTTGGATCTGTTTGTATTTTGAGTTTTTGTAATTGAACATTTAAATTGAATTTTAATTTAAATGTTTGTTTATTTTTTATTTTTTTGGATTTGGTTTGGGCCCGGTCAAAATTAGGTTCCAACACCTCCTTTCTTCAGTTAATTTAGATTGAAAAGCGACTTTCTTTAGAAATGGCTTTTAATTTAGATTGAAAGGCGACTTTCTTTAGAAATGGCTTTTAACTTTTTCTTCACGGTTAAACAGAATCAAAAGGTGACTTTTTTTTGAACGAGTATGGTGCTCATCAGAATTTCTTCAAGTTATTTGGTGACTTCTTTAAAGTATTTCGTAGAGAACTTGTGGATTTCTTGAAGTTGTGTATATCGAACGGCTTAGAGTGATTCTTTTTTATAGTGTCAATTACTTCAATAAAAGAATTCTTGTAGAATTTAATTGCTCCATTTAATCCAATCACATGAATAAAAGAGAGTTATTGTATAATTTAATTGCTCCATTTGATTGTTCTACAAGAATTTAAACTTGTTTATTTATTATTTATCTCTTATTAATTTACAATACATGGCAATGATTAAATAAAAATGTAATAAATATTTAAAAGAATTATTTCACGTATAGAATGAACTTGGATAGTGGTGAAGCGTGGTAGAGACTCAGGAGGGCCATGATACAATTTTAATTAGGGCTTTTATAGTTTATAAACTTTTAAATTAGTAATGATAAAATTGTACTTTGACCCTCTCAAAAATGATAAAAATTTGATTTAACCATTTAAAATTATAAAGATAAGATATAAATAATAAATAAAAGAAATTAAATTCCTGTAGAATAATCAAATAGAGTAGTTAAATTCTACAATAATTATCTTTTATTCATGTAGTTGGTATAGTAAAAAGAAAGTCACTCCAAACCATCTACACATACACAAGTTCGAGAAGCCCAAAAGATCTTTAAAGAAATCTTTGAAGAAGTCAAAGAACTTGAAGAAATTGTGACAAACACCTTACTTGTTTAGAAGAAAAGATGCTTTCCCATCCCATTCAATCGTGGAGAAGTAAAAAGTCATTTATTAAGAAAACTATCTTTTGATTCAAATCAACTAAAAAAAGAAGGTTCAAACTCGTTTCAAGAGCAAGCCAACATGACCCTTAAAATCAATGCATATCTATTCAAGATCAAGTTAGACAACCCTTAGATTGAAGCCAAATAGAAGAGAAGAGTCAAAGGAGTTTTTTTATATTCAAGAAAATTTCTAGGGATTCTAATTTTCTTTTCAAAGCTATCAATAAATTTGGCTATGAATTTTTAAGTCAACTTTCAACTCAAAATTTGTGTGTAAAATTGGGTTTATTAAATCTGAAAATTATCTAGAAAAGGACAAAAAAAAAATTCTAAGAATTTTTATAAAAAATTAGAAAAATACAAAAAATGGAAAATATATAAAATATATAGAAAATTTTCTAAAAATATAAGGCATTTTTATTAAAAATATAAAAATACTAAAAAATATGTCCATAATGAACTTAGACAATCATTCCGGACATGAAATAATTTTTTTAAATATGTCTTAACTTGATTTGAATTTTTTTCAACTTGAATCAAGTGAAATGAGATTTGAGTTGAGTTGAAAAAATTTGTTCGAGTTAAAAAACATATATATATATAAACTCTTTGAAAATAAAATAACAGAAAAGCCAAGATAATTAATATGAGAAACTTAATTTCAAAATTTACTTGTTTAAGACAATTAAATTTATTATTTTGAAATTTTTAAAAAATATATTTTAGCATTTTTATATATTTTAAAGATTTTTAGTAATCTTATTTTATTTTTTTTGAATTTTTATATTTAAAAGTTTTGGAAAATTTTTTTTTTATAAATATTTTAAAATTTTGAAGATTATTTTAAATTTTTGTAATTTTTTAAAAGCACTAATTTGCATATTTTTAAAATTATCAAGGACTCAAAGGATATTTATGTCGATTTGTTTTTCGAATTATTCAAGTTGTAAAATTCAACTCGACTCGAACTAAAAAAAACGAATAACTTGAATAACTCTATTTGATTAACTTGATATTCTAAAAAATGATTTTTTTCAAATTGAATCAAGTTTTGCTCGCTCCCACTTATATGTGGCCAAGTTTAAGGGGTAAAGTATACATCGGCTCTAAATAATATTATATGGTATTTTTTTTTTATATTATGTGGTAATATGATGTTAATATAGCCTAACACTAGTTTTTTCCTCTTGCAATGCATAAATTAATTGTATGTATTAATTAAAATATATTAAATTATTTTATATAAAATATAATAAAAAAATTTATACATAATATTTTATAAATAAAATATTTTAAAACTAATTAGAATAGTTATAATTATTAAATATTTTTATTATAAAAATAAAATAGTATTTTTTATAATTTATTAACATTGAAAATATTAAAGTGTTATTAAATATTTTAACATAACTTGAAATATCTTCTTAAATTTCTATCAAATCTTCATTTTCAACCGTAGAAACTTGGGTTGCAAAGCATACTAATGAAAAATAATTTTAAGAAAATAAATATTAAAATCAAAATAATTTTATAAACGTCAAGTGAGTAAAGCAATATAGTCAAATCCAAAATTACATTTCGAGTGATAAAAAGTTAAGTCTTATGATTTTTATAATATGACAGGAAAATGATTTGTTAAAATTTTGTAACCGCAATGTTAATGAAAATATTTTATTTACTAAACATGTTTTAATTCAATAAAATTATTTAATTTACAGAAATCTCTTACGTGCTATTGTCATGGGCTGTGTATGGAGTCCATAACCATGACACACTTGTGTGATCCATAATATTCAAAGGAGGTCATTTGGCCCTATTGGATTAGGCCATTACTTGGAGAGTTTGAAGGCCTATCTATAAAGTACGACAAATATGGAACATGACTTCAAAGATTGGCAATCTTAGATTTTATATGTAATCTTTAGAAGATATGGTTCTGTAATCTTAGAGATTTGATTTATAACTAGCTTTGAATCCTAGCTATTGATGTACTTTAATTTGTACCGTTGATTTTTTGGAGGCTCAACTATAAATAAAGGCTTCTGCCCCTCATTGTAAATAATTCATTGAGTAATAGAATTCTTGAAAGCATTCACTCAAAACTTTCTCTATTGTGTTTCTTGCTTTTTTGTGGCTTTGTTCTTGTTTTGTTCTTCATTCATCTTTGATTTGCTTTCACTTTTGTGTTAATGCTTTAGAGGAATTCTGTTAAATCCTCAATTGTTGAGAGTTAGGTTGACTTAGGCATTTTTTGAGTGAAGAAACTACCTAAGGTTGTACGGATTGCATGGCAAAAAATCTAAGTTCGTGATAGTTAGTATCCGAGCTAAGGTTCTGAAGGCACCGTTAGAAGATGTTGAAAGAAGTTATTGATCAAAGTAAGCCAATGGAGACCCGTGGGAGGGCTAGGAAAGCGAGTCGTTCAAGTGACATAATGTCGGCTTTGGAAGGACGGGTAGTCACTCTTGAGGAGTCCATGAGGTACATCAAGGAGAGGCTCGATGAAGTCGAGGATGGACTCCCCAATGGGTTGCAATCCATGAAGAAGCAGCTTAGAGAGTATGTGTGGGATTTTGTCGGTTCCGTTGAGAAGAAGCTAACTGGTAAGGATGAGACCATCGAGGCTATAGTGGCGGCCTTGAAAGGGGAGATTGCAGAGCTCAAGGGTGAACTCACAATCTACAAGGCTACTTTGGGCAATGAAGGGTTAACTGCTGTTGCACCCAAGTGCAGTGTGTATGTTCCCAAGCCGAAAGAGTTGAAGGGAACAAGGTCCGCAAGAGATGTGGACAATTTCCTGTGGGAAATGGAGCAATACTTTCGTGGCAAGGGCAACATGGATGATGCCACTAAGGTAAATACTGCTGCTATGTATTTTACTGACATTGCTTTGTTGTGGTGGCATCGTAGGTCCACATATGTGAGACATGGTGGGATCGAAATTAGGACTTGGGAGGATTTCAAAGTGAGTTTAAAGTACAATTCTACCCAGAGTATGCTAAGGACGAGGCTCGAGCAAAGTTGCATCGGCTTACACAACAAGGCACCGTGAGGGAGTATGTGAGAGAGTTCAGCGAACTCATGCTTTAGATCTTAAATATAAGTGAGAAAGAGGCGTTCTTTTCCTTTATGAATGGCTTGAAACCATGGGTGAAGCAAGAGTTTCAACGTTAAGGAGTTCAAGAGCTTACCAAGGCCATGACTGTAGCAGAATCGTTTGTCGAGCTTGGTGCAAAGAAAGACAAGTCTAAGTCTTCCAAGCCCAAATTCAAACCAAGAGACAATGGTGAGGGAGCAAAAGCAAGCCTACTGAGAATGGAAATGGGAAGAAGTCATGGAATAAGGGAAAGAATGGGCCTTTGAGTTGCTTCCATTGTGATGGTCCTCATATGATAAATGATTGTCCAAAGAAGGCTGCACTTTCTACCATGGAAGCAAAGAATGAGGCTGACAACGAGATCAAGAATATTGGTTCAATCCTGGGGTGTTTCGAAGACAAGACAAGTCATGGACTAATGTTTGTAGACATCAATGTGGTTGGCAGAAGATTGAAGGTGCTTTGTTGACATAGGTGTGTCAAATTTGTTCATTTCCAAAGAGATTGCACGTGATCTTGGGCTCAAAATTGAGAAGGAATAGGGTTGGATCAAAATGGTCAATACAAAAGTGTTGAGATAGAGGACGTGGCAAAAGGAGTTGAGATCCAACTTGACAAATGGACAGGTAAAGACTCTATTAAGGTAATACCACTTGATGACTTTGACATTGTGGTTGGATTAAGCTTTCTTTATAGGATTAGTAAGGGTATTTTTCCTTCTAGAAATTACATGGTGATTTCAAACCTAAACCATCAATGTATAGTGCAAATGGAAAGGAAAGCGGCACAAAAGGAAAATTACTATTGACGATCCAATTTGTCAAAAGAGTCTGTAGAGAGGAAGCCTTCTATTTAGCCATATTGAAAGCTGAGGAAGTCCTTGAGCCAGTTGATGAGATTCTGAATGAAGTAGGCCAGTTGTTGCAGTCTTTTAGGGATGTAATGTCTGCCGAGTTGCCCAAGAAGTTACCACTAAAGAGGGAGGTGGATCACAAGATTGAGTTAGTGCCCAACATGGAGTCGCCTTCAAGGGCCCCATATTGTATAACTCTATTAGAGTTAGAGGAGTTGTGGAAACAATTGAAGGAGCTTTTAGATGTTGGATTAATAAGGCCATCTAAATCTCCGTACGGTGCACCAGTGTTACTCCAAAAGAAGCATGATGAGACATTGAGGATGTGCATCGATTATCGGGCCTTGAATAAGATCACTGTGAATAATAGGTACTCAATTTCCCTCTTTGCAAATTTGTTTGATCAGCTTGGTAGTGCGAGATGGTTTACTTAGTTGGATTTTAGATTGGGGTACCATCAAGTTTGAATTTTCGAGGGGGAAGAGCCGGAGACTGCTTATGTGACACAAAATGGTTCGTATAAGTTTCTTGTTATGCCCTTTACTCACAAATACTCCAAAAACATTTTGCACCCTAATGAATAAGGTACTTCAACCTTTCCTCGATCGTTTTATGGTTGTTTACCTTGATGATATTATGGTGTATAGTAAGTTGCTCGAGGAGCATGTTGATCATTTGAGGGAGGTGTTTCAAACCTTGCGAGAAAATGAGCTTTATGTGAAATAGGAGATGTGCTCATTTTCCCAACGAGAGGTGTCATTTTTAGGCCACATTGTGGGAGGTGGCAAGATCCGGGTGGATGAAAGTAAGATTGGGTTATTGTTGAGTGGGAGACACCAACCAAGGTGACAAAGTTGCGGTCTTTCCTTGGGTTGGTGAACTATTATCAATGCTTCATTGAAGGCTACTAAAAAATTACTGCACTCTAAACAGATTTGTTGAAGAAGGGGAAGGTATGAGATTAGGATCCTGAATGTAAGAAGGATTTTGACCAAGTGAAGCAAGTGATAACGAGGGAGTCCGTACTTGCCTTTTCGAATTATTCGAAGCTTATGAGGTACGTACAGATGCAGCAGATTATGTCATTGGGGGAGTACTGATGCAAGATGGGCATCTAGTTGCTTTCGAGAGTCTAAAGCTTAATGATACAGAGCGGAGATATACGACCCAAGAAAAGGAGATGACCATTGTGGTGCATTGCTTGTGCACATTGATACATTATTTACTGGGTTTTAGGTTCGTGGTCTTTACTGAGAATGTGACAAATAATTATTTTCTAAAATAGAAAAAGTTATCTCTCAAACAGGTTATTGGCAAATTTTTCGAGCGGAGTTTGATTTCAATATGGAGTATAAGCTTGGGAAAGCCAACATAGTGGTTGATGCTTTTAGTTGAAAGATGGAGTTTGCGACAATCAACGATCCTTATAACTCCCTTTTGGAGCTCATTCGAGAAGGGTTGTCACATTATCCCATTGCCAAAAATCTGATTGAGCTAGCCAAAGAGGGGAAGACGAGAAGATTTTGGCTTAAGGAAGACTTATTGTTTACTCGGGGGCATCCCTTATATGTACCTAAATATGAGAGTTTACACAAGGAAGTCATGAAGGAGTGTCATGAGTCGAGATGGGTTAACCATCCAGATATGCACTACAAAATGGATCTTTTGGAGGATCGCTACTATTGGCCTCACATGAGTGATGATATGGAGACATATGTGAAAGATTGTCTAATATGCCAACAAGACAAGGTTGAGTTAAAGATTTCGAGTGGTTTGCTACAACCTTTGCCTATTTCGGAATGACTATGAGAGAGTGTATCCATGAATTTTATTGTTGGTTTGCCTAAATCTGATGGGTTTACAAGTATTCTTGTTGTGGTCGATCGGTTTTCGAAGTATGCAACATTCATTCCAACAACTAAGGTATGCCTTATCGAGGGGCAACTCGTTTGTTCCTTAGACATGTGGTGGAATATTGGGGAGTGCCACAGTCTATCATCAGTGATCGAGATGGGCAATTCTTGGACCGATTTTGGACGGAGTTGTTCAAGACTATGGACACAAACTTGAACTTTTCCATTAGCATGGATCTATAAACCGATGGGCAAATCGAATGAGTGAATGCGTTGTTAGAAACATATCTTCAACACTATGTAAGTGCCACACAAAGGGATTGACCAAAGTTGTTAGATGTGGCCCAATTTTCATACAAGTAGTAATGAAGTGGGGTCACAGATCAAAGTCCATTCGAGATAGTGATAGACCAACGACCACTTACACCCAATGTTGTTGTGACTTATTATACTAGATCAAATCTAGCAGCTTATCGATTTGCGAAGGATTGGCAAGAGAAAAATGACTTAGGCAGAGCTTGTCTACACAAGGCGAGCAAGTGGAACAAGAAGTGGGCGGATCAAAATTGAAGGGATATGCAATTTCAAGTTGGTGATTCAGTCCTTGCTAAACTACACTTGATTTTACGACATAATGACTTACATAAAGGGCTTGTGCGACGATATGAGGGACCCTTTCAAGTTTTGAAAAGGGTAGGCAATGTGGCCTACAAGCTTGAGTTATTGGCTAAGCTCAAAGCCTACCCAGTGTTTCATGTGAGTATGCTTAAGTCATTCCATGAGGATTACTAGGATCCAAATTAAGGCAAGTTCGAACTAGCGCTAATGGGGGTAAAGGTCTCTTATGATTGTGAAATTGAAAGCATCGAGGCAGACTGTGTGATGAGACAAAAGTAGCATCGTCCGAGGAATGAGTACCTAGTGCAATAGAAAGAACTTATTGACAGTTAAGCAAGTTGGGAATTTGTCGGGGTCTTGTGGCAATTCCAAATCAAGATAGACCAATTCCATGCGGAGGATGTGATGAGGGCATCACTAAAACAAGTGAGGGAGACTGTCATGGGTTTTGTATGGGAGCCCATAACCATGAAACACTTGTGTGATCCATCATGTTCAAAGGAGGTCATTTGGCCCAATTGGACTAGCTCGTTGCTTGGAGAGATTGAATGCCCATCTACAGAGCATGCCAAAATGGAACGTGGTCTTCAAAGCTTGACAATCTTAGATTTGATATGTAATATCTTAGATTTGATATTTAATCTTTAGAAGATATGATTCTATAATCTTAGAGATTTGATTTGTAGATAGCTTTAAATCTTAGCCATTGATGTACTTTAATCTGTACCGTTGATTTTGGGGAGGCTCAACTATAAATAAAGGCCTCTCCCCCCTCATTGTAAATCTTTCATTGAGTAATAGAATTCTTGAGAGCATTCTCTCAAAACTTTCTCTCTTGTGTTCTTTCTTTTTTGTGACTTTGTTCTTATTTTGTTCTTCGTTCATTTTTTATTTGCTTCCGCTTTTGTGTTGGTGCTTTATAGGAATTCTGTTGAATCCTTAATTATTGGGAGTTAGGTTGACTTAGGCATTTTTGGAGCGAAGAAACTTCCTAAAGCCGCACAGATTGCGTGGCGAAAAATCTAAGTTTGTGACACTATAACATATTTTAAAATGTTAGGGTAAACTACATAAATACTCATCTAATTATTAAAAGCTTTTATTTTAGGCATTAAAAAAACTTAAGTGGATTTTTTTTCCCCTAAAATTATGATTTCCACCTAATTTATGTAATTTCCAAACAACCTAATGCATTCAAAAAAGCCACCTTTAAGATTCCTTCTTCAATTGGTGTTGATGATCAATTAGGAGCTTGAGATTCTCATCTTCCCTAAAATTCTGAAGGAACAAAGCAACTATTGCTGGCTACACTTCCATTCTAATTTTCTATTGTGGTCCAAAGCCAAACCTTCCCCATTTGAGCAAAATTACATAATAAAGGACCTTAAAAATTGAGGACATTTGCATTGCTTTTGCCCTTTTTCTCTGATGTATTAGTGATAAAACAATGAAGACAAGATATTGAGAGGAAAAAATGAAAGAAAGCAAATAGTGCGATAACAACAAAAAGAAGATGAAGAGATTAAGAAGCTTTGGGTTGAAGAAACACAAAAGATTGTCATCAGAGAATGAAAGCCCATCATCAGAGGCAAATTTAGGGCTGGTAGGGGCCCTACCCCCTTAAAATGGAAAATTTCCTTTTAGGGCCCTTAAAATTTTAAATTTGTAATGGTAAAATTAAATTTTAACCCCCCAAAATGATAAAAAATTGATTTAATTCTCTAAAAATTATAAAGATATAAACTATTAAAATGGTAAAATTATATTTTTACTATCGTAAAAGAATACAATTTAATTTCGGTCCCCTAAAAAATTTTCTGACTTCACCCCTACCCACCATGGAGAGGATAAGTAAGAATGGCGGAAGAGAAGGTGTCGAAGAGCATAGTGGTAATGAAGAAATAGAAAGATTCATATGAAGACTTCAAGAGGTTGATGTTAGAAATGATAATGGAGAAACAAAGCTTCACCCCTAAGCCCATTCACTCTATAACTTTTTCGTCACTGAAACAAAGAAATAATTGTTTGCTACCCAACATTGAACTGCTTAGTTCAACAATTGGCTTAGGGTTAAGTTGCAATGGAGTTTTTGCCCACTGACATGGAAATAAAATTATTAGCTGAAATTTTTAAAAAATATTATAATTTAGAAAAAAAAATTCACTTGTGTTTTTCGTCTTCAATTTTGTATTTTCCCTATGTAATTTTAACAGGAATGCTTAAAATGATCAAATTATATAATTGGGTGTTTAAATTGCAAATTTTTTAATTTGAGTGTCAAAAATGAAAATTTTGAATAGTTAGGTGATTATCTATGAAATTTACCCAAAATGTTATCACTTTCTTATAACCAAACAAAAACAATTAACATATTAAAGGGATCGGAATTGAAAATAAATAAAAAATAATTAAGGATGTAATTATAAGTGTGCATAAATTAATAAATGTTAATGACCATTACACCACAAAAATTAGTATTAAAAATAAACTTACAATAAATAAATTTATTAACCATTGGGATCCACAACATTACAATTTACCGTAGTCAAAATGCTAAAATGTATCTAAAAAAAAGCATGACACTTTTTTTTTAAATATTTCAATATATTATTATAGATAATATACTAATTTTCTTATATATGTAATGCACATATTTATTGGGGTGAGCATACGATCGAATCGAATCGAATAAAAGGAAAAAATTTCGAGTTAATTGAGTTGACAAATCTTATTTTATCATCCTAATTCGATTTTAAATTTTCTTGAATCGAGTCGAGTTAAATTTAAAAAATGACTTTGGATCCTTGTAACCACTATCATCCACCGTAATCAAATTTGTTATTAAATTTCATCACCTCATATTTTATTCATTTTATTTATTAATCTTTTATATACGAGTTAGTTTTTTTACTTGCTTAGTTACTTCAATTATCTTCTAATTCTTGTCACTATAATAAAAGTTATTTTAAATATAAAATGTAAAATTGATACCAACATAAAATTTTAACACGAATATTTTATGACATCATCAATAGTTCAATTTTAGTAGAAATTTATAAATATCCAATATGATTAAACAATTAAATAATATAAATAATGAAAAATGTGAAATTTAATTTAATAATATAAATAGTAGATATAAATAAAATTATTATTTTATCATAGATATAAATAAAATTATTAATGTTTAGGGTTTTTTGGATGATTTTGATTTTTTATTTGGGGGATAAAGGGTGAGAAATAAAAGTTTGGGGAAAATAAAAAGTTTTGGGGGGTTTTAGGGAGTAAAATTTTGGGGAAAATTAATGGGGAGTGAAATTTTAGAAGAAAAATATTGAAAAAATAATTTCAGGGGGGGAGAATGGGTTTGGGGTAGATAAGGGGTGGGATGGGAGTAAAAATTTTGGGGTCAAGTAAAAATGTTTGGAGGTTTGTGGTAAAAATATAAAATATTATAGTTTGATATTTGGTTTATTTGAATTATTTGAGTTATTCGAATTCAAAAACTCAACTCGATTTAAACTCGGGATTCCAAAAAAAATTTGAATTGACTCGAATAACTTGAATAACTCGATTCGTTTATCTTGAAATTTAGAATTTTTTTCGATTTTTTTGAGTCGAATCGAGTTTTGCTCACCCCTACATATTTTATATATTAATTTGAATATAATATATTTTTAATATTTTGAATATACTATATTATAACAATTTGCTGCAGATCGTCCTTTGGGACTGTTGGTAATGCAAAGTTGTTGAGATTTAGTGAGGGTGATTATAGATTTTGTGGAGATGTGGTTATGAGTTTTTACTAAATTGTCCTACCTTTTTGTCATATTTCCCTTCTGTTGCTAGTATAAATAGAGGACTAGTTTCCTCATTTTATACATTGAACAAAAACAAAACAACTCTCTTTGAAAATTTTCTCTCCTCCACTTTCTGTATGTTTTCTTCATAAACTAGTCATTTTTGTTCCCTAATCACTTTAGAGAAAATTTTGTCTAGGAGTTTGGATTTTAAGCGGGACCGACAATGACCCCTCCAAACTTTCTTGGGAATTCTTCCTATTGTGATTTCCCGAGAAGGGCAACACCAATTGTGTTCCATCTTCCGTATTCGGGTGTACGAATATCGAAGGACTGTGTTAACCTTAGGAGACGATGTCCACTACACGATTACACCGATCAGGAGAATTCATTTCTAAGGAAGTGGATTTACCACGACATAGTAATTTCTGACTTCATATTTAATTATTTATTTTTCTAGTCATTGTTAACAAATTTGTTTTGTAGTAAATTATATTTCCAACAATTTAGAAATGAATTACTGCTTAAACATGTCTATCTTGATCAACAAATTCATCCCTGATCTATCCAAGCTCAAATCTCTTGATGGGACTAATTATCGTCGTTGGTCTCAGAGGATGGTCATCTTCTCCGAACAACTTGAAGGTGACTTTGTCCTTTTCAATCCACCTGCCACCGAGAAACCCGGAGATGCTACCATTGCCTCTGAAGAACCAGATGCAGTTGCTTCGAAAGATAACAAAATGATAAGAGGTCACATGTTAAGTCATGTGGCTAACAACATATTTGACTTGTTTGTCAAAAATAAATTTTCCAAATTCATCTGGGATACTTTGGAGAAATACTATGGAACCGATGATGCTGGAGTTAAGAAATATTTTGTTGTTGAATGGCTTAAGTTCCATATGACCGATGATAAGCTGATTATGGATCAAGTCCATATCAACGAGAAGCTAGTTTTCGATCTCCTGGCAAAAGGAATGAATGTGTGTGAGATTCTCTAAGCAAATATCTTGATTGAGAAGCTATTGAAATCTTGGTCTGATTATCGAAATCTCCTTAAAGCACAAAAAAGGGACATCCCTTTGGAAGAACTAATAATCAATATGAAAATTAAGGAAGTCAATCGTCTCAAAGATAAGGCTCTAGTTACCTTAAGTCAATTCCTTTTGAAAGCTAACTTTGTCGAATCTGGTTCTAGTTCTAAATTCAGCAAGAATAAAGATGCTGGAAGGTTTAAGAAGACAATAAAATTCTAGAATAAGAAGGCTATCACTTTCAAGAAATATGGGAAAAACAACAAACCCAACAACTACATGAAGTGCAAAGTGTGTGGCAAAGACGGACACAAAGCCTATTAATGCTACCAACGTTTCGACCGCTAGAATGAAAACAAACCACAAGCACATGTGGTCAAAAATCTAGATGATGTTATAGTTGCTGTGGTTTCTGAAGTAAACCTGGTAAAAAATAACACCGAGTGGATTGTAGACACATGTGCCTCCAAACATTTCTACGCCATAAGAGAAATGTTCACTGAATTTGAAAAGGTAACTAAAGGTGAGCAAGTCTACATGGGCAATTCAACCACTTCGAAAATACTCGGTAAAGGAAAAAATTTACTCAAACTCACTTCTGGTAAAACTTTGGCATTGAATAAAATATTGTATGTACCTGCCATTCGCAAAAATTTGATTAGTGGTGGTCTATTGAATAAGGCAGACAATAAACTAGTTTTTGAATCCAATAAACTTGTACTTTCCTATAACAGGGATTATGTAGGGAAAGGTTATATATGTGGGGGCTTATTTGTGATTGAGACTATGTTTAATAATAAGTCATCCCTTCTGCTTATATTGTTGAATCGTTAGATATGTGACATGTTAGATTAGGACATGTGAATATACATTCTTTGAAGAAGCTTGTAAAAATGAATCTATTGCCTAATCTAGATATAATAGCCTCAATAAGTGTGAAATCTATGTTGAAGCCAAGCATGCTAGACCTTTTTTAAGTTCTATCACTGATAGAAAAACTAAACTTTTGGAATTAGTTCATACTAATCTAGCAGACTTTAGAAACACAAAAAGTAAAAATGGGAAACGCTACTATATTACCTTTGTAGATGACTACTCTAGGTATACAAAGATCTAACTTTTAAGAACAAAAGATGAAGCTAAATAAATGTTTCCCCTTTATAAAGCAAAAGTAAAAAACCAACTTGATAGAAATATAAAACGTCTTAGATTTGATAGAGGGGAAGAATATGGCTCTAACTTCCTTAAAGAGGTTTGTGAGAAAGACAGAATTATACATGAATTTTTTGCCCCCTATTTTCCACAATAAAATGGTATAACTGAAAGGAAAAATAGAACTCTAAAAGAAATGATGAATGCTTTACTATTTAGTTCTGGTTTACCTGATCACATGTGGGGGGAGACCGTACTTTTTGTGAATCACATCCTTAATAGAGTGCCTCATAAAAAAATAGACTGTACCCCATACGAATTGTGGAAAGGTTATACCCCTAATCTAAAATACTTGAAAGTGTGTGGGTGTCTGGCAAAAGTAGGCATACTTGTTTTTAAATAGAACACTATTGGGTCTAAAGCTATTGATGTCGTTTTTGTTGGTTATGCTCTAAACAGTGTCGCATATAGATTTATGTGTTTGCATAATTCTTCCATATGTGAATCTAGAGATGCTGTTTTATTTGAAAGTATTTTTCCTATAAAGAAGTCGGTTGCAAATCTTGAGACATAATTAGATGAACATGTTTTTTCCTTCTAGTACACATAATAGAGATATTCTTAATAATGATGTGGAACCTAGAAGAAGTAAAAAAGACAAAGGAATGCCACTAGTTTCGGACCTGATTTTCTTACTTCTTTCATAACTGAAGTTAATGATTTAGACTTAATAAATGATTCTATTGCTTACGTTTTTTGATAGATGAGGATAAAAAAACTTACGATGAAGCCATAAATTCAATAGATGCTAGTTTTTAGAGAGATGCTATTAATAATGAGCTTGAATTAATTAATTCTAATCACACTTGGGAATTAGTAGATTTGCTTAAAGGTTTTAACCTATTAATAATAAATGAGTTTTTCGAAAGAAACTTAGAACTGATGGGTCAATACAAAAGTACAAGGTAAGATTAGTGGTTAAAGGATTTACTCAGAAATTTGGAGTAGATTATTTTGATACATACTCTCCTGTGACTAAAATCTATACTATTCGTGTTTTGTTTGCTTTAGCTTCCATTCACAATCTGCTAGTACATCAGATGGATGTAAAGACAACTTTTTTGAATGGTGATTGGGATGAGAAAATCTACATGGAGCAACCTCCAGGATTTGTGACACCTGGTATGGAAGATAAAGTTTGCAGACTTAAAAAACCTCTGTACGGTCTCAAACAAGCTCCAAAAAAATGGTATGAGAAATTTCATAAAACAATTCTCAATTTTGGTTTTATATTTAATGGTTCAGATACATGTGTATATTCCAAAATGTTTGGATCTAATTGTGTCATCATAAGCTTATTTGTAGATGACATGTTAATTTTCAGTTCTAATATAGAGGCCATTAATAAAATCAACAATTTCTTATCTATCAAATTGGAAATGATTGATTTGGGAGAGGTAGATATAATCTTAGGAGTTAAAGTTACAAAATCAGAAAAGGGTTTTTCATTAAACCAATCTTACTATATAGAGAAAGTGTTAAAAAGGAGAACTCCTTATGATTCTAGCATATGACTGTTAAAAAATAGAGAGAATAATATTTCTCAATTAAAGTAAGCAAAGATTATTGAAAGTCTTATGTTATTGATGAAGTAACTCGACCAGACATTACTTACAGGGTTAGTAAACTAAGTAGGTATACCCATAATCCAAGCAATGAGCATTGAAATTCTTTAAAGCGTTTGCTTGAATACTTAAAGGTAATTTATCTTGAGAATTAGAATTTGTCGGTTACCCTGAAGTCCTTGAAGGCTATTGTGATGCAAATTGGGTAATTGATAATGATGAAGTAAGCTTTAGGTCGTACCAAAATCAACTATGAAAGGAAGAATTGACGGTTGGAACGTTTTTAGCCGCTATAACTAGCTTATGGTTTGGAGGAGAAAACTCATTTTCAAGGATCGATTCAGAATCGAAATTCAGCGAGTCTAAGGCTATGAATTTATATTACTGCTTACAAAGTTCAACTCTATTTCCTTATTTTATTTTCGATTAATATAATTGTCATTTGTTTCTGTTTCATGTTATTTACTTTCAAAACATTTTCATTTCACCCTTATTTATTTTTTTCAGCAAGCTTATCACGAGTCGTAGGCACGACTATTGTTGTGACAATAATTCTATTCACAAGAAAAGGTGAAATTAGATAAACAATCCTTGTGGATTCAACCTTACTGCTCTATACTGCTATTTAGTGTTATTTTAACGTAAGAATTTATATTTGGTGTCTTGACATGCATCAGAGGGAGATGCCATAGAGAGAAAGATGAAAACCAATCCCACCAAGCCAAATTTGATAAACCCCTATCAAGGTGCTCATGAATGTTATTAGCAGCAAAAGTCCCCCATTCCCATGTAAACCACGGCCCGTTAAACCCCAGATCATTCAAGCAGCATTTTGTCAAAACATTTCGAAAGTCCATCATTTGTCATTCATCCTAGAGTGTGCCGCCCTTCTTTTCAAAAGAGAAAAGGATCTCATTAAATTCTCCACACACTAACCAAGGCAAACTCTGATCATGACCTAGTGTTTATAAAATGGTCCAAGCCTCAAATCGAAAGCATAAATTTGGAGATCCATAAAACCTAGTAAATCTCCATTCCGACTCTCCCACTATCTCTCTAATAGCAACATCAATTTGAAATTGAGAAAAGCTATGCAGATTCACAGTTACATCAAGATGCCATCCCAAACTAAGGCCTCTGTGTGCCATAAGCCTCAACCTCAGTACCATGAACAAAACCATTCATACACCTCACTTTCTCCATACGAAGAAGATCCAATTTCATCTCCAAAAAGAAGACAACAAGGGGATTGTACAGTTTCAACATATACTGAAGCTTGCAAATAGCCCGTGGACTCCCTAACTCACAGACATTCCAGCACAAGAATTTAATGGTTGCCGGTTGGCTTGCCCCTTGGCGGCTATTGATAACATAGATGGACAAGCATTAGAATGCTATCAAATTCCTCTACCAATTTTGAACCCTTAGAAATGTGAACAGAGGAGCAAACAGTTCCTTGTCGTTTCTTCCCATCGAATCCCATTAGAGGACTATCCTCCAAATCATGTGGATAGGTACCAATCCCTTTCCCCGCACATCACATCTAGAACCAGTCACCGCTGTCCCTTTCAAGTTGATCCCAAGAATCGAGTTTAGGTGTCTTGGGAAAGAAGTCGAAGTAGAAATTGACTGATGGACCCCCCATTCCATGAGAAATGCCAATACAATAAGACTCACCAACAGACCCCTTTCGCAACTAGATGCTCTCACCAACTGCTACCCGTCTACCCATTGCTTGGAGCGAGATATCTCAACCCATATCAGAATAAAAAACCTCCCTCCTTAACCAAATAGGATAAAACCCATCGTCATGCCCCAAGCAACCATAGAAAAAGTAGATCAGGGTAAGCTTCTCGAATTGCCAATACAAGGAGACTCACCAACATACCCCTTTCGTAACTAGATGCTCTCCCCGACTGCAACCCGTCTACCCACTGCTTGGAGCGAGATATCTCAACCCATATCAAAATAAAAACCTTCCTCCTTAACCAAATAGGATATAACCCATTGTCATGCCCCAAGCAACCATAGAAAAAGCAGATCAAGATAAGCTTCTCGAATTGGAATTGGACGTAAATAGAATTCTTCGGGGAAAGTTGAATCTTCTTTCAACGCTTCAAAGGCAAGCTAATATCAAGGCGCACATGTATACCCAAATAGATAAGGAGACCAACATTCACCTATTTCACATCATAATCCACAAATTGCGCAACGAAATTTCCAAATTGACAAGCAACTGTCTCCGAAAAAAGCCCAGGCGCCAAATCGTAAACCTGCACCCAAAAGAAAGAATAAACCAGTGATACCAACATAAGATCCTCTGAATTCTTCAACAGTGAAAAACCAATAGATAACTGTTAAAAGTCCAAGACGCACTCTTCACAACCCGATCAATGTCAGCTTGGTTGAAGAAACGAAACAGAAACCGTTTCTCACTAAGATCCAAAATCTGTATCCCACCCAATGGATGCCATAAATTAGCCAAAATTGTTCGCATAGCGGGAAAATGCACCACACTAGTAGTTGCAAAACAACCCACAAAATAGAACTTATAAAGTAATTCCAGGACAGACGAAACCCCTTATGTGGGGAGGACATTGTCCTCCTCCTCTGAAATTCGCAAATCAGCCAAATCAATGTCCATCAACAACAGAATGCACAACATTGTCACCCCAAAAAATTCGACGCAGAACAACCGCTAAGAAAACCAAACAAAACCAAAAACTAGAGAAAGAAAGTGCAGAAATTGATGTGACGCAAAATCGAAAGAGAGTATTGCAAAAAAGTGTGCCAAGAAGTAGACGAAAGTGTGTCAGAACGACATAATTTTTTCCTTCAAACCTATCATTTAATTTATTCAAATGTTTTTTTTAAACTTATGCTTTTATATATTGTTTTCCTTATAAAAAAAAATCTAAAAGTAGGAGTAAGAGGGATCGGAAGGATATATATACTTGAGACATGGTATTTATACATTTTTATGTTATAGTTTAATTGTAATTTTGGTTTACGTGACATTTATTAATGTTTGAGTTTAGCCATCCTATGGAATAATAAGACATTGTAACCCAAGATTGAGATGTGGAAAATTTAAGTGGGAGAAAATAGGTGTTGTAAACTTCTTCTTGTATGTGTTTAGGAAAGGAAATTCAAAAGAAAAATCCAAAAGATTGTGGAATATGATCGGCGACGGCAACCAGACAATGGCTTCATATTTTATACCACACACAGACCAAAACAATACGTTTTATATCCTACATTTGTATGTATACAAAACGTGTGATGCCATGAGAATATAATTATTCAATGATTTATGAATGATTTTTTGTCGGTTTTTCACCCAAATCCAATGCACTTCACATTTACAGATAATTCAAGACCTCAAAATTAGTTTATTTTTTATTGTTTTTGGCTTATACCAAGACTTTTTCTCTGTATGTTTCCGAATAACATACATTAATTAATCAATACTGATATTCACATGCAAAACATATTCTATTATTACAGAAAAGATAGTACGAAATTATGATTTTATTTAGACTAGTTTTTTTTACATTTTTTAGGCTCTAAGTAAAATAATAAAATGGGGTTTTAAGTTCTTGAAAAGTTAGAGAATAAATTTTGAGACCCCTTAAAAGTTGAAAAAAAAAGTTTTTAGCCTTTAAAATTTATTTTTTTTGGATTTCTTATAAATTGAAAAATAATATTTTGGACTTCTTTCAACTTTCACCTCTAAATAATTCCAAAGTCGAACCTGTCTCCGTCCCTTTTCAATAGAAACATAACAAATCAGATTTTTCTTTCGATTTTCAATTTTTTTTAGTTAAATTTAAATTTTTTCAAAAAAAAAAAATTGGAAATCAAGAATAATAATATGATTTATCATGTTACTATTGAAAAGAGATAGATCACGTATTTCAATATAGATTTCGATAGTTTTTGAAACTTGGCATATGAATGCATGCACCTCTTAACTTAATAAAGGAAATTCAAAGGAAAAACAAAGGGGTTATTGATGGAGGTTCAAGTTATCTTTGCCCTTTCCTTTTCCATTTTCTTCTTTAATGGTAAATAATTTCTCCTTCTTTTTCCTTCCATACTTAAATTTTGTTTGAATTTTCTGTTTTTAAAATTTTTATTTTTATTTCAGGGGCTCAATCATCTACATTCACGTTTAAAAACAACTGCCCTTACACAGTGTGGCCTGGAATTCTAACAGGTGAAGGTCCTCAATTATCCTCAACCGGTTTCGAGTTAGCCTCACAAGCTTCATTGAACTTAAACGTTCCACCGCCATGGTCTGGCTGTTTTTGGGGTCGAACTCATTGCGTCACTACTGACGGTAAGTTCCAATGCGCCACTGCCGACTGTGGTTCTGGTCAGATTACATGCAATGGCGATGGTGCAATCCCACCTGCATCTTTGATAGAGTTCACCTTGGCACCAAACGATGGAAAAGATTTTTATGATATTAGCCTCGTCGATGGCTTTAACTTGCCACTTTCAATCACCCCACATGGCATATCATTAGGTTGCAACACCACGAGTTGTGCTTCCGATGTCAACGCAGTTTGTCCCTCGGAATTGCAAGTTAAGGGATTGGGAGGAGGTGTTATCGCCTGCAAAAGCGCGTGTTTGGCGTTTAAGCAGCCGCAATATTGCTGCACCGGTGCTTATAATTCGCCGGCAACTTGCCATCCGACGAGATATTCAAAGATTTTTAAGAGCCAATGTCCTCAGGCTTATAGTTATGCTTATGATGATAAAACTAGTACGTTTACCTGCACTGGCGGAGCAAATTATCTTATAACTTTCTGTCCTTGAGTTTTTTTTTCCTTATTAGTTTCTAGTTCATCTTTCATAGGTTTTTTTATGAGCTTGTAATTGATCGATTGATTGTTTATATATAGCTCACACGCAATGCTATCAGGTTTGATAATAAAAGGATGCTACTTTCTAGATTATATAAAACAGTGAAGAGAGGTATTGCTTGGTCTCCTCCACATGGCTGCCTGAAAATGAACGTGGATAGCAGGTTAGGGGCAAGCCGGGTGTTGTTGAGTGTGGTGCATCCATATGAGCGATATCATGGGTTTTTTTTTTTCTCTGTTTAGAGTATATTTTCTTTTATTCTTTCTCATTCATACTAAAATAGTTTTTGAACAGAGTGTAAATGAACAGAACGTTTGATGAATTGTTCGTGAACCGTTCGTATAACGTTCGTTTATGTAAGTTTATTAAGCTAAATAAATGAGTATGAACAAAATTTTTATGTTCGTTTAATAAACGAACGGACACGAACAGAGAGCGTTCGGTTTGTCTATATTCACGAATAAATTCGTTTATAAGCTCGTTTATGAGTCGTTTATTTATTAATAATATTTTCTTAAAAATATAAAAATAATATTTGTGTGTATATATTTATTTATTGTTTGTTTGTTTACTATTCATTAACATTATTCGTGAACATGTTTGATTAAGTTAAATGAACATGTTCGTAAACATTAAACAAACGAACATGAATATACATAATTTTAAATAAACGAATATAAACAAAAAATTAAAATTCTTAACGAATACAAACTGAACACGAACAAATTTAAAAATAAACAAACGAAAATAATAAAAAAAATTATCTGTTCAACCTTACTTTTGAATGACAATAGTGAAATTACTTCACCGCATCGCTGCTTTTCATTTTCACTGTAACATTGATCTTTTGTTGGTAAAGACAGCTTCCAATGGAATGGTAAAAACAGCTTCCAATGGAAGGGTTATTTTTAAATTGGTAAAAAAAAGGCCATAACTAAAAAAATAAAAAAGTTAATTGAACTTTTATAAAAAAAATTGTACTCAATTGAGTTTTTATTGATTCAAAAAAATTAATTGATCTCTGTTAGCAAACCGTCAATTGATCAAATTGATAGTTAGAGTTAGTTTAGCAATGTATTTCAAGAGTGCTTTTAGACTAAAAAATGCTTTACTACAAAACATTTCTGTGCAAAATCTTTTAACATGGTTGACAGAAGCCACTAGAAGCTACCACATCACTAAAGAAATAAAAAAAAACTCAAAAATAAACTCTTTACAATATTTTTTCAAAAATTAATTTTTAAAAATAATTAAAATGTGCATATAAAATGAATATAAATAAATAATTGTTTATATTTATTTTGAACGAGTGCAAAATTTAAAATATTAAAATAAAAACATATAAAAAATTGAATATCAGGTTTGACTTTAGGTGTAAATTTTGGGTTTTGTATATTGGGCATGTAATTGGACCTTTTTAAATTTAAATAAATTTAAATTCAGAATTGTATTGGACATTTTAAAATTTAAATTTTTTTTCTTTGGTTTATTTTGGGTTTTGAGTTGGGCCCGAACAATTTGGGCTCCAACAGCTGCCCCTCTTTGCTCGTTGTTGTGTAACAGGAATAGAGTAAAGACTAAAAGGAAGCCCAATTTCGTCAGGTCTCGTTTCTTTGACGCTCTTCTTCAATTGACCCACCCTTCGCTTTATTAGTTGTTCCGCTTCTCTACCTCTTTGGTGTTGTGATTCCATCTTGCCTTAAGGCAATTTCAAAAAGACAAAAATTGCTACTATAACTTCACTTAATTCACTTGCAACTTCAAAGAGATTAAGGTTTGTCATCATAGTCTTTGATTCAATTTACTGACACTTTAGATGTTTGGTGTTGTGGCTTCATCTCTTGGTCTACTTGTTTGTATCTCATCAGGAAGACGAATTTGGTTAATTTCTCTGCATCTCATCAGGAAGATGATCACTTTATTGATTTGACCCACTTCTCTGTATCTCATCAGGAAGATAGGGTTTGGAAGTTTCACTCACATTTAGCTTCACTTCGTTGACTTGGTCTACTTCTTTGTATCTCATCAAGACGATGACCACTTCATTGATTTAATCCACTTCTATGTATCTCATCAGGAAGAAGGATTTGGTTCACTTCTCTACATCTCGTTAGGAAGATGACCACTTTATTGATTTGACCCACTTCTCTGTATCTCATCAAGAAGATGGGGTTTGGAAGTTCACTCACATTGAGCTTAACTTCGTTTAATTGGTCTACTTTTTTGTATCTCATCAGGAAGATGATCGCTTCATTGATTTAATCCCCTTCTCTATATCTCATCAAGAAGATGGATTTGGTTAACTTATCTGCATCTCGTCAGGAAGATGTCCACTTTATTGATTTGACCACTTCTCTATATCTCATCAGGAAGATGGGGTTTGAAAGTTTCATTCACATTGAGCTTCACTTCGTTGAATTAGTCTACTTTTCTGTATCTCATCAGGAAGATGATTGCTTCATTGATTTAATCCATTTCTCTGTATCTCATCAGAAAGACGGATTTGGTCTACTTCTCTATATCTCATTAGGAAGATGACCTCTTTATTGCTTTGACCCACTTCTCTGTATCTCATCAGGAAGATGGGGTTTCGAAGTTTCACTCGTATTGAGCTTTTCATCATTGTTTTGGTCTGCTTCTCTGTATCTCATCAGGAAGATTACCTTTTGAAGTTTCATTCTTCCCTATGATCAGGGTAAGAGATCGTGTGCTTCAATTTTCCCCATGATCGGGGTCAGGTATTGGTGTGTCTTCGATCCATCCTCTAATCAGGGTAAAAGATTAGATGCTTCAATCTTCCCCGAGGTCGGGGTAAGATATTGGTGCCTTCAATTATCGTAGCTTTAACCTACTCCTCTTCAACTTCAAGGTATAAGATTCGTCTTTGTGGTCTCAATCTTTCCCTTCATGCTCTAGGGTATTAGCTCTAATGTTTCCTTGGTTCATCGCGCCATTTTGCGGGGATGTGACTTGTAAAGTATGCTTCTATAGACCTCTATGTAGGCCCAGATTATTTAGGATACCATGATTAGAATGAATTAAATGCTCCTAACTAAATGAATGTGCATGATAAATGTCAGATTCTTTTATTATTATTATTTGGGGTGCGTTGTCCTGTCCTCTTCTAGGCTTAGCTTGAACTACTTGTTTTCAAGTTTTTTTTCCAATTATGGTCCTCTTTCAGGCTCTTGTACCATTTAGGAAATTCCAGACTAATGCTCATGGATCTTTGTATGATTCATATTATTAGTTCATTATCCGTTATTTTCAATGCAAGATGCTTGAACGAGATTATGAAAGAATAAGGTCGAAATTTGTTGAAGACATAATTCAAAAGAAAGGATCAAAAGATGACAAACATTAGTAAAAAATTACCAAGTATACAATAAAAGACAATTAGATGCCCCGAATATCGCAGGATGAGCTTCTCTAAGCCGACTTGCTGTGAATCACTCTGAGCCCAGATATGTGTCTACAAGACCTAGAGTGCCTTGTTGATGCTTCAAGCTGTAAAGTTTCTTCGTCTTGTTACATTTAAAGAAAACAATCATTTCTAACCCTTTGAGGGTTTTCAACTTAAAATCTCTTTTAGTTTTAAGACGCCATTTGCGGGTTTTCATCTCGATCCCTTTTTTATCGAGATGCCTTTTACGGGTTTTCATCTCAATCTTTTTTTAGGCGAACTATTTTTCACCGAGTCTAAATTGATGGGGTCGTGCAGATCCCCGCTGTCTATTTCTATTAGAATGAGAGCTCCTCTTGAGAAATCTTTCTTTACCACGTAAGACCCTTCCTAATTGGGCATCCATTTCCCTTGGAAGTCTTTATGTATGGGAAGTATCCTTTTCAGGACCAGATCTCCTTCGTGGAATTCTCTAGGGTGAACCTTTTTGTTATAAGCTCGCATCATTCTTTTTTGGTACATTTGACCATGGCAGATAGCTATTAGTCTTTTTTCTTCAATTAAATTTAATTGATCATATCTAGCCTAAATCCATTCTGCATCATCTAATTGTAACTCAGTCAAGACTCAGAGAGAAGGTATTTCAACCTCGATAGGTAAGAGTGAGAATGATGTTGCCATAGTAGAAGTTTTGATTGAAGTTCTGTAAGCAAAGAGGGCAAATGGTAGTTTTTCGTGCCAATCTTTGTAGGTCTCAATCATTTTTACAATGATCTTCTTGATGTTTTTATTAGCTGCCTCAACAGTCCCATTCATTTTTTGGCGATAGGGAGATGAATTGTGATGCTTGATTTTGAATTGCTCGTAAACTTTCGCTATTGTGCTATTGTTCAAATTCAAGGCATTGTCGGAAATGATCCTTTCTAGCATCCTATATCGGTAAATGATCTTCTTTTTCAAGAACTTACTAACTGTAGACTTCGTGACGTTGGCGTAAGAAGCAACTTCTGCCCATTTGGTGAAGTAGTCGATAACCACGAAGATAAATTTATGACCATTAAAAGCCTTTAGAGAAATTGGTCAAATGACATCCATGCCCCACATAGAGAAAGGCCAAGGAAAAGTCATGACATGAAGGTGTGATGGAGGTACATGAATCTTATCTCCATAGATTTGACACTTATGGCACCTATTAGCATAATTGATACAATCCCCTTCCATGGTGGACCAGTAATACCCAAATCTCATTATCTGCCTGACCATTTGTGAAACCATTAGTGTGTGTTCCACAAATGCCTTCGTGAACTTCTTCTAAGATATTTTTAGCTTCGATTACATCGACACATCTTAGCAACACCTGATCCTTTCTTCTTTTGTACAAGATTTTACTGTCTAGGACATATTCATTTGTCAGCCTCCTCGATGTCCTTTTTTCATTTTCAGAAGCTTTGCTCAGGATACTTGCGATCTCTTACATACTAGAGAATATCTTGGTACCACGGGCTATCATCCATTTCTTCTTCTTCGTCTTCAATATCATAACAGTGAGCCGGAGCTTCATAAATGCTCATTTGAATGAGTTTCATATCTTCTAGTCTATTTACTTTAATTATCGAGGCCAAAGTGGCAAGAGCATCAACCATCTGATTTTCTTCTCGTGGGAGATAATGGAATGTGACATCATTATACTCCTCGGTTAACTCGAGAACTAACTTTCAGTAATAAATTAGCTTGGAATGTCTTGTTTCCCATTCTCTTTTGAGTTGATAGATTATTAGTGCAGAGTCTCCATATACCTCCAAAACTTTGATCTCTAGTTCTATAGTTGCATGGATTCTCATGATACATGCTTCATATTCTACCATGTTATTTGTGCAATCAAAATCAAGTTTACTGGTGAAAGGATAGTGGTCTCCTTCTGGTGATACCAAGACTACCCTAACTCCATTATCTATGGTATTTGAAGCTCCATCAAAATTTAATCTCCAAGGATGTTCTACTTTGGTTCCCTCTTCAGTGGGGTAACATACATTAAATCCTCGTTTGGGAAGTTGAAGTTCATTAGCTCATAGTCCTCTAAAGCTCTGCTAGCTTGGAAGTCTGCTATCGCACTTCCTTTTACTGCCTTTTGATTGACATAGACTATGTCGAACTCAGACGTTAAGATTTACCACCTAGCCAACCTTCCATTCAGTGCGTCTAATTCCATCATATATTTTAGAGGATCTAGTTTTGAGATTAACCAAGTTATGTGGTACAACATGTATTGTCTTAATCTTCGCGTGGTCCAAACTAGAGCGCAACATAATTTTTCATTTAGCGAGTATCGAATCTCACAATCGGTGAATTTCTTGCTAAGATAATATATCGTCTTTTCCTTCTTTCCAAACTCATCGTGTTGGCCTAGTACACATCCCATAAAATTTTCAAAGACCGCCAAGTATAAGATTAACTATTTATTAGGAATTGGAGGCACCAAGACGGGAGCATTAGATAAGTAATCCTTGACCTTATCAAATGTTTCCTGGCATTCATCATCCCATACACTTGGGTTATGCTTCCTAAGCAAATGGAAGATGAGATCACATTTCTCAATCAGTTGTGAGATGAACCGAGCAATGTAATTTAATCTCCGTAAGAACCTTTAAACTTCTTTTTATGTACTAGGTGGTGGTAATTCCTGTATGGCTTTGACTTTATCTGGATCAATTTCAATCCCCTTTCTACTGACCATAAAGCCTAATAGCTTGCCCAAAGTGGCTCCGAAAGTGCACTTGGCTAGGTTTAACTTTAGTTGATACTTTCTTAGCCTCGCAAACAACTTTCTTAAGATCTTTACATGTTCTTCCTCTATTCGGGATTTTGCAATCATGTCATCGACATAAACTTCAATTTCTTTATACATCATGTCATGAAACAAAGTCACTATCGCTCTTTGATAGGTTGCCTCCGCATTTTTTAGTCCAAAAGACATCATCTTATAGCAAAATGTTCCTCACATTGTGACAAACGTGGTTTTTTCCATATCTTTAGGATCCATCCTTATCTGGTTATACCTAGAGAAACCATCCATGAATGAAAATAAGAAGTGACCTGCTGTATTATCTACTAAGAGTGTTGATGTGTGGCAATGAAAAATTATCCTTTGGGCTAGCTTTATTTAAATCCCGATAATCCACACATATACGCACTTTCCCATCTTTTTTAGGAATAGGGACTATGTTGGCTACCCATTATGAGTATTTAATTACTTGGAGAAACCCAACGTCGAATTATTTTCTGACCTCTTCTTTCATCTTTAATAATACATTTGGTCTCATCCTTCAGAGCTTTTGCTGAACAGGCTTGCATTATTCCTTTATGGGGAGTCTGTGTACCACAATGTCAATACTCAGGCCAAGCATGTCTTGGTAGGACCATTTAAAGACATCTTGGAACTCTTGAAGCAACTCGATAAGATCTTTTCTGGTTTCTATAGAGATGCTTGTCCCAATTTTCACTTCTTTTTTTTCATCTTTGTTCCCTTGGCTTATAACTTCCACCAGTTCGGAATTAGGCAAGATTTGTTTTTCTACTTGCTTCATCATCCTTAACAGATCAGGAGACAAATTACAATCTTGATCATCTTCAAAGTCTTGAAGTTCTTCTAAACACATATATTGCTTGAAATGAGGCTCTAAGTTAGAATTAGGGTTACTCATATTATTGATATTCAAAGACTTGTCAAGGGAGTGAAAAGAAAGGAGGTCCAAAGAACAAAATAAATTTACAAAAGAATGATTATATGGTATGATTATGAGTAAGAATGTATGTATTAAAAGAATGATCAATATTGTATATTGGATATGTACAAATGGTTTATTAAATTGGATAAGAATGAAAGAATAATTAGCGAAAGATTTGTCATGTAAGATAGAAGATGCATTTTCATTCAAAATAACTAGATAATGATCATGGGCCCTTTTACAAAAATATCCATATTGCTTTTGAGCCTAAAGCAATAGGTGTGTTCTGAGCATTACTTTGAAGAAATCTTAAAAGTTACAGGGAGTTCCTCTACAGTCCAATTATCGAGAGTGCTTCCAAGTGCCATGGACCGATTCCTGACAGATTCCCTTATTTTTTCTCATCAGATATAGTGTTGACGCCTAGATCCTTCATGATTCCTTCAGTCCTGATTATTACTTGCTTCTTTTCCATCCTTGTTTCTTGATTGATTACTCCTCCCGAGACAAATGTCTTAGATATGTGTGGGAAGAACATGGGTTCCCACGAAATTTCTCCTCTAGACAATCTTGTCCTCCTTCTTTCTTCCTTTCTTCCCAGCTTTTTCTTCTTTTGCTTTGCGTGTGGTTTATACCCCAAACCATAACGATCCCATTTTTCTATTAGCATTGGCACGCTGACTCTCCCTTGGAGGTATTTTCTTAGCCCCTTTCCAAGTAACTCCCCTTTTCTAACCATTAAACGCAGGCCCATCCTTGTAGTCGATGATAATTTAGGCACAGGGACCTTGCTTCCTTCGGTAATAAAAGTTGCATTGATGAATTCTAATGAGCGGAAGGAACATTCGACAGCCTCTTCATCTGTTTCAACATAAGGCGCGTCACTTGTTACAGATGCAATAAATTCCCCCTCAACGTTGATCGTGATTAACCGCCCCTTATTTATCAATTTCAGCTTCTGATGCAGCGAAGAAGGTACTGCTTCAGTTGAATGAATCCACGGTCTTCCCAACAAACAGTTATAGGTAGGCTCGATATCCATCACTAAAAAATCCATCTCGTATGTGTTCGGTCTAATCTGAAGAGGTATTTCGATCTTGCCCATTACTTTCCTCTCAATCCCATCGAATACTCTTACTATATTATTACATCCCTTCATGTGAGAGCTATCAATTGGTAATCTCTGTAGGGTAGCCAATGGTAGCACATTCAGAGTCGAACCCTTATCTATGAGTACTCCGGGTAATGTGTACCCTTTGCAATGAGAGGTAATGTGTAAGGCTTTTGTAGATCCTATTCCCCAGTTGTTATTTCATCATTATTGAAGAAAATAAAGTTATCGGCACTCACGTTATTGAGTAATTGATCCAGCTTACTGATAGAAATATCATTTGCTACGTATGTCTCATTTAGCACCTTCATTAGAGCGCTTCGAAGAGCTTAAGAGCAAGGCCAAAATTGATATCCGAGCAGACTGCTTGTGCAACTGTTCCACTACACTATATTCACTATGTCTCAAGAACTTCAAAAACTCTTTTCCCTCTTTCTCTGATACAAGCTCATTTTTGGGTGCTTCGGGATTGCTAATTTTTTCTTCCTCGGGCTCAACAATTACTATCTTCCCCTTGTTTATCTCTTTCTCCCTACTCACCGAGTCGTAACACTTTCCACTACGAGTAACAAGACTCACATCCTTTCTGAGTTCTTCCTCCCTTGGCATTGTTACGTTACAATTATAGTTCCACGAGATTATTTTACTATCTTTGTAAGAAAACGCCGCTGGCTTTTGTATGATGATGCGCGGTGTTATTTGCTCCTTTGTCGTGATGTTTGTGGGCTTAGAAATAGTTACCAGTGGGCGATTAATCCCATAGGCCTTTGTCACTCTCTCTTCGGAGGCTTAAACGTCCTTAACCTCCTCCCATTCCTCGAAATATTTCAACTCTCTATTATCCATTAGTGTTTGTACCAAAGCTTTGAATTCGGCACAGTCTTGAATCTTATGCCCTTCAATGGCATGAAATTCGCAGTAGTTGTGAATCTTTACTACTGTGTTTCCCCTTTCTCTCGCGACTAGTCCTGCCTTGACCATTTGATGCCATACCCACTTTAGCGGAGACCTGACTTTTTCGACATTCATTTTGATTTTCTGGCTTCCTTCCTCCGCCATTGCATTCATTCCTTGGTTCGGGTGATTAGGCAAGGGATTCCCAATTATGTTTTGTTTGTTGGTTCATTAAATCTCATGATTCCTTGCCGAATAAGTCCTCAACTCACATCTTGAAGGTAGGACAGTTCTCAATTGAATGCCCCTCTGCCCCTGCATGATATTCACATCGAAATGTTGCATCGTACCAAGCTAAAAATGGGGGCTTGTATGGTCTTACATGGTGTGGGGATACTACATGCTAGTCATATAGTCTTTGGAAAAGTTCTCCATATGACATAGAAATGGGAGTGTACTGAACTCTTTCCATATTCGGTCTCGAGCTCAACTATTGTTTTGGAGCATTTTGATAGTTGCTCATCGGGGCTTTAGGTTGTGCCGTCATGAATGGCTTTGTGTAGTTTGGCCTGTATACGCTTACGTTATTCACCTCATTGTCTTTCCTTCTGGGAACAAGCCTTTTGGTATTCTCCCCAACCTCTATCATACTGTTTTTAATTGCATTTTCAATCATTTTCCCTGACATGATCATGTCAGAGAAACTTTTGTTGGCATTTCCTAATAGATGGTTAAGATAGGGTTGCCTTGAGAGTATTAACAAACAACATCATTGTTTCTTTTTCTATCAATGGTGGCTGCACCTAACTTGCCACATCTCTCCACCTTTGTGCATATTATCTGAAACTCTCATTTGATCTCTTCTTCATAACTTAGAGTGTAATTCGGTCAGGAGCTATATCTATTACATGACCATATTATTTTAAAAAAGCCTACGCCAAATCTCTCCACGAATGAATCTTTGCTCGGCTTAGTTGGTTATACCAATTAACTGCCGACCCTGCGAGACTATCCTGAAAATAGTGAATGAGCAGTTGATTGTTATGAACATAACCTGCCATTTTTCTACAAAACATGGTAATGTGAGCTTTAGGACAACTTGTTCCATTATACTTCTCGAACTTTAGGACTTTGAACTTAGGAGGGAATACCAAATCTGGGATTAGGCTTAACTCTTTAGCGTCTATCCCGTAGAAGTTTTGAGTTCCTTGTATTGCCTCAATCTTTTCCTCTAATCGCTTATACTTTTCCTCCATTTGTCTAGGAAGATCGGCTCTCATCATCTAATAGAAATCAAGGACACCGAGATTCGTGACATTATCTTCAAGGTTAGATCCCGATCCTACTGGATAATTAACTGGCCTTGATGTACCAATGGTATGTTGTTGTGCCTTTATAGTAATAGTCACCTCCTGCGTTTGTGCCTCCTGTGGAGCTTAGTTATGAAGGGGTGTAAAACCTGGGGATGAATAGGATCTTCGTCTTCCTCGGTTAGGTTTATTGCAGGACCTTTTCCCTTGTCAGCCCCATTTTGCCTCATTTGGGCCAATTCATTCATCAAATTTCTTTGGACTTCCATGAACTGATCTTTCATCTCCTTATACATTCTTGTCATTTGTTCCTGTAACTGTTCTTGCACTTATTCTTGCATCTCTCTTTGGATTTGCTCTAGCCTCTGCTCCATGGTTTTGTTTTTTTTGCGAGTGTTATAATGGTGTGGATTTTCAATGATTAATGATATAACTGTTAAAGTTTTAATTAGTTAGAATTATCGTGCTAAAATATGTGAAGTTGAAATGTGAATGAATGCATGTATGCAATATAAGAAAATGTATTGACTTTGAATGCAATTCCATTAGAACAACTTCTCTAGAAGACAAACTTCTTTGCATAAAGCAAAATTACACAAATGACTTTGCCTTATTGCCTAAAGCTTTGATCTTCCTGAGAAGTCTGGCTAATTTCTGTCCCCGCCCTGATATCGATTCATATTGCATGCTTAAAATATAAACTTCAACAGCTAACTCTTGCATATGATTAGTAATTTCTCTCATTTGGGTCAGTGCTATTCCCATTACATAGTCTCTATGTTCAACATGTCTCTAAGCTTGTCGAAAGTGTCATTCATTAGTTTCTAGATTCCTTTCAAGGATCTTAATTCGAATCTCATTGTTGTGGAGTGAAACCTCGAGTTCATACACCTTTTTCCTTAATTCCTTACTCTCGGTCAGACTCGCTTTAAGTTCCAAGACGGAGTTCCGGTTGTGGTGTCTACGTAGTGACTCTTCTAACTCCATTATTCTAGCTTTTATCCCAGCTATTTAGGCTTTCAATTCAACTTTCTCGACTTGTTTTTCTAGTAGTTCTCCTTTCATGGCGTTCTCTCGAGCTTGACCGTCTTGGAATTTCCTTTACCATTGTTCTGCTTGATCTTTTTGCTTCTGAATTTCTTGCCGCCATTGTTCCAACGTCTTGCCTAATCCAACGGTTCTCTTGGACAAACAAAGCTTCTTATAAACCTTCTTCAAGTCTTCTAAGTTTTCTTCAGCTTTTTCTTTTCTTTTCCTTAACCTTTCGGCCTCTAACCTATGTATATCCACATCCAATCCCAAATTCATCTTTTCTTCTTCTAAAACCTCTATTTCCTTCCCGAATTCTACGCTCTTCTTCTCAAATTCTTGTTTCATAATGTCTATCTTTGACGGGACCTCTTGCCTTTATTGGCCGAACATTTTCGGGATTTGGTGCTGGAATGTTATCATTAACTCTTTTACTTCTCCACCAATCATAATTCGATGTCGTCAATGGGCATGTACTGAACTTCTTCATCCTATGTACTTCTTTCCATGTGTTCGCTTTCTCTCTGACCCTTTTCTTGTAATCATTCCCTTTATAGGTGAATTCACACTGAGCTAGACCATGTGTCGCAGAGATAAACTGCTTCGTCTTGTATTACCTCAATACAAGCAAAGGAGCGTATCCTATAGCTCCCCATACCCCGAGTAAAGGGACCCAGTCGAAGCTGCCACAACGATAGAGGATCTCATCAGGGATAAACCAAGGCTCGCACCATTTGACGTCCTCATCCTGAAGGTTCTGAAGGATAACCATCCATTTTTCCTCGAATATATTTTATTCCTTTTATGTGGCAACAAAATCCCTCAAAGGTGAAAAATCTACCGAGAACACCTTGCATGAAAATTTCTCTACCTTCTAGAAATTATTTTGAAACCAAACCATTAGAAGTGGTGCACAACCAATGAACCTCCTTTCTCTTTCTCTCCAATAAGCATTTAATGTTTTGAAGGTCTCGACGAGGATTGCTGAGACTGACATGACTCCTTTACTAAGCCGATCAAACAGAATCGCAACTGCATCTTTCACATACACTAATGCTTTTTGGAAAAGGACTAACCCGTATATGCTAAGAGCAAAAATGTCAATGCGTTTCTTCACATCTGGGTGTGCCAGTATTAGATCTCACAAACTTTTGCAATTGATAAACTTATTATCTCTTTTTACTTTGATCCGAGATGTAATCCATTATTCACTCATCCCGATTATGTTCATCAATCTTTTGAAAAAGGTTGAGACACATGCATCTTTCGAGTATGCCTAGTCGACTTGAATCCTTGGACAATGAATCAATACGGTGTATTCTTCCACTGTAGGCATCATGTCAAAGTTTTCGAAGGTAAAACAGCTATATTCAAGATTCCAATGTTGGGTAAGAGCTCGGAAGAGGTGTTTATCTATCTTCACCTCGAGTAAGTAGGGTAAGTCTCCGTATTCCCGATAAAACACTTGCTTCATCTTACTATCCCATTGACCCCAGATGTCTCTCAAATCTTGCAAACTGTTTTGAGTCACTTTAATCCAAGTATGATCTCAAAATTTTGATAAATGTCTCTCTTTCAAACTGTCTCCTTTCTCACGCTGTCGTTCCTCTGACCATAAGCGCGCGGCCATGTTATCTTCCACTCTATCAAGAAATCTGTCTTCCATGACAAAACTGCCTATTTGGTAATCAAACTTAAATCAATACCTTTTCTTGTATGATGATGCAATGAAAGCAAAAGAGACAAAATAGAACAAGTTAGCAAAACACATCAATATCAATATACAGGTATAGAACAAAGAACCTAAGAATTTGTCTTGGATAGTTGCTAAGGGGTTCGATATAACTCCTTCTAGGGCAAGTAATTATGGCTCATTATATGTGGTGTAGGCTTTAGAGTAAAAGGTGCCCAAACCAGTAGATTCCTCGATCCTCACCCATTACAGACTCATACAGATGAGTTTGGTTTAGGAGGACACATTTCTCACATGTTTGCACGGAAGTGAAAACTTCACGAAAACATGGGTACGAATGTAATCCTGAAAGCGATTCACTATCCTGCTTGGAGGTGAAAACCTCACGAAGGAGTAGCTTCCCGCTTCCACTTAAAGGGACAGTAACAAATGCATATGAATGCAAACTTAACTAGTCATAGCAACATAATATAGCATCATACAAAAATGCAAAGGATCGTATATTAAACAAAACCAAATGTTTAAAACTTTTAACAAAAAGACTTAGAAATAATCGGCGTTTGGCTTGACTCTTTTTTTTTAAAAGTCCCTAATAGAGTCGCCAAGCTGTCGAAATGTTTTTTTTCGAAAAATAAAAAGAGTCTCGAAAAATATTTTAAAAATCGAAACATGGGAGTCGCCACCAATCTTTTTATTCGGTATAATTGGATCACCACAAAACGTTAAAATCTATTTTGAAAAATATTTTGGTCTTCGAAATCTAGAAAACGGGTTCGGGAGTCGGTTACGTGTGAGGAAGGATTAGCACCCTCACACGCTCAAAATTGGTACCACATCGATTATTTTCAGGTCTTTGTTTGTTAAAACTTTGAAATCTCGAGCGAAGTTTAAAATACGATCTTTTTACACATAACTTATTTCGCACGAAGTTCTCGAAATTTCGAAATTGAAGGACATTTTGAAACATTTTAAAGAGGATATTCGGTTGCACGAATTATACGAAAAATCACACCTAGCACGTTAGGACATAATTTTTCAAAGCTTTCACAAGAAAGGATATTGCCTCGTTTTTTGGTTTAAAATTATTTGTATATTTTTTTTGAGAACTTAAAATTTTGATTGAAGTTTAAAATATGATCCTTGTACACATAACTTACTTCGCATGATTTTAAAAAATCAAATTTAAAGAAAAATGCCCGTGTGTTTCGAATTTCCCAGAGAATTGAAGTAGTGTCCAACACGTTAGGGGGCAACGTTCTCGAAATTTCGAAATTGAAAGACACTTTGAAAGGTTTTAAAGAGGATATTCGATCCCGTGAATTATATGAAAAATCACACCCAGCACGTTAGGGCATAATTTTTCGAAATTTTCACATGGAAGGATATTGCCTCGATTTTGAAATTATTTTGTATGTATTTTTTACGAAAACAATCTTAAAAATGAGTATGCAAATTAAACACGAATATACAATTTATTGGCAAAATTAAATAATACGAAGACAGAACAATTAAGTAGATAAATAAATACGCAAAAAATAAACATAGGATTAATGATATACGAAGTACGAAAAAACGTGAAACAAGATTAATTAAAAATACGAAGAATAATAATTAAATTTTATATAGAAAAATCGAAGAAAAAGGGAAAAAAATGAGGTCAGAAATGAAGTTTCAAAGAATTTGGGGTTAAAATGTAATTTTGGAAAAGTTTAGAGGTAAAAATGTAATTATGGGAAAATTTATGGTCAAAATGTAATTTTAGGAAAATTTGGGTTCAAAATGTGATTTTGGAAAGGTTTAGGGTCAAGATGTAATTTTTGGAAAGTTTATTAAGGTTAAAATGTGATTTTAGGAAAGTTTAGGGGTTAAAATGTAATTTTGGAAAGGTTTGGGGTCAAAATGTATTTTTAGAGAAGTTTGGTGGTCAAAATGTAATTTTGTAAAAAAAATAAGGGTTAAAATGCAATTTTAGAGAAGTTTGGTGGTCGAAATGTAATTTTGGAAAAGTTTAAGGGTAAAAAATAATTTTGGAGAAGTTTAAGGGTCAAAATGAAATTTTAGAAAAGTTCAAGTGTCAAAATGTTATTTTTAAAAAAAGGAGCTTTATGTGCAAATAAACCCAAAAATGACACGTGGCATCCTCTAATGCATTTGAAAATCGAAGGATTAAATTAAAAAGGAGTGAAAATTACTGGGAAATTTTGAAATAATTTAGAAACACAAGAAAGTGCCTAATTGTAAAAATCCAAAAATGTGGAAGGATTGTCCGCATAAATATACCGGTTTCTAAAAACATGCGGATCCTAGAGGGGATCCGCACGGGCCGGGTCGGGGCATGGATCAGATGCCAAAATGGCATTATTTAAGCACTTAAAAATCCATAATGAAACGATAGCATTTTATAGGCTTATAAAAGGCCAAATTTTCTAAAAAATTTCATTTGCTCTCAGCTTCTTTAAAAAAAAAAAAAAAAAAAAATCTTTTTTTTACTTTCATTTTTCTCTCAAACCCTTTCCGTTCGACCCTTGGTCGACCTTGCAGTCCGTCGCGCCTCCGCCGTCAACCGTCGCCACACGTCGTCGTCCACGGTGGTCAAAAAGTTAAAAAACATCTTTTTTTATTCTCTTTTCTTTGAAAACATGGATCTTCAAAAAATGGGTTTTGTATGTTCTTTGTTTCGAACCTGTCCTTTTTTCCTTCAATAAAAAACTGTTTAGATCTTTAGTTACTATTTCCCCTTTTTTATATTTTTTGCTTAAAAGAAATCCAGATCTACTTGGGAACTTCGGATCCAAATCAAAAAATAAAATTTTTTGTTTTCATGGTATTGTATTTGCCGTTGCGGCGCTGATCCTTCTCATAATATCTTTTGAGGTACCGGGTTCGCCATTGGGGCCTCAACCTTTCCCTTCATATCTTCATGTTTCCTTGGTTCATTTCGTCATTTCGTGGTAATGAAACCTGTAGAATATGCTTTAATGGGTCTCTATGTAGATCAGATTGTTAGGATGTCATGATCAGTATGAATCAAAAGCTCCTAAACAGGTGAGTATGAATGCAAAAATGTCATCTTTTAGAAATGATTTTATTTTTAGTCCTTAGTTGACATCGTTCGTCGTTTATTTAAGTCCTATCACTGATGTGTTATCATGTTTTGTGTATGTGTATCTTTTGTTGTGAAACCTAAAGTGGTAGTTGTAATTTGGACTATTTGTTTCAAAACCTTTCTAACCCTCGGGTTTGGTTATTTCCAACTAATTAGTCCCGTTTCAGGTCCCTATACTAATTAGAAATTTTCCAGAACGATATGTAGAAATCCTTTTATTCATTATATCGTTAGACCACCTAACCATAATTTCAAATGCAAAAATGTTTGGACAGGATTGTAAGGTGGATAAAATTGAATTTTATTGGAGGCAAGCCTTGCATGGATGAAAAGATCATCTGTTCGATATCCATTATTTTGATGTAGAAGCGCTTGAATATGGTCACAAGGCGAATGAAATTGAATTTTATTGGAGGCCAAGCTCACATGAATAAAAAGGTTAAAAATGACCCATATTGATCAAAAGTTACCAAACATAAGGTGAACAAAGAATGGAGTTAGGTGCCCTAGATATCAAAGTATGAGGTTCACTGAGCAAACTTGATGAGGACCATTCTGAGCTTGACATGTGTTCATGAAACTTGGAGTACTTCGTCAATGCCTCAAGGTGTAAAGTTTCTCCACTTTGTTACTTTTGAGAGGGAAGACCACTTCATGCCTCTTCTTGAATTTGAGCTGCCTTTTTAGGTTTTCAACTCAAATCTCCTTAGGTTTCAAGACGCTCTTTGCGAGTTTTCACCTAGAGGGCTTGGAGTGATAAGTATGTTCTGAATATTTCTCTGGAAAAGTCTTAAATCTACAGGAAGCTCCTCCACAGTCTAGTTGTCCAAAACACTTCTAAGGGTATAGGGACGAACTCTCAATGGGTTCCACTTTCCACATGACTTTTGCCCAAATTTTTAGCATTCCTTATCTTGACTTATCATGTTTCCTCTCAGTTTTCAATTAGGGTTAGTGACTCTCTCACACACGAATATTTCAGATATGTGTGATCTTATTAAAATTTAATGCATGAAGTGCAATGCAAATGAATGATAAAAATGCATGTAACAAGGGGTTGATTCTTGATTCCATTCCATTAGACAACTTTACCAGAAAACAAATTTCTATACATAAGGCAGATACATGTATGGTCGTGCCTTAATGCTGAAAGTCCTAATCTTCCAAGCTAATTGTTGCTCCGGTTTGACCCTGATTTCAATTTTAAAATGTTGGTCTTGAATGACTAAAACCTACAAATGGTTAGTCATTTGTCACACTTGATCGAATTCTTATTTGAAGCATGGTCCCTATCTCAGACATAGCCCTAAGAGCGTTGAAGTCAATCTTCTTTGCCAAAATTGACTTGTCTCTGAATAACCTTAAATTCCTTCGATGGAGAGTAGTCATCAGAGAATACTTGACAAGAGACTTTTTGACTTTCCAGAAATAGCCACTAAACCTACTAGCAAAAGTTGTGCACCAATACACCTTCTTTTGCCTTTTCTTCAATAAGTGTTTAGTAGCTAAGATTGCTAGAACATGAGTGATTCTTTTGTCAAGTTAGTCAAACAAAATCTACAACTGCGACCTCTATGTGCCCCGACACTTCAAGGAAGACGACTAACTCAATCGTGTTTGAAATGAAGACGCCATCATTCTTTCTTGCATCTGAGTGTACTAAGTCTTGTAGGTTTTCCAAAGCAATGTACTTGTTCTCTTCTTTTTCCTTAATCAGGACTGCAACCTAATGCTTGCTCCTTTAGAGTAGGCCTTGTCAATTTGAGTTCTTGGACAATGGAGCAACATAGTGTATTCTCCTACAGTATGTCCATGTTTCTGAAATTGAAGTAACTAAGTTGGATCCTAATACTATGTTAGGACTCGAAAAAGGTGCATCTCTACTTTAACCTTAAGTAGGTAAGGACGATTATCATATTCAAAATGGACTATTATTCTGAATCCTCGGGCAACAGGGTAGAGTGATGTACTATTCTCTCGTGGGTATCTTGTCCTCCTTTCCAAATGTGAAACCATTAGAAGTTGGATTCCAATACTAAGTGAGAGCTTGAAACTTATGTCTATTCCTTTTAACATCGAGTAAATCAACATATCCGTGATTGAATATCTTCCTCATTTTGTCTTCCATACTTCTTTCAGCTCTTTGCAAACTGTTATGGATTTCATTTATTCGGGTGTGATCCCAAAACTCTGATGTGTGTCCGTTTGACAGCTCATCACCTTTTTGTTGTTGTTTTTCTTTGACCACATACGCACGGCCACGTTGACTTCTACCGTATCAAGGAATCCGTTTTCTTATGACTAGCTCTCTATTTAGAAATAGAACATGAATCAACACCTTTTTTGGACGAAAATGCAATGCAAACAGATTCAAAATAAGTTAGTGTAATTAATACAAAAACTTGAAAATAAATTGCAATTAAAAGCAAAGAAAAGAAAACAATCGTGTCTCTTACCTTATTCGGGTAACCACTAAATGTTTGACGCAGTTTTTCTTAAGGTAGATTCTCATGCAAGTTAATAAAATGTGCAAGTTATGAATACATGTATGCATAAGAAAAGCATTGACTCATAGCTCAATTCTATTAGAAAACTTTACTAGAAAACAAATTGCTTTACATAAGACAGATACACATATGATCGTGCCTTAGTGTTCAAAAGCTTTTAATCTTCGTAAGACATCATCCAATTTCGCCCTGGTTCGTCCTTGATTTTTTGTCCAAAATGTCAGCTTGAATGATTAAGTTATCGATCACTTTTTGTAGTTGGTCAAAGTTTGGTTCGTTGTGCAGTCTTTGTTTCTGTGTTTGGCAAATCATTGGTTTTTCGTCTTTCTTTTTTACCATATATGCGCGACCATATTGTTTTCCACCTTATCAAAGAACTCGTTTTCTTATGACCAATTTTCTATTTAGTAATTGAGCTTAAATCCATGATTTTCCTTATATGAAGATGTAATGCAAGCAATAATTAAAAAAAAAAAGCAAAAGAAAACAAGTATGATAACAAAGTACGGATATAAAATAGAGAACTTAGACATGGGAGACTGCTAACAACTCGGTGTAGTTCTATCCTAAGGTAAGCAACTAGGATTTACTACTTGTGGCTCAAGTTCTAGAGTTGAGGTACCCAAACTAGCAGATTCCTCGATCCTCACCCATTATAGGCTAACACGGACGAGTTCAGTTTAGGGGGACACATTTCTCATATGTTTGCACGGAAGTGAAAACTTTACGAAAACATAGGAATGAATGTAATCCCGAAAGTGATTCACTATCTTGCATAGAGGTGAAAACCTCACGAAGGAGTAGCTTCCCACTTTCACTTAAAAGGCGTAGTAACAGATGCAAACGAATTCAAACTTATACTAGCAATAATATTATCATGATATTTCATAGAAAATGCAAAGGATCATAATATTTCATAGAAAATGCAAAGGATCATATATCAATTAGAACCATGTCTTTGAAATTTTTAACAAAAAAGACCTAAAAATAATCGACTTTTGGTTTGACTCTCTTATTGTTCCCTAGTAGAGTCACCAAGCTGTCGAAACGTTTTTGAAATGCGTCCTGACTTTTAAATTTTTAAATCGAAAATGGGAGTCGCCACCAATCATTTTCATTTGGTATGATTGGACCAACTTAAAAGGCTTAAAATTCGTTTTAACAAAAAGTTTTGGTCTTAGAAATCAAGAAAACGGGTTCGGGAGTCGGTTACGTGTGAGGAAGGGTTAGCACCCTCACACGCCCAAAATTAGTACCTAGTCGATTTTTCCAATCTTGATAGTTAAAATTTGAAAACTCGAGTGAAATTTAAAATACAATCCTTAAATACATAACTTATTTCATGTAAAATTCTTAAAATTGAATTTGATGAGAAAAATTTCCATTTATTTCGAATTAATCGGGGACTGTAGTCATGTCCAACACGTTAGGGCACGATGTTCTCGAAATTTTGAAATTAAAAGACATTTTGAAAAATTTAAAGGAGGATACTAGATTTTTCAAATTCTACAAAAATCACACCCAACACGTTAGGGCACAATTTTTCGAAGTTTCCACATAAAAGAGTATTGTCTTGGTTTTGATTTTTATTTTATCAAACGCAATTGTTTATCATTTTGTATTTTAAACTTTAAAAAGGATAAGTTTTATTAAGCAATATACATATGCAACAACCAAATATATCATGACATAAATAAACATAATCGTAAATACAAAGAGACAAGATCACAGTGTACATTTAAAAAAAAATTAATATACTAATAAATAAATAAACAAGTACATAAAAGTTTACTAAAAATATCAAATCAGTGACAAAAAAACGAAGGAAAAGAGATTTAAAAGATAAAACGAAATTAAAAAAAAATAAAGGTAAACTATACAAATTTATACTTAAAAGAGTTTAAAAGTAAATCAGTAAATTTAAGAAGATTAAAGAGTATAAAAAAAAAATTAAAAAAGATTTAAAAGATGTGAAATAAAAAAGGAAAGCCACGATTTCTGGTTTTTAAAAATCTAAAAAGTTTAAAAAGGGAGACTTCCATATTTGCGAAACTATTTCCAAAAAATAATACAGGATCAAATTAAAAAGAAAAATAATAATAAAATTTGATGTTTAAATTTCGAAAGAAAAAAACTTAAAGGCAACAAGGACAAATTTCAAATAATCGAGAGGATGGAGGGACCAAATAGAAAAATATGCCTAAAGTTCGATACGTGGCAATTCCAAAGGAAATCAATTCAAGGGATTAAATCAAAAGGAAAATAAATCTTAAGCGAAAATTATGAAATAAATTAAAAATAAAAAAAAAAGATGGAATTGCAAATGTTTAAAAAGTGGAGAGATCAAAGGGATAAATATCCCTTCCTCCAAAAACATGCAGACTCTAAACGAGTTCGTAGCAGGTTGGGTCGGGTACCATAAAACGGTGCCGTTTTGGCGTTTAGCCCTCCTCCTCAAAAAGACGTCATGTAAGGAGTGCATTTAAATCAAATTTAAAAAAAAAAAAAATCTCATTTTCACATTTCTCTTAAAAAAAAACCAAATCATCTCTCCTTTTTTTCTCTGCATTCTCTCTAAAAACTCTTCCCCTTCGATCGTTCATCTGTCCTTGGTTTGCCTTAGCACCGTCGTCTTCGGTCATCACTCCGTCGCCTCCGACGTGGTCCGTCCACCACGCATGACAGCCGATAGGTAAAAAAAACTTCCTTTTTTTATTACATTTTAAAACAAAGATCTGGCTTGGATCTTTCAAGATCGAGCCCAGATCTAAAAAACCAAAGTTCCTTCTTTACAATTTTAAATCTGTTTGTTTGTTTTTTCTTTATTATATTTCTTTTAAAAATTTTAGATCTAAACATAGATCTATAAAAATTTTAAAAAAGGTTTGATAATCCCTATTTTATTTTGATATTCAACTTTCGAAATCTGTTTTATTTTTTAGGGTTTTAAACCCTTTTGTTCTTATTTTTTATATTATTATTTTTTATATTTTATAAGTATGTATATATATATACACGATTTCGAAAATATATAAAAAGAATATATCGGTTTAAAGTTGCTACCTTCGAATTGTGGATGGTACGATTTTTGCTCTCTTCTCTGATTTGCAAGATAAAATATGGATTGGGTTGATTCTTTGTTTCTCTTTTTTTGTATTTTGTGTGTGTAAAAAAATTAGAGAGATGGTTCAAGCTCTTTATAGCTAAAAATATTACAACATATTTTTATTTTGCTTGTTCTGTCTCTATCTCCGTCTTTGTTCTGCTTCTGTGTTCTCTCTTCTTTGCAGGTATCACCAAAATGGTGATCTTCTGTAGTCAACGGCGTCGCTGGGGAGAGTGCCTTGTCAATTTCGGTGTAAGGGTAGCAGAAGGGTGCTTCGGGCAGAGGAAACGTCTCGGGCAGAGGGAATGTCTCGAGAGTCGAAGGGTCTCGAGAGCAGACGTGGCATGTGCTGACGTGGAGGAGTGGTGATTGAGGATAGGGTTTGGGAAATTAGGGTTTCTTATTTTCCTTTAAGTCATGGGCTAGTTGGGATTGGGCTTAGATTTGGGTCTGGATTGAATTTTTGGTATTTTGGGTATGTAATTGGACGTTGGATTTTATTTAATGAATCTCTCTTTTTTTGTTTAATTTGTTGTTTTATTTTTCAAGCTCGGATAAAATTGGGCCTTTACGACATTCATGCATTTAAATATTCAACACTCAACACTCAACACATTTGATTTATTTTCAGTACATTGACATTTAACTCTGATTGCATTGACAATATTAACTATTTTAGCATACAGATCTAACATTATTGCACTAACATCCTTACTTACATTTTACTTAATTTAAATATTAATTGCTCCGACATTTAAAAATCAATAACCCATTTCCTTGTGGGATCGATATGTGATAGAATTGTCTATCAACTATACTTGTATTGACGTGTGTTTGCTTGCACAATCGCTATGATGTTACAAACGCGATCAAGTTTTGGCGCCGTTGCCGGGGAAATTGGAGTTTGTTGATGTTTACTTTTGTAATTGCAATTAATTCTACTTACTTAACTTTTAATTTCTACTAATCTGTTTATATTTCTCTAATTTTTTTCTTTTTTATATTTTTAATTGTTGCATGTCCACAAGGAGAAATCCTAAGGACATTGTGAGCTTTGATCCGGAGCTTGAGAGGACACTTAGAAGGAGAAGGCAAGATCAAAGAAAAATGGCTGGTAATAACAACAACAACAATAATTTACCACCATTGCTGCCACAAGATGGAGTTCCTCTAGTGCTTCCACAAATTGTTAATGATATACCACCACCACGTCCACAAGAAGAACAAGTGCAAAATAGGACAATAAGAGATTTTGTTGTGCCTATACTTGATGATCTACAATCAGGGGTTGTGAGACTAGCTATCCAAGCTGGAAATTTCGAGCTAAAACCGATGATGTTTCAGATGTTAAATTCAAATGGGTAATATTTTGGTTTTCCTCATGAAGATGCAAGAGAACACTTAAAATCATTTTTGCTTATTTGTGCATCCTTTAGTCAACATGGTGTCTCTGATGATGCCTTGAAAATGCAATTATTTCCGTATTCGTTGCAGGGTAAAGCAAGAACATGGTTCTTGGGATTACCAGCAGGATCAATTACATCTTGGAATGCGTTAGTGATGCAATTTGTTCTGCATTTCAATTCGCTGACAATGAACACAAGGTTGCACAATGATATTACTGCATATTATCAGCTAGATGATGAGAATTTACACACAACATGGGAGCGTTATAAAACATTGATTCGACGTTGCCCAATGCATGTAATTCAGCAAGAGACCCTAATAGAAATTTTCTACAATGGTTTGAATGCTCAAACAAGGAACCTTGTTGATGCATCGGCTAATGGTCCCTTGTTAGTTTGTACATATAATGAAGCTGTAAGAATTTTAGAGAGGATTGCTCAGAACGATTATCAATATCCGATCTCTCGTTCTGCACAGGTAAAAACTAACTCTGGAGTTCTTGAGTTAGATGCTATTTCTGCTTTGTCAGCGCAGGTATCCTCATTGGCCAATATCATAAAGAATATGAAGGGAACAGATGAAGTTGCTCATATTCAAGTGTCCCAGTAATTGGATGCGCCAATATTTTCTTGTGAAATTTGCGACGACAACCATAGATATGAGGATTGCCCACAACATGCAGAAAACGCTTTCTACGTTAACAACATCGGAGGAAGTTCATTTGGTAACTCATACAACAACCGATCTCAACAATCTTGGGGGAATCAAAATACTTCCAGATACAGATATGGAAATTCCTCAACAACCTTGGAGGAGTGGCAAGCAGACGGCTGAACCAAGTAGTTCTAATCAAGACAATGTTGATGCATCTAAACCACAACAACAGGAAGAGGATGAAGTTGAAGGAAGTCAAGCAAAAGAAAATGAAGAGGAACCAACTGTAGTACCATCAATACTTGCAGTTTGCCCAACTAAGTTATCGACGCAACTACCAATGTCGACACCACCAAGTTTTTCACAACAACTCAATGTTACAATACCTTTTCCATTTCCGCAAAGATTTAAAGAGAAGGTCCATGATAAAGAATATCAAAGGTTTGTTTCTACTTTGAAACAATTGCATATTAATATACCTTTTGTAGATTCTTGTGCAGATACCCAGCTATGAGAAATTTATGAAAGAGCTACTTTCAAAGAAAAAAATTGTCTGAAATCGAAATGATTGCGCTCACAGAGGGGTGCAGTGCTGTACTTACAAACAAGTTGCCAACGAAGATGAAAGATCCTGACAGCTTCACAATCCCATGCTCTATTGGGAATCATTATCTAGGTAAAGCTTTATGTGATTCGGGAGCAAGTATTAATCTTATGCCTCTGTCTACTTTCAAGAAATTAGGAATAGGTTCGATGAAGCCCACTACGGTGACATTGTAACTTGCGGTAGATCCTTAGCACAATCGGAAGGTCAAATCAAAGACATTCTTGTCCAAGTTGATAAGTTCGTATTCCCTACTGATTTCATTATCCTAGACTGCGAAGCAGATAAGGAGGTGCTCATTATTTTGGGGCAACCATTTTTAGCAACGAGACGCGCACTTATTGACGTATTCAAAGGAGAACTTATCATGCGTCATAACGATGAGCATGTGACCTTCAGTGTGTTTGAGGCATCTTTGTCCAGAACTAAAGAGCAATGTCACCACATCGACGTGCTGGATTAAATCATTTCAGAAGAATTCAATGCAAGGAGTTCAACAGCATCAGATGAAGATGCAGCGACATCCACCGATGAAATCCTAACTGAATGTAGCGATAAAGAGGAGGTTAACAATTGTGAGCTGAGATAGAATTGGCAATTAGAGTCTTTGGATTTGTCTAACAGGATAATCCCAATGTTTAAACCATCTATTGAGCAAGCTCCTACCTTGGAGTTAAAGCCATTGCCAACACATCTAAAGTATGTCTTCCTTGGTGACAACAAGACATTACCTGTTATTGTCAACGCATCTCTCAACGCAACACAGGAAGATAAGCTCATTGTCATTTTAAAATAACATAAAAGAGCCATAGCCTAGAGCATTGCTAATATCAGAGGCATCAGTCCCTCTTTTTGCTTGCACAAGATCAGGCTAGAAGATAAAAAGAAGCAACCAATTGAGCAGCAACGAAGACTTAATAAAAAAATGAAAGAAGTAGTGAAGAAGAAAATTATCAAATGGTTAGATGTGGACATCATATACCCTATTTTTTATAGTGATTGGGTGAGCCCCGTCCAATGTGTGCCTAAAAAGAGTGGTTTCACACTTGTGACCAATGAGAAGAACGAGTTAATCCCTTCTCGTATTGCGACTGGTTGGCGAGTATGTATGGATTACCGTCGACTGAATGCGACCACAAAGAAGAACCATTTCTCACTGCCTTTCATTAACCAGATACTAGATAGGCTAGCTGATAAAGCTTATTATTATTTCTTAGATGGTTACTTTGGATACAACCAAATTTCCATTGCATCGAAGGATCAAGCAAAGACAATGTTCACATACCCTTTTGAAACCTTTGCTTTCCGACGTACATCATTCGGGTTGTGCAATGCGCCAACAACATTCCAGACACGTATGATGGCAATTTTTTTCGGACATGATCGAGGATTCCTTAGAGGTATTCATGGATGATTTCTCTATCTATGGACAAAATTTCGACCAATGCGCTGACAAACTGGTGAGAGTTTTGAAGAGATGCGAGGACATAAATCTAGTTTTGAAATTGGGATAAATGCCACTTCATGGTAACTGAAGGCATAGTCCTCGGGCATCAAATATATTGTTAGGGCATTGAGGTTGATAAAGCAAAGGTAGAAATCATCGAGAAACTACCACCACCCACCAACGTCAAAGCAATAAGAAGCTTTCTTGGACATGATGGCTTTTATAGAAGATTCATTCGAGATTTCCCCAAGCTAGCTAAACCATTATGCTCATTGTTGGAGCAAAATAAAAAGTTTGTATTCGATGACAACTGTTTGGACACATTCACAACAATAAAGAAGCAGCTGGTACAAGCCCCAATTGTTGTTGCACGGACTGGACGCAACTGTTTGAACTAATGTGCGATGCAAGCGACTTTGTTGTGGGAGCTGTACTTGGCTAACGAAAAGAGAAGGTATTTCATTCTATTTATTATGCTAGTAAAACTCTAACTGAAGCGCAAGTTAACTACACTACCATTGAGAAGGAGTTGCTAGTAGTAGTCTTCGCATTCGACAAGTTTCATTCATATCTTGTCAACCAGAGACTACAGTTTACACGAACCACTTAGCATTAAAATACCTTTTTAACAAAAAAGACACCAAGCCTAGATTGATACGATGGATCCTACTCCTCCAAGAATTTGATATTGAAATTAGGGACAGGAAAAGATTTGAGAATCAAGTAGCTGTCCACTTGTCTCTACTAGAAGTCAGAAGTAAAGATAGACAGACGTCTCACATTGTTGAAGCATTTCCAGACGAGCAATTATTTTTTGTCAACACAACGCCCTGGTACGTCGATGTTGTCAATTACCTAGTGTGTGGGAAGCTACCCATGAGTATTACTGGTCACAAGAAGATTAGGTTCATACGCGATGCTACAAAATATCATTGGAACGAGCCATACCTATTCAAGGTATGCGCTAACAAACGCGACCAAGTCTGACGAGATCCTGAGTCCGAATCTACTAAATATCTAACCTAAAATCATGAGAAATGAATTTAAATTTGTTAACTTTCATTACCTATTAAACCACTTATATATATATCCAAATCAATAGCATTTACTTCTCAACTTATGTGACATGCATTACAATGTACATTATAACCTCAATTGAATATCTATAATTATAAGTATAAATATTCCTCTTATTCAATAAAAATTATAACTCATCTTCCATCAATATTTTCTCAATCACACCATTCGATTTCCTTACCATATGGCACTCGGTGCCTAGCAGATATACCGCAAATGAATTTGCACCGAGCACTAATCAGATTAACTGACAATATCGATCGTGAGCCCAACTCTAGTTGGATAAACCAACGATGTTGTGCCCAGCGCTAGTTAGATAAACCGACGAATGTCTGCCCAACACTAGTTAGTTAAACTGACAATATAAATAATGAGCTTAGGTCTAGTTGGATAAATCGACGATGTTGTGCCCAGTGCTAGTCAGATAAACCGACGAAAGTGTGCACAGCTCTAGTCAAATTAACTGAAGAAAGTTGAGCCTAGCGCTAGTCGGATAACCGACGAATCATAGTCATTCATTTTCACCATTTTCTCATTTCTCAATTAATATTATAATTTAAAAACATATACGAGATTATATTTAAGTATCGAGTAAATAAATAACAGTTAAATAAATCTAAACTTAAATTAATAAATGAATAGAAATATTAAGTTCGAGACTACGAACTTACAAAAACTTTAGCATAGCTTTTGTTGATTGAGTCAATTACTCACCAACTTTCTCCTTTCCTCGATTAACCGCCGCTCCACTCGTTTCTTGATCTAAATATAAAAATTTAATTTAATCAACTACTACGCCACATAATAATTCAATTTAAATATTTAATCTCAATTCATGTCTATATATCTACTTCCCACAATAGATATTTCCACAACTTGGTCATTCACTTTCACAATAACTAATTTAATCTCATCTTATCATAATTTTTCTAATTAAACATATATTTCTCATACCGTACCTAAATTCTCAAAGTTTATAAATTAACACATATTATATATATATTTATACATTCAACTTCTTGACAATTAACACTAGCAAAAATTACTATTTAGGTAATAACTTCTCATACCATACAATTTCATATTTCAAGCAACGTTTCCAGCATAATATACAAATTCAAAACAGTCCCTTACACTCCTTTTTTCTTATCCAAATAGTTCTTATATTCCATTACAACTAATAATTTTCATAATATTAACAATCACTTGATCACATAAATATCAATGAAATTCCTATTCATAAAATAATCTCATTCCTCCAGTTAAACTAAAGTAATTTACCAAATAATCTCAATAACATATAAAATTTTCATATCTTCACATACAAGTTCCTAATTCACCATTTCACCACAAATAACTTATAAAATATATCTAATTCACTTGTGAGCTTAGTAACTCATCAACTAAATTCACAAGAGTCATAGCCATTCTCACGACCATCCTCCAACCTTTTTACCTTTTTATAAAATAACCCTTAGAGAAGATAGCCTAAGCTAAGATGTTTTCAAAAACATAAAAATCAATGAAAATGAAACTCATTTTACCTACCATGCAAAGATTTTTCTCCCTAGCCGACCAAGCTTCTTCAATGGCTTCCTCTTTTTATTTTTTTTCTCAAAATTTCGGTAATGGCTAGAGAAGGATCAACTCATTTTTTTTTTTAATTTTTTAGTCTATTATTTATTAAATTACTTCTTTGTCCCTTCTTAAAATTAAGTTTATCTCTTTACAAAATAACACCAAAACTGTCTAATATCATTATTTAGGTGGAATTGCTTTATAAATCCCTCAACTCATATTCCTTAAATATTTGATTCTTTTATTAAAGAGACATACATTAATTTTTTTTTATTTTTATAATTTGATCCTTCCTTCTAACTACTAATTAATATTTTAAACTTCTCTAAATAAATTTAAACATTGCTCTAATAGATTAGATAGATATTGTTTAATCTTATATATATATTTTAAAAAAAATTAGTATATCGTAACTACCGTTTTTTGATATACTAAAAACAGGTCGTTATATTTCATGGTATCGAAAATTTTCGACGAAAAATTAAAATTTTCCATGAAAATGAAAGAAAACCTAAAAATTCTTTAACAAAACTTCAGGGAGAGTTTAAAAACATTCTAATCATGTTAAAACAAGTCGAAAAACACTTTGAAACCATGTTTTTACTCAAAATCATGGAATCTACCATTAACGACCCAATTTTTTGACTTTTATTTAAAACATGTGATTTAATGGCTAAAAACTCTATTTTAAAAACTAGATATCATTTAAAACTAATTAGAAATCAAATCATTACCTTAGTTGACGAAAATCCAAGCGTTTGATTGAAAAACCAAAAACCCACAAACTTGACAATGAAGAAAGCTTTGGTGTTTTTGGTGTTTTTTTTTTGTTTGTATGGAGGTTTATTGATTTGGAGATGGTAGAAATTAATAGAATGAAGTTTGGAAATCAAATTTGGAGGATTTATGCCAAGAGAACTCAAGGGGCGGCAACACAAAAATATGAGGAGAAAACTAACGTGAATTGTCGTGGGTGGGGGGAAGAAATAGTGTATTTTGTTAAATTTTGGTTTAATTGACTCTTAGAAACTCACAATTTTGAATATTTTACAAATCAATCATTAATTAAAAATTAAAGGTCTTTAAAACTCTTTTCAAAAATTGATTTAATTTTCTAAAAACCATAGACAAAAACATTATTGGTTTACCGAAATTTCGAGCACATATATGCTAAAATTCCTAAAATATCATCGAAACTTCTAAGCCCAATTTTAGGATGTGACAATTCTCCCCCTCTAAATAGAATTTCGTCCTCAAAATTTCCTACTAACACGTCATTTTCTTAATCACAGAATATGCTACTTTTACTTTTAAACTGACCATCACACTTTCTCTGCATATTTTGATTTGTATTCTCCCTAACTTCCTACTACTTCTCTTAATGATTTTAATCACTACAATGGACTATTCTACGATAACGTTGCTAACAGTTTCCTCTATTCACTACGACACTCTCGTCAAAAGAACTCGTAACTGTTTTCTCCTAGTTCAATAATCTTTATCGAAATTCTCCACTTATTATCTAAATCACTCAAAGTTTAAAAAGGTGTATCGAATATAATCTTCCCAAACACACAAACAAACAAAGGTGTGAATGGCGGGGAAATGATCCAAGTCATGTTCCTGCAAGCAAACTTTAGGATTAAAGGCAATGTGTTCTCATTCTTACTCCACATGCATTTCAATAAGATATATATCAATAATCCAAGCAGTCAAAATAATTTAAACACGTGGGTATCGCAATCCCATTCCACACAACAATCACCTAGGTCCATGTGTTATTAAATTTAGGCTTTGATACCATAAAATGCAACACCCTATACCCGAATCGATCGTCGAGCTCGAGTAATAAGACACTACACGACCATCTCACATCATACACATGAATTAAGTCATCACATTTTATGCTAACATATTTTTATCATGGCATTTAAATGAACTTTATTACAAACATATATTAAACAATTCTGACACATGCCAAACATACTTTAGCAGAACTTATTTTATCAATTAAACACGCTTTAAGACCAATTAGTAAAATTATACAAAATTGTCATGTAAGTATCGATACTGATAGAGTGGTATCGATAATTTTCACAAGTGGTATCGATATCGCTTGGAAAATCGGTACAGAATTAGCTTACTGTTTCTCATTTAAAAACTCAACAATCGAAAAATATTGGTACCATTGAAAAAGTATTGATAACTTCAACCTAAGTATCAATACTCATGATAAAATATCAATACCGACTTGTAAAAATGACTTTCTGCACTTCGATAATCACAAAGATATAGTTTTTGAAATCCGAATATCGATATCTCTACTCTAGACCATAAAAATACAAAAGTTTTCAAGCATATAAACAGTACTAACTTAAACCCAAATATTATGCATCATTTACCTCATCAAATAAACATCAAAAAGTCCAAAATAATAGTCCAAAACCTCATAATCATGACAAAGCAAGATATCAATAAAAACATATTTTAAGTTCATAGTTCTAAGCAAAATAAACATTTAGACAACTTAAAAATCATAGCATATAGTCTATCACATTGCCTTTATTCCCCACACATAAATAATCAATCGACACCTACGAATCGTTACTAAAGTTTTGGGCTTGGATCACCATTGAAGACCATTCGTTCACACCGACACTACTTATCTACAATGATTTGAAAGGAGTGCATGAGCTTAAACAAGTTCAGTGAATGTTCAGAACAACTGCTACATAAACAAGTCATTATGCATTAATGAAACATTCATATAACATATTCACAATATTACCAATTTTAATGTCAAATTATATACATTTTAACATCTTTCATGGGTCCATTTACACATAAATCACATTAATATTTAAGCATAAATTATATTAATCTTTAAGCATATAGCGCATGACTCATAACAAATTTAATGATCATTTGACTCTTCTAGTTATAAAACATAAAATGAGCTCTATCATCACCCATCGAGTACATGGATCTTCAAAGACACCAAATGACTCATAGAGTCGAACATGTCCAAAAAGTGAAGCATATACCTAACACTCGCCAAACACACCAAACATTTGCCATTGGATGGAGCTTAGCTCACATTCCCTTATCTCTCCAAACATGTCCCAAGGCCTCAATTTCCAAATCACATATACATATAGTTGAGTACTCGCAATCCTATGGCATGCCAACTATATCCAATGTTCTCGTAAGGTCACAAGACTAAAATATCCACAATATTATCACATTTTTACTTATCAATCTTCTATACATATTCACATCATTTGCACAATATAATCATTGTCACTTAGCATTGATAACATTCCCACATATTTACTTTCACAACAGTCATCACAACATATTCATATAACATCAAATCTTAGTTCTCTTTATCACAATTACATAAGCACATTTATCACACATTAAGCATAGGTATGAAAACACTTACACTCAAAATTTAGAGTAAGGGTTTAGACTGCTTCTAAATTCCCAATTAACAATATGAATCATCTACGAGAAACTATTCCAAAATGCTTACCATTTACGCTTTCATCTAAAAGCCGAAAGCTTAAACAAGCTTTTTCTTACCATTGTCTTTACTCGTAGAAGGTCTTAACAACTCCTAAACTTCAACCAAGTAAATCACACAAAAACAAAAACAATATTCAGTCAAAGACTCATCTCAAACAATCCATAAACACAAGCCTAAGCTAGGTTCTTTTGTGACTGAAACCTTCAACATAAAAAACTAAAAATTCGAATATTTCAGTCTATACTTAATCTTTTTGCATGAAGTGAATTCCATTCAACTACATATTCATCTATGACTAATTTTCAACCCTTAAACTACACAAATCTACTCGTTTCATGGTATCAAAATTTTTGGACGTAAAATTGGAATTTTTCATGAAAACTCAATAAAACCGTAGAATTCTTTTACGAAACTTTAGGGAGAGTTTAGAAACATTCTAATCAAGATAAAACAAATTGAAAAAGACTTTGAAACCACGCTTTTACTCAAAATCTCGAAACCCACCATTAAAGATCCAATTTTTGGCTTTTATTTAAAACATGCGATTTAATTGCTGAAAACTCTATTTTAAAGACTAGATATCATTTAAAACTAATTAGGAATCGAATCATTACTTTTGTTGATGAAAATCCAAATATTTGATTAAAAACCTAAAAAACCCACAAACTTGACAATGAAGAAAACTATGTTGTTTTGGTGTTTTTTCTTGGTTTTTATGGAGGTTTATTGATATGGAGATGGTAGGAATTAAAAGAACATAGTTTGGAAATAAATTTTGGAGGATTTGTGCCAAGAGTACTCAAGGGGCGGCAATACAAAAATATGCGGAGAAAACTAACGTGAATTGTCATTGGTGGGGGAAGAAGTAAGGTGTTTTTGTTAAAATTTGGTTTAATTGCCTCTTAAAAACTCATAATTTTGACACTTTTACAAATTGGTCCTTAATTAAAAATTAAAGGTCTTGAAAACTCTTTCTAAAAATTGATTTAATTTTTTAAAAACCATAGACAAAAACGTTATTGGTTTACCATGCCAAGAAATTTGAAGCACATATGGTCTAAAATTCCTAAAATAACTTCAAAATTTCTAAGCCCAATTTTGGGTTGTGATAATTCTCCCCCTCTAAAAAGAATTTCATCCTCGAAATTCCTTGCTGACACGTCACTTATTCACAGAATTTGCTACTTCTACTTCTAAACTGACCATCACACTTTCTCTGCACATTTTGATACATATTCTCCCTAACTTCCTACTACTTTTCTTAATGATTCTATTCACTAACACGGACTATTCTACGACTTTGCTAATAGTTTCCTCTATTCATTGCGACACTCTCATCGAAAGAACTCGTAACCTTTTTTTCCTAATTTAATAATCTTTATTGGAATTCTCCACTTATTAGCTAAATCACTCAAAGTTTAAAAAGGCGTATCAAATCTAATCTTCTCAAACACACAGACAAACAAAGGTGTGTGTGGTGGGGAAATTATCCAAGTCACGTTCTTGCAAGAAAACTTTAAAATTAAAGGCAATGTGTTCCTGTTCCTAACCCACATACATTCAAATCAGATATATATCAACAATCCAAGCAATCAAAATAATTTAAACACTTAGGTTTCGCAACCTCATTCCACACAACAATCACCTAGGTCCGAGTGTTTTTAAACCTGGGCTCTAATACCACAAAATGTAACACCCTATACTCGATCCGATCATCGAGCCCAAGTAATAGTATGCCACACCATCGTCTCACATCATATACATGAATTAAGTAATCATATTTCATGCTAATATCTTTTTATCATGGCATTTAAATGAACTTTATAACAAACATATATTAAACAATGATAGCACATGCCAAACATACTTTAGTAGAACTTATTTCATCAATTAAACATGCTTTAAGACCACTTAGTAAAATTTAACAAAATTGTCACATAAGTATCGATACTGATAGAGTGGTATTAATAATTCAAACAAGTGTTATCGATACCGCTTGAAAAATCGGTACCAAATTAGCTTACTATTTCTCGTTTAAAAACCCAACATCGAAAAATATCGATACCATTGAAAAAGTATCGATAATTTCACCTTGAGTATCGATACTCATGATTAAATATTGATACCGACTCACAAAATTGACTTCTTACACTTCGAAAATCAAAGAGGTATTATTTTTGAAACCCGAATATCGATACCTCTGCTCTTGACCATAAAAATCCAATAGTTTTCAAGCATATGATCAATACTAACTTAAATCCAAACATCATGCATCATTTACCTCATCAAATAGACACCAAAAAGTTCAAATAACAGTCCAAAACCTCATAATCATGAAAAAGCAAGAAATTAATAAAACATATTTTAAGTCCATAGTTCTAAGCAAAATAAACATGTAAACAACTTAAAAATCATAGCTTATAGTCTACCACATTGCCTTTATTCCCTAAACATAAATAATCAATAAACACCTACGAATAGTTACTAATGTTTTGGGCTTGGATCACCCTTGAAGACCATACTGCTCACACCAACATTACTTATCTGCAATGATTTAAACGGAGTGGATGAGCTTAAACAAGCTCAGTGAATGTTCAGAACAACTACTACGCAAACGAGTCATTATGCATTAACAAAAGAGTCATAAAACATATTCCCAATATTATCAACTTTAATGTCACATTATATACATTTTAACATCTTTCATGTATCCAATTTACACATAAATCACAATAATATTTAAGTATAAATCACATTAATATTTAAGCATAAATCACATTAACCTTTAATCATATAACGCATGACTCATAACACATTTAATGATCAATTGGCTCTTCCGGTTATGAAACATAAAATGAGCTCTATCATCACCCATTGGATACACGGATCTCCAAAGACACCAAATGACTCATAGAGTCAAACATGTCCAAAAAGTGAAGCATATACCTAACACTCTCCAAACACACCAAACATATCACGTTGAATGGAGCTTAGCTCACATTCCCTTATCTCTCCAAACATGTCCTAAGGCCTCAATTCCCAAAATCACATATACATATAGGTGAGTACTCGCAATCCTATGGCATGCCAACTATATCCAACGTTCTCGTAAGGTCACAAGACTAAAATATCCGCAATATTATTACACTTGTACTTACCGATTTTCTATACATATTCACATCATTTGCACAATGTAATCATTGTCACTTAGCATGGCTAACATTCCCACATATTTACTTTCACAACAATCATCACAACATATTCATATAACATCACATCTTAGTTCTCTTTATCACAATTATATAAGCACATTTATCACACATTAAGCATAGGTATGAAAACACTTACACTCGAAATTTAGAGTAGGGGTTTAGGCTACTTCTAAATTCCCAATTAATAATATGAATAGTCTACGAGAAGCTATTCCAAAACGCTCACCATTTATGCTTTCGTCTAAAAGTCGAAAGCTCAAACAAGCTTTTTCTTGCCTTTATCTTTACTCGTAGAACGTCTTAACGACTCTGGAACTTCAACCAAGTAAATCACACAACAAAACAAACAATATTAAGTCAAAGACTCATCTCAAACAATCCATCAACACAAGCCTAAGCTAGGTTCTTTTGTAATTGAAACCTTCGACATAAAAAATTAAAATTTCGAATATCTCAATCTATAGTTAATCTTTTTGCACGAAGGGAATTCCATTCATCTACATATTCATCTAAGACAAACTTTCAACCCTTAAACTACACAAAACTACTCGTTTCATTATATCAAAAATTTTCGACTTAAAATTTGAATTTTTCTAGAAAACTCAATAAAACCTTAGAATTCTTTTACGAAACTTTATGGAGAGTTTAGAAACATTCTAATCAAGATAAAACAAATTGAAAAAGACTTTGAAACCACTTTGTACTCAAAATCTCGAAACCTACCATTAACAATCCAATTTTCAGCTTTTATTTAAAACAAGCGATTTAATTGCTAAAAACTCTATTTTAAAGACTAGATATCATTTAAAACTAATTAGGAATCGAGTCATTACCTTAGTTGATGAAAATTCAAGCGTTTGATTGAAAACCCAAAAAACCCACAAACTTGACAATGAAGAAAGCTATGGTGTTTTGGTTTTTTTCTTGGTTTCTATGGAGGTTTATTGATTTGGAGATGGTAGGAATTAAAAGAATGGAGTTTGGAAATAAATTTTAGAGGATTTGTGCCAAGTGAACTTAAGAGGCAGTAATACAAAAATATGGGGAGAAAACTAACGTGAATTGTCATTGGTGGGGGAAGAAGTAGGGTGTTTTGTTAAATTTTGGTTTAATTGCCTCTTAAAAACTCATAATTTTGACTCTTTTACAAATCAATCCTTAATTAAAAATTAAAGGTCCTGAAAACTCTTTTAAAAAATTGATTTAATTTTTTAAAAACCATAGACAAAAACATTATTGGTTTACCATGCCATGAAATTTCGAGCACATGTGGGCTAAAATTCCTAAAATACCCTAGACATTTCTAAGCCCAATTTAGGGTGTGACAATTCTCCCCTTCTAAAAAGAATTTCATCCTCAAAATTCCTTGCTGACACGTCACTTACTTATTCACAAAATTTGCTACTTCTACTTCTAAACTGACCATCACACTTTCTCTGCGTATTTTGATTCATATTCTCCCTAACTTCCTTCTACTTTTCTTAATGATTCTATTCACTACCACGGACTATTCTACGGTAACTTTGCTAATAGTTTCCTCTATTCACTGTGACATTTTCATTTAATGAACTCGTAATCGTTTTTTCCAAGTTTAATAATCTCTATCAGAATTCTCCACTTATTAGCTAAATCACTCAAAGTTTAGAAAGGCGTATCAAATCTAATATTCTCAAACACACAAACAAACAAAGGTGTGAGTGGCGGGGAAATGATCCAAGTCACGTTCCTGCAAGAAGACTTTAAGATTAAAGGCAATGTGTTCCCGTTCCTACCCCACATACATTCAAATCAGATATATATCAACAATCCAAGCAATCAAAATAATTTAAACACTTGGGTTTCGCAACCTCATTCCACACAACAATCACCTAGGTCTGAGTGTTTTTAAATCTGGGCTCTAATACCATAAAATGTAACACCCTATACTCGATCCGATCATCAAGCCCAAGTAATAGTACGCCTCACCACCATCTCACATCATATACATGAATTAAGTAATCACATTTCATGCTAATATCTTTTTATCATGGCATTTAAATGAACTTTATAACAAACATATATTAAATAATGATAGCACATGTCAAACATACTTTAGTAGAACTTATTTCATCAATGAAACATGCTTTAAGACCACTTAGTAAAATTTAACAAAATTATCACGTAGGTATCGATACTGATAGAGTGGTACTGATAATTCTAACAAGTGTTATCGATACAGCTTGGAAAATCTGTAACAAATTAGCTTACTATTTCTCGTTTAAAAACCCAACATCCAAAAATATTGATACCATTGAAAAAGTAACGATAATTTCACCCTGAGTATCGATACTCGTGATTAAATATTGATATTGACTCACAAAGCTGACTTCTTGCACTTCGAACATTACAAAGGTATCATTTTTAAAACTCAAATATCAATACATCTGCTCTAGACCATAAAAATATAACAGTTTTCAGGCATATAATCAATACTAACTTAAATCCAAACATCATGCATCATTTACCTCATCAAATAGACACCAAAAAGTCCAAAATAACAGTCCAAAACCTCATAATCATGAAAAAGCAAGAAATCAATAAAACATATTTTATGTCCATAGTTCTAAGCAAAATAAACATGTAAACAACTTAAAAATCATAGCATATAGTTTACTACATTGCCTTTATTCCCCACACATAAATAATCAATAAACACCTACGAATAGTTACTAATGTTTTGGGCTTGAATCACCCTTGAAGACCACACCACTCACACTGGCACTACTTATCTACAATGATTTAAAAGGAGTGGAAGAGCTTAAACAAGCTCAGTGAATGTTTAGAACAACTACTACGCAAACAAGTCATTATGCATTAACAAAAGAGTCATAAAACATATTCACAATATTTTCAACTTTAATGTCACATTATATACATTTTAACATCTTTCATGTGTCCATTTACACATAAATACACATAAATCATAGTAATATTTAAGTATAAATCACATTAATATTTAAGCATAAATCACATTAACCTTTAAGCATATAACGCATGACTCATAACACATTTAATGATCATTTGACTCTTCTAGTTATGAAACATAAAATGAGCTCTATCATCACCCATCGGATACACGGATCTCCAAAGACACCAAATGACTCATAGAGTCGGACATGTCCAAAAAATAAAGCATATAGCTAACAGTGTCCATACACACCAAACATATCCCATTGAATGGTGCTTAGCTTACATTCCTTTATCTCTCCAAACATGTCCCAATGCCTCAATGCCCAAATCACATATACATATAGGTGAGTACTCACAATCTTATAGCATGCCAACTATATCCAACGTTCTCAAAAAGGTCACAAGGCCAAAATATCCACAATATTATCACACTTTTAGTTACTGATTTTCCATACATATTCATTGCATATTCATATCGTTAGCACAATATAGTCACTATCACTTAGCATGGATAACATTCTCACATATTCACTTTCACAACAGTTATCACAACATATTCATATAACATCACATCTTAGTTCTATTTATCATAATTACACAAGCACATTTATCACACATTAAGCATAGGTATGAGAACACTTACACTGTGAATTTATGAGTAGCGGTTTAGGTTACTTCTAAATTCCCAATTAACACAGTGTATCATCTACGACCAGCTATTCCAAAATACTCACCAATTATGCTTTCATCGAAAAATCGAAAGCACAAACAAGCTTTTCCTTGCCTTTGTCTTTACTCGTAGAAGGTCCTAACAACTCTGATGCTTCAACCAAGTAAATCACACAACAACACAAATAATATTCAGTCAAAGACTCACATCAAACAAACCATAAACACAAGCCTAAGCTAGGTTCTTTTGTGATTGAAACCTTTTACATAAAAAAACTTTAAATTCGGATATCTCGGTCTATACTTAATTTTTTTGCACGAAACAAATTTCATTCTTTTACATATTCAACTACGACTAATTCTTAACCCTTAAACTACACAAAACTACTAGTTTCATGGTATCAAAATTTTTAACATAAAATAGGAATTTTTTATGAAAACTAAATAAAACCATAGAATTATTTTACTAAACTTTAGGGACAGTTTAGAAACATTCTAAGCATGTTAAAAAAAGTTAAAAAACATTTTGAAAACCATGTTTTTACTCAAAATCCCGAATTCCTCCTTTAACGATCCAATTTTTTACTTTTATTTAAAACATGTGATTTAATGGCTAAAAACTTTATTTTGAAGACTAGATATCATTTAAAACTAATTAGGAATTGAATCATTGCCTTAGTTGATGAAAATCCAAGTATTTGATCAAAAACCCGAAAAACCCACAAACTTGACAATGGAGAAAATTATGGTGTTTTTAGTGTTTTTCTTGGTTTCTATCGAGGTTTATTGATTTGGAGATGGTAGGCATTAAAAGAATGGAGTTTGGAAATCAAATTTGGAGGATTTGTGCCAAGAGAACTCAAGGGGCGACAACACAAAAATATGGGGAGAAAACTAACGTGAATTGTAGTGGGTGGGGGAAGAAATAGGGTGTTTTGATAAAATTTGGTTTAATTGGCTCTTAAAAACTCACAATTTTGACTCTTTTACAAATAAGTCCTTAATTAAAAATTAAAGGTCTTTAAAACTATTTTCAAAAATTATTTAATTTTCTAAAAACCATAGACAAAAACATTATTGACTTACCATGCCTCGAAATTCCAAGCAAATATGAGTTAAAAATCCTAAAATAGCCTCGAAACTTATAAGCCCAATCTTGGGGTGTGACATATCCTTCTTCCGATGCTCCTTGTATTCCTCCTCCTTTGCACCCTATTGAGGAACCATTAACTGAAGAGGATGATGAGCTATTCTCGTGGCACGGGCATTTGAGTACATGAAAGTACTTTTATAATCCTAGTGAAGTGGTCGACGTGGTCGACAAGTGGAAGGCTTCTTTATCGAAAACCACAAGAAGGCAGATTTGTATTGTTGAGTCATCAAATGGTGGAAAGAAACATCCACTATAAAAGCTTGCCTCATCTTTGCAAGTTCTTCTGGTTGAGGTTGCCATGGTTGGCTTAGGCCTTAGTTAAAATGTAGGTGGAGCTGAGGCCAGTCAGAAGGAGCTCAAGGAAACAAAAGAAACACTGAGGAGAAATCACGAGCTATACCTTAAAATGAGAGAGGAGAATGAAGAGCTTTATAGGTAGAATGCAGAGCTTGTCGGGCATCTGGTGCCATTAAGGTCAAAATTGATGAGTTATCATAAGAGATTGCAACGAAAAAAGAAGGGAAAGAGGCCTTGGATGTTGAGTTTAAGAAAATGGCCAAAGAGCATAGGGTTACTGTTAATCGAATTGTTGAAGAGCATAAGGCTGCGATGGTGAGCTTAGAGTAGAAGCAAATGGAGGCCTTTGAAAAATTCAAAAAGGAGACTTTGGAAAACTTGAATAACCTCATTCATCAGCTCAAGTCGAACATACCCTTGCATACCCAAGTTGTGGGTGGCTCTTTTGATGCTCGTAGAGTTGACCTTGATGCCTGTGATGTGGCATGAATCAACTGTATTTCGATGCTCGCTTCCCCTTGGGAGCTACTTAGGATGAGTTCGCATCCAAGTGGAGGACTCAAAAGATTTTTACTTGGATGAAGATCCAACTGAGGCAAACACTACTCCTGTTGATGGCAACGATAATAATGAAGTTGATGAGGACCAAACTTAGGTCAATATTGCTCCTGCTAATGGTAATGGCAACAACGAAGTTTCTAAAATAGGAGAAGGAGAAGATGAGATCCCCAACGACCATGAAGGGGATAATAATGTGCCCTAATTAATTATAACTTTGCATTAATTTTCCATTATGAATTGAAAATTTGAACTTTGAAAAATTTTAAGTTTATTTGTTACTGTTATGACATTATATCTTTTTGTGAACTTATTTCATCTTTTCGCATAACAACATTGCTCATACTAAAAGTTTGAACTTAAGCAAATTTTCAAATATACTCTCAGAAACCTTTAATTGACTTAGTACAATTCAATGGATCTGTTTTATGTGACTCATCACCGACTTTGATTCGAGTGTTCTTAAACATTCTGAGTTGTGAATTTAAATAAGCAAACTCAGAGAAAATTTAGTTGCGACCTCAAATCAATTAAGTCTTAAGTATCAATCGAGAACACAATTTCACAAGCTGTGTTAGAGCTGCGAGCTTAACTTTACGAGCTCTTATAATGTTAGTTGGGAACGAAGGTCTGCTAGTTTTTTTTGAGGTTGCGATCTTAAACCACAAACCTTTATGACATCAGTTGGGAGCATAAGTCCGCTAGTTGTTTTGGAGCTACTAGCTCTTATAATGTCAACTGGGAACGTAGGTTTGCTAGCTATTTAGGAGGTTGTGATCTTAAACTGGCAAACCTTGGGAGCATAGGTTCGCTAGCCATGTTGTAGTTATGAGCTTAACTCTGTGAACTCTTATAATATCAGCTGGGAATGTAGGTCCGCTAGCTATTTTGGAGGTTGCGATATTAAACAGACAAACATTTATGAAATCATTTGGGAGCGTAGGTCCGATAGTTATTTTGGAGGTTGCGATATCAAATCGGTGAACCTTTATGACATAAACTGAGAGTGTAGTTGTGCTAGCTGTGTTGGAGTTACGAGCTAAACTTTACGAGCCCCTATAATGTCAGTTGGGAACATAGGTTCGTTAGCTATTTTGGAGGTTGTAATCTTAAATTGGCGAACCTTTATGACATCAGTTGGGATTGTAAGTTCGCTAGTTGTTTTGGAGGTTGCATTCTTAATCCGGCAAAACCTTTATGATATCAGTTGTAAGCATAGGTCTGCTACCTGTGTTGGAGTTGCGAGCTTAACTCAGCGAGCTCTAGTTTATACTAAGTGCAGACATTTATGGAAAATTTATGAAAATAATATTTTTTCATTAAAGGGTAAGAAATTATACATTGTACTTTTTGAGATGACAGGCCTTTCGTGTTTGTGGTAAAATTGTACCCTTCATCTTTTCCAATTTATACGCTCCATGGCCTATCTTCTCTATGACTTTGTATGGCCATTCCCAGATCATAGCCATTTTCCCTTGCTGTAAAGCTGGAAAACTAGCCTCGGTGTTTCTAAGGGTAAGATCACTTACTAGGAATTACTTATTCTTAACCTTAGAGTTGTAGTACCGTGCTACTTGTTAAACATGTGTTATATTCTTGATTTTCGCTCATTCTCCTGGTTGGCATCTTCATTAAAATGTGTTACTCTGTATAATTGTATGTCAATCTTGACGAGAATTACTGCCTCCGTGCCATAAATAAGGGAAAATGCAGTTTCTCCGATTGCAGTATGGAGCAAAGTTAGTAAGGCGTACAAATTCTTGGCAGCTCCTCCAACCAATCACTTTTGGCCTCACTAACTTTCTATTTTAAGGTTGTTAGAATCTTCTTTTTCATTGCCTTTATCTGCTCATTTGTTTGCGGCGTTTTAACAAAACTTTGAGCTAAAGTGATCTGAAGATCCGCACATAAATTCTTGAACTTTCCTTCAAATTGTATGCCATTGTCTGTGATAATCAAATGAGGTACACCAAACCTACACATAATTGATTTCTAGAGAAAAGATTCCATTTGTTTCACTATAATGTTTGTCAAAGCTTCACACTCAATCCACTTGGTGAAATAGTTCGCCACCATTACAATGAATTTTTTTCATGCTATAGCTATAAAAAATGGATCGAGTATACAAACTCCCTAAGTTGCAAATGGCCAAGGGCTCAACATGACTTGAAGAGGCTCTACTGTTTGTCGTTGCACCTAAGCGTATCTCTGGCATGAGGCGTACATGCGAACCAAATGATGTGCAAACTTTTGAACTATAGGCCAATAATACCCTTGTCTGAAAACTTTTTGGTCAAGCAATCTTCCACCCAAATGGTCACCACATATGCCTTCATGAATTTCTCACATTACATACTCAGCCTCAAACGGTGATAGACATCACAGCAGTAGATGCCAAAACCACTTTCTATATAGTACACCCTTTAAAAGGGTTTACCTAACAATTGCAAGACAAAACAAATTATTTTAACTTGTTATGTTGAGTAATTTAACAATTAACTACATAATATTCATATGTCTAATTTATTGATTTAGATTTTTTTAGACATGTGTAATTTGTGATAATGACATACCATGCAACTTTGCGTTGTAGCTTTGCAAGCTCTTTCTTATCCAAATTATCATATGCTCCTGCAATGTGCAAATTGTTGGAGTCATCCATGTCTCTTCCTGGTCTATACTCAAAACTTGTGGCTTGTCGTAGCTTAGGGTATCCCTATACTCCAGAAAAATTTTCCTTATAATACCTAAAACCTGTTACCGTCATCGGTTAGGGTTCCAAGGTCTTTCCGTCCATTTACCTTTAAATAAATTCCCGTATCTCATCATTTAAGATAATATAACAATATGCATGAAATTAAATATGATCTTAATCACAACAAAATTTATTAAGGGTAAAAATGTCATTTAACAAATTTGGGGGACTTCTATTGGTACCTGTTGGATAGGTATCGGTAAAAGTCAAGTCAGTGGGCAATTTGAAAATAATTACAGTTTTCTAATGGTAGTTGTGGAGGTTCTACCAATACAAGTATGAGATTTACCGAAACAATTCATGTTACTATCGATACAACAACCTCCAAAAAGCTAGGAAGTTTTACCCTGCAACTTCTATCGATACAAGTACTCGGACTATCGATACTACTATGAACAGAGCTATCAATACTTCAAATTTTACTACCGATACAATGCAAGTCAGTAACCAACATCTCTCTTACTCTACACTTCTACCGAAACATGCAAGAGTTCTACCGAAACAAGTACTTGGAATTCAAATATTCACACAAGTTTCAAAATTTACCAACATATCTCATTACCAAACACAAAATACATTTTAAACACATTAAGTTTTCATGAATTCACATGTCATTGCATTTCAATGCATATTGCCTACTTATAACATCAAGCAAGCATACAAGCTTCAGTTCATCAATGAAATAATCTATCCAAAATTCAAGTATTACAAAAGATAACATCCTCCTAGTACATGTCATATAACCAAGTGATGTAAATACTACCGAACGAGCTCCCAAGATAGTGTGATTCTTCAAGGTGATCCGATCTTCAGAAAAAAAAATGAATTTATAAAACAATAACAAATACATATGTAAGCTTATTAAGCTTAGTAAGTTCGCAAAAATAAATATCTTACAGAATAACCAAATTCATTATAAATATAATAGTAAAATGTCTTCATAATCCTATAAAAACAGTTTCGGATTGATCACGTCTTCTAGAAATTTAGCTCATGCGAGCCCAGATAGAGTTAGCTCTTACGAGCCCAAATAGAGTTAGCTCTTACAAGCCTAGATAGAGTTAACCAGTATATGATGGTGCTCACACAAGCTGATGAGAATCTGTAACTTACGCAAAAACTCAACCATCGATACAGTCCAAATTACCTACTGAAGATGCTGCTCACACAAGTTGATGAGAATCCGTAACGTATACAGAAACTTAGCCATTGTAAGGGTTCATATAATCAATATTCATTAAAAATTTATCGACACACGATGCTACTCACACAAGCTGTCAGGAAACTACAAATATGCAAGATCCCAGCCATCGCGTTGATTCAGATAACCGACCCCAGGCCTGACATCTCGTTGCTTCATTTGTTTCCTAATCTTCTCGAACAATCAACTTCCCTTGAATTTCTACAACAATGATAAATACACAAAGCAACATTTCAATGAATATAAACTAACATTACGAACTTATCAGATGAAATTGTAGTTTGAGTGAAACTCTAGGGACTATTCTAAAATTTTCTCTTTTTCACGATCGGTGGCTCGATCTCGATCTAACACAATAAATTAATCAATTCTCCCATTAAATCAAGTAGTTTAATCAATTTATGCATATAAGACATTTTTGGGAAATTTATAAAATTCCCCTAACCTTTACATTTTTATTCAATTTAGTCCTTAAGTACAAAACATTCAAAATAATCATTTTTCATTCCAATTTGTATCAGTTGAATATCTATGGGTATTCACCCAACACCTACATGCAATTATTTCACAATAAAGACATGTATTTTCACCCATTTTCACAATCTAGTCCTCAAACCTAAAATTCATCAAAAATTACTTTACAAAATTAATGAATCTAATCATCAAGCATACAAATTCATCAAAAGCTTTCAAGAAAAAGCATATTCAACAATGGTATGATTTATAATATTTGACAGATTCACAAATTAGTCTTTTGGTTAGCTAGATTAAGCTAATATAGACTCAAAAACATAAAAATTACTAAAAATGACCAAGGATTTCTTACCCAATCAAAGCTTAAAGTCTCAACAATGGAACCCTAGGTTTTTCCTCTCTTGGCCAAATGAAGAAGATGAATTATGAAGAAATAAGCTAATTTCTTCTTTTAATTTTACTTATATAACATGTCAATTTTGTAAATTTTGTGACTTTCATCATTAACTTAATTAATCACTTTTAATCCTTAATTAATCATTCCATTAACACCTAATTGTAATGATATTCCACTATCTCAATTTCTTTTGGATTATTTACCTATTTGGTCCTTCTAATCAAACAATTCTACCTTTGCACCCTTTTATAATTTAAACCTTTTTACTTAGTTAACTATTTAATTAGTAAAATTTCCTAACCAAAATTTAATACGATACCAATAACTCCATAATTAATAAAATAAATAAATTTTTGACCCGACTCGTAGGAGTTTGTGATCTCGAAATCACTATATTCGGCTCCACTGAAAATCGGGCTGTTACATTCCCTCTTTACTCAATGACAATAGAGGATGCTAGTTTACATAAAGCTCCTGCACATGTGTTGTCGCTCCTTGAGAGCTGCTTTATTTGAACTTTTTCAAATCTTGTGAGTAGTTGAGCTACGACTGAATGGTATCTCTTTAACACTACCACTTTCACCTCATACTCACTATTCATTTTCTTCTCCACTAACTGTGAATTTGTATGGCTAACGGGATCCTTCACTCCTAGTTGGCATGCTAGTTGTAACCATGATATCAAAGCTTCATATTTTGCTGTGTTTTTGGATGTTTGAAATCCAAAAGATAATTTATACTATCATTCATTCCCACTAGGATCAACTAGAAGGACCCCTACTCTTGACTTTACCTTGGCTGCGGAACTATCAACATAAACTAACCACCTCTTTGAATTATCAATTATATCTACACCCTCTTGAGGTGGACTAACTACTAAGTTGCGTACAATAGATGGAAAAGAGATATTAGAATAAAGTGTAAGCTCATCACATATTATTATAGAAATAACGAGTTAAATAATTGGTGTTCGCCAATGTTCAAAGGAGATTACAAATAACATACATGTTTAACTTCATAAAACATTCATTACCTAGTATTTCAAGTTATAAACTATATTACCTACTGAATCAACAGGCTTCTCAAAAGAGCACTCAACTATAAAGTCAGCTAATATCTATCCTTTTATTGTCTTTCTTGGAGCAAACTCCACGTCGAACACAGCCAACTCGATACTTGATGGTATTACAAATGACATAGATTTTCGTCCTAATTTAGTGTTTAAATTTCCCCTTTTGTAGTTAGTTTAGCATACATCATTAGCATTTTATACTTAGTTTACTTGTTTTCCAATTCATTGTTAGATAGTTTGAATTCTTGTTATTTTCACATATTTTTGTACTAATGTCGATGCAAGCAGTCGATATAATGCGTCTTAATATTGTCAGTACAAGAACTTAGTCTAGGAATGGAATAATGGACAGTTGCAGCCACAAGATTAGCTGAACATTGCGACCATGAAATGTCGTCGCATTGAAACTGAACTTTAATTGAGAGGAATCCAGCTTAATTCACAACTGGAAGCACCAAACGCAGGAATTTAACAGATATCGCCACAATTATTCTTTCAGAATGCATCCAGCGATACAGCTACAATCTGCAGATCTCTAAAGAATACACTAGAATTGCGTGAGTGCATAGCTATAATTTAACTAATTTTGACAACTACAAGATCTAGATCTGGATCTGAAAATGAAGGCTAAATCTTACAACATTTTAGAGGTTATAAATAGAAGAACAAAGAAAGAAGAAGGTATCAAGAGGAAAGGGGATTTAATTCTAAAAATTCTGTGTGAATTAAAGATTTGAGTTGAAATCGGTGAACTGATGAAGCAAGCCTGCAACTGCTGCTAACAAGAAGTGCTAGATGCCAAGCAAAAGGAGCAATTAGGGATTAAGCCTAGTAATCTAGAGATAGTAAACTTCGTTGTACTCATTAATTTTTCTTAAACGATGATGAATTCTGATGATGTTAAATGAATACGAGAGTATCTTTTAATGTTATATCATTTTGATTATTACTTTACATTGCTTACCCATTTATTCTTGGATTTAATCTCTCTAAACACAAAAATGAAATTGCAGTACATCCACATCGAGAGATGCAGTGACAGGTTAGATTAACAAGTGGGTTAGGTGAGAGCTGCTTGGAACTGCGACAGACTCCAGTTACTTGTTCTTGGATACATATCATTGCTCATATCGAGAGGTGGAGTAGTTTATTTGAGTCGGGATTAAATAGGGAGCTATTGTGGGTAAGAACTCGAAGGGACTTCATTGTTACGATAATTCATCTACACTCTACCTTGTCAACGCATCCAGCATTGCAACCTGTAGAATCAGTGAACCACTCCACCCTTTTACACTTGATCACTTTAATATTTCCTGCGTTTAAATTTTTAGCACTCAACACTCAATACATTTGGATTTATTTTCAGTACACTGACATTTAATCTCTGATATTTAACTCTAATTACATTAACAGTAATGATTATTTTAGTATGCAGATCTGATATAATTGTGCTGACATCCTTACTCGCATTACACTAATTTTTAGTACTAATTGCTCCGACATTAAAACATCAAGAATCATTTCCTCGTGGGATCGATATTCGATAGCTCTGTCCATCAACTATACTTGCATCGACGTGTGTACGCTTGCATAATCGTTATGTTGTAAAAACATCGATCAAGTTTTGGCGTTGTTGTCTAGGAAATTGGTGTTTGTTTGATGTTTACTTTTGTTGTTGCAATCAATTTTACTTACTTAACTTTTAACTTTTATTAATTTGTTTATTGTTTTTTTCTGGTTTTGAAGGTATTGTATGCCCACAAGGAGAAATCCTAAGGACATTGTAAGCTTTGATCCGGAGCTTAAGAGAACACTTAGGAGGAGAAGGCAAGAAAAAGGGAAGATGGCTAGTAACAACAACAATAATAATCTACCACCATTGTTGCCCATGATAACATTCCTCCAATGCTGCCACAAGATTTACCAACACCACACCCACAAGAAGAACAAATACAGAATAGGCCAATAAAATATTTTGTTGTGCCTATACTCGATGATTTGCAACCAGGGGTTGTGAGACCAGCTATTCAAGATGGTAACTTTGAATAAAACCGGTGATGTTTCAAATGATCAACTCAAATGGGCAATATTCAGGTTTTCCGTATGAAGACGCATGCGAACATTTAAAATTGTTCTTACTGATTTGTGCATCTTTTAGTCAACATGGTGTCCCTGATGATGCCTTGAAAATGCAATTATTTCCTTACTCATTGAAAGGAAAAGCATGAACATGGTTTTTAGGTTTTCTGGCTGGATCCATTACATCTTGGAATGCATTGGCAACATAGTTTGTTTTGAGATTTAATCCGCCGACAATGAATGCAAGGTTGCGAAATGACATCACTGTAGATCATCAACTCGATGACGAGAATCTACATACAACATGGGAGTGCTACAAAGCCTTGCTTCGACGATGTCCAATGAATAGGATTCAACAAAAGACCCAGATTGAGATATTTTATAATGGTTTGAATGCTCAGATAAGGAATCTCATCGAAAAATTTGCAAACGGTTCATTGTTTGATTGCACATATGATGAAGTTGTTCGAATTCTGGAGAGGATAGCCCAAAACGATTACCAATATCCAATTTCTCGTTCTGCATAAGTGAAAACTAGCCCTAGAGTTCTTAAATTAGATTTTATTTCTGCATTGTCAGCGCATGTATCTTTCTTAGCCAACATCATCAAGAAAATGAATGGAACAAGCAATATTGCTCCTATACAAATGGCTCAGCAAATGGATGCGCTAATATTTTCATGTGAGATTTGCGGTGACAACCATAGCTATTAAGACTACCCATAGCATGCAGAAAATGTATATTATGTCAACAACATCTGAGAGGGTGCATTTGGTAACTCCTGCAACAATCATTCGCAACAACCTTAGGGAAATCAGAATACTTTCACATTTCGATATGAAAATTCTTCAAACCAAAGAGGTTATAGGTAAGGAGGTTACAGCAATAGTCAATCGCAAAACTATCATCAAAATTCACAAGTACATACTCGATTTGAATTGATACAGTTACCTAGTCAATTGCAACCATAATCGCGATTACCGCCACAATCAAGGTTGCAACCACAAATGCAAGGACAACCTCATCTGCATCAACAATAACAATTTGCTAGACCAAAGGCAGAACCTATAACTGCTTTTGAGGCTATGATGCGTGAATATATCACAATAATTAAGGCGATAATGCAAGGCAATTCTTCTTTTATACGAGCATTGGAAGCCTAGCTTGGACAATTAGCCTATAATCTTAACTCTAGATTACCAGGCACTTTGCCTAGTGACACTAAAAATCCTACGCAAAGAGGGAAGGTGCATTGCAAAGCAATTACGCTAAGGAGTGGAAAATAGACAGTAGAGATAAGCAATTCTAACCAAAACCATGTCGAAGCATCCATTTCGAAGCAACAAGACAAGGTTATAACTGAAAGAAATCAATCGTAAAACACTGCTAAAGAACCGATTGAAGTACAATCTACGCCTACAGATTGTCCAATTAAGTTGTCAACACAAACACTATTATCGAAGCAACCACTACATCCATAGAAACCCTATGCCACCATACCTTTGTCATTTCACCAACGTTTCAAAGAAAAAATCCATGACAAAGATTACCAAAAGTTTATTTTTACTTTGAAACAATTGCACATTAGTATACATCTAATATATGCTCTTGTGCAGATACCCAATTATGGGAAATACATGAAGGAGCTGCTATCAAAGAAAAAGAAACTATCTGACGTCGAGATGATTGTGCTCACAGAGGGGTGTAGCACTGTACTCACAAACAAGTTGCCAACCAAGATGAAAGATCCTGGCAGCTTCACAATTCCATGCTCCATCGGAGATCATTACTTAGGTAAAGCGTTATGTGATTTAGGAGCTAGCATTAACCTAACGCCTTTGTTTACTTTCAAAAAGCTAGGAATTGGATTAATAAAGGCCACTGTGGTGACACTGTAATTAGTAGATAGTTCTCTAGCACAACCGAAAGGATAAATCAAAGATGTTCTTATTCAAGTTGATAAGTTGGTGTTCCTTGCTGATTTCATCATCTTAGATTGCGAAGCTGATAAGGAGGTACCCATTATCTTGGGAAGGCCATTTTTAGCAACGGGACGAACACTTATCGACTTGTTTAAAGGAGAACTAGTGATGCGCCATAATAATGACCACGTAACCTTTAGTGTGTTAGAAGCAACACCGTCAGGTCCCAAAGAACAATGTCACCACGTTGATGTGTTGGACGAAATTATTTTTGAAGAATTTCATACCAAGAATTCAACATTGCCTGATACTGATGTGACGACATCTACTAATGATATCCTAGAAGACTGTGTTGACAAAGAGGAGGTGAACAATTATGAGTTGCGAAGATATTGGCAATTGGAGTCGCTGGATTTGTCTAACAGGACAATTTCAGTCTTTAAACTGTCTATAGAGCAAGCTCCTACCTTGGAGTTAAAACCATTGCCGACACATTTGAAATATGTATTCCTTGGTGACAACGAGACACTTCCTGTTATTGTCAACGCATCCCTCAATGCAATACAAGAAGAGAAGCTTATCGCAATTTTAAAGAACACAAGAAAGCCATAGCCTGGAGCATCTTAGAGATTAGAGGCATTAGGCTCTCTTTTTGCATGCATAAAATAAGGTTAGAGGACAAAGGGAAGCAATCCATTGAGCAACAAAGACGACTCAATGAGAAAATGAAAGAAGTGGTGAATAAGGAAATCATCAAATGGTTGGATGCGGGCATAATATACCCTATTTCTGACAGCAATTGGTTAAGCCTCATTCAATGTGTTCCAAAAAAAAAGTGGTTTTACTATTGTGACCAACTATAAAAATGAGTTGATCCCTACTCGCATCACAACTGGATGTCATGTATACATGGATTACCAATGGTTGAATGCGGCCACAAAGAAAGACCATTTCCCGCTACCTTTCATCGATCAAATGTTAGATAGGCTAGCTGATAAAGCCTATTATTGCTTCCCAGATGGCTACTCTGGATACAACCAAATCGTAATTGTGCCAAAAGATCAAGCAAAAACCACATTTTTATGCCCTTTTGGGACTTTTGCTTTCCGGCGGATGCCGTTTGGCTTGTGTAATGCGCCAGCAACGTTTTAGAGATGTATGATGGTGATATTCTCAGATATGATTAAAGACTCACTCGAGGTATTCATGGATGATTTTTCGGTCTATGGACAAAGTTTCGACCAATGCGCCGACAACTTGGCAAATGTTTTGAGAAGATGCGAGGAAACAAACTTGGCTCTGAATTGGGAAAAATGTCATTTCATGGCAACTGAAGGGATTGTCCTTGGCCATCGTATTTCTTGTCAAGGCATTGAGGTCGGTAGAGCAAAGGTAGAGATCATTGAAAAATTACCACCACCTACAACTGTTAGAGAAATAAAAATCCTTCTTGGACACTCGAATTTTTATAGAAGATTTATGAAACATTTCTCCAAGATAGCTAAACCTTTATGTTCTTTCTTAGAACAAAATAAAAAGTTTGTATTCGACGACATCTGATTGGATGCATTTACAACAATAAAGAAAAAGTTGGTGCAAGCTCTGATTGTCATCGCATCGGATTGGACGTAACCATTCGAGTAAATGTGCGATGCTAGCGATTTTGCTGTAGGAGCTGTTCTCGGACAAAGGAAAGAAAAGTTATTGCATGCTATTTACTATGCTATTAAAACATTAACTAAAAAGCAAGTTCATTACACCACAACTGAAAAAGAGTTACTAGTAGTGGTCTTCGCATTTGACAAGTTCCGTTCTTATCTTGTCGGCACAAAAACTACAGTCTACATAGATCACTTAGCTTTGAGATACCTTTTCAACAAAAACGATGCTAAACCTAGACTCATTAGATGAATCTTAGTCCTCTAAGAGTTTGATGTTGAAATCAAAGATAAGAAGGGATCTAAGAATCAAGTAGCTGACTATTTGTCTCGGCTGGAAAGTGGAAGCGAAGATGGACAACAGACTCAAATTGTCGAAGCATTTCCTGACGAGCAACTATTCACTGTCGACATATCACCATGGTATGCTGATGTAGCCAATTATCTTATGTGTGGAAAGCTACCCATGAGTGCAACTGGTCATAAAAAAATCAGGTTCATACGCGATGTTGCTAAATGTCATTGGAACGAGCCATACCTATTCAAGGTATGCACTGGCAATATAATTCAACGTTATGTTCTTGAAGAAGAAATGATGTCAATACTATGACATTGCCACGATGCCCCTTACGGAGCTCATTTTGGTGGAACGAGGACTGCTACAAAAGTCCTGCAATTCGGATTCTATTGGCCTAATTTGTTTCGAGATGCTTACAATTTCATGCAATAGTGTGATCATTGTCAACGTACTGGTTTCATTTCTCGTCGCAATGAGATGCTTTAACAACCTATCATGGAGGTAGAACTTTTCGATGTTTAAGGTATTGATTTCATGGGACCATTTCCAAACTCTTTTAGAAATATGTATATACTAGTAGTTGTTGACTATGTTTCCAAGTGGATTGAAGCTATTACGGTACCAAAAGACGACGCTTGAACAGTGTTGAAATTCTTTCACATGTATATTCTCACACGATTTAGAACACCGCTTGCGTTGATTAGTGACCAAGACACTCATTTCTATAATAAACAGGTTGCAACTGCATTGAAATGAAATGGTGTGAAGAATCGAATGACCACCGCATATCACACACATACTAATGGTCAGACCGAAGTCTCCAATCGAAAAATTAAAGAATACTTGAAAAGGTGGTTAACCCATCTAGGAAAGACTTGCCTATGCAGTTACCTGATGCATTGTGGGCACTTCGTACCGCTTACAAAACTCCCTTGGGGATGTCGCCATATCAACTAGTATTTAGAAAATCATGTAACCTACCAGTCGAGTTGGAGCATAAAGCCATGTGGGAAATTAAGCAGGTAAATTTAGATTATGACGCAGCTGGTAAGAAAATAATGTTGGACATCACAGAATTAGTGGAGATCCGACGCCATGCTTACGAGAATGCAGCAATATACAAGGAAAAAGACAAAATGGCATGATAACCTCCTATTGCATCGACAATTTCATCCTGAGTAATTGGTACTCCTATTTAACTCAATTTTGAAACTGCACCCAGGAAAATTGCGATCAAGGTGGTAAGGTCCATTCCGAGTTGTCGAAGCATTCCCTAGTGGTGCGGTGACAATAGAAAACTTACAGGATAGCCAACAGTTTAAAGTGAATGGTCAGCATCTCAAATACTACGTCAGCTTAGATGCCCGTGAACCAGATGAAACTGTTAATCTGGTGATATTTAAATAATGTCGATGCATTCATTCATTTTCTTTTATTTCCTTTACTTTTGTTTGTGTTGTTTCAGATTCTTAAAGAAATAAAAATCCTCTTTTTGTCGACGCATAGAAGCACATTATGTCGGCACATTCTACGATGAGTCAACATTACTTTTTGGGCAAGAATCGCGTCGATTGATTTCATTTCACCCCAATAATTGGATAAAACTAAAACAGTACGACCTGTAGCATGGCAATTAATGCCTGCAGACACAATATTTCCCCGTGTTTTTCTACTCATTTCACCTAGGTTATATAATCCCCCATTACAGTTACCTTTCTTCTTCACAATCGCCATTATTCCTGCAACCATCTCCTCAAACTATTTGCAGATTCTTTCTCTTCTATTTCGAAGCAATATCCTTTTGCAACTTTTCTTTTTATTCTTTTTCTTCCAATCATGGCTAAGACTCACGCTTCTAAAGCTAATCCTAAACCTTCATCTAAAACCGCTCCATCCACCCTTATCGAGATTCCATCCATGACACCACCACCCTCAGGCCCAATACTGTTTCTCACAACTGTGGCCAAAGAAAGATATCACAACATATGCTTAAACGCGATATCCATCCTACACAAGGCCTCCAGTTATCTCCACAGTTTCCCCTTAGGAAACAAGTCCACCATACTATCAGTCGCTTAGAGTGGGAGTCTTTTTGTGACCACCCTTCTAGTTATTCCCCTACTCTCATTCGAGAATTTTACGCGAACTTGGTGGATCAAGAACAAGAATGTTTTTGTTCGAGAAAGACTTGTGCCATGGAGTACGGCGCACATCAACGTCTACTATGGATACCAAAACGGGTAGATGACCATTCGCACTTCCTACACAGTCTAAATGAGGATAGCCTTACCTGACGACCTTCTACAAGGAATGGTTTCACTTTGTTAATAGTCGAGTGATGCCTTCTACCCACAATACTACGACCACTCTAAACCGTATGTGTTTGTTACATTCCATCTCACATCATCATCACATCGACATTGGCGAACTGATACATGACCAGATTGCAGAGGCAGTGGGGAAGCAAACTGGTATTATCCCTTTCCCATCTCTTATTATGCTTCTTTACCAGCATAAGGGTATTGTGCCAAAGGAGGATGAGGAAGTCGTGGATAATAAATGCCCAATTAGTGACATTTCTATCGAGCAGATGATAAGGGGCCAAGACACACTGATGGCCAAAGTGACCTCCAAGGAAAAGGAAAAAGGGAAAGGTAAAAAGAAGGCCGACAAATCTGATGCGTCCATAATGGCACAAATGACAGAGACACTTGCCCTGATGGAGTCACACTTGGAACATCTCGACAGAAGGTCTATCCACACTGATAGTATAGTGGATGACATGGACTTTCGGCTCCATAAATTCTATGCATATACCAAGGTGTGGAATGAAGCTCTTGTCACTGCATTGCACCAAATCACTTAGACCCCACTTCCAAACTTCCCAAAATTTTCGACCATCTACCGCCCAATGCAATATTCCTCATCTGAATAACCTACTCCTGATGGTAGGCCCGCCCCTGTACCCACTCACATCCATGTTTCTGATGATGACAACGATGGAGAGCAGTTTGTCGATTGATGATCTGCTGTATCGTAACATTGCTCATTTTTTTAAGATGAGTTCTCAAATAGCTTAGGGGCGAATATGGCGAAAAGAGAGGCTATGCTGAATGAAGATGTCATTACAGTCGAATAAGCTGACATTAGCACAATTGAACCTATTCAACCTGAGAAAGAGGAGGTAAATCAGGATGATCATGTCGAGAAAGATGAAGAACATGAGGATGAAGAGAAGGACGAAGCGAAGGATGATGAACACATTGACACCGAACTACCCTGGTGCAAGACGAAAACGAACTCGATATCCTCACAATGATCATTGAGGATGTTGTAGGTGCATCAAGCTCAGACGAGACTCCACTTGATGCGAGTCGGGCTGAGGTAGTCACCAGCATTGTGGAAGAACCAAACCCATTAGCAATTGTGCCTTATGTGGCTCCACTAGCTGAAATTCATCCATCCGATGTGACTATCGATGAGGCCACCACCCAACCTACTGAAAAGGAGCAATCAGTCGATCCGATTGGTTCGAGGGATAATAAGAGAAAGCGACGTAAAGATAAGAAAAAGAGAAAACACCATGACGAGGAGGAGCGCTCGAAAAAGGAAAGAGGAAAACAAAGCAGCCTCTATATTGGTTGCTGCTGAATAAGTTGGTACATCTCTTTTTAGTTAGCATTCTCGCATTTTATTTGCCTGCATTTTTATTGTCACTGCATTCGTTTTGATATAGCCCATTATATTTTCATTGCCATACATTTTGTATAACTATTGTCAATGTATTGGGGACAATGCAGAAGTTAAGTTTAGGGGGGAATTAATGTGATTTGGAAATACAACTATATCTTCTTATTTGATTTTTATTTTTCTTCAGTAATGAAAAATTGATAATTTTCAACAAAAATGTGACTACAATTTTTATTTTAATGCGTAATTCTTAAATTACTTGAATGCTGATGTGGAAATTGGATGAGTATAAATGAATGATAAATCTGCTATTTTGGAATGAATGATTGAAATTGTTTCAATAGTGAATGTATAGTGTTGATGTTTGAATCTTGAACTCATTAACCAGTACAGCAGCATTGTATGAATAAAAGACACTCCAATATGAGTGCAACGTGATTATTAAGGGGGAACACTCCGCTGCAGTTAAAGAAAAGAAAATTATCTAGCCAAAGGTTGTATCTGCAAGAGTGTGTGTTGACGCAATTACATGTCTCTTGGAGGTTTGTTGCACCTTATCGCTACTGCCCAGGAATAAAGGTAGAGTAATGTAATGACATCTCTCAATCACTTGAATGATAAAAATGAAAAAAAAAAAGAAAAGAAAAAGAGAATAAATTGCTGAAATGCTTCAAGGAAGGATAAGATTCAATGCATGATACTAATATTGATGAAGTTGCAGTTTTAGTTGTTCTTACTAATAAATTGTCGACGCAACATTCTATTATATGAATGTAATTTGAACATTAGAAATTTAGAGAATTCAAGTTGTGAGAATAAAGATTGTGGTGACATTTCTAATTGTTACTTGTTAATTTTTTTATTTACTTGAGGACAAGTAAAAACTCAAGTTTGGGGGTATGATGGTATTACAAATGACATAGATTTTCGTCCCAATTTAGTGTTTAAATTGCTCCTTTTGTAGTTACTTTAGCATACATCATTAGCATTTTATACTTAGTTTACTTATTTTCCAATTCATTGTTAGATAGTTTGAATTCTTGTTATTTTCACATATTTTTGTACTAATGTCAATGCAAGTAGCTGATATATTACGTCTTAATATTGTTAGTACAGGAACTTAGTTTAGGAATGGAATATTGGACGGTTGTAACCACAAGATCAGCTGAACATTGCGACCATGAAATGTTGTCGCATTGAAACTGAACCTCAATTGAGAGGAATCAAGCTTAATTCACAACTGGAAGCACCAGACACAGGTATTTCATAGATATCACCACAATTATTGTTTCAAAATGAATCCAACGATACAGTAACAATCTGCAGATTTCTAAAGATTACACTAGAACTGCGTAAGTGCATAGCTGTAATTTAACTAATTTTGACAGCTGCAAGATTTAGATCTGGATCTGAAAATGAAAGTTAAATCCTGCAACATATTAGAGGTTATAAATAGAAGAACAATGAAAGAAGAAGGTATCAAGAGGAAAGGGGATTTAATTTTAGAAATTCTGTGTGAATTGAAGATTTGAGTTGGAATCGGAGAATTGATGAAGCAAGCTTGCAATTGCTTCTGACGAGAAGTGCTAGATGGCAAACAAGAGGAGCAATTAGTGTGTAAACCTAGTAATCTAGAGATAGTAAACTTTGTTTTACTCGTTAATTTTTCTTGAACGATGATGAATTCTGATGATGTTAAATGAATACAAGAGTATCTTTTAATGTTATATCATTTTGATTCTTACTTTACATTGCTTACTCGTTTATTCTTGGATTTAACTGCTCTAAACACAAAAGTGAAATTACAGTACACCGACATCGAGAGATGCGGTGACAGGTTAGATTAACAAGTGGGTTAGGCGAGAGCTACTCCGGACTGGGACAGACTCTAATTACTTATTCTTGGATACACATCATTGCTCGCATCGAGAGGTGGAGTAGTGTATCTGAGTTGGGATTAAATAGGAAGCTATTGTGGGTAAGAACTCGAAGGGACTTCATTGTTGCGACAATTCATCTACACTCTACCTTGTCAATGCATCCAGCGTTGCAACCTATAGAATCAATGTACCACTTCCACCCTTTTATACTTGATCACTTTTATATTTCCTTCATTTAAATTTTTAGCACTCAACACATTTGGATTTATTTTCAGTACACTGACATTTAACCTCTGATATTTAACTCTAATTGCGTTGACAGTAATGATTATTTTAGTATGCAAATCTGATATAATTGCGCTAACATCCTTACTCGCATTACACTGATTTTTAGTATTGATTGCTCCGACATTAAAACATCGGGAACCATTTCCTCGTGGGATCGATTTCCGATAGTCTTGTCTATCAACTATACTTGCATCGATGTGTGTACGCTTGCACAATCGTTGTGTCGTAAAAACATCGATCAATACTCCACTTCGTCACCCTTCCTGAGGTATCAACTTTAGATAATACTTCCTTTATAGGTTAATTAGTCATGATGACAACTGGATGAACCTAGAAGTAAGGATGCAGCTTGAGAGCTACAATAATCAGAGAAAAGGTAAAACTTTCAATTTTTTAGTACCTCAGTTCCTTGTTTTGGAGTACCTTACTAATGTAATATACTGGGTATTGGTGAACGTGTTTTGCTCTAACTAGGACTGCTACAACTATTTCCTCTAAGGTAGCCAAGTATAAATAGAGGGTTTCTCCCACTCGTGGCGACTTCAAAAGTGGTAGGGACGTGAGGTATGACTTAAGCTTTTCAAAGGCTATTTGGCACTCCTCAGTCCACTAAAAATGGGTACTCAAGGTTTTGAAAAAGGGGAGTCATTTGTCTACCATCCTAGAGATGAACCTGTTGGGTGTCACTATTCTTCCCGTAAGGCACTGAATATACTTAACAGTTTACAGAGAAGACATTTCTATGATAGCATAGATTTTCGCTATGTTCACTTTTATCCCCTCTTTTGAGATCATAAAACCCAAGATCATGCCAGCTCGCACGTCAAAAGCACACTTCTCTAGGTTCAACATCATGTTATAAGCCCTCAAAACAACGAATGGCTCTGACAAGTTCTACACATGCTCCTCCATAGTCGCATTTTTCACCAACATATCATCAACATAGACTTCAAGACCACATCCTCATTGTTCCTTGAAAATTATATTTACCAACCTCTTATAAGTTACTCCCGCATTTTTAAGGCCAAAAGGCATAACGCGATAACAAAACAACTCTTTCTCAGTGATGAAAGTTGTTTTCACCTGATCACCTTGATCTAATAAAATCTGGTTATAACTGAAAAGGCATCCATGAAGCTCATGAACCTGTGACTTGCGGAAGCATAAACCAAAAGATCAATTGAAGGCAAAGGGACGTTGTCTTTGGGACATGCCTTGTTGAGGTTGGGGAAATCAATACACATCCTTCATTTTTTGTTTGCCTTTTTCACCATGAGCACATTCGAGATCTAGTTTGGATATTCAATTTCCTTAACAAAGCCTACCGACAACAATTTAGCTACCTTTTGCATCACGACTTCCACCACCTGCAGAGAGAACTTCCCCTTTTTCTATTTAACCAACTTCGCTTCAAAGAGTACATTTAGCCTATGGACATTTACCTATAGGTCTATCCCTAGCATATCTATTGCTGACCAAGCAAAAGCATCAGAGTTCACCTTTAGACACTAAACCAAAGTGTTCTTCTCTTTAGGTAATAACGCAAATGAAATCTTTATAGTATTTTCTTCACCTTCATAAAATAACTGTAAAGTCTCTATGTGCTCTGCTACTTTAGGTTTCTTACTTCTCTTTTCATCCCTTTCATTTAGGATGTCCATGTATAAGGCTTGACTAGCTAACTCTGTCCTCTAGGTGCGATATCTCGAGCTTCGCTTCACAAACAACATATGACATTGCCTTGTAGTTCACTGATTGGATTGTATGAACTCGACCCCCGTCCTTTTTGGGAACATGATCTTCATACAAAATGTTGCAACTACCATCCTTGCCATCCTCATTATCGAGCGCCCAAAAATGGCGTTATACACCATGAGATGATTTACAACAAAAAATTGAACATACTATGTAGTTTTGTGTTCACTATCTCCTAAGGTGACTGGTAAAGTGATAGAACCCTTTACCTCAATAGGGTGGTTCGCAAAGCCATATAGTAGGTCAGCATTAGACAAAGTCTGTTCCTTTAATCCCATCTTTTGATACGCTTCCCAAACTAGTATCTCCACTGCACTCCTACTATCGACAAGTATTCTCTTAACCTCAAAACATTTAATCGTTGTAGATACAACCATTAGATCATTACCTTCTTCGTCGCACACTAGCTTTTCATCATCATTTCAAAATTCAACATTCCAGCTTCCCTGCTGACATTGCCTCTTAGGTGCACTTACTAATATTACATTCCTCATGTGAGCTTTCCTCTTTGTATTAGAACTTACCCAATCCTCATCCTTGCCCACAATCACATGTATAGTGCCCTTGACCTTTTGCTTACCCTTGGGATTGCCACAAGAACTCTGACCCTGCTGAGTAGTACCATGATCCACAAATTTAGCAAGCTCACCCTTTCTTTCTGTCTCTTCAATAGCACCTTCAAAGTAAAATAGTTTTTAGTTTTGTGCCCCACATCATTGTGAAAAGCACACCTATCCTAGGAATTTGACTTTATCACATTGTGCCTCATGAGAGATAGGTTGGGCAGGATGCCTAAACTCTTTATCTGGTTCAAAATACAAGCACGAGTAGCGTTCAATGGAGTATAGGCTTTAAACCTGCCGTGAAGGATGTTCCTCTTTGTCTGCTTCGACTAAAATCCCAGAGGGGCTATGCTTGCGTTTTCAGCTACTGGTCATCTCGGACACGCAAAGCCTGATTGGGTGATCCTTATTTACTGCGAGCTCATTCTCTTTCTCTAAACTATCTACCATCTCTTTGAAATGTGCCACGCATCGCCTTATTAATCTCTGTTGCCTCCGTGAACTTGTGAGCCCGCTCATATAAGCTTGCCAAACTCCAAGGCTTGTTATCAGTAAATTAGTATTACACATGTTCATTCTGCACTCTCATAATAAAGGCATCAATGGTCCACTGATAATGCTTAAATATGACATACTTTTGGATATTAATTATATATATTTTGTGAGTATGATCCTATTAATATGGGCTATTTGTGATCCTTTTTTTTTGTAGGGACTAAATTGAAGACAAAGGACAAATTTGGGCAAAAAGCCTGATTTTGGAAGAGAAAGAGAAGTTGTGAAAAGGTGGAAGACTTGAAGAGATTTTTTATAAGACAAAAAAATTGATTTGATTTTATATTATTTTAAAACTTATTTTTATTAGAATTAATCTTTAGGATATTATTTATATTTAATTTGTATTTATCTTTTTAGATTTATCTTTTTAGATTTATCTTTTAGATTTTAAAGTGGATCTAATTAGGGAATTAATGTTTAGATTTAATTCTAATTATCTTTTAGAATTTAGATTGAATTCAACTAGGAATTTACATGTACTATAAATAGGGGATGGAGTGATTGAATTGTTCACTTCTCATTCATTGAAAAAAATCCTCCATCTCCCAAAAACCCTAGTTCAATAAAAAGCTCTATTTTTATTATCTTGTGTTCTTCCCCAAAAACATAAGCAACTAAAAACCTTTCTAGCCGAATGTTATCAAATATTCCTTCAAGGTTCATAAGGCTTAGACCCGCACTAAATTTCTCTCGCCCGAGTATTCAACACTAGAGAACCAAGGAGTTGATCCACTGGGGGAAGTGTCAATCGCTAGGGTTGATAAAAATCAAGATCCGCCACCACCACCTATGGATTAGACAATTCAACAATTAGCCGAGGCCCCTAATGATCAACCGTCATTATGCATTGCGTACCTACTCTAGATGCTAACTTTGAGCTTAAATCAGGTTTAATCCAGTTATTATCGATTTTTCGTGGGTTGCAAAATAAGAACCTACATAAACATCCGAAGGAATTCCATATGGTTTGTCTTAGTATGAAACCTTAGAGGGTAACTGAGGATCAAATTAAATTACGTACTTTCTCTTTCTCTCTAACAGACTCCGCTAGGGAATGGTTATTTTATTTACCTTCTAAATCTATTATAACTTGGGCTAATCTTTATCATTTGTTTCTTAATAGATCTCGTGTCCCGCTAAGTTAAGAAGAGAAATAGTAAGGATTAGATAAAAAGATGTGAAGTTTCTTAACGACTATTGGGAACGATTTAAAAAGTTGTGTGCAAGTTGCCCACAACATGGGATAATTGAACAGTCTCTTCTCCAACACTTCTATAAGGGCATGAAACTTATGGAGATGAATATGATAGATGCAGCTAGTGGTGGAGCATTGGTTAATATGACTCCTCAACGAGCAAGGGACTTGATATCCACAATAACCGTAAACACTCAGCAATTCCGAGCCAATCCTGAACCTACTAGAAGGGTTCACCAGCTAAGTAATTTCTCCTTAGAAGATAAATTTGAAAGACTTACTAATGTTGTGAGTTCTCTTATTACAGGAAAAATAGGGTCGGCCCGTTAATGTGAAATTTGAGGAGAATCCAAACACACAACTGATGCATGTCCTATTTTGTATGATGACTCTATGGCCTAATTGGATGTTGTGGGAAACTTCCCTGGACCACCCCAAAAGAGATATGATCCTTACAAAATACATACAACCTCGGGTAGAAAGACCATCCTAACTTGAGATATGGGGCAAATCCACGCTATAACCAGTCATACCAAAATCGGGCCCCACAACAAGCGTAAAATTCAGATACTTCTCTAGAAGCGATGGTAAATAAATTAGCAGCTAATATGCTTGATTTTCAACAGAAAACAGAGGCATCTATAAAAGAGTTAACCACATCAATGGAGAAATTAAGAGCATAAGGTAGGCAACCGTCACAAACAAAACCTAACCCAAAACAAAACGCGAATGCAGTGACGTTACGAAGTGGGAAAGTATTGGAACCAAATCTTGGCACAAATCATGCCTAATATTCTGCCTAGGAAAAGTAGAAAAAAGACGAGCAAATTCGGTCGAAACCTTCATTACCTAGAATTCAACCTCCATTTCCAGGACGACTAAGGCAAACTTAAAAAGATAATGAGGAAAAAGAGATCCTCGAAACATTTAGAAAAGTCGAGGTATATATACCGTTGTTAGATGCTATTAAACAGATTCTACAGTATGCTAAATTTTTTAAGGAACTTTGCACCAACAAATGAAAATTGACTAGAAATGAAAAGGTAAACGTTAGTGAGAATGTGTCAGCGGTTTTGAAATGAAGGATGCCAACAATATGTAAAGATAGAGGCATGTTTGTAATACCATGCAAAATAGGTCACTTTGGAATTAAAAAAGCTATGTGTGATTTAGGGGCTTCTATAAATGTAATGTCGTTTTCTATTTATGAATCACTTAACGTGGGTTTTTTGAAGGAAACAGGTGTTATAATCTAATTGGTCAACAGGTCCATTGTTCACCACGAAGGAGTCCTTGAAGACGTGTTAGTGAAAGTCAACGAACTAATTTTTCTTGTAGATTTTTATATAGTGAAGATGGAAGAGGATAATACTCTTGGGTCTTCCACATCTTATTAGGGCGACCTTTCCTTAACACCGCATATACTAATATCGATGTGCAAAGAGGAACCCTCATGATTGATTTTGACGGGGAGATTCTAAAGTTCAATGTTTATGACGCCATCAGTCACCCTAGTGAAGTTTTGAACATAAACCGTGTCGATATAGTGGAATCCTAAGTAGAAGAGGCTTCCAAGTCACTCTATGAGATTAAGCTCGAAACATTGTTTGATGATGATTTTGATTCTTATCCAAATTATGAATTTGTTAATGAATTATTACCTCCTATAAATACTAAACTTTTACCTTCTATTATGCAGACACTAGAGTTGGAGTTGAAACCACTTCTCGAGCATCTCAAGTACGCATTTTGGGGGAATGGTGAACTTTACCTGTCATAATTTGGAATAAACTCTCTGAGTGTAAGGAATCAAATTTAATTCAGGTATTAAAGAGCCATAAGGAAGCCTTCGGTTGGACCATCGTTGACTTAAAAGGGATAAGTCCTTTGACATGCACTCATAAGATCTTCTTGGAGGAAAACACAAAATCGAGGTGAGAAGCGAAAAGACGGTTGAACCCGAATATTATGAATGTAGTAAAGAAGGAGATTATAAGGTTGTTGGATGCTGACATGATTTACCTCATCTCGACAACAATTGGGTAAGTCCGATACAAATCATGCCTAAGAAAATGGGCATGACAGTAAAGCAAAATGCCAAGGGCGATCTGGTACCTGTCCGAGTGCGGAATGGGTGGCGTGTCTGCATTAATTACAGGAAGTTGAACTCTTATACTAGAAAAGATCATTTTCCTCTTCCTTTTATAGATCAAGTGCTTGAATGTTTAGTTAGAAAAACTCATTATTGTTGTCTTGATGGATATTTAGGTTTTTTCCAAATTCCAGTCATACCTGAGGACCAAGAAAAGACCAGTTTTACATGCCCATTTGGCACATTTGCATATAGAAGGATGTCATTTGGACTTTACAATGCACCGACCACCTTTCAAAGATGCATGATGAATATATTCTCAAAATACGTAGAAAATATCATTGAAGTTTTTATGAACGGTTTTACTTTGCATGGTCTGATGAATGCCTTAGAAATCTCACAAAAATTTTAAGTAGATGCATAGAATTGAATCTTGTCTTAATTATGAGAAATGTCATTTTATGGTAGATAAAGGTTTAATTCTAGCTCATATAGTTTCATCTAAAGGGATTGAGGTTGATAAGGCTAAAACTGATATTATAAATTCTTTATATACATGCTACTTTTCATGGAATTGACGTTCTAGGTAGTCTCCATACATGCTGGACACGTGTAAGACCCTTGACTTAATACTTGTTCGCTGGCCTGCCCGTTACACTTTACGATCTTCACACACGAACTCTTTGGTCTAAGCGAAATAGGCTCGTAAAGCACCACCGTGAGCCCTTCCAATGAACCACTAGTGTGAGACCCATAAGCATCCAATTGGCAGGGCACATTCGGGTCGCAGGTAGGTTATCCGGATTATGCCAAGGTTTCGGGTCAGTGATCATAAATACGTAACAATCTAGTCTCCCCTTATTAGGTCTAAGAAGGGTTATAAAGTTGCTCTTTTTAGAGCCATCATTTCGCATTTACATAGCTTGTTGAATACGCTACGACCACAAGCACATGACATTAGTCTTGCCACGTGTACAAGTAGATCACGTCTGTCTGTATCTGGCTATTGGTGCTCCTTGGTTATTTGAATCGTCAAAACATGGGGAGAGAACTCTTTAAAAAGGGAATTTTGGAAGCCCTAAAACTCACAAACTTATTATTTTTTACAACCAGACTCAATTGAGGCTTTTCTTCAAGGTAAATTTTGTTAGCTTTTGTTTCTCTGATTTTAGCTTTCTTCTTTTATCAAAACTATGTCAAGAATGAGAGAAATTGGTGGTTGGATAAATCTCAACTATCCACCATATAAGAGCGTGCATCATGGGCCCCTATAGAAGCCAATTTCTAATTCTGCACCAGAAAATTGGAAGAGATGTCTCGAATTTTGGCCATGTGAGGGATTGAAATCCCAAAATTCGCGTATGACTTCTTTATTTCTAAGGAGCCACATAGACTGAGCGACACTAGTAATGGCAGCTTCCTGCTCCCCCTTCACGTTCTAGATGTCGGATTCCATTTTCACCTGAACCTATTCTTCTGTCATCTTCTCAAAAACTACGGGATCACTCTCGATCAATTTTTCAGGTTTTCTTGGTGGCTTGCGGTGGGTTACTTCATCAACTACAACTAATGTAGCAAAGTACCATTACTTGTGATTTTTCAACGTTTATAACTATTGAAGGCTTAGAATCGATGGAATTTGTCATTCTTCTACTATTTCACCCCTCACGAAGAGGTCAAAACCTTATCTCTAATTGGTGTTCTAATCTTTGACTGAATCAAGGAAAATACATTAGGGTGAAGTGTAGGCTCGCTGATAGGTTTGGTTTTCCAACCGAGTGGTCCTTACCATGCAAGGACACGTGCTCATTTAAGTAAAGTATTACCACAAAGAATGGTTTAACCTAATTTCAAAGGCTTCGTATTGGTCGTCCCCTAGTGCTTGAGGATTTATAATTCCGAGGAATGTGTTTCAGTATTGTTTGAAGGGCATTAGCCTCAATGGGTGGAGGTAAGGAGATAGTATGGAAGTGGCTAAGGTTGCTGGTGCACAGCTTAAAAGACATATATGGCTGCATGGGGCCAAAGACGACCTAGTCTAATATTGACAAGATATAAAGATGAACCTAAAAACTTCTTCTATAGTTTCTGCAAAATGAAACTTCACCCTTTGATCTTAGTGGTATTGTCACACGAAGAAAGTGTTACGAATATTAATTTTATAAATGCTACTGTTGACCCTGAAATTATTGGTGGTGCAAGCATAGCTCACAATTCTAGAAACAACTCGAAGAAAACTACAAGTTTGTCTCGCGAAATTGATGAAGTCACAAATTTACGAGCTTCTTTAAGAGATATGCACAAGAAGCGAAAAACTAACTCGAAGCCTATGAATATGGTTATCAACAGTGAAGAAGAGGCAGATAGCGGAAGGCAAGAACAGCGTCGTAAAAGGAGAGCAGATAAGGTTGGGTCTTCTGCTATGATAGTTGCTACTTCTATCTCTCCCTCGACTAGCTTACCATCAATAGCTCAAGTAAGTTTGTCGATTGCTGCTCATGATAGCTCTGCTGTAACACCCTATACTTGGCCCGATTGTCAAGCCCAAGTAACAGGACGCTACACCACCATCTCACATCATACACATTAATTAAGTATCACATATTTTTCCTAACATTTTTTTATTATGTCATTTAAATGAACTTTATAACAAACATCTATTAAACAATGCTAGCACATGCCAAACATACTTTAGTAGAACTTATTTCATCAATTAAACATGCTTTAGGACCACTTAGAAAAATTTTACAAAACTGTCACATAGGTATTAATACTAATAGAGTGGTATCGAAAATTCTGACAAGCGGTATCGATACCGCTAGGAAAATCGGTACCAAATTAGCTTAATATTTCTCGATTAAAAACCCAACAATCAGAAAATATCAATATCATTGAAAAAGTATCGATAATTTCTCCTCGAGTATCGATACTCGTAGTCAAATATCGATACGGACTCGTAAAGGTGACTTGCTACACTTCAAAAATCACAGAGGTATCGTTTTTGAAACCCAAATGTTGATACCTCTGCTCCAAACCATTAAAATACAAAAGTTTTCAAGCATATAATCAATACTAAATTAAATCCAAACATCATGCATCATTTACCTCATCAAATAGACACCAAAAAGTCTAAAATAACAGTCTAAAACCTCATAATCATGACAAAGCAAGAAATCAATAAAACTTACTTTAAATCCATAGGTTCTAAGAAAAATAAACATGTAAACAACTTAAAAATTATAGCATATAGTCTACGACATTGCCTTTATTCCTCAAACATAAATAATCAATAAACACCTACGAATAGTTACTAAAGTTTTGGGCTTAGATCACCAATGAAGACAACTCTGCTCACACTGGCACTACTTATCTGCAATGGTTTAAAAGGAGTGGATGAGCTTTAAATAGCTCAGTGAATGTTCAGAACAACTACTACGCAAACAAGCCATTATGCATTAACAAAAAGTCATATAACGTATTCACAATATTACCAACTTTAATGCCATGTTACAAACATTTTAACATCTTTCATGGGTCCATTTAAACATAAATCACATTTATATTTAAGCATAAATCACATTAATATTTAAGCATAAATCACATTAGCATTTAAGCATATAACGCATGACTCATAACACATTTAATGATAATTTAGCTCTTGAGGTTATGAAACATAAAGTGAGCTCTAGCATCATACATCGGATACACGAATCTCCAAACACACCAAATGACTCATAGAGTCGAACATGTCCCACAAGTGAAGCATATAGCTAATACTCGCCAAACACACCAAACATATCCCGGTGAATGGAGCTTAAATCGCATTCCCTTATCTCTCCAAACATGTCTCAGGGCCTCAATGCCCAAATCATATATACATATAGGTGAGTAGTCACAATCCTATGGTATGCCAACTATATCCAACGGTTTCATAAGGTCACAAGGCCAAAATATCCACAATATTATCACACTTTTATCACACTTTTACTTACTGATTTTTCATACATATTCATTGCATATTCACATCATTAGCACAATATATTCACTTTAACTTGGCATGGATAACATTCCAACATATTCACTTTCACAACAGTCATCACAACATTTTCATATAACATCACATCTTAGTTCTCTTTATCACAATTACACAAGCAATTTATCATACATTTAGCATAGGTATGAGAACACTTACACTTGAAAATTTAAAGTAGGGGTTTAGGTTACTTCTAAATTCCCAATTAACAATATGAATCATCTACAAGCAGCTATTCCAAAACACTCACCAATTACGCTTTCGTCGAAAAGTCGAAAGCTCAAACAAGCTTTTCCTTGCCTTTGTCTTTACTCGTAGAAGGTCTTAACGACTCTGACGTTTCAACCAAGTAAATCACACAACAACACAAACAATATTTAGTCAAAGCCTTACCTCAAACAATCCATAAAAACAAGCTTAAGCCAGGTTTGTGATTGAAACATTAAACATAGAAAACTAAAAATTCGAATATCTCGGTCTATACTTAATCTTTTTTCATGGAATGAATTCTATTCATCTACAACTAATTCTCAACCCTTAAACTACACAAAACTACTCGTTTCATGTAACACCTTAAACCCGTAATCATCATCGATCAAGGGTCTTGAAGTATTACAAAATAATTTATAATCATTATGACATTTCTAATAATTAATTAATTATCCACAAAATATACATCAATGCTATTGACAATTACATGTCAACACCAATTAATAATCATGTAAAGTGATTCAAATTACACAAAAAATATCATATACAAGCATTACTAACAATTAGGGATCAAATTGAAACTCCTTTAAGCTTTTAAAAGAAAACAGAAAAATTTCTCAAAACAGGGGTCACACAGGCTTGTGTCTCAAACACACACCTGTGTGCCACATCCAGATGCTCGTGCCCCTAGCCGAGTACCAAGCCATGTATGGGTTCGAAAGGTAGTCACACGATCGTGTCACAGACCGTGTAATAGGCCTTATATCTGTACTGACTTGTAACACACACGCGACCGTGTGCAAGACAGTGTTCCTATACAAAATTGGGTCACACGACCATGTCCCAGCCCGTGTCACATGTTGTGTGTAGTTTAGATTGCTTTCAAAACAAGGTATTTCCTTAACCTAATTTACTCAACAAGGTACCAATAAAATGAGACTAATTCATATGCTCCAAAATGCATTCCAAGCATAAAAAATAAGTCATAACATCATCATTTAAGCCTAACCAATATGCCACTTTAAGGCACCACAAACCAAGAATAACAACCTAATACATAACTTGAATGAATGCATTACCTAAAACTACCATTTATATGCCAACATAACTAAACTCGATCTAACATAAAGAAAAAGAATACAACAATATGCACCATTCCAACATCATTTACAACATTATAATCCTACCTAATACAACAATCATTTGAATCCAACATCATTTACAACATTATAATCCTACCTAATACAACAATCATTTGAACCAAACATTCTTAAGCTCATTAATCAACTAACTTCACAAAGCAAATATTCTCAATGCTTTACCATATAACATTTTGCAAATTTCATCACACTTTATATATATTAACTTGTTTATCAAAAGTTAATGTAACAATCATATCATCTCAAACTAAATTCCATATAAACAATATTCACAAGAACTATCTATAACCTAAGGATCACTAGACATCCACGAACTTCCTAGGTACATGCCAACACAAGAGGACTTCACCAACATTGAGTACGGGATTTTTGACGAGATTGATGGTATTACAAATGACATATATTTTCTCCCTAATTTAGTGTTTTAATTGTCTCTTTTGTATCTCATTTAGCATGCATCATAAGCATTTTATACTCAGTTTTCATATTTTCTAATTCATTGATATTTAGTTTAAATTCTTTTTATTTTTATCTATTTTTGTACTAAAGTCGACACAAGTATCCGATATTTTGCATCTTAGAATTGTCAGCGTAGGAGCTCAGTCGAGAATATCAACATTGGCAGAATGCAGCTACAAGATCAGCTTGGAATTGCGACCAAGAAATGTCGTCGTATTGAATTTGAACCTCAAATGAGTAGACTCAAGCTGAGTTTACATCTGGAAGCACCAACGCAGGAATATCACAAGTGTCGCCGCAATTACAATCTCATATTGTGACCAGCAATGTAGCGACAACCTGCAGATCTCTGAAGTAAACATTAGATCTACGTGAGTGCACAGCTGTACTCTAACCAACTTTGACAGCTGCAAAAATCTAGATCTAAATCTGAGAATGAAGAAAATCTGCAATTTCTTAAGCCTATAAATAGAAGAATGAAGAAAGCATCAAGAATTAAGGGATTGAATTCTACAAATTCTGTGTGATTTGGAGATTTAAGCTAGAAATTGGGAAGCTGATGAAGCAAGTCTGTAACCACTTCTGACGAGAGGTGCTGATGCAATGCAAGAGGAACGATTAGAGAGTAGTTCTAGTGGTCTAGAGATTGTAAGCTTCAATTGTACTCTTTAATTCTTCTTAAATGATGATGGATTTTGATAACATTAAATGAATACGAGAGTGTCTTTTAATGCTAGATCATTTTGATTCTTATTTTATTCTGCTTATTTTTTTATTCTTGGATCTAATCGCTTTAAGCACGAGATTGAAATCGCAATCTAGTGACATCGAGAGATGCGGTGACAAGTTGGATTAACAAGTAAGTTAGGCGAGAGCTGCTTGGGATTGGAATCCAATCACTTGTTCCTAATGCACAACATTGCTCACACCGAGAGGTAGAGTGATTATGGGTATTTAAGTTTGGATTAAACAGAAAGCTATTGTTGGAAAGAGCTCAAAAGAGCTTTATTGCTACGACAATTCATCTATACTTTACCTTCTCGAAGAATCTAGTATTGTAACTTAGCAGAATTAGTGGACTTATTCTACCCCTTTACACTTGATCACTTTTACATTTGTTCTACCCCTTTACACTTGATCACTTTTACATTTGTCAAAACGTTTTTGAAACGCGTCCCGACTTTTAAAATTTTAAATCAAAAATGGGAGTTGCCACCTATCATTTTCATTTGGTATGATTGGACCACCTTAAAATGCTTAAAATTCATTTTAACAAAAAGTTTTGGTCTTCGAAATCTAGAAAACGGGTTCGGGAGTTGGTTACGTGTGAGGAAGGATTAGCACCCTCACAAGCCCAAAATTGGTACCTAGTCAATTTTTCCAGTCTTGATAGTTAAAAATTTGAAAACTTGAGTGAAATTTAAAATACAATCCTTAAATACATAACTTATTTCATGAAAAATTCTTAAAATTGAATTTGATGAGAAAAATGACCATTTATTTCAAATTAATCGGGGATTGAAGTCATGTCCAGCACGTTAGAGCACGATGTTCTCGAAATTTCGAAATTAAAGGACATTTTGAAAATTTTAAAGGAGGATACTAGATTGTGCAAATTCTACAAAAATCACATCAAACACGTTAGGGCACAATTTTTCAAAGTTTTCACACAAAAGCGAATGTTTATCATTTTGTATTTTAAACTTTAAAAAAGATAAGTTTTATTAAGCAATATACATATGCAACAACCAAATATATCACGGCATAAATAAGAATAATCGTAAATACAAAGAAACAAGATCACAGTGTACATTTTTAAAAAAATTTAATATACTAATAAATAAATAAACAAGTACATAAAAGTTTACTAAAAAGATCAAATCTGTGACAAAAAATGAAGGAAAAGAGATTTAAAAGATAAAACGAAATTAAAAAAAAATTAAAGGTAAACTATATAAATTTATACTTAAAAGAGTTTAAAAGTAAATTAGTAAAATTAAGAAGATTAAAGAGTATAAAAAAATTAAAAAAGATTTAAAAGATGTGAAATAAAAAAGGAAAGCCACGTTTTTTGTTTTTAAAAATCTAAAAAGTTTAAAAAGGGAGACTTCCATATTTGCGAAACTATTTCCAAAAAATAATATAGGATCAAATTAAAAATAATAATAATAATAAAATTTGATGTTTAAATTTCGAAAGAAAAAAACTTAAAGGCAACAAGGACGAATTTCAAATAATAGAGAGGATGAAGGGACCAAATAGACAAATATGCCTAAAGTTCGATACGTGGCAGTTCCAAAGAAAATCAATTCGAGGGGTTAAATCAAAAGGAAAATAAATCTTAAGGGAAATTTATGAAATAAATTAAAAATAAAAAAAAGATGGAATTGCAAATGTTTAAAAAACGAAGGGATCAAAGGGATAAATATCCTTTCCTCCAAAAACACGTGAACCCTAAATGGATCCACAGCAAGTTAGGTTGAGTAAAAGGTGCCGTTTTGGCGTTTAGCTAAGGAGTGTATTTAAATAAAAAAAATTTCAAAAAAAAATCTTATTTTCACATTTCTCTAAAAAAAACCAAATCCTCTCTCCTTTTTTTTTCTCTCCATTTTCTCTAAAAACTCTTCCCCTCCGATGTTAATCCGTCCTTGGTCTGCTTCAGCGCCGTTGTCTCCAGTCATCTCTCCGTCGCCTCCGACATGGTTCGGCCGCCACGCACGGCAACCGATAGGTAAAAAAAACTTCCTTTTTTATTACGTTTTAAAACAAAGATTTGGCTCAGATCTTTCAAGATCGAGCCCATATCTAAAAAAACAAAGTTCCTTCTTTACATTTTTAAATTTGTTTTTTCGTTTTTCTTTATTATATTTCTTTTAAAAATATTTAGATCTAAACATATATCTGTAAAAATTTTAAAAAAGGTTCGATAATCCCTATTTTATTTTTATATTCAACTTTCGAAATTTATTTTATTTTTTAAGGTTTTAAACCCTTTTGTTCTTTTTTTTATATTATTATTTTTTATATTTTATGAATATGTGTATATATATATATATACACGATTTCGAAAATATATAAAAAGAATATATCGGTTTAAAGTTGCTACCTTCGAATTGTGGATGCTACGATTTTTGCTCTCTTCTCTGATTTGCAAGATAAAATATGGATTAGGTTGATTCTTTGTTTTTCTTTTTTTGTATTTCGTTTGTGTAAAAAATTACAGAGATGGCCCAGGCTCTTTATAGCCGAAAATATTACAACATATTTTTATTTTGCTTGTTCTATCTCTATCTTTGTCTCTGTTCTGCTTCTGTGTTCTCTCTTCTTTGCAGGTATCACCAAAATTGTGATCTTTTGCAGTCAACGGCATCATCGGGGAGAGTGCCTTGTCCATTTCGATGTAAGGGCAGCAGAAGGGTGCTTCGAGTAGAGGAAACGTCTTGGGTAAAGGGAACATCTCGAGAGTCGAAGGGTCTAGGAAGCAGACGAGGAGTCAAATAGTTGACGTGGCGTGTGTTGACGTGGAGGAGCGGCGGTTGAAAATAGGGTTTGGGAAATTAGGGTTTCTTGTTTTCCTTTAAGTCATGGGCTAGTTGGGATTGGGCTTAGATTTGGGTTTGGATTGAATTTTTGGTATTTTGGGTATGTAATTGGACATTGGATTTTATTTAATGGATCTCTCTTTTTGTTTAATTTATTGTTTTATTTTCTAAACCCGGATAAAATTAAGCCTCTACAATTGCCCCTCTTTGCTCATTATCGTGAAACGGGAATGAAGCAAAGACTAAAAGGAGGACCAATTTTGTTTGATCTTGCTAAACCTCGGTCCCACTCTTTCAAACCATCGATCACTCCAACTGCACTGCATCCGCTTCTCTATAACTTTTAGGAATATAGGATTTAGCGTCATGATTTCGTCTTACCCTATGGCAATTTCAAAGAGATAAAATTTGCTATTGAAGTTTCACTCCATTTCACCGCAACTTCAGGGAGATTAAGACTCGCTTCTGTGCGATGGTAGCTTTAATCTGCCTTCTTGATTTAAGGGTAAAAGATTGGGTTGTGGTTTCAATTTGTCCCATGATCGGAGTAAGAGATTAAATGGTTTCAATCTGCCTCATGATAGGGGTAAGAGAATGGATGGTTGCGATCTGCCCCATGATCGGGGTAAGAGATTGGATGGTTGCGATCTGCCCTATGATCGGGGTAAGAGAACGGATGGTTTTTAATCTGCCCCATGATCAGGGTAAGAGATTGGATGGTTGCGATCTGCCCCATGATCAGGGTAAGAGATCGGATGGGTTTTAATCTATCACATGATCGAGGTAAGAGATTGGATGACTGTGAATTGCCCCATGATCAGGAGAAGAGATCAGATGATTTTTAATATGCCCCATGATCGGGGTAAGAGATTGGATGGCTGCGATCTGTCCCATGTCAGGGTAAGAGATCGGATGGTTTTCAATATGCCCCATGATCGGGGTAAGAGATTGGATGACTGCGATCTGCCTCATGATCGGGGTAAGAGATCAAATGGTTTTTAGTCTGCCCTATGATCGGGGTAAGAGATTGGATTATTGTGATCTGCCCCATGATCGGGGTAAGAGATCGGATGATTTTTAATTTGCCCCATGATCGGGGTAAGAGATTGGATGGCTGCGATTTGTCTCATGATCGGGGTAACAGATCGGCTGGTTTTTAATCTGCCCCATGATCGGGGTGAGAGATTGGATGGTGATGTAACTTCACTCCATTCCACTGCAATTTCAGGGAGATTGAGATCCGCTACTGTAGTTTTAATCCAACTTCACTTCATTCCACTGCAACTTCAAGGAGATTGAGATCCGCTACTGTAGTTTTAATCTAACTTAACTGCAACTTCAAGAAGAAAAGATTTGATGTCAAAGCTTCATCTTGCTCTTACTGCAACTTCAGAGAGATAAAGACTTGCTATTGTAGTTTTGATCTAATTAACTGTAACTTCAAGGTAGAAAATTCATCGTTCTGGCTTCAATCTACTCCTTTTCAGCTTTTGCTTGAACAGCCTCAATACTGATTCGAGTCATCAAGCTAACAACGTTAAACAAGCGCTTGTTGGGAGGTAACCCAATTATTTTTATTTTTATTTTTTTACGTTCTTATTTGTCTAGAAAACTCAGGGAATTTATTTCACGAAAAAAATCGGTGACGAAAACTCTATCCGAAAGAGCACACTATGGTAAAAAGAAAAAAAAAACCTATCCCTACGCCCAAACAGTCACTTCCATATTCCCTATTCCGTGTAAGAATAGTGCCCCCTCATCTTGGTTAGCTAACCCTATGCCCAAACACACCTAACCCATATAACCCCATTTTCAAACCCAAATTTCTTTTTCCCATTCTTCCCCCTAGCCGCCGTTCACCTTTTCTTGTTCCTTCACTATTGTTCATCATCACACCATGGTACGCACCCGGAATCACACCGTCATCGAGTCCTCTTTCACCGTCAACCCCAGTCACCATCGATTCACCCACAACACATACACATACCCGATTCCCCCATACCCTCACCTTCTCCATCATCTTTCGTTCCCTCTTCCTCACCGTCGATTGACACTCTCCTACCATCCCCACCCCATGATACTCCCCCATCCATGCCGAACACACACCACTACGCACCGTCGGCCACACCTTCTCCCTTTCGAATCCTCCCTCCTTCCCCACTCAACACAACTTTATTTTTTCCACAACCACCCACGCCGTCGCTGGTCCGAGACCTAACGCTGACGCTTGAACCGGTGTGTGACCCAATGTCGTCGATCTCCGTATCTATCTCTGTTCCCACACAAGTCGATGCCATCCTCCTCGGACAAGATGAATCGTGACTAGAACTCGAATGCGGTCGCACTCACCACACCGTCGCTATTCAACACAACCTCCTTACAAGCCCGACGAGTTATCTTCTGTCAGTACTTAACATCTCGTGCCTGAACCCAACTTGTCGGACGACTCCACAACCCGTTACGAAACTACAGAAAGTGAAGTTATGTGCCACCCCTTCAAACTCGAGGCCAAACCTATCGCTCCCGTGTAAACGTACTTTCATCTGAGTGTCAATTATCTGGTAATTTATATTTTCTCAATCACAACAATCGAGACAGATACAATCAGTTGCGACACAAATCGCTAATACCCTGTAAATGCCTTTCGTAATCTATTTTGATTGCTTTGAATATCGATACTACTGTATATGCTTATTTTCGTAACATTGGTTGGCTTAGTGGTTTCGATATGCTGCATTCTGTATATTATGAGTTGGTTTTAGAATTTTATGCCACTTTTTGTTTTCAAAGGCATGCACAAGTTTCGTTAGACACTTTGGGTGCTATTTCTTTTTGATTGCTTGGGGGTTTAACATAGTCTGTCTATTACTGACTTCAATCTTGCGCTTCAATTTGTTAATGAAGACTATGTTTTGTCCACTGCCTATGAGACTGCTTATTGCACTTTTCCTGAAGATTTTAATCCTGTCACTATTTTTGCACTGTTAACTAATGATGCCGAGACTACATATAATCCTAGAACATCTATGGATTTGTGGTTGCGTGATCCTTCTTTGTTCTATATTTTGGCCTATAATTTTCAGAAAGGAAAGATGCTTCGACATCCATCTCAAAGACGAAATTGTTTTTATTGTGGTGTATGTATATGACTCGTTCGGTAAATTTGGGGTATTTGTATGCACTTCAATTCAAACATATTATTAAGGCCAAACGACCCCTAATTTTAGGTTCTTTGATAACCCAATTGCTACTTTCTTTGCATGGATCTAATGCTCTTGTTTCTAATCTACGTATTGCTTGTCGAGCTAATCCATTGGATGCTTATTGTCTCGATTCTATGGGACTTCTTCTTGGCGCACCTTTGTCTTTCCATTTTGTTCCTCCAAGTATTCGTGCGACACCAGGTAAATGGACTTTTCGACGAAAGAATCAGCAAGCGGTGCCCAACCAGCAACCATCGATAATCGTCGAGCAACGTTTAGAACATATTAAAACTCGCCTCGACAACCTTGGATAGCAGATGGCTGCCATTCTTGCAGCACTATGAGAGCGACGATGACAAAGGGAGTATTCTAAACCCTTTCCTTTTCGTATTTTTCTTCACATTGAGGGCAATGCATTTTAAGTAGAGGGAATGTTCATCCTCACTATTTTTGCTGTTTATGCTGTTGTGGGTTTACTGTTACTATTGCTTGCTATTTTCTGCCTGTTTTGCCCACATTTATTTTTTTAAGTATATCCTGTCCCTTTTCATGCCCAAGATTTTGCCCACGAAATTGCTCATTGTTTTGCCCATGAGTATGCTTCTTGTCTACTAAGTTAAATTAGATTTTGCTATGATTGATTTCATCTCCACTATTTTAATTCTATTAGGCGAACATGATTATGATTAATGAAGGTAACCTTATCTTGCATATGGTAAAATTGGTTTAGTCTAAGTACAAGAGAACAGTTAATTCTGATGCATGCTAAATTGTTTTTCTTAATTGTTAGTTAATTGCTAAACTTAATTGAGAGTATGTTTGGCTGAGTAACCGGGATGAAGTGCTTGAGTGTCATTTCATTTCGCGTTAAAAGGTCCAATATATTCTTAAAGAAAAAAAGAGAGAAAATCGACAAAATAAAAGGAAGAGAACTAAATTTGGAGACAATGGTGAACAAATAGGTGTCTTGGTAAGTTTGGTAAATTACCTAACTTTCATGAAATAATTCAAGACGATTTAATTGTTGTGTGTTTTAATTGGGTTACTTTTTCGAATTTACTTACAGCAAGCTAAAAGTTCTCTTTATTTTCATAAGCATTAAGCCTAACTGTTTGTAAAACTTTGGAGTGTTATTTTCCATGGTGAAGTTTAAATTACTTAGTGAATTAGGAATCATACTTGAGAGTAAGAATGAGCTAAGTAGGGGGAATATGATAATACTTAAATATGACATACTTTTGGATATTAATTATATATATATATTGTGAGTATGATCCTATTAATTTGGACTATTTGTGATCCTTTTATTTTGTAGGGACTAAATTGAAGACAAAGGACAAATTAGGGCAAAAAGCATGATTTTGGAAGAGAAAGAGAAGTTGTGAAAAGGTGGAAGACTTGAAGAGAGTTTTTATAGGACAAAAAGACTTTATTTTATTTTATTTTATTTTAAAACTTATTTTTATTAGAATTAATCTTTAGGATATTATTTATATTTAATTTGTATTTTTCTTTTTAGATTTATCTTTTAGAGTTTAAAGTGGATCTAATTAGGAAATTAATGTTTAGATTTAATTCTAATTATCTTTTAGAATTTAGATTGGATTCAGCTAGGAATTTATATGTACTATAAATAGGGGATGGAGTGATTGAATTATTCACTTCCCATTCATTGAAAAAATCCTCCATCTCCCAAAAACCCTAGTTCAATAAAAAGTTCTATTTTTATTATCTTGTGTTCTTCCCCAAAAACATGAGCAACTAAAAACCCTTCTAGCCAAAGGTTATCAAATATTTCTTCAAGGTTCATGAGGCTTAGAACCCACTCTTAATTCCTCTCGCCCGAGTATTCATCAATTCTCTATATTACAGGATCGACGCTTTCGTCCAAAATCCCTACAAAAGTAATCTTTTAATTTTGTGCAAAGTCGGGCACTTTGTGTGTTTTGAGAATGTTGCACAACCGGTTCGCTAACTTACTACGTCAGAGGTTGCCGAGCCAAAGAGACAAAACGGTGTGGCATTTGTCGTTGGGAAAAGGTGATCTAGTGTAAGACGGTCCCATTATAGCGACAGTTGGCTTGAGTTAATTTCCTCTAAAAACTATATTTGGAGCTGGTAGTTGTACGCATCTTTATCCACTATAATTGGCTTATTCGGGCACGACAAGAACCATCGAAAGCCTATGATTGAACCGAGGAAGAATCAAGATAACCGGAGGCTGGATCTCTAAATATTGATAAAACCCTTCTTCCTTCGACTTTGTTTATTTTATGCAATTTATTTTTATTTCTACACCTCTATTTTCTATTTCTTTTAATTCTAATTTTTAATTTTTCCCCAGATTCCGCTACTTTTCTTGGGAAATATTTTGCCCACGATTTCAATAGACAAGATTATTTATGACACTCCAATCCCTGAAGATCAGACCTTACTTCCCTTTATTGTTATTTATTTATTTTCAAAATAGGTTATATTTGGTGTTCTCGACGACACATCACCCACTGGTCCTCAAGGTTCTTCATATTTGGTGTTGCCGCATGAAATCACTTCACGTAATCCTAAAGAGATTCTCCTTCTCTCATGATCGTCCTGTAAGCCTTGAACCTTCCTAGAAACATCTGACCCAATTTGGAAAAGCTTCGGTTAGGGCCTTGAGGAATGGACAAGTACTAATCCTTCGCATTTCCTTTAAGAGTTATGGATAAAGACTTACACTTCGCAGGGTCTGAAGCTCCCAATACGTTCATATAATCATTATACTATATTAGAAGGGCTTGTGGGTCTCTTCTTCCTTCAAACATGTCCTTCGGGACCTTAAAATCACGTGGTAAACTCACTGGCGCTATCTTTGGGGCCAACGGATTGTTAGAACAAAAAATTCAATCCATGTCCTGAGGCTTGGGAAGCAATGCCCTCACATATTGCCATAATGCATCCATCTGGTTTTGCCATTCCCTCACATGCAAACTTAGACCTTCATCCTACATGGTCACATTATCATGGAAATCAAAATTATCAAATTGTACCTTTCTTTTAAGCTCCTCATTCTCTTTGATAACTCATACTGGAAAGTTTGTTGCTGTTCAAACTATGCATTTTGTACGGCCATTTGTTCCCTCATCAACTTCTTCTGCACCTAAAGAGTAAGAAACTACTACAGCGACGCTTTTTGACCAAAAAGGAGTGGTAGCTCATGACCAGAGGGAAGGTTTAAGTCGAATGGGCTCGAAACTCCTGGTTGAGCCACATTAGTTTTTCAGTTAGTTAGCAAACAAGTCTATTCTAGCAGGTTGGTTGCCAAAACCCGAGACTCCAACCTGTTCGGATGAAATATCAAAGGGGAAATTTTCATTTGGGTGAGCCATTGTAATTTTTTCAAACTAAAAGAAATATGTTGGTTGGAAGTATGTCCACACTCACCGCACCAATTGTTGAGTGTCACGCTCACTGCACTAATTGTTGAGTGTTTTCGATTGTCTCATTGAAGAGGATAATTGATAATGCTTCAATATGATATACTTTTGGATATTAAATATATATATTTTTAGAGTATGATCCTATTAAATTGGGCTTATTTATTGTCTTTTTATTTTGTAGGGATTCACGTGCTGATAGAAGAAAAATTGGAGACAAAAAGTATGGTTTTGGAGGAGAATTTGAAGTTGTGTGAAGATGGAATGCTAAAAGAGAGAGTTTATAAGACAAAAAAACTTGGTTTTATTTTATTTTATTTTTTAAAATATATTTTATATTAGGATTTAATATTTAAGATATTATTTATTATTCAAATTTGTATTTAATTTATGTTTATCTTTTTGTATTTATCTTTTAGAGTTTAAATTGGATCCAATTAGGGGAATTAAATGTTAGATATAATTCTAAGTATCTTTTAGAATTTAGATTGGATTCAACTAGGAATATTATGTACTATAAATAGGGGGTGGAGTGATTGAATTATTCATGCCCCATTTATTGAAAAATCCTCCATCTCTCTAAATCCCTAGTTCAATAAAAGCTTTACTTTATTATCTTGTGTTCTTCCCCAAAATCATGAGCAACTAAAAACCCTTCTAGCTGAAGGTTATCAAATATTCCTCCAAAGTTCATGAGGCTTAAAATCCGCGCCTAATTCTTCTCACTCGGGTATTCATCAATTCTTTGTATTACAGGATCGACGCTTCTGTCCAAAATCCCTACAAAAGTAATCTTATCATCTTGTGCAAAGCCGGCCACTTTGTATGTTTTGAGAAGATTGCACAGTCAGTTCACTAACTTACTGCGTCAGAGGTTGCTAAGCCAAAGAGACAAAATGGCGTGGCATTCGTCGTCGGGTAAAGGTAATCTAGTGTAAGATAATCTCATTGGAGTGACGGTTGGCTAGAGTCAGGTTCCTCTAAAAACTACATCCGGAGCTGGTGGTCGTAGGCGTCCTCTTTCACTATAACTGGGTTATTCGGGCAAAAGAAGAACCATCCAAAGTCTATGATTGAATCGAGGAAGAATCAAGATAACCGGAGGCTAGATCTCTAAATATCGATAAAACCCTTCTTCTTTCAACTTGTTTATTTTATGCTATTTATTTTTACTTCGTTTTCCCTATTTTCTATTTCTTTCAATTTTGTTTTCTTTTATTTTTAATTCTGTTTCTTTTATTTTTCCTCAAATTGCAGCACTTTTCTTAGGCATGATTTTGCCCACGATCTCGACAGACAAGACTTTTTACGACTCTCTAGTCCCTAAGGATTAGACCCTACTTCCCTTTTACTGTTATTTACTTTTAATTTTGGAATAGGTTATATTTGGTATTCCCGATGACACATCAATAATCAATTATTTATATACATATTGTTAATGGAATTGACATTCTAGGTAGTCTCCATGCATGCTGGACACGTGTAAAACCCTTTACTTAACACGTGTTTGTTGAATGATCATGGAGAAGGTTCAATGTATGTTGTTGAATTCTAATTTACCGAAGTCATTTTGGGCTAAAGCAACCTCTACTGCATATTTTTTATCAACCGATCTCCATCCGTTACCATTGAGAAAAAGACTCCACAAGAGATATGGTCTGGTAAGCCTACTGATTATTCTGATATAAAGATTTTTGAATGTCCTGCATATGCTCATGTTGATAATGGAAAATTGGAATTAAGATCCATTAAATGTGTTTTTTCTTGGTTTTAAGGCTAGTGTAAAAGGGTATAAGTTATGGTGTCCTGAAAATAGAAAAGTTGTGATTAGAAGAGATGTTGTTTTTTATGAAACTGCTATGTTACCTAACTTATCTCTTAAAGACTCTTCCAGTAAAGAACAACAAAAACAAGTGGAGTTTCAAATTGATCCAGTATCTACAATAGAGTCAACTTCTCAAGTTAGTACAGAAGTTCATAATAGAGCCACTTCTTCACCAAAATATTCTATTGCCAAGAATAGACCTAGAAGAGAAATTAAACCTCCAAAGAGGTATGCCGAGGCTGATCTAGTGACTTATGCTTTAAACATGGCTGAAGATATTGGTACAATATTTTGTGACAGTCAAAGTGTCATATTTCTTACAAAAGATCAAATGTTTCATGAGAGAACAAATCACATTGATGTTCGGTATCATTCTGTGCGTGATATTATTGCTCGTGGAGATATTGTTGTGAGCAAAGTTAGTACTCATGAAAATCCTGCAGATATGATGACTAAGTCACTTCCCATAACCAAGTTTGAGTATTGCTTGGACTTGATTAGTGTTCATTGTTGAAGAATACCCCTCAAGGGGTTTTGTGGAAGAGGTGGAGAACTTGTTCGTTGAGAGTTCTTGTTAGTGGAGAATTCTTGTCAAGGTGGAGATTGTTAAAATTGGGTGACTAGAATTCTTGTTAAAATAAAATTCAGTGGTAAAATAAAATAAAAGTAAATACCAAATAAACTAGACTTCTTTTATTTTATTTTAATTAGAATAAATCATCTATTTTATTTTAATTAGAATAATGTGTTTCAACCTTACTATATTGCTTCTATTAGTTGTTGATTGGAATAAGGTTTTTCAACCTATAAATAGGTATAGTCATCTCCTCTTGTAATCATTCAATTTTTTGACATTAGTGAATCCTATTCTCCTCTGCCCGTGGTTTTTTTCCCGAAAGGGTTTCCACGTAAAATCTGTGTTTTTTTCCGTTTTCTTTACGATATTTCTTCATTATCGATATTTAATTTTATCAGTTTGCCCATTGCACTTTGCGATCTCTGTACGCAAACTCCTTGGTGTATACGAACTGGGCTCGCAAACTACCATTGCGAACCCTTCTGATAACTAGTAAGCATCCAACTAATAGGGCCTAATTGAGTCACAGGTAAACAATCCGGATTATACCCAAGTTTCGAGTCGATAATCATAAGTATGCAACAATCAAAATACTTAAGTATTTTGAAATTATTTATATCTAAGCCCATATTTTATCCTGATTTGGTTGCTTTGCCTAACCAGTGTAAATATTGATTACATTTAAGACTTCTGCCTAACAATAGTACGCATATCATTTACTTTCTTTATAATAAAATTATGGTTATGGTCCTTATGCTATTTTTAAATTTAGGATTTAATATGTATACTATAATTTGGTTCATCTATATAATATTATGAGTTATTTAGAATAGTTGACACTATTAATTACTCCTGTTAATGTAGTGAGATGGATTTTTTTTTAAAAGTATTTGTTTCAACTTATCATCTTGAAGTTCAATTTGTGTGTGGGTGTGTGTGCGCTTGTGCATGCATGTGTGTGTCTGTGTGTTAGGAAGATATGTTTAAGAGAAAATGGCGTTTTCCTTTTAACCGTAATGATTAAAAAATATGCTAATTGTTTGGACTAGTCAATATTATTGTAAAAGTAAGTGATCAAATTATATCAAATTAAAATATAGATTAAATTCTAAATTTTAGAATAGTAGATTGATCAAAACTGTAATTTTATCATTATTTTAGTAATGACTGAAAAAAATATAAAAAACATGTGTCATCCATTAGTCCAAATAATTAGCATTGTTAATAATTTTGGCAATCCACATGGATTGTTTCTAAAAAACACTTATTTCAATTTATTATGTAAAAATAATTTTTGTTATTAGAATAATATTTATTTAAAATATTCACATAAAAATTTTAATCAAAATAACTAACAATATTAACTAACGAATTTATATGAGAAATTGAAACATAAATAGATTAAATCTCAAATTTTGATATAGTAAAAATATAGTAAAGAGACAAAAACAAAATTTAACAAAATTCCTATGATGTGAGACAAAAGTCAACGGTTTATTAAAAAAAGAATTGTCAATGGAAAGGTGTCAACAAATTTTATATAGGGTTATATAGATATTAAAATGATTTAAAAAGTTGGGCTCCCCTATTTTTTTTTTTTTTTGGTTATATAGTTAGGCTCCCCTATTAATTAATAAAGTCACTGCCAGATGGATTCCACCTAATTCCAAAAGATTAATGGTTAATTTGGCCTCTATAGTTAAAAATATTTTGATATTTTTCTAAAAAAAAGTTAATAATAAATGTAAAATATTTTAAAAAATCTTAGACTAAAAATTATTAAAAAATCTATATAAAAATTTTAAAAAAAATCATATTTTTAAAAATTATAAAATATTTAAATATGTATATATCTAAAAAAATTCTTAAAATTTTTTACATAATATTTAAAACTATTCATAATTCTTTTCCAACTCATATATAGAAAGATAACACTCAAATCCAAAATTCTTAAAATTAAAAGTAAAGAAATATTAATAATAATTGTAAAAATCTTTAAAATAAATGAAAATTCATATAAAAATCGATTGTACTAAGGAAAAATCAAGAAGCTTGCAACTAATTTTTCTACATCCAATCTAAAAAATAATCGGTCTTTGAATTTTCACACACACAAAAAATACTTATTTGATTTTATCCTACTCGATTTTTTCATTTGCTTTGTTGTTTTATACTTTCTTCTTTTTCATTTTTTGTTGTCTTTTTTCTCTCTCTTTTCATCTTTCTTAGCCTTTTTTTCTCTCTTTTTTATTTATAGCTAGAAGTAAAATCTTGACTTGAAATTTGTGAGAAAAATAGTGGGTTTGGAAAAAAAAAAAAAAAGAGCACTTTGTATTATAAAATTTAAAAATTCCAAAATTTCAAAACTGAAAGTTATTCAAGAACTTGATCAATCTGAGAACTGGAGTTATAAAAAAGAAACAATGGGTTTAGAAAAGAAGTAAGGTGTTTTGTATTATAAATTAAAGGAAAATCAAATTTCAAAAAAATATGAAACCTATCGAAGAACCCAGACAATATAATAGAATGTCTTTCATAATTTTTTCATAATTATTAGGAAAATCTTGCAGGAAAGTCATTGATAGTAGAAATTTTTACGATTCTCATGAATAAAGAGATGTTGCAAGCCTAAATTTTTGTTTTTTTCTCAAATAACAACAATCATTTTATTAATGAAATTCAAATATTGCATTAATATGTATTTTATTAGCATTTTTAGGGCTTCAAAAAAATAAAATAAAATAAAATTTGCAAAGCAATTTTTGGATAAAACATAATGAAGTTGTTGATTGAAGGTGTTCAATCAAAATGGTGGAAAACAAATGTAATTTTGTTTTAAAATTTTAAGATCCTTTTATATAATAAAAAAATTGCAAGAAATGTTAGTTTAAAAATTCTTTATTTTAAATTTTGAGAATTTTTTAGATTTTTACATATTTAAATATTTTTATATTATTTTTCAAAATTATGATTTTTTTTAAATTATTTGATAGATTTTTTAAATAATTTTTAGTCTAAATTTTTTTAATTTTTTTACTACTATTGTTAAGCAAATTTAAAAATATCAAAATAATTTTTTAACTATAGCTTAGAGACAAAATTAGCTATTAACATTTTGAATTAAAGTGCAACATTACTTTTTAACAGAAGTTAACAGTCGAGTAATAAAAATATAATAAATTGATCAAAATATTAGTGATTATTATGTAACTTTTGAAAGTTAAATGATCAAAATATAATTTTAAACAAAATTTAAGGATAAATTAATGTAGTTTACCCTTTAATGTATCAAAAGATTATACTTGTATTGTTTGATAAAATGTATGAATGAAATTTCAACATATTATAATTAAACAATGTAGTATATTATGATTTTAGATTTGACACAATTACTTTGGTAAATTTGCAGGAATACTTTGATAAAAAAATTTGTAGGAAAATGGCCTTGAAGCATTTGAGAAGATTGAGAGAATAAAGATTGGTAATGTAACATCCGTGTTTTTGAACCAGAGTTGGAATAGTAATAGTATTGAGTTAAGAGTTAGAATATGTGGTTAAAATAAGAAGATTAGGAAAAATTAAGGATTAATTAGAAATTGTGAGAAAATAGGAAGGACTAAATAGCAATTTATCCAAATTGAATTATGAGTCATCATGGGAATTAGATTGATTAAGGAGAGGCAAAAGAGTAATTTGGTGGAAGATATTTTTGGAGGCAAAGTTTTGGGCCAAAGTGTAAAGTTGGAAGGTCCGGGACTAAAAGTGCAATTTTACCATTTTTATTAAGTGAGATATTTTTGAAGAAAAGTCTAGAGAATTTGAGAGATGAAAAATCAACTAAAATATGAAAATATCATCTTCTCTTTAAAATTCCAACCGTCCATGTCCATGTTCTAGTTATCCAACTTTTCTTTTTATTCCAATTTAGTCCCTTCACCATTGTTAAGCCCTCCAAGCTTCAAAATCCTCCATTTTTCTTTAAAATTTTCTTAAGAAAGGCATAGATGGAAGTTAGTAGACACCTTAATTTCCTTATAGAGTCCACTTTGAAGTGTTAAGGTGGATAGGGATTGAATTAAAATTTTGAAAATTCAAGAATAAAGGTAAGAGATGATTCAATTTTCATGACATACCTGTATATTTACGTAATCTAGCATGAAAAGTATTGAATTCTAGTCTTAAGCTTATATGTGTTTGTATGAAATTGAAGAAAGAGGGAAGAAGAAGAAGGACCAAATTGAAGAAAAAGGAAAGGAGAAAGCTAAGGTGTGAGAAGAAATTATTTACAAGTGATGTAAGTACTACAAGTATTAAAAGACTTAGTAAAAATTAAGTTAAAGTGTATATAATTTTAATATATATGATTAATCATGATGAAAATAAGATGTTTAATTATAAGTATGATAATTATGTGTGGTTGAATGAAATTTAGTATAAAGAAGCATGAGAAAGGAATTAATCTCATTGAAACAGTTTGGATAGAATAGAGGATTAACTTCGAAAATTCACCAAAAATTGTATAAAAAGAGTTAAGAGTTGAATTCAATATGTAATTAAAGCTTATTGAGTTTAGTTTCATATGGAAGAAACACTGAAATAAAAGAAATTGTATATTTCGAGATATACTAGTTTTTGTGTAATAAGGTCAGAGCGGGTTCGAGTTCCCCTGTTCTGAATTTGAAAAATTATTATAAACTTAAATTTATATGTTTGAATCCTTAATGAGTCTATTTTCAAAAGAAAAAGACTGAAACATTATTGGATTCCTGTACTAAAAGATAAATATATTTTAGTAAAGAAAGGTCGAAACTGCCAGGTAGCAGAGAAGGTGTAAATAAGAAGAATTTACTGTACAAATTGGAAAAAGTAAAAATTCTGAAATTTTTATGGTAAAAATATATGTGAGTCTAATTTCAGAAACATTAAGTGGATATTAATTTCAAATTCTGTAGCTCAAGATATAAATAATTTAGTGACTATGACTCAAATGGACAGTTTTGAAAATTAATATGAAAATAGGAATAAAGAGGTATATGATGATATATATGTGATGAACAATGTATATGTGAAATATTATGTGTTTAATTATAAATATTGATTATATGATAAAATGGTGATATTGTGAAAGCCATTGAGGAAATAAAGGTGAGAAATACATGATTATGTATATGTGATGAAAAATGTATATATGATGTATAAATTGTGATCAAAATTGAAAGTGAAAGTGAAAGTGAAAGTGAAATTGGAATTGAAAGTGATATGAATTGTAAATTGAAAATCTCTATTAACTAGTCGGGCTGAGTCGAATATAGTTGGCATGTCATAGGATTGGAAGAGTTTAGGGATACTTCAACCTTGAGTCGAAGAGACATTGGGTGTCATTATTTTACTTCGAATAGATTCGATGAGGTACTGGGTACCACTTTACTTCGGCTAGGCCGATGAGACACTGGGTGTCACTTTATTTCTTCGAACTATCCGATGAGGCACAGAGTGCCATTCTGGTGTGTTTGGTTGGATCCGTGTATCCGCCAAGGTCCGAGCCTTGTTAATAGGGTAAATAATGTGAAAAAGAAAGAATTTGCAAAATTGTGATATTGAGGTAAGTGAAATGATAATCACATGAAAGGTAAGTACAATATATGTATAAGAAATCAAAGAATGATAAAACTAAGTAAGCTAAGAGATTTGAATGGCTAAAATGTGAAATGAGGAAGAATATGTGAATTCATAACATTACTGTAAGTTAAATGTTATATACATAAAAGGTATGTATTTTAAATGAATAAATAAATATATGAGTGAGTTTGAAATGTGTGATTAAAAGATGAATGATTAATGACTCTTGTAGTACTTACTAAGCCTTCACCGGCTTAACGCGTTTATTTCAACGCGTAGGTATAAGACCTCCGAGAAGTTAAGGTTGGATTAGGTGCCTCTCATCAAATCACATCAACATTGGAAATTGCAAGATAAGGTATATTTATTTTGTGTGAAATTGCATGTACAAATGGTATACCTATGTGTCTCTAATGAATGAGTTATCAATTTTGCTTTGAAAATTTACATGAATTGAATGAAATGGCTAAAATTGTGTTTTGGACTGATTTGAAATATTGGGGAAGTTTTTAAGTTGTTTCAGGGGGTTATTACTAAGTTTTCGGCTATATTTATTGATTTTGAGATAGAGATATCGTTATTTTAAGGTGGTAACGATACCAGAGTTCTAGAATGCCCCATTGGTTTTGTTTTTAAGCAAAAGTATCTATATTTGTCCTGTTTTGAGTAAAAATTACATTTTCATTATTTTCAAACTGGTTTTAAGTCTCGATTTTGATTATACTTGATTATTTTGTGATATTTTGAGTAAAACGATTCAATTACATAGTATTTGAAAGAAAATTTTGTTATACTCATTTTTAATTCTATGACACTGTATGTAATACTCTTATACCGAGTTTATACATGTGAACCGGGTGTAGGGGCGTTACATTTGGTAGTATCAGAGTAAAGGTTTTCTGATGTCTGGGATCGGGAATGAGTCCATGTCTACATGTCATTTTACATGTTGATGTGATGAGAGGATATTTAATTATTTAATTGTTAAAATTGTGAATATTGTAGAAAAAAGAATGTCGAATAGGGCTCATGATGAGTCCGGAGATGAAGTAGACAGTAGGACTCCAAACTTTATTAGAGAATCAGTACACTAGGATGATCAATAGGGGGTATATGTTAAAAGAAAGAACTCAACCCCCAATAAGTTGATATTATCTCGAGAAGAAATCTCGATTGTGATTCTATTGCAAACGATGAATCAATTGTTACAACAAGTTGTGAAGACTAATAATGTCTCAAATATTCCCTTACCTAGTGCTCCTCAACAATAACTGTATACTTTTAGCTATCGATTTTCTCTGAAAAAAATTGAGAAAAATATGGTGCCGAAAAGTTTAAAGGTAAAAAGGATGATGATCCAGCTGAGATTGAGGAATGATTAGAAAATAGTCAAAGAGTGATTAAAGAGCTACATTGTATTGAGGAGGAAAAATTGAAATGATTATAATTGATGAAGATAAGTGAATAATATGCTGATAAAAAGTTTAAGTTTTAAAATGAAATGTGAATAAGTTTAAATTCATAGAATAACTAAAGTGAAGTTTAAAATACTAGAGTTGTGACTAATTAGTTCGTTCAATGAAAGAATGGAAAAAATTTAGGGTCGTGAATGTTTGAAGGAAGATGAACCTTGATCGGTAATAGTTACCTTTAGATTTTATTGACGTTGCAGAGTCAATAAAACTAGAGGGAAGGACCAGGAGACGTCACTCCTGTCCGAACTATATAGGGATCCTAGGATTCTTCTAAAACATTCATTGAGCTTATCATTTTTCCTAAATGGTATAAATGAAAATAGTGATGGAAGTAGTCTAATAAGTAAAAGGGGAGTGTCCTTTAAGAATGATAGGGTTTATGATACAAGTGAGAAAAAAATTTATATGTTAGTAATTAATCTAGTATAGAGATTCGAGAGATAATTAGTCACGTTCGAGTTATGAAAGAAATAATAGAAGAAGGATAAAATTTGAATGCATGGAAGAATTATGAGAATGAAAATAGAGTCATATTTGTGTTATATAAGAGTGAAAGAAAATAAAAATAGTTCTTTAAGTATTGATATAGGAAGATGAAAACAATTGTATAATTTTAATGGTAATCAATGAGTTATGATGTTATATGTTTGAAGCTATGAAATAACATAGTAAGTTATATGTTAGTAAAGTGATGTGAAATAAAGGAAGTGTATATTTAGATTAAATAATGAAAGGTTAAGATTTAAGCTATAAGTGAGGGAAGTGTGAAATTTTATGATCAGTTAACTAAGTTTACTCACTTTCATCTGGTCAGAACTGATTTCTCCTTGTATAAGTATGCTTAGTTGTTTATAGGTGAAAGAGTAAAACTTTATGATATGCCTATATTCATTATTTCTGATCGAAATCCATAATTTACATCAAAGTTTTGGAGAAAATGTAGGACTCCAGTATGTTGAATGGAGTTAAGTAAGAATAAGTTAGTGAGTTTTGACTTGATGCAGGAAAACAGACGAGAAAGTAAAGTTGATAAAAAGGTGTTTGAAGACTATTTCGGAAAGACAAAGTCCTATGCTTATTTGAAATGAAAAGATAATGAATTTAATATGGGTGAAAAAGTTTTATTGAAGGTATCTCAATGAAGAAAGAGTCTTTAATTTAAGAAAAAGAAGAAGTTGAGTCCAAGATTCATTGGACCATATGAGATATTGAAATCAATTGCATATCGATTAACACTCCCTTCAAAGTTGGACAAGATTCATAGTATTTTCTATGTATCTATGTTACGAAGATATTAGTCCAATGTATCTCATGTGATTATTTCGAAAGTTATTGAAATACAATCGAATTTGATTTATGAAGAAGAACTAATTAAGATACTTGCATGAGAGGTAAAAGAATTGAGAAACAAAAGTGTCCCCTTTGATAAAGGTTTTATGAAAGGATTATAATTCAGAAGAAGCAACATGGGAAAAAGAAGAAAATATGGTACAACAATATTCGCAATTATTCGTTACTGGTAAATTTCGAGGACGAAAATTTTTTTTAGGGGGAAGAATTGTAACATCCTCGTTTTTGAACCATAGTTGGAACAGTAATAGTGTCCAGTTAAGAGTTAGAATATGTGGTTAAAATAAGAAGATTAGGAAAAATTAAGGATTAATTAGATATTGTGAGAAAATAAAAAAGACTAAATAACAATTTATCCAAATTGAATTATGAGTCATCATGGGAATTAGATTGATTAAGGAGGGGCAAAAGAGTAATTTGGTGGAAGATATTTTTGGAGGCAAAGTTTTGGGCCAAAGTGTAAAGTTGGAAGGCCCGAGGACTAAAAGTGCAATTTTACCATTTTTATTAAGTGAGATATTTTCGAAGAAAAGTCTAGAGAATTTGAGAGATGAAAAATCAACTAAAAGATGAAAATATCATCTTCTCTTTAAAAGTCCAATCGTCCATGTCCATGTTCTAACTATCCAACTTTTCTTTTTATTCCAATTTAGTCCCTTCACCATTGTTAAGCCCTCCAAGCTTCAAAATCCTTCATTTTCTTTAAAATTTCCTTAAGAAAGGCATAGATGGAAGCTAGTAGACACCTTAATTTCCTTATAGAGTCTACTTTGAAGTGTTAAAGTGGATAGTGATTGAATTAGAATTTTGGAAATTCAAGAATAAATGTAAGAGATGATTCAATTTTCATGACATACATGTATATTTGCATAATCTAGTATGAAAAGTATTGAATTCTAGTCTTAAGCTTATATGTGTTTGTATGAAATTGAAGAAATAGGGAAGAAGAAGAAGGACCAAATTGAAGAAAAAGGAAAGGAGAAAGCTAAGGTGTGAGAAGAAATTATCTACAAGTGAGGTAACTATTACAAGTATTAAAAGACTTAGTAACAATTAAGTTAAAGTGTTTATAATTTTAATATATATGATTAATCATGATGAAAATGAGATGTTTAATTATAAGTATGATAATTATGTGTGATTGAATGAAATTTAGTATAAAGAAGCATGAGAAAGGAATTAATCTCATTGAAACAGTTTGGACAGAACAGAGGACTAACTTCGAAAATTCACCAAAAATTGTATAAAAAGAGTTAAGAGTTGAATTAAATATGTAATTAAATATTATTGAGTTCCGTTTCATATGGAAGAAACAGTTAAATAAAAAAAATTGTATATTTCGAGATATACTAGTTTTTGTGTAACAAGGTCAGAGTAGGTTCTAGTTCCCCTGTTCTGACTTTGAAAAATCAGAGAAAAATGTAGAAAAATTATTATAGACTAAAAATTTATCTGGTTGAATCCTTAATGAGTCTATCTTCAAAAGAAACAGACGGGAACATTATTGGATTCCTGTACTAAAAGATAAATAATTTTTAGTAAAGAAAGGAAGAAATTGTCAAGTAGCAGAGAAGGGGTAAATAAGAAGAATTTACTGTACAAATTGGATAAAGTAAAATCTGAAATTTTTATGGTAAAAATATATGTGAGTCTAATTTCAGAAACATTAAGCGGATATTAATTTTGAATTTTGTAGCTCAAGATATAATAATTTAGTGACTATGACTCAAATGGACAGTTTTGAAAATTAATGTGAAAATAGGAGTAAAGAGGTATATGATGATATATGTGTGATGAACAATGTATATGTGAAATATTATGTGTTTAATTATAAATCTTGATTATATGATAAAATGGTGATATTGTGAAAGTCATTGAGGAAATAAAGGTGAGAAATACATGATTATGTATATGTGATGAAAAATGTATATATGATGTATAAGTTGTGAATGATTTGTGATCAAAAATGAAAGTGAAAGTGAAAGTGAAAGTGAAATTGGAATTGAAAGTGATATGAATTGTAATTTGTAAATTGAAAATCCCTATTAACTAGTTGGGTTGAGTCGGATATAGTTAGCATGTCATAGGATTGGAAGAGTTCAGGGATACTTTGACGTTGAGTAGATGAGACACTGGGTGTCATTATTTTACTTCCGATAGATTCAATGAGGTACTGGGTACCACTTTACTTCAGCTAGGCCGATGAGACATTGGGTGTCACTTTATTGCTTCGAACTATCCGATGAGGCACTGGGTGCCATTCTGGTGTGTTTGGTTGGATCCGTGTATCCGCTAAGGTCCGAGTCTTGTTAATAGGGTAAATAATATGAAAAAGAAAGAATGTGAAAATTGTGACATTGAGGTAAGTGAAATAATAATCACATGAAAGGTAAGTACAATATATGTATAAGAAATCAAAGAATGATAAAACTAAGTAAGATAAGAGATTGAAATGGCTAAAATGTGAAATGAGGAAGAATATGTGAATTCATAACACTACTGTAAGTTAAATGTTATATACATAAAAGGTATGTATTTTAAATAAATAAATATATGAATGAGTTTTAAATGTGTGCTTAAAAGATGAATGATTAATGACTCTTGTAGTACTTACTAAGCCTTCACCGGCTTAACGCGTTTATTTCAACTTGTAGGTATAAGACCTCCGAGAAGTTAAGGTTGGATTAGGTGCCTCTCATCAAATCACATCAACTTCGGAAGATTGCAAGATAAGGTATATTTATTTTGTTTGAAATGGCATGTACAAATGGTATACCTATGTGTCTCTAATGAATGAGTTATCAATGTTGCTTTGAAAATTTACATGAATTGAATGAAATGGTTAAAATTGTGTTTTGGACTGATTTGAAATATTGGGGAAGTTTTTAAGTTGTTCCAGGGGGTTATTACTAAGTTTTCGGCTATATTTATTGATTTTGAGACAGAGGTATCGTTATTTTAAGGTGGTAACGATACCAGAGTTCCAGAATGCTCCATTGGTTTCGTTTTTAAGCAAAAGTATCGATATTTGCACTGTTTTGAGTAAAAATTACATTTTCATTATTTTCAAACTAGTTTTAAGTCTCGATTTTGATTATACTTGATTATTTTGTGATATTTTGAGTAAAACGATTCAATTACACAGTATTTGAAAGAAAATTTTGTTATACTCATTTTTAATTCTTTGACAATGTATGTAATACTTTTTTTATATCGGGTTTATACATGTGAATCGGATGTAGGGGTGTTACAGGTAAATTGGATTAGAGAAATTGTGAAAAAGTTATTTCGTAATTAAATAAGTTATGTTATTCGATTGTACTTTAAGTTTTTTTTAAAAGTTAATAAAAAATATGTATACGATGGAATTTGAATTCGTGTTATTTAAATTAATAAAATATTAATATTATCATAAATTAAAGTTTTATTTTAATATAATATTTTATATTTTAATTATATTATGCATACTTTATTATTTTCATTAACTGTATATATTGATAATGTTATTAATTGAATTGGTGTCACAAGTCATATCGACACTAACTCAAGATTGATAAGATAAATAATTGTAGTGCATTTAGTATTCTTAATATGATGTATGAACATTTTATTTTATTCACAATTTAATTTATTTTTGTTCATTTTAATATCGTACATATTTCATATGTTATTATTATTAATTAGTTTCAAATCATACATTTCATTATTTATTATGTGTTACATTTAATCATAGTTCTATATTTTAAATACGTTCACATCATACTAATATTTTTTTTTGGTGAGTTACAAACAGTGACTAACACGACTTAAACCCAGATAACACTTAAAACGATGAACACCTTTAATCATCATACCAATACATGGGGTTTGCATACTAATATATTTTAATTGTGTATGGATGGGTGGCTTGAGTTAAACTTACAATATTTGAGTCAAACCTTAAAAGCTATTCTCTTTAAAATTGTAGTTAACAGGCTTTATTGCAAAAACATAAGCAAGTTGAGCTTTATATAGCCTTATATACATAACCTTGTGCCTACCATAACTTCACTATTCACATAAACTGAAAACAGAAGCAATTTCAAAAAAGAAATTTATCAATTAATTATTTACGAAATGATGAAGCTTTACTTCCTCTGTAGCCTCTCCATGGCCATCCTCTTTTCAGGTACCTTTTTTCCTCTCTTTGATCTCTTTAGCTATCCTACAAGATTTAAATATTGTACAATATCATTTATATCTCTTTTCAAAAGAAATATGACAGATCAGATTTTCTTTCATATTTAATTTGTTATTTTCAGGGATAAAAATTATGTGAAACCATAGTTTCATACAATTTCTTTTCATTTATCATATTTATGATTTTAACATTTATTTTTGAGAAAATCTACAAGCTTATAGTAGTTTTTATTTTTTATTTTTAATTGTTTAAGATTTGGGTTTAAGTATATAATTTATAAATAATTATTTGACACCGGAGTAATGATAGTAAAAAAAAATTTTTGTATGTTTTTAATTAATATTTAAAAAACTTAAATAGTTAAAAAAATTCACTACTAGTCTGCAGAAAAATTCTGTAAAATAATACTAAAAAAAGTTGCAATTCATGACCCATTTTTTTTTCCCCTCAAAGATATTGCATGGATCACATGCAGGGGCTCATATGGCAACCCTGACCGTCAAAAACAACTGCCCGTATACTATCTGGCCGGCAACTCTTACCAGCGGCGGACCTCAGTTGCTGACTGGATTCGTGTTAGCCCCTAAAGCATCAAGATCCATTAACACTCCTCGGCCATGGGAAGGAAGGATCTGGGCTCGAACCGATTGCTCAACCTCGTCGGGAAGGTTCACTTGTGCCACTGCAAACTGCGGGACTAATCAGGTCGCTTGCAATGGTGCTGGTGGAGTCCCTCCAGCATCGCTCGCGGAGTTCCGTACAGATGGAAGCAATGGACAAGATTTCTACGATGTCAGCCTCGTAGATGGCTTTAACGTGCCGCTTTCAATAACCCCACAAGGCGGCTCTGGTCCGAAATGCACCACAGCGAGCTGCCCGGCTAATGTGAACTCAGCTTGTCCATCGCAGCTGGCTGTTAAAGGATCCGGTGGGAATACCATCGCTTGCAAAAGCGCTTGTCTTGCTTTCAAAGAGCCTCGATACTGTTGCACGGGTGAATTTCAGTCTGCGCAGAAATGTCAGCCTACGAACTACTCAAAGTTCTTTAAGGATCTGTGCCCTCGCGCTTATACTTATGCTTTTGACGATCCAAATAGCCTTCTCTCCTGCAATGGTGCACCTAATTATCTAATCACTTTTTGTCCATGACAGAAGATCACAGCTAAAATAAAAACCATCGCTGCTGGTTCTAATTTTAAGTTGAAATAAAAGCCATTGCTGCTGCTAATATAATTACAAGTCTAATCATTTACGTCTGATTTAAATTACATTCTAGTTACTAAAATTTAAAAAGTTGTGATATGGTCACTAGAGTTACTGAAAATCACGATACTGTCGTTAACATTATTAATTTGTTACATTTTTTTCATTGGCCGTTAATTTTCATTGACGATGTAACGTTCAGTTAATGTAGCATGTTATATAATCATTTCTATAGCGCCACAAAATTTTCGGTATGATATCTAGCACTATTTCGAGATCAAACAGAGTGAAATTCCAAGAAATTTAAAAAACATGTAAAATAGAGAAGTTTTATGAAAGTAAAGTTGATATTGAAGATGGAAATCAATGAAAATAATTATGGTTGTGAGATTCTGGGAAAAAGAACTAAATTGAAAATTTTAAAAGTTAGAGGACTTAATTGCAAATTTAAACAAAAGGGAACATTATTATTGATTATTTGACATGAGAATAAATTGGAATTTGTAGTGGTACATAAAAATCACTTTTGAACCAAATTGGACAAAGATTTAAAAGTATAATGACTAAATTGTAATATTTACATTTTACCAAAGGTAAAAGTGTAATTTTCACCACCCATGGATTATTATTCAAGACTAAAAGTCACAATTTAAGCCGTGGCTATTGGTTGTGAAGAAATTTTGCTAAAAAGCAAAAAAGATTAAATGGTAATTTTACCACAATATTTTGGTCATTTCTTAAAAAATTTATAAAGAAAATATGAATTTGATAAAATATTTTATATATGAAATAAATTTGGATCATTGGATGTAAATAACTTGAAGTGATTAAATGTTGACTTTAACTTGGGTATTTTTAATTGTTTTTAATTGGCAAAAAAAGGATGAAAACTCATCCCCCGTCAGCTCTCTGAGTCGTTCTACCCTCTCATTCATGAAGCATTCTCTCTCTCTTCATTTTCTTACCTGTCTCTTCAAATCTCTCAAAAATTCAATACCCAACATTCACTTCTTGTTAAAATCACCTAGAAAAGGCATAAAAAGCCCCTAAATTTGGGGCTTTTGGATATATGTTCCTATTTTTTTTTTTTATCCTTAACGTAACGAAATTTTTCTCTTCGCGGATTTCCTGCTGCCATTGCTCTGACGTCTTACCTAAACCGGCAGTTCTCATTGACAAGCGAAGCTTTTTATAGTCCTTTTTTAGGCTGCTAAGATCTTTTTCAGTCTTATTCTTCCCTTTTCTCAATTTTTTCGTTTCTAGCTTCTGAACATCAACGTCCAATCCTAAAAGCACCTTCTCTTCTTCCAGCTTTTCTATTATTTTTTCCATCTCAGCATTTTTCCTTTCAAAATCTTGTTTAATTATTTCTAATTCAGTCGGGACAACATGCAAGTGTTCTTCAATTGGGCGAACAATCTTCGGGTTTGGCACAGGAATGTTGTCGTTGATCCTTCGGTTTCTCCTCCAATCATATTCTGCAGTTATCATGGGATTGGCACCGAATGCTTTCATTTTTCAAACCTGGTTCCATGCATTTGAAATTTCCCGAATCCTTTTCTTATTATTTTCGCCCCGGTACGTGAATTCACACTGAGCTAACCCTTGAGTTGCGGGTATGAACTGTCTTGATCTGTATTGTCTTGAAACTAGCAAAGGTGCATATCCTGTTTCTCCCCATATCCCTGCCAATGAGACCCAATCAAGATCTCCGCACCGATACAATATTTCATCAGGAGCGAACCATGGTGCTCGCCACTCTATGTCTTCGTCTTTGAGACTTTGGAGTATGGCCATCCACTTTTCTTCTGAGAAGTTTTCTTGTCTTTGCGTGGCCACGAACTCTTTCAAACGGGAGTAATCTTTAGACAAGTATTGATAGGAGACTTTTTCTGTTTTCCAGAAGTGACTATGAAACCATACCATTAATAGCGGTGCGCAAGCAATAAATAGACCTTCTCCCTCCTTTCTGCACGCATTTAAGGATCTGAAAGTTTCAGCCAGTATAGTCGGGACAGGTGTCACTCTTTTACTCAATCTATCAAACAAATCTATCACCGCGTCTTCTATATGCCCCAAAGCCTTTGGAAAAACGACCAACCCGTAGATACTTAGGGCTAAGATGTCGATCTTTTTCTTTGCATCTGGATAAGCCAGTATCAAATCTCGTAGACTTTTCCACGTGATGCACTTGTTATCTCCTTTGACCTTAACTCAAGCTGCAACCCACTGTTCACTCATGCCAGTGATGTTTATTAATCTTTTAACAATGGTCGGGAGATTTGGAGCTCTAAAATAGGCCTTATCTACTGAAATCTTCAGATAACGGAGCAGAGTGGTGTATTCTTCTATCGTCGGTGTCATGTCTATATTCCCGAAGGTGAAGCAATTGTAGGCTGGGTTCCAATACTGTGTTAAGGCTCTAAAGAGGGATTTGTCTACCTTAACTTCGCACAAGTATGGCAAATCTCCGTATTCTTGGTAAAAGGTCTGTTTCATGTTGTTGTCCCAACTATTCCATATCTCTTTCAATTCTAGCACATTGTTTTGAGCCGTGCTGATCTTGGTATAATCCTAAAGCTCTGACTCATATCCTTCCACTAGGCTGTCCCCCTTTTAGCGCTGAGTCTACTCCGACCACATTATCCTCCACTTTATCAAAGTACTTGTTTTCCATGATTAATTCTCTTATCGGTAACTGAACGTTTGAGTCTATACCTTTCCTTTATATGATGATGAAATGCAATGCAAAAAGAGACAAAATAAACAAGTTAGCGAAACACAACAATATCAATATACAAGTATAGCATAGAACTTAAGAGTTTGCCTTGGAAGGTTGCTAAATGGTTCAGTATAACTCCTTCTAAAGCAAGTTCCTACGGCTTACTATATGTGGTTTTAGATTCTAAAGTAGGGGTACCCAAACCAGCAGATTCCTCGATCCTCACCCATTACAGGCTCATACAGACGAGTTTGGTTTGGGGGGACGCATTTCCCACATGTTTGCACGGAAGTGAAAACTTCACGAAAATAATGGTACTTTGTAATCCCAAAAGCGATCCACTATCCTGCACGGAGGTGAAGACCTCACGAAGGAGTAGTTTTCGGCTTCTACTTAAAAAGGTAATATCACATGCAGATGTATGCAAATTTACACTAACAATTTCACATAATATAATGTCACGCAAAAGATGTCGAGGATCGCATATTAAACAAAACTAAAGCTTAAAAGTTTTCAAAGAAGACCCGAAAATAATCAATTTTGGCTTGACTCTCGTTTATTTTTAAAAAGTCCCTAGTGAAGTCGCCAACTGTCGAAACCATCCTTTTTTGGGAAACGATGTGTTTCGAAAATTATTTTTATGTTGGAAAATGAGAGTCGCCACTAATCCTTTATTCAGTGTGATTGGATCACCACAAAACGTTTTTTTTTTTAAAAACCATTTTGAAAACATGTAGGTCTTTGAAATCTAGAAAAATAGGTTCGGGAGTCGGTTACGCATGAGGAAGGATTAGCACCCTCATACGCCCAAAATTGGTATCGTATTGATTATTTTCAAGGCTTAATTTGTAAAATTTTGAAAGCTCAGCTAAAGTTTAAAATACAATCCTTGAGTGCATGAGTTAAGTTTAAAGGAAATCGATTTCGTTTGGAAGTCCCGCTATTTCAAAGTGATCGAGGAAGAAAGTTACGTCCAGTGAGTTAGGACACAACGTTTCAAGATCCATAAGTAACAAGCTTTCCTTCGTAAAACTTTTTAAATTTTTGGGAAAAGGATGTTCGATTATCTCGATTTGAAGAAAGGTTGCACCTAGTAAGTTAAGGCGTAAATTTTTAGAATCGAAGATAAGGAAACATTGCCTCGATTAAGGGTATTCGATTATTTCGATTTGAAGAAAAATTGCACCTAGTAAGTTAAGGCGCAAATTTTCGAAACTCGAAATAAAAGAATATTGCCTCGATTTTAAAGTTTTTATGAAAAACAATTTTGAAAACAAACATGCGAGTTTAATATGAATAAGCAGTTAATAATGGATATTAAATAACACGAAGTAAGATAAATAAGAAGATAAATGGTAAAAAATCAAAAATGTAAAATACGAGTGCATAATGGTTAAATTCAAATGCAAATATTGATGATGAAGAAAAATTATGCAATCGGAGTTTAAAATGAGACTTTTCGGATATCCAAGGGGGTAAAATGGTAATTTTGGATTTTCGAGGGCAAAATGGTAATTTTGGGAAAGTTCGGGGTAAAAAATGAAATTTTTAGACATTCAAGGGTAAAAGGGTAATTTTGAGAGTTTTGAGGTCGAAAATGTAGTTTTTGGATATTTGAGGGCAAAATGGTCTTTTTTGAAAGTTTTGGGGTCAAAAATGGAAATTTTGAAAGTTTTAGGGTTAAAATTGAAATTTTGGAAGTTTAGGGTAAAAATGGAATTTTTGGAAGTTTCGGGGTCAAAAATAGAATTTTTGGAATTTCAAGGTAAAAATGGAATTTTTGGAAGTTTCGGGGTTAAAATGGAAATTTTTGAAGTTTGGCGGTAAAAATGGAATTTTTGGAAGTTCGCGGGTAAAAATGTAATCTTCGGACAGTTTAAGGACCTCCAGGGCAATAAAAGCAAAAACAAGTGACACGTGGCAGCCCCTCAGGCATCCTGAAGTCAAAAGACTAATTTGAAACCATGAAAAATTTTTGGGTCAATTTTGTAATTAAACAGAACTTGATTTAAGGATTAAATTAAAACAAATCAGAAATAAGAGGGACCATCTGCATAAATAAGCCAAAATATAACACGTGGCATCTCTTGGTGCTTTCAAAAGGTCAAGGGATTAAATTAAAAAACATTAAAAATTATTGGGCCAATTTAAAATTAATTAAAAGTACATAAAGGACTTGATTGAAAATTTAAGGAAAAGCGGAAGGACAGAATGCATAAATATACCATTAACCAAAAACACGCGGATCCTAGTTCGGGTCGAATCGGATTCGGGCCGGTCATGGGTTAAAGCTCAAAACGACGACGTTTTAAGGCTGAAACTCAGCCCCCAAAACGGCGCCGTTTTGGAAGCCTATATAAAGCCTACTTTAGGTTTTTTTTTTTTTCATTTTGTTCTTCCCTTTTTACAAAAAAACTTCAAAAACCCCACATTCTCTCATCCTCTCCCCTCACGTTGGCCAAGCTTCGACCCACGTCCGGCCGAGCTCTAGTAGTTAGCCCACAGCGCGTCCGTAGCCACGCGCACGCCCTCGTCTTTGCTGCCAACCGTCATGCACGTGCCACGCGTCGTTGATCCCCGTCGTTCGATAAGTCACCGATCGTCGTGCATGCGTCCACACGCCGTCCAGATTCACCCACGCGCCGTCAGGTAGACCGAAAAGTCCCACTCCTTTTTGTTTATTTTTTTTTAAAACCATTTTTCTTACTCCTTTTGTTACAAAATATTTTGTATATTTTTTAAAACGCTGTTTGATTCTTTGCAGATCTGTATACGTCGAAGCGTGGGCAACGATCAGAGGTGACTTCGGCAGAATTCTAGTGACGGCGCAACAAGGGAGTTTCTTTTTTTTTGTCCTTTCAATTTCTTTTTTAATAAATATTATTATTATTATTATTAAAATAGTTATTATTAATTATTAATTATTATAATTACTATTATTAATAAATGCCATTAATATTATCCTATTATTAATAACATTATTATTAAGGCTATTTATTAACCAAAAAAAAAGGGTAGTAAATGTGGACCGAATGTATTAAATATAGGCACTAATGTATTTTGGCAATTGATGACTTTGAGATTTAAAGTCTAAACGGCAGTAAACATGCATTGAATAGTACTTGGTTGATTTTGATGCTTGAATATCCTTGGTTGCTTCGTGTATCTAATGGTCTGTTCTTGCTTGGACACTGCTTCTTGATTCTGATTCTTTAGTATATTCTATAATATTATTAAAGAGCTATTCTTGCATTGACTTGTAATTTTTTCCGAAGAACAAAAAAAAAGTCCCAACAACATGTTCGATTCTGGGTTTTTATAGCCAATGTTACAATGATTCTATTTTGTATTTCTCAAATAAATGCATGTCTTCTCTTTTGCAGGTTCACAGTGGCGGTTGGAGCAGCTGGTGAAGACGATGGCTGTGGCAGAAGCAAGTTGTCTGGAGGTGACACCGTTGACGTGGCATGCCCTAGTTGGCTGGGTTGGTGGTGGTGACAAGGCAAGGGGAAATGGGTTTATTTGAATTGGGTCATTGTAATTTAGTTTTGGAATTTGGGCTTAGGTTAGCATTTGGGTAGTGAAATGGATATTGGGCTAACTGAATTGGCCCAACTGGGCTTTTGTAATTTGGACTTTGACTTTAAAGGATTTGGACATTAATTTAATTTTATTTGGGCTTTTAATTTTAATATTAAGTTCTTAAATCCATTCAAATTTGATTAAATTTAAATTTAAAGCAAATTTAAATTTAAAAAGATAAATTTAAATTTAAGAGAAATTTAAATTTAAAAATAAATTTAAACCAATTTAAACCTAATTTTAAAATCAAAGCTTGATTCAAAATTTGGGCTCGGTTAAAATTGGGCTTCAACAACAAGTACATAGACTACCGATACTACTATGAACGGAACTACTGATACCTATTATACAACTACCGATACAACTCAGGTTAGTGAGCAACCTCTCTCCTACCTTGTACTTCTATCGATACATGCATGAGTTCTACCAAATCAAGTATGTAGAATTCAATGAATCATACATAAACTCAAGTTTTTCAACCATTCATCATTTCATAACTTCAAAGTACAACATGCTAATACATTGTGCATAGTTTCAAGACATTTCATACATCTCATAAAGTATGCATATCACATTGAACTAGCATACAAAATATGTTCAACAGTTAACTAAAATTCACAACAAGGAATTCAATAATCCCAAAGGTCATTTCTGTCACTAGTATACGATGCTGCTCACACTAAGTTGACAAGGACTCACATCACATGCGATACCTCAGTCATCGATACGGTATAACTGTTCCCTACGATGCTGCTCACACTAAGCTGACGAGAATATGCAAACTAGCATATATCTCAGTCATCGTAGGGGCTGTAATCCAATATTGGATTCTATTCACTTTACAATGACGATGCTGTAGAGAATCCACAACAAATGCAGGATCTCAACCATCGGGCCATTTTGAAACTTGGGCACAAGGCCGGGTAATTCTCCTTCCGTCGTTTCTATCTTACACATCTTCAATTTTCGTTTCCCATTTTTCAACATCCACAAAGAAGGCAGTTATAAGCAATTACAAGTAAGAATTTTACATTAAGAACTTACTAGACTAAATTGCAGTTACGGATACGATTCAAGGACTACTAATTTCCTTTTTTTGTGATCTGTGGCACACTCGTAATCTAAATCAAAAAAATCATCCAAAGTTTCACATTAAACACACAATTATATAATTTAACACAATTTGATCCCTTTTGGGAAAATTATATTTTACCCCTAATATTTTTCTTTTATTCAATCTAGTCCTTTTAACATAAAGCATGCAAAAGTACCTGTTTTCTTTTAGCTGCATTCTAACCGAACACTCATAGTTCAAGTAAAAATCCTTACAAACCATTTATTTCAACCTAATGCACACAATTTCTACACCTTTACATTTTAGTCCTTAAACTCTAATTTCATTCAAAATCACTTTACAAAATCAATGAATCTATTCATCAAGCATACAAATCTATCCAAAATTTTCAAGAACAAGCATTTTCGGAAAGTTTTATAGCATTTGACATATTCACAAATTGGTCCTTAGATAAGCTAGATTAAGCTAATACGGACTCAAAAACATAAAAATTATTAAAAACGAGCAAGGTTTGCTTACCCAAATCAAAGCTCAAAGATTGAATGCAAAAACCTAGCTCTTCTCTCTTTTAGCCGTGAGAAAGGAAGAAGATGAAGTGAAATGATGAAATTTTTCACTTAAATTTCTTTAATTTAATATATACTAATGGCAATTTTGTAAATTTTAAGACTTTCATCATTAAACTTTAATTACCCCTTTTAGCCTTAATTAAACCTATTTATACTTTATATAACTCATGCTAATCCACCCACTAACATTCATTTAATCAATTTTCTCATTTGATCCTTCTAATTAACCATCTCTACTTTTGCACCTATTACAATTTAACCTTTATACTCAATTAATTATCTAAACATTAAAATTTCATAACCAAATTTTAATACGATGCTAACGAAGTCGTAAATATTTAAATAGATAAATTAATCGAATCGACTCGTAGGAGTTGTAATCCTGAAATCACTGTTTCTGACACCACTGAAAACCAAACTGTTATAATATATTGTATGTGGATAACTGTACGAAATGATTACGAATAATCTCAGGACACTGTTATACTAGGATTCTATGATCACGTCTATTGGTAGATTATACATATCTGTAATATGTTTTCGACATCTACATGGGTTAGGACTATGAAGTGAAGGAAGTAACTAAATTGAACTGATTCAGTAATTAAACCACTTGAGAATATTTACTGAGTCGGCAGTGACACTATAAACACCACAATATTATAATTGAACCGGTAGTGACATTGTAAAACTGCAAGGTTACCACTAAACTGACATAACATTGTAAAACACTCTAATGTGTCATACTGACACTATACGGTGTATTGGGTTAGACAGAGATAGTGTATAATGGATGAGGGTATCACGTCTACATCTATAACTGTATTTGTATCATGTTTGCATCCGCAACTGTATCTACGACATGAATGTATTTGTAACTGTATCTCTGACATGATTGTATCTATAACTATATCTATGGCATGACTGTATCTGTAACTGTATTTGTATTATTTCTATAATAAGATCTTGTATTCGTATTGTCTAACCATCTGCTATGTGTCTGAACTGAATTCGTCTCTACTCTATTGGTTATGTTGTGTTTGTTTATTGAAATCTGAAGTGATATTGAGTCCAACTTCACGTAGGATTCTGTTGGTTCATAATTTGACAACTCTACGATACCCTGGAACTGTTCAGTACCAATTGCGTAAATGTCATTAAGTTTACCTATGTTATTACAATTTAATTGTATTTGATTTTGGTTATATACCGAGATTGGTAGCTCATCAATTATCTTATATTTGTTTGTTCAAGTAGATATCTGACTTGGAATAGGACGGCGTATGGGAGCTCGGATTATTTTACACTGAGTTAACTATGACTATATCTTTCGGGTTTGAAAATGTCCTGCACTATTTTGGTTTTTACTTAATTTGTTGATAACTAAAAACTCTAAATGCAAAATCGATTTTCAATGTGTTAATGTAATTACGCCAAGTTTAGTCAAAACTTCTAGGTCGAGTTTGGGGTGTTACATGTGCTCCTTGTTGTGTTTTGAAAATATATGATAATATACCTTGTGGCTAAGCATTTATGTGCTCTTTGTTTGTATTTGGTTATAAGAGAAAGGAACAAATGTCAAACTATGTTGAGCAAAATTTGATTAAAAGTGAACATATGTTTGATTATAAGCAATTTGAGCACTCAATTGGGGCATTTGTATGAAATTCATACTGTGAATGATTAATAAATCATTAATATGTAAATTAAGCTCTTATATTTCGGTAATAAGAAATGAATCAACTAGTGTTGCTAAAATGTGGAATAGGTGAACTTCATAACAAATACTTCTTAGGGGTTCAAAATTAATAATGGGATAGGATAAGTATGATTATCCTTGGGTTCTTATTGATCTCAACGAGCTCACACATTAGTTGTTGATCGCGTTATGAACGTCATAGCATATTATGTGCAAGCGTATATTGTCGATGCAAGTATAGTAGATAGAAATGAATCTATCGGATATCGATCCCAAAGAGATGATTGTTTATTGTTTAATCTATCGAAACATTCTAAGTTAAAATGAGAAGAAATGTTAAGAGTTATGTCAATGCAACTGGGTTAAATTTATACAAGTTAAGAATTAAATCTGTTAGCGCAATCAGAATGTAAAATGCCAGAGCAAGTTATAAAAAATGAATGGATTGTTGAGATGTTGTAAAGTAAATTCAAGAACTTAAAATAAATGGATCAAGTGTAAAGAAGTGGAGAGGATCACTGACTTCGCAAGTGGCAACGTTAAATGTGACTGCAAGGTATTTTATAGATGAATGGTCGTCACAATTATGCTTCAATGAAATCTTACTAATAACAATTATCTATTTAACAAAGACTCAAGAGCTCACAATTACCACACCTTCTAGTGCTGGTAATGCTTTGCACTCAAGAACAAGTGACCAGAATTCCTTCTAGTCTCAAGCAATTTCTTGCTTGTTAATCTAACTTGTCACCGCACCTTCTAGTGTCTGTGACTATAGTTGCACTTCAGTGGTCAGAACAGTTAAATCCAAAGATAAAAAGATGAGAAGAATTGAGTAAGAATCAAAGTAATCTAACATTGAAAGGTACTTCCATATACAATCAATTGTCAATAAAAATTCATCAGCATTAAAAGAAGGATTAACAAATGAATCGAAGCATACTATTCTTAGGCTATTAGAATTCTCCCTTAATCGCTCCTCTTGCGTCGGACCAAGCACTTCTCGTCAGAAGCTGTTCCGCCCTTGCTGGATCAGATCACCGTCCTTTGGAGTCAAGCCTCCATGGTAGCTGACTTTTAGAATGAGAGAAATTTAGGAATTGAAATCTTCGCCACTTGATATTATCTTCTATTTTTATCCTTCTATTTATAGTCACTGGTTCCTTCTATATCTTCCTCTCTTCTTAGGTCTAACACCTTTTTTACAATTGTAGAAGTTGTTATTGCCAACTATGCACTCAAGCAGATCTGATTTGTTAATTAAGCAATTACAGATTGTCCCGACATCTCTAGACGTAAATTATGACTTTAATTTGCTATGACAATTTATCATTCTCCTGTGCTGGTGCTTCTGGATATGTTAGCAGCATGAAATTCTTGATAAACCGTAAAAGCATTCATGTGATGACATGTTTAGTTGCAATTCTGGATCAACTTGTGAACGCAATTCTGAATGTTTTCCTACTCTGATCCTCTTAGGTGGATTTCTACGCTGACAACTTTAGACACAAAACAAGTGCTAAATACAATGACATTAGTAGCACGAAAGAGATAAAATGAAAGAAATTAAGACCAAACAGCATTGAGTTAGAAAATGCAAACACTAAGTATGAGATGTTAAAAATGCATGCTAAATATGATACAAAAGAAACAAATAATACACTAATTTAAGGAGAAATTAAGTGTCATTTCTAATGCTATCAGTTGTTTAAACGCGTAAGTTTTAGACTTGCTAAAAAGCTTGCGATTTTGATTTGAGAGCATCACATCACTATACAATATTTGAGGTTGTAGTTCCTCTACTTTGGTTTGTATTAAGATCTTGGAATGTGCATAAAAGACTTGGCCTAGTTGTTTTGGAACAATTGAGTTAGAGAACAAATACGAGTATTTTGCTTTAGATGTATTAGTACATCTCCCTAGAAGTATCGATACATCTAGGCTAGACTTAATCCACTACAGTATTTTGGTCAATTTTGACTTTCAGGATTTTGTTTTGGGTCTTGAACACCTCCAATCCACTCTGGACTTCTACTAAATGATTATAAAATGTTTCTAAAGCCGCCAAAATTGTAAATTTTATTTCATGATTTTATAAAAATATTTTGAGATCCATTCATCTTAGCTCCCTATTTTAGTTTCTATGGGTCTTCAAACCTAAGCTTTAAAGCTCTCATAGACCTAATTAAAGTAAGAAATCACTTAATTAAATATCAAATATTAAAATCCTATAAAAATCAAATATAACTAAACAAAAATTCAAGCAAATGGAATTTTATGTGCTGGCCTGATGGTTAAGGGTGTTCATTGCCTCAAGTGTGACTTGGGTTCGAGTCGTGCCAATCACGTTGTTGTTAGGGCTTTGCCCCCTTATAATTCACCAAAAAATTTGAAACAAATACAAATGAGACACTAGATATCAAAAGTAAGCTAATATGGACTTTCTCTTCAATTTTGCAGCTGCCGTTTGGTGCAAGGAGAAAGGGGGCATTTTGAGCATTTACCTCACCCATTTTCAGTTTACAATGCCCAATTGATCCTTAGATCCAATGGTTACAATTAATCATAGGCAATATAATCCAAAGGTTAGGATTTCTCTCTACAACAAAGTCATCTTGCCCTTAAAATCCAATGGCTAAGATTTCACATGGAAACCTAAATCCGATGGCTTAAAATACTCCTTACATATATTTTATTATGCTTTTCTCATTTTTTCCATTAATGAGTTTCAATGGTCAAAATTGAATCATGAGATTATATCCAATGACTCTCATTCAATCCAAGTTTCTCATATATTTTTTTTAATATACTGATGTGATTACATGGTAATATCTGTTCACTTTCTTAATTCATTGACAACACACACACATCTTGCACATAAAGATGCTCGACTCGGGACCCTTAAGATGAACAACATCTTCTTTTTCACTGGAGCCACTTGTTAGGTTCTCTCATATTCTCTTAAATTCACCTTATTATATCACATGTTTACTTCACTTTAAGTCATTTAACAATTATTTACTTAACCTTTTAAGTTAGAGAAATTAACTCAACAAGTCTTTCTACTTCCCATTCTATTCTAAATTAGTCCATATATCCAAAAACTATAAAATGTTATAAGAAACTCAATAATATTGTAAAAGCTTTAGTAAATTTATAAGAAACATTGTAACTCGGTAAGATTTTCCATAATTTACAAAGTTAAAAGAAATTAGGTAAACATTATAAATTTGTAAGAAATTTAGTAATTTTGCAAGAGGTTCAACATTCTTGTAAGAATTTAGTAAATTATGTTGTAAGAAATTAAGTAATACAAAGTAATAACAAATTAAGTAATTTTGTATGAAACTATGTTATTTACTAAAAACAACATGAATTTGAGAGAAATTTAATTATTCTGTAAGAAAATTTAGAAAGTTGTAAGAAATTAGATAATTTATTGATATATTACAAATACCACTGAAATAATTATAAACTTGTAAGAAACTTCAATTACTTAGTGTTTTTTATTACAAAGTTATAAAAAAATTATTAAGTAATTCTGTAAAAAGAAACAATAATTTACAATGTTTTAAGAAACTAAAATGTAAATGTTGTAAGAGATTTAATAATTTTAATTTGTAAGAAATTAAATATTTTTGATAATTTTCAGTAATTTACAAGATATTAAGTAAATATTACAATGTTGTAAAAGATTCAATAATACTACAAGAGATTCACTAATTTTATAAGAGATTGAGTTAATCTCTAAGAACTTCATAATTTTGTATAAAAAAAAAGTAATCTAAAATGTTTTAATAAAATAGATAAACATTGCAATATTGTAAAAGATTCAATACGTTTGTAACAAATTTAGTAAGTTTTAGAGATTTAGTAATTTATGAAATTGTAAACATTATGGAGTTATAAAAGATTTTGATAAATTTTATTACAAAGAATTTAGTATATTTTTAAGAATTTTAGTAACAATAAGGGTTTTGTACCATGAACTTTGTAGCGCACACACCACTTAGATGAACTCTAGAGAGTCGCATAGAATGGAATGAAAAAATGGAATATGAAAAAGAATACAAAGAAATAAATGAAAAGGGATCAGATTCTATTTGAACTGTAGTTTAGATGAATCTTGGTTATTTCTATCCTTGAACTCCTCTAGATCTTTGTTGGGCCTTTCAACCAATTATTTTAATCTTTTAATTAAATATGTATGAAATATTAACATTCTTTTTTTTTAATGTGAGAAGCCACAGTGTGAACAAGTAAAAAAGAAGAGGAAAGATAATCAAATTTTGAGTCTTGCAGAATGATGCGACAATAGACTCAAAAATCACAGTACTCAAAAAGGTTCAACGGCTTTTGAGAATTAAAGGGCAATGACGGATTAGGTATGTTCCTAGAGAAAACAACTTAATGTGAGTTTGAATGGGTAGTAGGGTGCGGTGCATTTAACTTACATTTTGTCTTATGCTACAATATCGTAATAGTATTTAATCTCACTGTCACCACTACTTTTACACTAACCGCAGGTAAACGCACTGTCCATCCAAACCCACCCTTAATAGCTGATTACTTGATTAAGTTGAATTTAACTTGGAGGTCAAAATCTACAGATTCTTGATGATACGTCAAAAGAAATTTTGGAGATTCTGCAATAAGACAAAGTTAGTGAAACTTTTGCTCAATTTAATTTAATGTAATTGTTGTCTCTTGTTTTTCACCCATCATATAAAACAACCACTTATGAAAAGAACAAAAAGAAAACAACTTTTCATTGAAGAAAATAGTGAAATGGAGATGGAGGTAGGAGTAAATGGGGTGATCATAAATGCTTTAGAGGACTTGAAAACCGAATATGTAAAGGGAGGAAATAAAGTAGGGTTGAATTATTGAAACTTAATTCCTAGTGGTGGTCGTGGCTTGTTGCATGGTATATTCAACTAGTAAGGTAATGTTACGGTAAGACGACCCTCCCGCTTCAACTGCTTTCGTTGCCATTTCCGCAAGATATTTTGCCCTTTTCCTTCCATCTTCTCCTTCATCTCCTTCGTCCATTAAACTCTCCAATGCTTTCATAATATTTCCCTTCTTCACAACCGCCCCAAATTCTTCCTCTCCCATCAGCACCGCTGCTTCAACATCCACACCAACCCCAATTTTCAGTATTTGCACGACCAGCTTCTCGTTCACGAATTGCTCGGAGAATAAAGGCCAAGTTATCATCGGCACGCCGGCACAAATCCCTTCAAGTGTTGAGTTCCACCCACAGTGTGTCAAGAACCCTCCGATCGATGGGTGCGATAAGATTACAACTTGTGGCGCCCAACCCCTTATCAATAGTCCTCTTCCTTTTATCCGATCCTCGTATCCATCTTCTTTTAACCATGTCTCCATTCCTTCTTTCTTAGACCCTCTTCCAATCACCCAAATGAATGGTCTATTCGATGCTTCCAAGGCTAAACCGACTTCGATTAATTGTGTAGGTGTTTGTCGACTGAGGCTCCCGAAACAAACATAGATTACCGAGCTTGGTGGCCATGAATCAAGCCATTCCAAGCACTGGTTTTCATTAGTTAGCGCCTCGCTTCCCCTTTGACCTTTATCAAAATTGTTTTTGTTGCTCAGTGACAGTGGACCAATGCACCACACATTTTGTTTGCAAACTTTCCGAAACGATTCAAAGTATTCAGTTTCCAACTCCTCGAAACTGTTTATAATCACACCATTAGCTCCTTCTTCTGCCATCTTTGCCTTTTCACTTTGTTCCTTCATTGCTAATGAGATTCCAGGGTTGAGGTTTCCAGGCAGTTGTGCTATCTTGAATTCGATTCTATCAGACAATCCTGGCACCAAAACAGTCTCCTCTTGGGGGACGAATTCATGGACCTTAGATTTGGTTAAACTATGATTACACAAAAGAGAGAAGCAGCTCTTTCCATCAAACCAGATCCTCGGAATCTGATACTTGGAAGCTGTTTCGGCTACCCATGTGAAATTCCTGTCATATATAATGCAGCTTGGTCTGGGTTTTAGCTCCTCAAACATCTTCTCCATCGGTTGTTGAAGGAAGCTCAATGCAGTGAAGAAGCTGCTCATCAGATCCATTGATGGGAGGCTGTCTACTGTTTCACACCCTTCAAGCAAACCAACCTCTGCAGCCGGAAACCGAAGTTGTTTGATTCGAATTGCTAGACCAGACTCGATGGCGCCATTGATGGAGCTGCTGAAACGGGCAGCGTTCTTAGGTGTGGTAATAACAGTGACCATTACACTACGATCTGCCAATAACCTGGCTATGTCTATCATGGGAATAAGGTGTCCCTGGCACATAAATGGTATCAACACAAAATGAAGCTGAGAAGATGAGTTTAAGGCCATTGAAATTTCAGTGTTTGTTTAAGCTGAGTTGAAACGAAAATCTTATGGTGTTGGGTTTTTATGGTTCCTCTTCATTAGCTTCATCAAGTGGTTATTTATACATATGACGTAGGGTTTGCTAGTACTATGTTAGCATTGTTGTTGTTTTGAGACTAACAATATGAGCTGATTTTTAACACTCTTGACATTTCATTTAATAATGTTACAATATATATATATATATATATTTCCAAATAACTCAACTAATCCAAAAAAGAGGGAAAATTAACTTGTAAACAAACTGGTTATGAAATCAGCACCTAAACACATTAAGTCATTACCAACTTAGTTTGTTCTTAATTAAGTATATTTACATAAAACTGAACAAAGGATTAAACCAAAACATCGGTTTTATGCAATTAAGAAGACAAGTTGCACTTCCTCCTACAGTTCGTCTTATTGTTGATCTATTCACACTTAATCAATTCATCAGGCTTAGACAGTTCATTAGGTGCGTTCGTTACGTAACAAACATACACATAAGCATTTAGAACATTTGACAAATGTTGGAGCTAAAGACTGATTTAACCTTGTTCAAATTTGGTTTTGGTTCCTCTACTACCATAAAAGGACCAAAACTATAATCTAACCGGTTTCTAAAACATACACATAAGCATTTAGAACATGACCAAATGTCGGAGCTAATGACTGATTTAACCTTAGTCAAAGTCTGACTAATGCAATTACGCAACCCTGCTTTTTTCTCATTAACATCCACATGGAGTTAACCAGACGGAAGAAGTCTAAGAAACTCAGCTTTCTCAGTTATCTGAAAGAAATAAAAAAACAAATAAAGATTACATCCAACCTGGACTTATTGACTTTTTTAGTGAGCCTGTCAACATCACATGCTTGAGGCCCAAGGAGGAGATACCTACCTTCCAATGCCAGTGGTACCAACAAATTCAAGCCATAAATCTTGGAAAATACTGCCAGTTTAAAGTATGAGTTCAAAACAATTTTGAACAGAAGTGCTCGTAAGGTGAGATTTAGGAATGATATTAATATATTTTATATTTTTTTAAGTTTAAATTCGAAATATATGTTTAATTTTATTTAAATTTGTCTATATTTGTAAAAGATTAATTTAAATTTATTTTATTTTTAATTTTTTTTTAAAATATTTATATTATATTATTTTAATATTTAATATTTTTATAGATTTTTTTTTTGAAAATTTTTATAAAACCATCTTAACATTATTTTAATGTTTACGTTAGAGTAATATTATATATTTAGTATATGTTTTTTTAATGTATTCTAAATTATATAATATAAAAAAAATAACATAATATAAAGTATTATAAACTTAAAAATGGGTTAGACTGAACCGGGCTTAACTCTTGAATGTTTAAGTCCAAACTTAACCCATATTTTTAAATGGATCTAATTTTTTTGTTCAGACCCATTTTTCGAACCTAATATTTTTATCTAAACCCTCCCAAACTTCGAGCGAGCCTGTAAGAATAATTTGACTCATAAACATGTCTAATTTTTTTTTTGAATATACTGGTGTGATTACATGGTAGTTTTTGTTCATACTTTCTTAACCTTTTGACAACGCACACACACCTTGCACACATAGGCGCTCGAGCACATGTGTGTGCAAAGTGTATATGTTTTGTTAAAAAATTAAAAAAATATGAACAGATACTACTATATAATTATGCCATCATATTTAAAAAAAAAACTACTGTCAAGTTCTTAAAAACACTCAAATTAAATTATTAATTTTTGTTTTTGTAGGGATAAAAAATAAAAAAGAATTCTATTAATCAAACAGCTAAAAGAAACTTAAATCGTATAATTAATTATCAAGATAGGCTAAATTTGAAATTATCTCAGGGGGAAAACCCTCTAATTGCTGCAGGCTTCGCCGCTAATACCACTATCAATTTTGACTTAAATTTAAAAATTCAATACAATTAATTAAAATTCGAATTCGATAGAATTTGATTTGATTATAAAAATCAGCAATCCAAATTCATTAATTTAAATCTAAAATAATTCAAAACAAGTGATTTGAAATGAATCAAATTCAAGTTTCAAACTCAAAGAAGGTAAATTATACGCATGATCAGTCAGGTATTAGTAAATTTACATTATAATCACACAATTATAAAATATTATTATTTGGTTACTCAATTATTCGAAACTGATCATTTTAGTCACTCTTACCGTAACTTAGTAATAGACGTCAATGTGGCCAGTTAAGTTATTATTCCTCAAATACGTCGTTCCTCACCTAATCATTTATATGTTTTCATTTTGGTCACCAAATTATGAACATGTATAAAATAATCAGTTATTGATTTGTAACTTTTTATCACTTATTCATTAATTCAATAGTAGACTGATGACATAACACAATAATTAAAATATTAATTTGATACTTTTAGATTTTTTAAAGGTAAATCCAAATCAAACCTAAACAATTCAAAAAAAATTTAAAAAAAAAACTGAAAATTCATAGCTTTTTATGAAATTAAAAAATATTCTTTAAAATTATAAGAACACAAAAAAAAGTTCTTAAAAATTTTAGATATTCCATAAAGTTCTAAAAAAATTCCTAAAATTCCAAAATAAAAATATAAAAATTTGATTTATTTTCTATGAACTGTTATTGTTGACTCCACAAATTATCCTTTCGTGAAAAATGTTTGCAAATATCACTTCACAATCCGAATCATTGGTATAATTTGTTTCCCCTTTTGATACGCTTTGCATTATTAATTTAGCTAATATATATACACACACACACGATGCTTTACTATTAATTTTTTTACGCTTTGCATTTACTTTTTTCATCATCAAGTAAAGAAACAGAAAGAGCAATACAATGAAAAGTTGTGTAGTCAAACAATTACACCATGTTTGGTTGGAGAAATGGAATAACATTTTTTTTTATTCATTAAATAGTAAATTATTCATTTGTTTGGTTAAATGTAATACTCATTTAATGAAATTTGTCCTCCTGTAATAGCTATTCTTTGGTGATACCAAAGAATGGCTATTTCATGCAATATTGGATAACAAAATAAAATTAATTATTAAATTATATTTAATAATAATTATATTAAAATATGATTAAATTATTTATTTTTATTTTTATTAAATTATATTTAATAATAATCTTATTAAAATTTAATAATAATAATCATTTACCTAAAAAAATTTTACTAAGGGTACTCTGGTAATTCAGTTTTTTTCTTTATGTTATTACAACATTTATTCCATTCAACTAAACACAAGAATACCATTAACACCACGTTTGGTTCGCTGTAATGGAATAAGACTTTAATCAACAATTCAATTGTTTGGTTGAATGGAATAAAATAAAACTGTAATAGTATTCTTGTGTTTGGTTCAATGGAATGATGCTGTAATAGCATAAGAAAAAAAGCTTAAATGACTAAAGTACCTTTAGTAGAATTTTTTTAGGTAGATAATTATTGTTATTAAATTTTAATAAGATTATTATTAAATACAATTTAATAAAAATAATAAATAATTTAATTATATTTTAACATTATTATTAAATACAATTTAATAAAATAATATATATAATTTAATAATATTTTTAATATAATTATTATTAAAATATGAATTAGTAAAAATCATAATATATAATATTAGAAAAATAATATATAACCTACTTTATTAGTTTTAAATTACTATGCATATATAATGTGCTTAAATATCATTAACGAAACAAATAATTTAATTATCTTCTAAATTAAAAAGTAAAAGATTAGAAGTAATAAATAACTTGAAAATTATATTTTACATTCAAACATAATATTCATACATTAACAAAAAGTTACATGAGGTCATTAACTTATATGTCATAATTTATATGTTAAATTTTATAACATAAAAAATGTTCCAACATTGAACAAATCGACAATACAAGCAACCAACGCAAGGTATTTTTATGGAACTCGTTTCCTTTTGACTCTTCTAGAATTTTGAGAAGAAACAATTGATTGTGAAAAGTCTAATATAATTATCTTTAAAAAAACGCAAATTTAAATAAGGTTTGATATTATGAATCAGAAAATTGACACTTTATAAAATTATAACACATGACGAATTAAAAGAAAATAAATTAAAGTTGTAATTTAACAAGTTAACAGAATACATAAAGACAATTCAAACAACTCCAAAATTTCCTAAACTAGATGCATGAAATAACATAAAAAAAATTAACCTTCTACCATGTTTTAATAAACCTAACTAATTTCTAGATGCATGCCATTCATAAAACATTTGATTGGCTAGTTCCATCCTCCAAGTTGCCTATGTATATGATGGATGAATATTTATGATATTCAGTTCATCGTCATCTATCACATTATTAGGTAACCCTTCTCTCAACTCCGATTCAATAGGATCAAGACTCATATAGGTTCGAATAAAATTATGGAGCAAACAACATGCAATAATAATTTTATTGTGCACCCTCACAGGATAGAATAATGAACTCCTAAGTATTCTCCATCTAAGTTTTAATAACCCAAAACATCTTTCAATAACATTGCACGCTGAAGCATGTTTCATATTGAAAAATTCTTCTGGAGTACTTGACTGATAACCTTGACGCCATTCATTCAAATGATATTTTTATCCTCTAAAAGGTGCAAGAAATCCCTCATAGTTTGGAGTAACCAGGATCAACTAAATAATAACAACCTATAAAAAAAACTATTTATCATGATTAACTTTCTAAAAAAGGTTTAATTGCAAAAAGTAATTAAATTCTTTCAAATTTGCATTTTACCATGAGGAACTTTTAGTCCATGTCTCCTACTAATGGCATCTTGAAAAACTCATCCATTAGCAACAGAACCTTCCCAACCAAGAAGAACATAAACAAAATGCATATCAAGTGTACAAACACCTAACATATTTGTTGCTATGTCACCTTTTCACATTCGATATCTAGATTTATCAACTTTTGGAACCCTAATTTTGATGTGGGTTCCATCTAAAACACCTAAACAATTCTGCATCACATGTTTAAAACATTTTATTAGGATACTATATTTAAATCTAAATCAACTGAATTATGTATGAACTATATATGAAACTCACTTCAATGCCTTGAACCATTTCCACCTTGGGTCTGTAGAATTAGCTGTAATTGGATCTGCCTTTTTAAATAGCACATCTTGTAAGCGTATGATAACATTTAAAACATTGTGAAATGATCTGCTAACGGTTTCCCCAAACCTATTAAAGTGATGCTAGATAACTCGATTTTTAAGGTGATGAGAAATGATATGTAAAAACATTGCCACTTGCTTATCAACAAGCATGTTCCTTGACGACTTCAATCCTCCTAAAGTTTGTAACATCTCACATAGTTTAAAAAAAGTAATTCTATTCATCCTAACTTGTTCAATATAGATCTCGTCACTAGCATATACAAGTCTTTTCACATAATCTCTTTGTGAATAAAAATCTAAAATATATGATCTAATCCTTGGTCTATAAGTATGTTTGTTGGAGACAACACCCAATGTAACTAAGAACCAACTCGCAACTGTACACATTTGCAACCATACTGTCAATACAAGAACAATTCTTTTTCGCCTCTCACTTTGTACTATTAAAGGCAAACGAGCCATTACTGCAAGATATTATAGTGTTAGATATCTTCAAACTGATAAATTAATCTCAAAACAGAATGTGATGCATAGAAAGAAATGAAGGAAAAAATCATTCATTAATAAATAAAGAGTTTATAAACACGTGTAACCATTTAACAAAGTAGGTAATTGAGTTAGTTATTGAGTTTATAAATCCATGTAACTTCCCTTTATTGACCTCACACATCAACAAACTCAAACTTTATCATGTCTTAATTAATCATACATATTTGCTTTTAAATTTTAAATTCATAGAATTTTCCAAATATCTATTAAAGAAAAAAATATCAAAAAAAATATCCTGACAGAACATAATTCAGTTAAAATAAACATAAATCCAAATGTATAGAACATAATTTATTTTCTGCCCTGCTTAAAAAATTTTTTCCGACTTCTGATTCCTGTAAGCAAGTAATCAGTTTTTATTTTCTTCTTATGCAAAGAAACAGTTAATTCTCCAATTTTAATTATTTAAATGCAAGGTTTGTTTTGAAAGTTGAACTAAATAATTAAATGAATGAAAAGGGAAAATGATCCAAGTCCATATTATCATAAGAAAATGGGCTGACTCCTTCAAATATATTTCCATGAAAAATCCATCAGGCTAGGCCTTCTTTTGTATTATGAGACTGTGCAGGATGTTCTTATTGTGTATTAATATTATCATAAGTGCGTATCTTCCATTAACTGAACATAAAGAATAATTTGAAACATAAAGTTAGCACTTCAACAACACAAGCTTTAAAGCATAAAAAAGTAATCTTAAATAACCAGCTGTTACTTGTTGGCACTTAACACAATCATTATAGAAATATCAACAAGAATATAACAGCTAAAAAGAACTCAAAACATGAAGATCATGCTTCTCTTTCACAGTGATCTGGAAAATTAAATTTGAGCTAAAATCCACTATGAAAGTGTTGATGGAGACAACTGCAACTTACTATAGGTAAAGACCCACTATTATGACTACAAAAAGGAAATGGAACTATGCTATGGAGGAATAAACTTATTTGCCTGCCAGATCAGCGTATTTTTTTAAAATAATAAAGAGAATCATCAAAATTAAACATGGAGAACCAGCACTATAAGAGTTGAAGAACAAAAGTTATTTGACAAAAAGTGCTGGATTTACTAAGAATAATTTTTATAAATTTCTCTATTTTTGTGGCACAAGCTAGTGCCATTTCTTACATTATATTACTCGAGAAGTTGGTCAAGCATGCGAGCAATTAATAAAAAAATCAAGCACAATCATTCAAACAAAATGCTGAAAAGTTGTAAGTTTTGGTCTCTTCATCCATTGTTTCAACTTTCAACTTCAGATTTGATTCATTTCAAATCCATATTAAATGCAGCTAATGAAATAAAAAAGGGTGTGATCCTTATGGAATTATTGAACAAATTAATATATTGGTTCTCAATATCTTAAATAAAAATTACTTTATACATAAAACAAGCATTACAGATGAACCCAAGGCCAAACACATTCAAACAATACACCAAAATGGCAGGCCTAAGAAAATGGGAGGAACACAAAGATAGAATCATTAAATCTATGCATTAATACAAATTACAAAAACCCTGATTTACACATTTCATTATTGAACAAACATATTCTTTTCAAGCACCACAAAAGAGATTGAATACAAACAACTTTATTTATCTATGCTTTAAGGAAAGTATTTTTATTAAAGAATAGCCAGCTGCCATCTTTTATTTGCAGAGGCGACCTATGTAAATTTTGGATTTTTTTTAAATATATACTCATTAAAGAAAGAAGAAGAGGAAGAAGTCTCCATTCTGAGCAGATCAATACATAATATCTGTAGGATCAATTGGATTTTTTTAAATTGCTCAATGGAGAACAGACTCTGGAGCTGGTTTCAAAGCTCAATCAAAGACATTTTCATGGCCAGCATGATATTCTTGCCAGCAGTTTCTGGTATATTTTATTTGGATATGGCACCAGATCAGCACACCAATCAAGGTTCTAAAATGAAGGATACCAGACATTTTCATCCATTTGCAATCCTTTCTTCTTCAATATCTTATCACAATATGGTGCCATATTTAATCGAACTTTGAAAACCAGAGATTCAAAGACTACCATTTGCATTTCAATCTTAAACTTTCATACTATAAATTCATAAAATTATAATAAACAAATCAAATAATAAAATGACAGCTTTTATTAACAAATGTAATTTTCAGTTGAAATAAACGACCAACAGAGCATTTCCTATAAATTAAAAACAAAGAGAAAATAAAAACCCAAATTTTGTTTCATACAAATAAGCAAACAAAACAAACAAGCATTAAAGCAAAAGAGATTAGATCCAATTAACCATACCTTAAAATTATAATAAAGTAATTAAAAAAAATCTCCATACTGACGACGAAAACAACAACAAAAGAAAAGTTAAAACAGAGGAGAGGAGGACTTACATCAGAAGCGTTGCTAATGAGCTCACGATGAAAGATCTCCTTGTTGCTTCCCAATTCACAATTCTCCCAATTTCTTATTACAGTAGACATGAATTACAGAAATCACCAAAAAAGTAAAATCAAAATATAGAAAAGAAACAAATTACCCTTTTGTTTAAGTTAACAGTAAAAGAAAATTAAAATTTCAATTAAGAAAGAAATTTCAAAAATCCAAATCAAACCCAAGCATCAAAGACTCATTTTTCAATTTTCAAGTTCTTGAACAATTTAAGAGAAAAGTAACTCAAAAACTCAAATCAAACTTAAGTATCAAAGACCCATATTGTTCAGTTTTCAAGAAGCTTGAATCTTACCAATGGAAATTGATGCTTACCTGGAGACATATTCAACGTTCTGAGCTTTCCTTTCCCTCGATTTGATAGAAAGATGAAAAATGGAAGTTTGGAAGAAGATGGTGAAAGAAAGCCGTCCCAGGTTTTTGCCAAATAAACTTGTAAATTTGTGGTTTTTTTATGGGTACGCTGGGAACAAATTTTGTAAGTGATTCCTTGACTTGCTGAATAGCTATTACATGCTTTTACTACTGAATAAGTATTCAGCGTTTTCAACAAATAGAGAGGGAATGAAAATGATGTATTCCATGGGTTTTTTTGAACCAAACAAGGGAATAGGTGGTCCCTGCAGAGTATGGCTGGAACTGCTTAGCAATTCCCTTGAACCAAACATAGTGTAAAATTCTATTCCACTACATTCAATTAAATAATTAAATTACTGATTATAATTTTATTTTATTATAACTCTTTTTCATTATAATTATAGTCCATTAAATCCTATTCAGTTCCAGTAAATCAAATGTATCGTTACAATTTAGGTTTTTTTTTTAAATAGAGCTCTTTAAAATTTTATGATTTTTTTATTATTTTCTTAATTTTTCAAATAATTATAATCTAAAAATGTTTTTATAATTTTAGAAAAATAAATTATGAGTTTTCAGTATTTTAGTATATTTTTTATTTACTTTATTTTTAAAAGTATAAATTGATATTTTAATTATAATTCAATGACCAAATTAGTTATTAAGCCTATGAGTTTATGTGCCATGTCATCAGTCCATTAGTGATAATTTTGTAATGCTTCATAGTTGGTGGTGATAAGTGTTAAAAGTAACATGTTTTAAATTCATTCTTTATGCGTTTTTGAGTGATTATTCGATGTTAAATGTGAATTTTATGCTCATAATCCTTTAAATTCATGTTTTGATGCTTAATAAAGTATTTCTGAGCAAAATGAGTGAAAATCAGAAAATCAAAGCAAACTATAGGAGCCATATGGACTGACCCATTTCACACAGTCGTGTGAGCCACACGGTCATGTGGTAGGTCATTTTGATTTTGCAAATTTACACTCTGAACTACGGAAAATCATGATTTTTAGGTTTTTCGGGTATTATAAGACGTATATATGAAAAAAAAAAGAAGACAGGAGAGAGCTGTAATAGAATATTCAAGAAAACAACTCGAAAAACACCATTAAAGCCGACTTTGAAGCATATTTCCATCAAGATTGAAGATTTTCAGTTGATTTCTTAGGAGATTATCACAAGTTTCTTTATTTCTTTTGGTTATAATGTATCTTGAATGTTTCTATTTTCAAGCATGAACTAATTTTCTAAATACCTAGAGAGATGAACCTTATGATGGATTCTGTCGTTTGATTTTTATTTTACACAATAAATACTTAGAAATTGTTCTCAATTATGTGTTATTAATTCTTGTTTTAATATTTTTATATTATTAATCCATGTTTGATGTGCTTAAATCATAGGAAGAATAGACTTTGTTTAAGAGTATATCTTGCGTAATTGAGTGGAGTTGCATGCAATCCTGAAAATAGGACGACATAAATCTACCGAATTAGAGTCAAATCTAATAGGGGAATCCATTGCATGAGTTAATGTGATAATATTGGTTTTAATTAGAAAGAAATTTTAACTAATCAACCTAGAGTCAGTTGCTCTTATTCTTGAAAGAGATATTAGCATAATTTAAGGATTTCTACGGATCAACTTACTAAGTAAAGAAATTGCATAATTTAGATTGATAATGACAAATGAAATCTAGGTGAATTCTTTCTTAGGTATTGTTTCGCTCCTTGATTATTATTCGATTATCTTTGTGTTTGTTCTTTGTCGTTTTCATTAATCAATTAATTTAGTTAATTTTAGTTTTTAATCCATCACTCGAATTATTTGGTTAAATAATAGAAAGACAATAATTCCTAGTACTTTTAGTCTTCGAGGAAACGATATCTTTGCTCACCATAACTATACTATTAATTGATAGGTGCACTTGCCTTAGTTAAATTTTTAGTTAGTTCCGTGGACATCAAGTGGTGTTATACCCCTGTTTAAACTGGAACATGTGACAACATAAGAAACGACTCGAGAAATACCTACGGGCAACTCCCACTTCACGTCATTTTGCCACCAGTGAAGTAGCCACCTGCGTGCTTTTCATCGTCTATAGAATGATCACTCACCCATGGCCATCCGGTTGTAGCAAATGAGTGTTCAGCATGAAAGGGCCACAAAGGGTCATCAAAACCTAGTAACCTCATACTCATTTTGTAAAGGGATGTTAGAGTCCTACATGACAACTAGTGTCCTAAGTTGGCACAACCATCTTATCTCAAAATTGTTAGTGACATGGTGTAATTGGGAAAGGAAAACCACCACCTATAAATATTCCAAGGCACAATGAGAAAGCGATAACTTCCATCCTTTTCAGCAACTCTAGCAATATACTAAGCCATCAATCCCCTCCTCTCATGTTTTCGCCCTCCTTTCACCTCCTTAACATTCCAACTCTCCACCTAACTCATGTGAACCAACCTCTTTTCCACTATGACCATCTCCATTTATCTCCTTCCTTGTTGGTATATTGTATCAACAATTGGGGAAGTGAGCATGGACATGTAATAGCCCGTTTTTCAACAGTGTCGAAAACAGTGGCTTTGGGACCACAAACCCGATGAGAAATTTTTTTTTATAATGAGTGATTAAATTAAATAAGCCAATATTAATTTTATATGGAATTTTGAATTGAGGAATTTTAATTATTGAATTAAAAATTAGTATATGTGATTTCGTTTAAAAGTCAAGTGGTTCTAGAAAATGAGGTATCAAGATCTAGTTTCTATCAAGTTTGTTATTAGCAGCTATGCAGATCTGATTTATTTACTGGATTGTTGCAGAATATCTCCGCATTTCTGAACATCTCTTCTTAGATCTAGATCTAATTACAACTGTCACAGTTAGTTAAATTCCAACTGTGCACTTACACAAATCTAGTGTGATCTTTATAACTCTGCAGATTGCTGTCGCATCTCTGGTCACGATCTGAAATTTTTAATTGCAGTGACAACGTGTGAAATTCCTGCGCTGGTGCTTCCAGATGTGCTTGTGACTTGAATTCACTCAAACAAAGTAAAGCTTTCAATGCGTCTACATCTTTGGTCGCAATTTCAAGCTATACTTGTGGCTGCATTCTTCTTCCGACATTGATCTTCTGAAATGAGTTCCTGCGTTGATAATTCTAAGACACAATATGTAGGCTGATTGCGGGGGCATTAATACAAAAAGAGGTAAAAATAACAAGAATTTAAACCAACTAGCAATGAGTTAGAAAATATAAAAACTAAGTATGAAATGCTTATGATGCATGCAAAATAAGATACAAAAGAGACAATTAATACCCAAATTTAGGGAGATTCACACCCCTAAAATTGAGTTTTTACTTGTCCTCAAGTAAACAAAAATTAACAAAGTCACAAGCAAAAATATCACACAATCAGTATTCTCACAACTTAAATTTTCTAAAATTCTAATATACAAATTGTATTCACATAATTGAATAATGCGCCGACAATTTATAGGCATGAATAATCAAAAACTGCAACTTCATAAATGTTAGTATCATGCATTGAATCCTAATCTTCCTTGAAATACAACATTTAAATTTTTTTCTTTTTTTCTTTTTCATTTTCTTCCTTTTTCTCATTTTTCTTTTTCAAGTGACTGAGAGATGTCATTGCATTACTCTACCTTTGTTCCTGGGCAGTAACGACGGGATGCAACAAACCCCAAGAAGGTATGTAATTATGCCGACACACACTCTTGCAGTGACAGCCTTTGGCTAGATGATTTTTCTAAACCTGCAGCGGAGTGTTCTCCCTTGAAAAGTCACAATGAACTCACATTGGAGTGTCTTTTATTTATACAATGTTGCTGCAATTGGTCAGTTAGTACAAGATTCAAACATTCACACTATCCATTCATTACTAAAGCAATTCCAATCATTCATTCAAAAATAGAAGACTCACTATCCATTCATATTCATCCAATTTACACATCAGCATTCCAAGCAAATCAAGATTTACGCATAAAAATAAAAATTGTCGACACATTTTTGTTGAAATTCTGCATATTTTCATTAACACAAGAAACAAGTAAAATTAAAAAATGTAGGTGCAATTGCATTTCCATTTCACATAAATTCCCCCCAAACTTAAAGTGTGCATTGTCCTCAATGCACTGACATTAATAAATATATATATGGAAATGCAATGATAATGTAGATGCAACGACAATAAAAATGCAATGACATTAATAATGTAAGGACAATTATACTACAGCTACATGATATGCATGAAAACTAAATTAAGTGCTAAAAAAATAAAAACTAACTCAGTATGCTGTAGTCAAAGATGTGGTTGCATTGTTTTTTTTCTTATTGCTCTTTCGTTCCTCCTTGTGCCTCATTTTCTTGTCTTTGTGCTTCCTCTTTCTGTCCTTCGTACTAGTCGGATCAACGGATTGCCCCTTTTCAGTTGGTTAGGTAGTAACCTCATCGACAGTTACATCTGATGGGTGGACTTCTACAAGTGGTGCTATAAAGGCACTATGGCCAAATGATTACAATCTTTAGCATTGCTAGTAATTGCCCCAGCCTGGCTCGCTTTAGGTGGAGCCACATTCACATTGGATGCCCTCACATTTACGGGTGTTTCGACAATATCCTTGGTGATATTTGTTGAGACATTATCTTGCTTTTCCTTCTTCTTCTCTACAAGGTCCTTCTTCTCAAATTCTTTATCTCTTTCCTTCTTCTTTTCTTGGTCTTCTTCTCTTGGCCTTCTTGTTCTGCTTCTTCTTCTTTAAGTTGTTCTTGCTCAGTGCTATTTTTGTCGGTGCCTTCCTCTACGTCCACACCCATAAATACAGTTAGAGTATGCACCTCCTCAACCATAGCTGTTCACTCTGCCATATTAGCCTCAAGGTTGTTCGAGAACTCTTCTTCAAACAAGCTGGCTATAGTTTTGTAGCAATCCTCCATAGTATTAGAATGTCGCTCGTGCTCCTCGTCATTTGAAATGTGGATTCTTGTTGGAGAGGGAACATGTGACCTACCATCAAGAGTAGGCTGGTCGGAGGATAAGGTAGCTTCCTTAATAATAGGTGGGAAGATAGGGAACTCTAGTAAGGGATTTGGGCTAGACTTCTCAATGCGTTGATAATAGATTTGTTCCACATTCTTGTGTATGCATAAAATAGATTTTTTCTATAGTCCATGTCTTCCAATGTGCTGACAATACGAATCTAGCATATCGATGTGATCAATGTTTAGTTTCATTACAACCAACCTCTTCCCCAACTAAGGGTCGGTAGGCGCATTATCCTGTTTTTCCTTCTTCTTCCCCTTCTCCTTCTTCTTAGGTGCTTCTTTCATTATTGGTGTCTCTTGCTCTCTCGTCATTCTCTCTACTAAGATTTTGTTGAAGGGGCTCTTATTCTCTAGCACCTCTTCACCATCTCTGGGTACAATAGCTCGTTATTTACATAGCAACATGATTAAAGAAGGAAAAAGTCCTTACTGAAAAAGCTTTGTTGAGTCATTTTATAATGCACCGACAAGATGTGCTTTATGATGCGTCGACAAAAAATGATTTTTTTATTCCTGAATAAGACTGGGACTATTACTTCAGTTCGCGAAATATGCTCTCGTAGTAGCTCTTCAAGAGCAGCCATAAGATCTGATCTTTGTTGAGAAAACTGTTGCTGCTGTCGTTGATACTGTCCTTGCATATGTGGCAGCGCATTCTGTTATGGCTACATTCGCTCTTGTGGTTGCATCTGACTATGTGCCTGCATTTGATCAGGAAGTGAACATACCTAAGAATTTTGATTGTAGTTCTACTTCTGATTGTTATTGTAACTCCCTTGTCTATAACTCCTTTGATGTGAGGAATTGTCATATCTATATGTAGATGCATTTTGACACCCCTAAGGTTATTAAGTTCGATTGTTGAATGAGTTACCATAGGAATTTCCTCTGAAGTTGTTGATGTAGAATGTATTCTCAGCATGTTGTGGGCAATCCTCATAACTATGGTTGTCGCCGCAAATTTCACATGAAAATATCGGGACATCCAATTGCTGTGTCACTTGAATGTGAGCAATTTCACTTGTTCCCTTCATGTTCTTTATAATGTTTACCGATACCTGTGCACTTAAAGCTGAAATTGCATCTAAAACACTAGAATTAGTTTTTTACCTGAGAAGAATGAGAGATTGGATATTAATAATCATTCTGTGCAATTCTCTCTAGAATTCGAACAGTTTCAGTGTAGGTGCAATCCAACAAGGGACCATTTGCAGATGCATCGACAAGATTTCTTTTCTGAGTATTTAATCATTGTAAAAGATCTCAATCTGAGTCTCTTGTTGAATTCCATACATAGGATAACGTCGTAGCAAAGTCTTAAAATGCTCCCATGTTGTATGCAGGTTTTCATCATAAGCTTTCACCTAACTCGTTCCATCTTGCTCCAAGTCTTCAGTTATTGCACCCATAACTTCAAGTGCGGGGACAAATTTCTCAGCTAAATTTACCTCAACACCTATTTCTTCATCTTTTTCTTCCTCCACATGAACTTCTTCCTTTTTCAGCATTAAGTCCGTAGGTGCAGTACAGCTTACAAAATTACGCTGACAATGGAATCCTAATGCATCGATAATGGTGTTTACTTATTCCTCAATCGGTGCAGACATAATATTTATTCCTTCTTCTTTAAGTACTTCGCACTCTTTTATTCTTCACACGGTCCCAAAAAATTTCCACTCTTTCTTTTATTTTTTCCAATTCCATAACTTCTTATTTACGGATATAGGCATCAAAATTATGCTTTCATTGATATCACATAATGTCTTTCCAATATACCGATCACCAATGGAATAAGGTATTAAGAAGCTCTTGAGATCTTTAAATTCTTGAAGCAATTTAATTATCATGACAGTGCACCCTTCATAAGTGCGATTACTTCAACATCTCCCAATCTTCTCTTCTTTGACAATGTGTCTTAAAGTTTCTGAGGCTGTTTTGCTGTAGCATTTGTGGCAACAAAGTGATCTGATTCTATCGCTGCAATATTTCTTTTCAGCTACAGTTTGCTTTTCAGATTGCGCTGACAACTTTCCATTGTTGAGATTTGAATTATCTTTTTTTGCTGTAGCATCTCTAACAACTTCATTTAGTTAAGTCTCACTTCTGGGAATGATTTCCTCACAATGCTCTTGCCTTTTTTATATTGAATTTTCAATATCCATCAACAAAGTTTCTTGTGGTCGCAAATTTATTGCACCCACAATCTGACCAAATTGATATTCTAGAGCTCGTATGGATTCAATTTCACACTGAAGCACAAATTTAGTCTTGGAAATATATTGTCTCAACAAATTTTCAATTGATGGAAACTCTAATGCTTCGTCTTGTTGGATATTTTACCTTGACAAAGGTTTATCATAATTGGGTAACGTTCACTCAGATCTAACATCATTGTCTATATTTCCAAGGTCTTGATTGTTCCAAAAAAAATTTGGATATTGCTCCCACTCTGGCGTGTAAGTGTTGGAATATATATTTTCATTTCGATAAAAATTCCCCATGTGGTACACATTTACTGGATTTGATGGGCATTGTTCAAACTCATGGTTGCTTCCACAGTAATCACAACTTGTCGCAGCAAATTCCATTTTGCAATTGCTGCAGCATTCTGCATTGACTTACTCATATTAGTAAAAGAAGATACCTCAGCGTTTATGGCATCGAGCTTCATTTTTATAGCATCACTCATCCAACATCTTCAGGTTCTATATACCTCGTTCCTAGCCATATTTCACTAAAAAAATGTAAAAGTAAACAACAAAAAGAAAACAAGTTAGTGACAAATAAAATTTAGATAATAAAAAAAATGCAACGAAAAAAATAAACATCAAACAAATGTCATTCCCCAACAACGGCGCCAAAACTTGATTAATGTTTTTATGTAACAACAATGTGCAAGCGGACACACATCGATGCAAGTATAGTTGATAGATAAATCTATTGGATATCGATCCCACGAGGAATGGGTTCTTGATGTTTAAATGTCGGAGCAATCAATATTAAAATTAAGTGTAATGTGAGTACTGATGTCAGTGCAATATGTCAGATTTGCACACTAAAATAATCAGTAATGTCAACACAATAAGAAATAAACTTTATAGGTTAAATGTCAGTGTACTGAAAATAAATTCTATTATGTTGAGTGTTGAGTGCTGAATATTAAATGCATAAAATGTAAATGTGACCAAGTGTAAAGGGTAGAAATGGTTCACTGATTCTACTAAATCACAACGCTGGATGTGTCGACTAGGTAGAATATAGATGGAATGTCGCTACAATGAAGTGCTTTTGAGTTCTCACCAACAACTTTCTACTTAATCCCGACATAAATATACACAATCACTCCACCACTCTGTGAGAGCAACGATGTGTAGTCAAGAACAAGTAACTGGAGTTTGTCCCAGTCCCAAGCAGCTCTCGCCTAACTTACTTGTTAATCCAACCTGTCACCGCATCTCTCGATGTCAGCGTACTGCAATTTCACTCTCGTGCTTAAAGCGGTTAGATCCTAGAATAAATAGATAACCAATGTAAGATAAGAACTAAAATGATTTACATTAAAAGACACTCTCGTATTCATTTAATATCATCAAAATCCATCATCGTTTGAGAATATTAAAGAGTACAACGAAGCTTACTATCTTTAGACTACTAGGCCTACTCCCTAATTATTCCTCTTGCTCAGCATCAAGCACCTCTCGTCAAAAGTGTTTGCAGACTTGCTTCATCAGCTCCCCGATTTCTAGCTCAAATATCTAATTCACACATAATTTTCAGAATTTAATCTCTTCTCTCTTGATATTTATCTCCTTCTTCTTTCCTCTATTTATAAGCTCAAGAAATTGCAAATTTTCTCAATTCTCAGATCCAACAACTTTGTACAAATGTAAAAGTAGGTTATTAACAGCTATGCAGATCTGATTTGTTTACTGAACTATTGCAGAATGTCCGACGCAATTTATAAATTACGTCGACAATTGTCAGCAGAATGTTGTCACATTTTTAGACATCTCTTCTCAGATCCAGATCTAATTACAGTTGTCACAGTTAGTTAAATTCCAGCTATGCACTCACATAGATCTAGTGTGATCTTTATAACTCTGCAGATTGTTGCTGCATCTCTGGTCACAATCTGAAATCTTTAATTACGGCGACAACATGTGAAATTCTTGCGCTGGTGCTTCCAAATGTGCTTGTGGCTTGAATTCACTCAAACAAAGTAAAGCTTTAAATGCTTCGACATCTCTGGTCGCAATTCCAAGTTATACTTGTGGCTACATTCTTCTTCCAATATTGATCTTCTGAGATGAGTTTCTGCGTCGATAATTCTAAGACACAATATGTAGGTTGATTGCGGTGACATTAGTACAAAAAGAGGTAAAAATAACAAGAATTTAAACCAACTATCAATGAGTTAGAAAATATAAAAACTAAATATGAAATGCTTATGATGCATGCAAAATAAGTTACAAAAGAGACCATTAATACCCAAATTTAGGGAGAAAATATATGTCATTTGTAATACCATCAATTACCATCCATTAACTTTTGGGTTATTTATTTTTTTAGTCCTAATTAGTTTAGGACTAAATTGGAATCAAGTTTGTTTAATTGAAATTTAATATAATTGAAGGACCTATTATGAAATTGGGTCCACCTTAAGTGCCCTAATAATAGAAATGAGGAGGAAATATTTAGATTTGGGTAAATTGCAACTAAATCCTAATTAAATGAGGATTTATTAATTAGTTTATTTTTAGTACGATCGAGAATGGTGGTTTCGAGGCCACAACTTCAATGTGTCAGACCATAAATATTATTTATTTAATATTTACAAGGTCATTTGCATCATATTAAATTTTTTTACGAAATTTTATCGTTTAGATAGTTAATTAAGTGAAAATAATTAAATCGTAAAAGGTGTAAAAGTTGTATTCTATTAATTAAAGGCATTAGATGCTAATTTAAAAGAAAGATAAAGTACTTGGATGGTAATTATACCATTAAGGTGGTAAGTGGACGATCATGGGCTTGAATTTGTTGAAATTTTGAATGAATTAATAAGGGTAAAATGATAATAATAAACTTAAAAGAATGATAAAATAAATTTTTATCATCATCTTCAAGCCATAATCGGCTAAGAGAGGAAAAACACCATTTTTGGTGAAGAGGAAGCTCAACCAAGTTAGGGTTGAAGATTCTAGGTGATTTTCTTATCCGTTTTTTGTAATTTTTATGTTTTTGAGCTCGTTTTAGCTTGATCTAGTTAACCTAGGTACTAATTTGTAAAACTGTTAAACATTTTGGTTTATGCCACTGATAAGTTTAGTGTGTTTTTGAAGTTTAATGATAAAATATTACGCTTGATTGTTAAATAAGACTATTTTGTAAAGTAATTTTTAGTAATTTTCTTATTAAAAGACTAAAATATAAAAGTAGTAAAAGTACAAGGTCTTGTAGTTAAATAAAACAAATATGGGAAGTATTGGATTGCTATAATATTCGGTTGAACTTGTTTTAAGGAAAAATGGTTAATTTGCAAGTTTTGAGCTAAAGGACCAAATTGAATAAAAGTGAAAAGTTAAGGGTAATTTTGTGAAAATACCAAAAAGGCTTTTTTGCATAAACTTATTAAAAATTCATGTTAATTTAAATAATTGAATGAATTTATTGTAATAGATCAAGATCGTGTCCCGATCGTGAAGAAAAGGAAAATTACGGATTTACCCTTGAAATTCACTTTAATTGCAATTTTGTTCGGTAAGTTCGTGATGTTAAATTCTTATTAATAATTGCTTATAACTTTCTTTCTAATGATTGCTGGAAATGAGAAATGACAATTGAAAATGTGGAAGATAGAAATGATGAGATGAGAATTTCCCGACCTTGTGCTAATGATAAAAAATGGTCCGATGGCTGAGATCCTACATTTGTTGCAGATTCACTACAGCATCGTGAGTCATCGTAAGGTGAATAGAATCAAAGAATTAATTACAGGCCCTACAATGGCTGAGATTTATGCTTGTTTGCATATTCTCATCAACTTATTGTGAGCAGCATCGTAGGGAACAATTATACTGTATCGATGGCTGAGAGTAGCATCGTATACAGCTAACAGGCATGATCTTTGGGTCAACAGGGAGTAAGCATGACCTTTGGATCAACAGGGAGTAAATCAGATATTGATGACTGAAGCATAGTTCTGATTTGGCTCGACTGAATTACGGATTTATTCAACACATGTTATTCAGTTAATTGATAAACCTTGCTAACTTTTTAAGCTATGAAAGCTTACTAGTGAATTTGTTGTTGTTTTGTAGATTCTATTTTGTTGCTTGAAGACGGACCATATAAAGAAGTCACACTATCGAGGAGCTCGATTGGTAGTTATCCATCACTTGGTTATACGGCATGTACTAGGATGATGTTACCTTTGAAATGCTTGATTTTGGATTGTTGGTTTTCTTCGTTGAACTAAATTTGCATGCTTGCTTGATGTTCTAATTAAGTAAACGTGTTTTGTAATGAGTTGACATGTGAATTTAAGAATCCTTGTGTTGATTAATTGTATTGTGTTATATGATTAAACAAGTATTGTCATGTATAGATTTTGCACGATGAGAATTGGAGTAAGAGTCATGAGTTGAATGATAGTTGATAAACTTGAGTACTTGTGTGATTAATTGAATTTTGCATACTTATTTTGGTAAAACCCCTCCATATCTCGGTTGAAGTACAGGGCAGGAGAGAGGTTGTTCACTGACTTGAGTTGTATCGGTAGTTGCATAATAAGTATCGGTAGTTTTGCCAATAAGAGTACCGATAGTTTATGTACTTGTATCGATAGAAGTTGCAAGGTAGGACATTTTAGCTCTCTAGAGTTTTTAATATCTGTAGAAGCATGATTTGTTTTAGTAGAAGCTTCACTTGTATAAGTAGAAGTGCGCACTGTTTCCTGAATTGTTTACTGACTTGACAACTACTAATACTTGTCCAACAGGTATCGATAGAAGTCTCCCAAAATTAAGGAAATGACATTTTTACCCTTATTGAGTTGATAAAAAAAGTAAGAATAACAAATTATAAATGTATATATTTTATTAAATCAAGAATGATGTTGAAATAATATTTGAATAGGTAACGATTTGAGGCATGAATGCATGTGACCTCGGAACCCTAACCGACGACGGTGTTGGGTTTGGGTACTATACAATGATAGTAAAAATGATTGATGTAGCTTGGATGATATTGTGATATTATGGTTGATATGGAATATATATGTCATGATTTGTGATATGAATATTTCCTTCTCGTAATGTAATGATGAGTATGTTTGGGTTATAGTTTAGTTAGCTAGTGGTGGAAACTATGTGATTGAGACACAAGGCCATGTGATCCTTGATGGAAAATATTCGTACCTGATTTCTAAGTTCTTATGTGATTGAATTTGATTCTTGACTGACTGGAAGGTTGTAAATGAATGTGTAAGATTAAAAGGAGTTAGTATGCTGAGTTGCAAGTTGTAATTGTATAAATTGTGATTGATTTGTATGTATTTTTTTAAAAAAAAGAAGAAGAAGAGATAAGACTCAAAAAGTTCTGTAAACCCTGAGACCCTAGACCAGAGATGGTTATTATTTTTAAGTGTTACAGATAGGCCATGTCTAATCCCTTAGTTGAGAACCTAACAAATACTCAAAACTCACTAAACCCAACAAACCCAGCCAACTTACCAATCTAGCAAACCAAGTTAATCCTAACCTCAAGCTCCCTTAAACCAGCTGCACAAAATCAACCAGCAATGTTGAACACCCATCAGTATACCCTCAACCTTGATCAGAACATTGCTCACCAAACTCAACCTCCACTTGGTGCCTCATCATACCTCACTAGAGACGTCCCTACATAATACTATCGATATGCTCTCTTACCTTAGTGGTTTACACTGCCTCCCCAAGGCAACCTTGTAACTACAATAAAAGGGATTAATATTAAGAATCAAATAGTTACAATAAATGAACAATAAAATTAACAAATGACTAAATAAATAAAACCAATCAAGAAGGTTAACTCATTTCATGGGTTGTAGTTAACTTCGAATTAGGGTTCTAGGGTGGATTAGTTATCAATTAACCGATTATTATCTCCTGACCTCTAACTAATTAACCAATTTGTTGATACTCACTTATCTCCCGACCAAAATTTCTCAACCGGGATAAACTTTGATTTACTCGGTAAAACTTATCTCCCGACCTCGTTTAGCCTATGATTACTTCCTATGGTTGTTAAGCCTAGGGTTTAAGAACACGTAATTTGAATAAACTAATCCTATCAAAAAACCCTAAATCCTTCGTCAATTACACCCCATCCACTCGTTAATCTCCCCTAAGGGATTTAGCCACTCATTGTATTCATAATCTCTAACTCAAATGAATTAAACAAGTAAAGAACACGATTGAATCGAAAGATAAAAGAGATTAGAATAATCCTAGATTTGATGTTGAATAGAGAATGGAGTAGATAATCTCTCGATTGGAATAATGAATGTCGTCGTTTGCAAAAGCAAATAAAATGAAATACTTCAATTAAATAAAAGAACTCTTGGATCAAAACAGATTCTAAGAAGCAAGAGCAAAGAGTTATGAAAATCGAAAGAAAGTTTAATCTAATCCTACTCCTAAACTACTAGAGTTTTTGGATGCATCTAAGATGACTTAGTTACATAAAACCTCTAAGGTTTTAGTTATAGGAGTATGACAGCCTAAATTAGGTCTTAGCCATGTCCTAGGTCTTCGTATAAAGTTGATTATGTGGACAAAAATATCCTAGAAGTACTTGGGCACCACATCAGGGCTATGTTGCACCATGCAAGGTCTATGGCATGAAACGACAAGCAGAATGTGCCTCATTTGGTTCATTTCATGCTTTGACAGCTCGGGAAGCTTGTGTATCACTCACCCCTTGCTGCTATGTCAATTTGGTATATAATTTATCATCCTATACACTCAATTACACAAATTAGAACTACCTAAGACCTGTGTCGGCCTAATAGTCATAACACTCACAAAATGTGTTAAAAATACTTATTTTTACTAATTTTTAATACTAACTACTAAATACTGAAAACGTAATAATAAAAACTAAAAGTGCTAGAAAACAAGCTCTTTTAGGAAAGAAATAACCCAAAATTACTAATGCATTTGACATCACGTTAGGAAGTAGATAAGCGATGGTGTCATTGAGGATAATGCACCAAGTACAAGTGAGTCAGTTCATGTGGTGTAAATACTACAACAATGGGATTGATGAATCGTCCTAATACATGTAAAAAATGAATGCTAAGTAATGAAGTATAAGCTGGCTAATGTTGTGTTGATACAAGATATAAAAACTCACTAAGTTCATTTGAACTTCACATGTGTTACTCTGTATCACAAGTAATAAAGGAAGTTTGAGAGTTCGTGTAACACCCCTCACCCGGTCCGATCATTGAACTCGAGGAAATGGTCATTACAACATACATTATACATTTTGGAAACAATTTAATGATCTTTAAAATCCCTTTATTATTTTTTCTTCCTTTCATTATGTAAAATGTTTACCAAAATCAGCCTTAAATAAAAATAATTTAAATTATCTTGATTTAAAAATGAGTTTTTAAAGTTTAAGGGACATCTATCGATACTTAGTTGAACAAGTATCAGAAGAGCTTAATGAGTAAAAACTTCAAAAATAGCTATAAAATCCTACCAGTAGAACTGATAGTTCTACCGATACAAGTCTAAGTTATATCGATACAACTCAAATAACTACCATTATAACAAACTCCAGTAAGCAAGGTAGTTTTGGCCTGGGATTTCTATCGATACCCAAATCCAAACTACCGATACAACCAGGGTAACTACTGATACTTTAGTACCAACTATCAAAACAAGTCAAGTCAGTAACCAAAGTTCAGTATGCCTTGTACTTCTACTGATACCCTATTGGTTTCTACCAAAACAACTCTAGGTAGTAGCCAAAACTACATAAGAAATACATCAATTTGCAATTCTTATGCTTCAATTAACATAGAGCATATCTAAAAAGGCTTATAACACTTGTAGATAACATCCTAATTACATGACACTTAATCAAACCAACATCGACGATTAAATATCAGATAGTGTGACCTCCAAGAGTAATCCAATTGACATCTTTAATTCGACGGTCTGCAAGGGAAAAAAATCAAACAAGGTAAGCTTACTTAACTTAGTAAATTTGTAATAAATTTAAACTTGAACTTACCATAAAGGATGTAATTTTAAACTTTTTACAAGATAAATCAATATCTTGCTCGTAAGTTCGTTAAATTACCTATACACCACAAATCTCACAAGGTTAGTGAGTTCATATGTAATACATATGATTTTATCCTGATATTAAAGTTATTTATGGAAAACACATTCGGTATATAAACCAACCATCATATTTGCCTTTAACACTCGATATACATTTCAAATATCTACCCAATGTCTCAATTCAATGTATACTTTGTCATAGTCATTTCACATAACCATTACATGAAATCATTCCCTAAAACCATACCGTATAATCATTTCATTTTTACCATTTCAATTACATATATAACACATAATCGCTCTGTACTGTACCTTTGTTTCAACAATTAATCCATTATAATTATATACTCAATAAACGTACATTTCCATTTCAAACGTTTGTATCAACATATTCCAACTCACCTATCTAGACCGTATAACATTTCATATAAATTTATTTAAAACTTTATCACCCGTTGAACCAAAAGGATTAACATCAGATACTCAGGAAAATGCTCACACAAGCTGTGACTGTAACATATAACTATATATGCTCACATGAGTTGTGGAGAATCTGCAACCCATGCAAGACCTCAGCCATTGGTAGGACATCCAAGACCGGCACTCGGAACTGTAAATAACCCATAATGACATGTCATTTGTATCCTAAGTATTCACATGATTCAAATGGGACCTTGGTACATATCCAAACTCTTTCCTTTCATTCCGTTGTACCATTCCATTACACATTATATGAAGTTCATATTTTTCATATATATATATATACTTGATTTTTAATTAACTTCACAAATTATTCCATTGTACAAATTAACACATAATTGTTCTAAAGTCTTATACATACCTTTCTTTCTTCCACAATACAATATCTCTAGGTTAATGGATATCACATAGAAACATATAAATTTTACAATTAATGTATATTGTAATAATAACACATTAAGTATATATTTCATCCATCATATGTTCAATAAACATAATTTCTCCTTTCAAGAAATTGTATCAATATTTTTCTAACTCACATGTCTAGACCATATACATTTCATATATAAATACATATTCGTTTAAGCTTTTAACATCCGTTGAACCAATTGAATATCACCGGATACTCGGGAAATGCTCACACAAGCTGTAATTGTAACATGTAACCATATATGCTCACACGAGCTGTAGATCGGGATGTTAGACTACACGATGCTACTCACACGAGCTGTGAAGGACTTGCAATAAATGCAGGACCTCGATCATCGGTAGGACACCCAAGACCAACACCAAGAATTATAAATACTCCCTAATGACATGTCATTTGTGTCCTAAGTATTCCCAAGGTTCAAACGGGTCACTTTTCAAACTCATATCCATGTATTTCACTTTTTTCCAAACATAGTAATCAACTTAAATATCATCATCTCATAATTCAACTCATATCATACTAATCTCAAGTAGTTAAGTTCGGTTACAACATAAATAGATATATTAGATCACAAAAACATTAAATAATTAATTTAATAAATTTAACTTTTGACCCTTTTCATTTATTATCCTTTCGGATAATATCTTTTTCAACCTTTTCATTTATTCGGAAATACCGAATGTATTGTCATGGTGTTTTTTAACCATGATCTTTTTTCTTTTTTTTTTAAGAAATATATAGCATGACAAAATAAGACATATATACAAATACATATAATGATATCAATTGAATTTATAAATTCACTTATAATCTTTTAAAGTAAAATACAAACTTACCACGACAAAACGGTTATCAAACAAAATTGGCGACTATACTAAACTTTAACTTTTCTTCTAATTAAATCTAATTACTTCGTTTCTTAATCAATTGAAGCCTGAACCTTGAAAACCCTAGGTTTTCTCCCTATTTTCCTCCCCTGCCTTCAAAGGCTGAGACAGAAAGAAACATTCTGTTTCCTTTCTCACCCACCACCACCCATTCATCTGTTTCTTTCATTATTTTCTTTCTTTTTTTTCTTTTTTATACATTATTATACACATATATATTACACGTTATCACCTAATGGCACTAACCACTTTTGTGGTTAATTGTCATTTTAGTCCTTCATATTTATTTTCAATTATAATTCTTTTATAAATTACATTTTTACCACTTATACAATTTAGTCCTCGTACTTAATTTAAGCATTACACAATTAAAATTACTTATTCGAAAAATCAATTAGCCTACAAATCAACTCCGTAAATATTTTTATTTATTTTTTTAAATATTTACGGGTTTAGTTCACAGTTACAGAGTCTCGAAAATATACTTTTTGACACCTCTAACTTTCAGGTCATTACAGTTTGTGAAAAGACCAGGCCAAAATCTGTCGTGCTCAAGTAAATTTACTTTTTCACGGTATTATGTATACAACGGGACAATTCAAAGGCAGAGTCTCGAGGTCAAAGTCGTACTTGTAAATAACTATGATAAGAATATCATTTTCAAACCAAGCAAATATTCAACATGTTTAAGCTAACTTATAAAATATTTTGTATCTTAGATTAAAGTTACATAATCGAAATAAATTCTAGCATGTGGCGAAATAAAATATTTTCAGTTGTGTTAAAATCTTTTCTTCTAATGACAATATTACCCAATTTGATGAACTTTTTAATTATCTTAAATCAACATAATTAAATTCTAACAGGATATAAAAATTAAATAATTTTTTTAAACGCATGAAATGCAAAATTAAATGTGGTACCCAATATCCAAGAAATGGGCTTACCTTTGCAAATTTCAGCATCACAGTAGAATCAAAATTTAAGATAAACTTATTCTTTCCATTAAAAGGTGTAAAGACAACAACAACAAAAAAGAAATTGATTAAAATGGAAAAAAAAATTTCTCCCCAAAAAGATGTTAATAATTATTATTTGCATGGCAATCATGGGTGTCACCGGCAGCTGGTTCAGCACAGCTTGGAGTAGTGTAGAAAAAGGTGCCGAGCTGATATAGAACCAAATCACGATATAGAACAGTAGGCCTGATCGGGAGATTGACGCCGGTGATTCCTCCGGCAAAGTTTGTCGGAATGTTGCAAGTAAGATGTGGGGAAGACACTAACCTAACCAAGCATGATTTTGGTTGCAATTCTTTCCCATTTATGTATTTGTTGACAGCCATATTGAAATTCCCTTCTTCATCGCTTTCATCACTTCCATAATATATGATTCTGCTTCTATCATCCTTGCACGTCACTGATACCTTACTGCCTGCAAATCATTAATTTTTGTCATTTAAAAGATGAAGTTTTGTCGATTTAATCTTAACTCAGTCGATACTGTTATTATTATTAGTGCAGAAAAATGTAAGTTTAAGTGCAGTGAAGTGCTTTTATCATCTTATTTAAGTGTCTGGAAAGGATTATGATAGTTCTAAACATTGTATAAAAAAATATAAAGTTGAAGAAATGAAAGAACCTTTGATGGGTTGAGAGCCATGAGTCCATTCTCCATAGCTTTTGGTGCAGTCTTGGCACATGACTTTCCCACCCAGATGTATAAGCTGAACACCAGCAACCGCCGTGCCTACTGCTTGATTGAAGCTGCATGCCATTAAAAGTGAGGCCGCAATGAACATCATCAACACCTTCCTTGCCATCTTGTTTTCTGTCTCCACTCTTCTTCTTCTTCCTTTTGATATATATATAATTTAAATGTGGGAATGGAAGGGCACTACTTGAGACGTGCAGTCCATTTTCCGTTAGATTATTTTGTGGTGTTTATATATAATATATACATATATTGAGCCAACTTCATTATTGAAATTTTTAATTCATTACATATATTATACCACGGTTAGTCAAGTGCTTTGGATAGGAAACAATGTCGCAACAACTTGAAGATATATATACTATAACAATCCGGAGTAAAATCAGAAATTTTTTTTAGGAGAGTAGAAATTAAATTATAATTTTTACGATAATAAAAATATAATTTTATTATTTTAATAATTTATATCTTTATAATATTTAAAAGATTAAATCAACGTTTTATATTTTTAAGAAGAATCAAAATATAATTTTATCTTTATTAATTTAAAATTTTAAAAAATTTAAAAACCTAAATAAAAATTTTTCGATTTTAAGAGGTAGCTCCTATCAACCCCTACTTCAAGTGACGCACTTAATTTTTATTTTTTTATCATATTTTTATAATCAATTTAAATTTATAAAATTATATGGAAATCCTATTTTGCAATAACAATTATCCCAACATAACCAAATGTCAAAAAAAAAAAAAAATCCCAACATTAAAAAAAATTCTCTCAATATAATTGATTGTATCTAGCTAGATTAATATATTTTTATTTTTGTCACATAAAATTTCCTTCACATCTCAAAATTTAAATCGAAAATTATCCCAACAATTCCTTTGAGATATAACATAAACAAATTTAATTTTTTTGATAAATTGAAAATTTTAAAACAATAATTAACGTGATAAATATTAATTTTAAAAATATAAATTATAAATGCCTATATAAATTTAGAACGTTTATAAAATATCATTTTTAATTTTTTTATTTTAATATTCTACTATTGTTATTTTAAAGTTTAATTTTTTTTTTATATTTATGTTTCATATATAGTAAATTTCAATCAAAAGTAATGAGACTTGGTATTTCCTCCAACATAATCAAATTTAAGTAATATATTTTTTAATATTTTACATTATTTTGATGTATAATATATTCTTTTCAATATGAGTTACAAGCTTACTTGATTATTTATTCTCAAATATATTTCTTGGGATGAACCTTCTTCTTAGAAAATCAAATCATATATAATATATGATACTTCTTAATGTTTAAAGGTATGGAGACTAATTTGAACACAAAACCAAAAATGTAGTTAAATTATGCAAATAACTTACTTAATTCAAACATACCTCTAAACTAATACATTACAATTAAGGTTATAAATTTAGGAAATTAAACAAATTTTTTTTGGTAACAAGAAAACAATTAAAAAAGCGATAACATAAGATAAATTAACTAGACGCAAAAATCATAGGATGAAGGTCACTTTTGAGAAGCTCCCTTGAAGAAGATGGACACTCCTAAAGTATATGAATCTCATCATCATAGTTCCCTTTACCAAGTTTAGCCAACCAATCAGCTACTTTGCTATAATCTTTAGGGATGTATTGAGGGATGTATTGAAGGCGAACCGTCCAATCAAGATTGCTTAATTAAACATAACTTAAGTAACATAATAGATCTCATACCCTCAATTAAAATGATTTTCACTGTTAAAGCATTATCACATTCCAAAATCAGCTGCGTAAATCCCATTGACGATGCTAATTATTTGGTTACATATATATTAACTTTGTAATTCTATTTCTATAATTAAATTAAATTTGTAATATATAACTTTAATTTTCTTTTTAGTGATGAGAGTGCATAACTAAATATTGTATATATTAATTTAATATATAGATTTACATTTACAATTTATTCACTTTAATTTATAATCATTATTAAACTGCTTTATTTTTCACTACATTGGTTTTATAATTCACATGCTTCCATAAATCTTCATTCATGCATTATAACATTTAAAAACATTCTTTACACAAATAATTTTAACTGTCTTATTCAATTGAATATATCATATACTACACTGAATCTCCATACAAGTATACTAATACACATAAAAAAACATAAAAGTAAATTCAATATAAAAAAGTAAATTAAATTAAAAATGAACTTGACAAAATTTGAAGGACCAATGATGGAAATATTCCAAAACATCATATCACCTCCCAAGTTCTCCATAGACCTGTTCATGGATTGAGCTATCCAATCAGGCTCGAAGGCCCACCCGAAATTTGGAAGGGTTTCAGCAAAAATATTAGACCTGGAAAAATGAGCTTGGATAAAAAAAAAAGCACGTTTAAAATATGGAATGGACTCGGACTTGAACATTCAAAGCCCGACCCTAGCACGGCCCAACATGTTTTTAAGTTTATAATACTTTATATTATGTTATTTTTATATATTATGTAATTTATAACACATTAAAAAAATAAACTTATACTAAATATATAATACTATTCTAATGTAAACATTAAAATAATGTTAATATATATAACTATATAAAAAATTCAATAAATAAAAATTATTAAATTATTAAATATTAAATTAAAATAATATAAATACTTTTTTAAAAAATTAAAAATAATATAGGCGAGTCTAAAATGGACTTGAGTTAGTCTTTTGCAAATATGGACAGGCTAAGATAAAATTTTAGGCTCATATTTTAGGTTGGGCTGGGTTTGGACAAAAATAAAATATCTTAATATTATAAAGTTACTCCTGGATCAGGTCGGACCTGTGCAATTTTTTCAAGCTCGGACTCAGCCTAAAAAATGGGCTTACTTTTTTCCCCAAACCTGATCCGATTTGAAAAAAATAAACTCGGACCTGACTTGACTCACCCATATTTGATTTTTTTAGATTAATTTTTATTTACAATTAAATTTTAAAAAAATATAATACACTAAATATACTTAAAATTTAAAATAAAAAATATTTATATTAAAAAAACTATCATAAATATAATAAATATTTTATCGGGGGTTCTCGATGGGTCCTTTCTCTCTTAAGAACGCATATAACGAGCTTCGAGAAGACACTTGAAATTCAAAAGATCCTATTTGGCAGATACCGTGGAAGTTTTAGGGCCCTCAACGAGTCAGATATTTTCTGTGGCTAGTTTTTAATGTACGTTTAGGAAATGATAGCACTTGCAAAGTCCGTAGATTTAGTGTCAAGGATGCTTTACATGTCCTTAAGATTGCCGTGCGACCAGAAACATCCGGAACAAACTCATCCTACAGATAAGCTCTCTAATTTTTGCTTTTTTCTCTTTATGATTGGTTGATAGTGAATCTTCTTAACCAATGGTCTTTTTGTTTGAAATGAGTTGACTGGTGGTGCCTGTTTGGGATGATTTTTTGGTGCATTTAAAAAAATCGTAATCTTCACATTTTTCAGAATTACTCTTAGAATACTGAGGACATCATCAAAGTATTTGTTTGTTGGGCTAAATAGTTTACCTCAGCGTCTAAATCTTTTAAATACAATTCACGTAGTCCCGCTGCGAAATCGGATCCAACAAGGAATTGTGTTCATCTAACTGTAGATGGTTCGGTCAGAACTGAGGACGGGTTTGCAGCTGTTGGAAGATTTGTAAGTGATCATAATGGGGAGTGGGTCTTTGGTTTTAGCAGATATTTTGGTGTGCGCATGGTTGTTGTTGCCGAGCTCTAGGACATTTTAGATGGTTTGAGCCTTACTCTGTAACGGTGCTATGGTAACATTCTAATTCGGACTGATAGTCTTGATGTCGTTATTACTATTCAAGACACATCTTTGGGGGAGTCTACTTCGACACTTGTTCGACGAATTCGTCAGCTTTTGGACTTAGCAAGCCACTGAAAAATCCAATATATCTCTGACGAGAAGAATAAAATTGCAGATACACTTGTCAAGATGGTTCGAGTCAAAAACTTTGGTCTTAGATTGTTTGAGGATTCTCTTATGGAGAACTTAGCTTAATTTGCTATGTATTTATTTTCTTTTTACAAAAAAAATAGAGTTATTACTTAATAAAAATTTAAGAATATTAATTATAAAAAAATATATTTATTATATTAAAAATATAAATAAATATAATAAATATTTTATTGTATTAAATATAAATTTTAGAATTTTTTATTTTGGGTTGGGTTATTGAGTTGAATAAGTTTTTTTAAGTATTGCATAATAAGTTTAATTGTTATTGGATTAATGATATAATATAAATATTAATATAATTAATATAATATTATTTTATAACATAATATTTGGGCCGAGCTCGAACCAAAAAACTTACCCAAATCCTGACTCATATAAAAAAACGAACTGTAAATTTTATTTAAATATATTTTTCGATCAAACTTTGAGTCTAAACTGACTCATTTGTTAAAAAAAAATTAAAAATATCTAATTGTCAACCTCAAATATATTTTTTTTGGTAAAAACCTCAAATATATTTTTATCCCTTATAAAAAAACATATTTAATATAATTATTTAACTTACACAAATATGGTAACTATTCTATATGGAAGGAGATATTAGCATTTTGACTATAAATATGATATGTATCCCATTTTCTCATTTTTAAGTTTTTGTTTGACAAAATAAAATTATATTTATGTTACAATGAAAAGAACATCTTTATTATATTAATTATTTTTTTAATTTACAAAAATGCTTATCAACTTAACACTTTAGTAATTACTTTAAAAAATAAAATAATTTACCAATTAAGCCTTAACTCGATTAACATGGGTATAGTTATTAATACAGAAGGATATAAGTTTCGAGTGTGTTGAAACGTATTATCCTCCTATTTATGGGTTGGAAAGAGCTATGGATAGTTCTAGACATTGGATAAAAAAAAAACATATATGATCAGAACCTATAACGAGATTGTTCAAAAATTAATAATAATTTTATGTAACACATTTAATTAAATACACGTAATCAACCTATATATTGTCTGAGTAAGAAAATTAGTATTTAATATAATAAGCTACATACACTAAATATTGTGACGCTCTCTCATTTTTTTTTTATATTTACTTTTTTATTTTTAAATTTGTTTTATTCTAATGAAATTAAATTATAGATATATTACAAAATTTAAAATAAAAATAGTTCAAAATAATTTATCCTTTAAAACTATTATTATAGATATATAATTCAATTATACAAAATTTTAAAAATTTTCAAGTACTGCTAAAAGGTTAACAGAAAGAGAAATAGTATGAATAAAGAAATTTTTTAAAAATAAATATTTTTAACTAGTTAATTGAAAAATTAATAGTGTTAAAAATATCATATAAAATATTAGATTTTATAAGATTTTGTAATTCTAAAAAACAAAATATGACAATGTTTAAAATTTTTATTAAAAATGTTTTAAAATTTATAATTTTTTTTTTAAAATAAACAAATACTACTAATTTTTTAAAAAAAATAAATATTGTTTAATTTTTCATTTAATTTTTAATATATATATATATATATATATTTTTTTTTTTTGAAAACTATTTATTTGTATTTTATTTTTTATAAATACTGTTAAATATTTTTAAAACAAAATCAAATACCATTTAAACACATTATTAAAAAAATTAAAGTTTATAATTTAACATTGAAAGAAAATAAAAAAAATAACTATTAGTCAAGAGTGCTCTCTCTTAATTTTCTAGAGAAACGATGGTTGCTATGGTTGGGGTGGAGTGGAGTTGTGACTTTGGAATATCATGAGGAGGGGTGTGATCTCCCTCTTGGAAGATGAATTGGTTAAACTTTCAATGAAGAGTTCGCTGGTGATAATTTGCACGGTTTAAACAAGGAAATCATACAATCCAGATAGCTTTAGAGCTCAGATGAGAAGCATTTAGAAAATGAAGAAGAAATTTGATATCTCCATTGCAAGTCTTTTTTTGGTTTCTTTCGATAGTGAGGATAATTTGGAGGCTATTCTGGAGGGTAGACCTTGACTATTTCGAAGAGAAGTTATTATTTTTTATAGGCTACGACAAGCAATGGATCGTAGTAAGGTACGAATAATTTCCTCGCCCTTTTGGTTGAAGATTGGCCCCTTCCCGCCTAATTGCGATAAAAAAGATTTAATGCATGTTGTTGGATCAACCTTTGGCGAGATTATGAGATCTTAGGAAAAGGGGAGTTCTGTTGCATAAAAACTAATCTAGATGTGCAAAAGCCTTTAAGAAAAGGGGTGTTTATCTCGATAGGAAGCCAGGAAACAAAGGCTCCCTTTCAAATACGAGTCATTGCCGATCTTTTGTTTCTTGTGTCGTAAGATGGGACATGGGTATAAGGACTGTGACGCATGGAAGGATGTCATTAGCGATTTGAGGGAAGATGATTTTCCTTATTCTTTGGCATTAAAGGTCGAATCGTTTTTAGTTGGGAAGGAGAGTCTACAGTTTGGCTTTGCCGATAGGAATCCATGCATCAGTTTGCGTATGTCAGATACGATGGACCGATTGAGAATTTCTCTATTGTGACTACGAAGACGGAGGTGGTCGGCGATCCAACGACTATAGAGGAAAATTTGGTGGATGATGAGGAGATCGGAGTAGTAGTATCTAATTTGGATTCAATTACTAAAGAGCTCTTTTTTAGGAATTCTTCTCCTCAATCAACTCTAATTCCTAATTATAAGGTAATAAATCAGATGGAGCATAACTCTACTAGTGGAGAATATGAGGGGGTGGTATTGGAAAAAAGAATGGTTTATGGAGAATCAAATACAACGAAAAAAAAATGCGGCCTATGACCATATAAAGACATGGAAACGTTTGGCAAAATAAGTGCATGAGGATCAGACAAATGAGGATAAGTCAAAAGGGAAACAGAAGTCAGAAAGCCGAGATGATGAACCTCATCCTTCCTTTGATGCAAGTGAAGAGTACAAAAAGAGATTGCGATTGGATGGTACAGTTTTATTAGAAGTTGCATCCAATAATGAAGTTACAAAGGGTATGGAGGACCCAATTGAATCCCTCCAAATAGGATTGGTAGTTGCCAAGAGGTAAGTCGACCAGGCACAGTAAAACTCTTGAGCTGAAATGTTCGTGGGTTGAAGAGCCCATAGACTGTAAGAAGACTTCAAAATGTGCTGAAGGTATACAATCCCTAAGTGGACTTCTTCGTGGAGACAAAAAGTTAGTTCGGTTCAAATGGAAAGAATACGAAAAAAGTTATATTTCTTACACATAATTGATGTTTCTGCAATAGGAACTAGTGATGGGCTTTGTTTGGCCTGGAAAGAGGATATGTCCATTAGCCTCAACACTTTTTCAAGTAACCATATTGACACTGAAATCAAGGGAGAGAATGGCCATGACCGATGGAGATTCATAAGGTTTTATGGATCGCCATATGGGAGGAATAAAAAAGAAACATCGGATTTTCTTAGACACATTGGACTCAAACAATATCTTCCTTGGCTTTTATGTGGAGATTTTAATGAAATCTTAATGCGTTTGAGAAAATAGGGGGGTTTCAAGAGAAGAAAAGAGGATGGAGGCATTCAGGGAGGTCTTGGCCGATTGTCAGCTAATAGATGTTGGCTACACTGGAGCTTGGTTTACTTGGGAGAAGGGGAATCTGTCCGAGACCAATATTCAAGAGAGATAAGATAGGTGGTGGCTTATGTGATGTCGATGAAGATGCTGCCTAATGTGATTATTCGACATCTTCAACATTCTTTTTCTGATCATTGTCCCTTTCTCCTTCAAACAGAGTGTATGGTGAATAGGTCGTCTGTGCAAATATTTTGGTTTAAGGCATGGTGGATTTTGGATGATTCTTTGAAGAAGTTGTGAAACGTGCTTGGGACTCTACTAAAGGAGATTTGTTTCAAAAGTTGGAAAAATTAAAATTAGAGATTACCAACTTGGCTTGAATGAAAGGATCGGCCTCAAGAAGAAGTTGACTGAAAGACTAGAGGAGTTGTCACGAGAAACAGTAGACGATGTAAGCTTAGTTCAATGGATTGATACAACAATTCAGTTAAACATAGAGATTGATAAAAAGGAATGTTATTGGGAACAATGAGCGTAAATTAATAGGTTGAGTGTTGGAGATAAGAACTCTAGTTTCTTTCAAAATTATGCCTCCAACCGTAAAAAGAAAAACACCATTCGAGTTTTGGAGAATGAAGAAGGGAGGAAAGATCTTTCCCATATATTATCAAGAGTCAATCCATGTATCCCATTTGATGTCAATCAAAAGCTATTAACGCCATACCCTGAAGAAGAAGTGGTGACGGATTTGAAGGACATGGGCCCCCTGAAGGCTTCTAGTGATGACGGTTTTCTAACCTTGTCTTTTTAGAGGTATTGTTCATTGTGGTAGTGGTGTCTCGGAGTATATTTTATGCATGTTAAATGATGGTATGGATCTTGACCCCTTGAATATTACAAATATTCAACTAATTCCAAAATGTTCTCATCCAACAAATATGGTGAATTTCAGACCAATCAATTTATGCGATGTCCTTTATAAACTGATTACTAAAATGATTGTGTTTCGTCTCAAAGATGTGCTGGAATTGTGTATAGATAAGGATCAAAGCGTCTTCGTTCTGGGAGGATTAATTTTTAATAATGTTCTTATAGCATATGAAATTTTGCTCTTTTTGACAAAAATGAATAGAGAAAAAGGGACTCATGGCTTTAAAATTAGATATGATTAAAGCATATGATAATGTTGAATGGGACTGTTTGAAAGCAATGATGCTTAGAATGGGCTTTGTTGAACGTTGAGTTGATTTGGTTATGCGTTGTATTTCTTCAGCGTCATACTTAGTTATTATTAATGGTCGAGTGGGGAATCGACTCTACCCAAATAGAGAATTAAGACAAGGAGATCCCCTCAGTCCTTTTCTCTTTTTAATTTGTGGTAAGGGTTTATCGTCCCTTATCAGACTTGCAATGAGAGATGGTTTACTTCGAGGGGTCAAGGCTAGTCGATATGGTCCTTAGATTTCACCTTTACTTTTTACAAATGACTGTCTCCTCTTTTGGGAAGCTATTGCTATAGGGGCAAATACTCTTTTCAATGTGCTTAAAGAATATGAAAGTTGTTCTAGACAACTTGTGAACTTTGACAAATCAACTCTTTTCTTTAGTACCAGTACAGAGGAAGTGAATAAGTGAATAGTATCGACAACTCTTGGTTTACCAAATATGGTGGGAAAGAACAAGAAGGCCTCTTTTCAAGTGATCAAAGACAAATTCAAATAGCGAGTGGAAGGATGGAGTACCCAATTTTTATCCCAAAGGGGTAAAGAAGTTTTTATAAAATTAGTTTTGTAAGCTATTCCAATTTATTCGATGACATGTTTCTTACTTCATAAGTCCTTTTGTGTTGAATTGGAAAAAATTATGGGCCATTATTGGTGGCAAAAAGGAGAGGGGAAAAAGGCATTCATTGTTGTGATTGGAAAAGTCTTTGTGACCCAAAGGATATTAAGGGTATGGGTTTTCGTAACTTATCATGTTTTAATATTGCTCTGTCAGTGAAACAAGGATGGTGCATCATTAATTACCCTAATTCGCTTCTAACTCAAGTTTTAAAATCAAAATATTTTCCTTGAGACGATTTCCTTAATGCAAGTTTAGAGAATTTACCATCTTATACTTGGAAAAGTGTTTGGGCAACTAAGGGACTTCTGAGGAGTAGACTCTTTTGGTAAGTGGGCTTCGGAAAAACTATCTCTATTCGGGAAGATGCATGGATTCCTGGATTACTGTATAACGATTATATGAATCAGTAGTAAATATGAGTTTAATCCTTGTGACGAAGTTGATCGATAGTGACAAGAGAGAATGGAAAGCAGATTTGATAAAAAATACCTCTTCCGATGAAGCTTTAAGGAAAATACTCTAAATCCCACTAGCTCAGGAACTCATGACAACTTTCGAGTTTGGAGAAGGGAAGCTTCGGGCAAGTTCATGGTGCGGAGTGCTTACAGAATGTTACCAGAAACTAGACTTTACAATAATCTAGACCCTATGCTATTCAATATTACAACTTTCTTCAAAAAGTTATGGAGGTTATAGATTCCTTCAAAAATTAAGATACTAGTCTAGAAATAATCGTGGTACTTTCTCCCTACTTCATCTAATTTGTTTGCTAGAAGGCTTGTGGTAGATGCGATATCCCTAAATGTAGGAAAGTTATAGAAAATCAGATTACATGTTTTCCAAGACTATCCTACAATAATAGATGTTTGGGAATTTTTACATTTACAATGGGTTTTAATGAGTGTCAAAGAAGACTACTAGTTATGGATTATTTGGGTTTTACGAAGCTACTCTGACAAACAAGCAAGATTTGTTTGTTGTGTCATTTGGTCCATGTGGACAACTAGGAACGAATGTCTGTATGAAGGAAAATGCTTAAACAATAAGGAGGTTATCAAGTGGATCAATCATTTCATTAGAGAAACCGATGGGCTTGAGAAAAAGAAACTTACCAGTTCCAAGAACGTAGAGGAATGGAAGTTGTCACTGGAGTCATTTGTTAAAATTAATTTCGATGGTGCTTTTTGTTCGACGGAAGGATTCTCAAGCTCGGGAATTATAGTCAGAAATAACCAAGGGGTTATGCTAACCTCTATAGTCATAACTCATAAGGAGTGGCTTCTCCTTTTACCGCGGAAGGTTTGGCTTGCCTCCAAGCGGTGACCCTTGGTTTACATTTTAATTTTCCTACAGTGATTATTGAAGGCGAAACAAGATCGAGAGTACAAAAGTGCAAACGAGAACAACCTGATAAATCTGAAATCTCAGCAATCATTCGAAATATTCAAAATCTTCATAAAGGTTTTCAAAGGGTTGTGTTTCAACATGTTTCCAGAATAGCGAACTCTCGGGCTTACCTCTCGGCCTTAGAATGTCTAAAGACAAGGAAAGAAACTTACATGGATGTTGAGACCACTGGTATACTCATCGATGGTGTGATCGATCGGTGCCCTAGGGAACTAGATTAATCGTGGAAATGAAACCTGGGTTCTACTACAATAGGTTTAGGGTTTTTTTGGTAACTATTGCAAGTAATGGTTTTTTTGGTAACTGGATCATTAAAGGGCTTCAAGGTAAATTAATCCAAAGGTAGGATCTAGTTGTATCTGAGTGGAGATATTTTTCAATTGCTTTAATTAGGCTGATGACTCTAGGTTTGAGCCAAATATAAGTTAAATTTTGTTTATTTCTTTTGTTTGTTTTTGCGGGCTGAATTTCCTTTTATTTTTATCGGGCCTGTTTAGATTGAGTTTATTTTGAGCTTTAGTCTTTCTTCTTTTGTATTTATTTTATTCCAATAAAATTTTCAAATCAGGTATTTAATTTCAATAAATAAATAAATTATATGAAATTTAAAAAATCTTACACCTTAAAATAATCAATAAAAATATAATTTTCACTAAAAAATCTATAACACTATTTCGAAATTTCACACAAAGTTTAAATGTTTAAACTTTCTCCCATCGTAACTAAATCTCTGAACAAATACCAAATTATTTCTAGGGATGCAAAAATATTAACTGAATACCAAATTTCTTTTCGCTTACACAATTATTGTTCGTACAAAACTCAACATCTCCAACAAAATTCTCAAACGTTCTAACCTATAAATAAACACAAATCAACATAAATAAATGATTAAATATTTCATGTTCATCACTAATTAAATCAAGATCTTTCATTTATATATTCCATTGAAAACATTCTTGAATTTGCAATCAACATTACTAATGTAATTCATTTAGGATTATAAATCTTTTAAATATCAAATCACATATCTAAACAAATTATTTGAAGATCATTCACAAGTTTTACTAGCTTGATGAATTATAGTAACATAACTCGGATACTTGGGTAACTACACCGCAACAAAGAGCATCCAAATGCTATACAGAGGCACCACGATTGTGCAAAAAGAGGCACCAAAGTGCAAATAGAGGCACCGAAGTGCAATCCCGTACAAATGCATATTCTAAACTTATTGGCATGTTAATCGTATCCTAATCGTTTACTATTTCAAATAGGCATTTTAACAGAATTCATCACATTTACATATCAGAGGCACTTTCACATAAGTAGTACATATGCTATAATAATTCACATTCATTCAAGAATCATACAATTCATATTTCTCAATATTCAAAATGCACAGGTTAGTTTGTACTCACCTCAACTTTTGTTTATAACATATCAATATCATAACATAACATTTATAAGTTACATTTTCAAGATTTCAACACCAGGTAATATATAAACACATTTTAATACTCTACGAACTTACCTTATATATACGTCTAACGAGCTAACTCATAGGGACTAATCTACGATTTTCCCTTTTTCATGGTTACCCTTTGTACGATTCAATCCTTGATCTATATAATATTTAAATTAAATTTATCAATTTCAATTACGTTATCCAGCTCATTTTTATGCATATGGCTTATAAATTTCATTTTAAAATTTTCCTTGAACTTTTACACTTTGCTCAATTTAGTCTCTAAAATAGAAACTAGAAAAATCTTCACATTTAAACCCTAATATACAAAACTAATTTTATATTTATTGTCTCAATCATCAAAAATTGGGATTACGAAACCACCGTTTTTGATAACACTGGAAAACAGGATGTTACACTAAGTATCAAATGAGCTTTCTTTTACTCAATTTAATCTCCAACATAATTCTAAAACTTCTAATTGATATTTTGGTATTAGTTTAATATCATTTTGTTTCTCATAGATTTTTGTGTATTCAATATAATCGATTTATAGATAAAAAAATATTCTATAGGTTTTCCAAAATATTTAAAGTTGTAATTGATTAGTATTTGTGCTTTCAGCTACACTTCCATATAGAACTACGTTGAGGAGGATCATTGTTTTGGGAGAAGTCTTTAAAGTATCGTCCTTAGGGACGTCGACCCGGTCCTTCAATAAGGGAAGGTACTATCCCCCCGAGGGAGGGTTTTGTCCCCCTTCCACGGAGAGCTGTGTACAGTTCATGGAAGGGGCGCCTCGACCACCTCGACCGTGTGTGGACATACAACCACCCACCAAAGGCGATGTGAGTGTCTCACCCTTGATGGGATTCAAACCCCTAACCTATTCCATATAAGTCAGTTGTTGGTGCCCTTTCTGTGAACTGTACATGGCTCTTCACGGAGGGGGGACAAAACCTTCCCACGAGGGAACTATACCAAATGTAACCTCCCCAACCCGACTTAGACAGTAGACTTGAGCCAAAGAGATCACATTCGCCACCGATGTGACTCGATCTTTTTACAAGTCAATTTTCAATACTTTAAACTTATATTATGTAAGTGAATATCTCAATTTATCAATCGAAAACTAATAATGAGTTTTAGCAGCAAAAAAATAAGATTATAATATATATATATAATAATTAACACGTTTAAAACTCTTTAATAAATAACATGCATCTTAATAATAATAATAATAATAATAATAATCGTTAGCGAGAATAAGTTGACTCTCTGTGCGTCAAGTCCGCACCTAGTTCGATAGATTATCTAAAAAGAGGGAAAAATAAGGGAGTGAGCTTAACAAGCTCCATGGGAGACCTTTTACAATCAATCAAATCAATACTCAAACATGCATGTCAATCATAATAATCATATTCACATAATAATCTTAACAATACGATAATTCAATTTTTGTCACTTTAGATAAGAGAAACATTAACATTCAATCGCGTTCAATTGAACAATTCAAATATAGAGTCATAATATCATTCATAGTAGGTATATGCACATTTATCCGTTAGGTCATTTCATCATGTGTTTTTCAATGAGGATGCATAGTATGTCATGCAACATTTGTTTAACATTTCTTTTAACAGTCGTTAATCTTACCCTCAACCATTAACACTCCAAATAGGGGATTCCCCATAATCCCCTCTACCTTTTTACGCTTGTAGACAAAAGCTACCATTCAATTTTGAGGATCCGCAACCGCATGCAGATGACAGTTGTTAAAACGATTGCGGACACTCAACGTTTTAAGTCATAGTTGGAATCTTCTAAGTTGTGAGTACATAAAGGGAGCAAACTAGTTGAGGTATGGTTGAGGATCCACAACCCCTCGTAGATAAAAGCTGTCAGAGGAAATCATGAATGCTCCGTTCCTATAGTCGTAGTTGGAATATGCTAAACTGTGAGTACATAGAGGGTGCAAACAAGCTGTCGTATGGTTGATGATCCACAACCCCTCGCAGATAAAAGTTGTCAGAGGCAATTGTGGATGCTCCGTTCGTATAGTCGCAGTTGAAATCTGCTAAGCTATGAGTACATAAAGGGTGAAGACAAGTTGTCGTTTCGTTCATATATGCAGTATAAGCTGATGTTTGTTTCTTTCACCTTTCATACTTCCCCCCATGCATACGCAATACATTTAATATTTAATGCCTTTAGTCATACGATCATTAATACATTTAACATTCTATCTCATGGTAGAGCATTCATGATTTAATACTATCAATCAATAGTTCAGTCAATTTGGGCATATGAGATGTTCATACGGCATTTTAAAACATTTAATATGCATAAAATAACATAAATTAAGCAATCCATCAAAAGTAAATAAAATCCTAAGTTCATATATTCAATCATTCTATTCTTTATTGTTCGTTCATTCGGTAATCGTTTTAGAATTTCATATAGTTGTTCCATATAATTGAGTGAGGCACTCGCTCGACATATTCATATAATATTCAATTTAACATAATCATTCAAGATTTAACATGATCATTCCTTAAGCAATTATATAATATTGACAATTATAAGCATGACATTAACAAATATGTTTTTGAATGGTCATACCTAAATAATTGAAATTCTAACAACAATCATGATATCATTCACGAATTTATGTCATTATTCATAAAATCATAAAACAATTCACAAATTCATGTCACAAATCATAAGCATATAAATCATAAAATATTCTTTTAAATCATACTTTCATTCAATCATTAATACTTTCAACATGCTATTTTATTGCATAATAGTTACATTCACAATTATATCCCTCAAGCATTAGCTCAAGCAAATAGGCATTCGAGACATTTGTTTAGCATTTATAACATTGATAAACATAAAAACATTCATGGATCAAGCAGTCAATCAAAGTAATTTAAAACCCTAAGTTCATTTATCCATATATTCAATCATTCTATTCTTTAATCCAAAACTTAATTGTAAAATCTAGTTCCCTAGATGTCAATAAAAACGTAATCAAGGACTAATTTGCACAAAGAAATCAAAGGTAGGGCAAAACTATGATTTTCAAATTTTAACCTGATTTTTCGTAAAAGATCACCCACCTTACTTTCTCAGGACCTCGGTTGACCACCCCACGTTCAAGCTCGATCCAAACACTTACAAAGGTCGATCTTCATAGGAATTCAATGATCCAATGAATCGAATTTCAACAACTTGGAGAAAAAAATTGATGAGGACTTGATTGAATTTTCAAAAGCTTTGGGAATATTTTTCAGTAAAACGTAAGGGTTTTAAAAGAGCTTTAAGACAGAGGATAATGAGAGGAAATTAGGATATATATATATATATATATATATATATATATAAGAGAGAGAGAGAGAGAGAGAGAGAGAGAGAGAGAGAGAGAGTTTATAGTTTCAATTAATATAACAAATAAAGAATTTTAGTAGAATTAAAAAAGGAAAAGAATATAAATATAAATAAAAAACATAAGTTCTAGTACGATTAAAAAATGATTAATTTTGAATTTCAAATTAAGATAAATAGATAAAGAGATAAGGAATTCTAGTTAGAATTGAATTGAGGTTAATTTTTAATATTTAGAAATGTTCGGGGCATTATTATAGTTTTTCCAAAATATGAGAAAGACTCAAACCTAGTGTGCAAGGGAAGAAGCATGTGTATTAACCATTGGGCTATTACCCAAGTCATGTCATTTTTCTACCATATTTAGTTATTATACTAACTTGGTTCCTATCCTTAGTTCCTTGAAAAATAAAGAGGAAAAATGCAAAAAAAATAGGGTTTGAACCATGGCTTCCTAAGGAATTTTCAAGTTACTTAATTATACATATCTATTTTGTGCTCAACTTACGTATTAATTATTAACTTTATACTTTTAATGTATTATTTAATTTATTTAATTTTTATAATTTTTAATAAATTTTTATTTTAATTTATAATAATTAATACTCACAGTCAAGACTTATTGTTAACATTTTAATTTATTTTTACTCTTTTTTAATTAGGTCCTAATTAAAACATTTTTTTTTCACATTAGACCTACTAATTAGATTTCGTTTTAGATTAATACAATAATATTTAATTATTTTAACTTTCTAAATTTCAAGGTGTTACAATACCTTCTATTATTAATGGACTAGGTTAACATCCTAAGGAGGATACTTCTCCTGGAAGAGTCAATTCCCTCTCAACAAACTACATATTTTGTTATGGATTTATAAAAATTTATTAATTTTATTTAATTTATTTAAAACATGTATAAAATGTTTAAATCCCATTTTTTAAATTGCTTTTCAAGTAAATTTAATTGTATATTTATTTGTCAATTTTTAGAATTATATATAAAAATCTATAATTTTAATATATATTTTATATTTATATTTGAATGTATTAATAAAAATTCAAAATACGAAATTATTTAAAATGTATTTAAATTGTAAATAAAAGAACTGTTTTAAAATTATTTCTCAATTAATACATTAGATAATATGTTTTTAAAATTTTATCTTAAATACAATAAAATTATTCAAATTATACAAAACGATAGGAAATTAGAAATATTATTATATATTGTAAATGTTGTTACATAATACAATAAAATTTTATCTTTTTTTCCCGGAGCTACTTGCAGAAGCTCGGTCTTTTGGGGTGTTGTTGACTGTCATTTTGATGAAAGCAATGTCAGATCAGAGATTAGGTTGCTTGAAGTTTTACCTAAGCACTTTGATGTTACTTACATTGAGCTAAATATGTCTCCCAATGAAGGAGTCAAGAGGGGCTCGCAGTGAATCTACTTTTTCTAAAATAATTTTTTTTTATTTAATTTTTTATAATTTATAAAAATTTTAAATTAATAATAATAAAATTGTACTATAATTCTTTAAAAATAATAATAATTTAATTTAATTTTTTAAAAATTATAAAAATATAAATTATTAAAATAATAAAATTATATTTTTATTATCGTAAAAACATAAATTTAATTCCACCTTCCAAAAATTTTTTTTGACTCCACACCACCGATGTCTCCTACATCATTGTATTCTTAATAATGCAATTTTTTCATATCTTATAATATTTTAAAAGATGCCATTAGTAAATATCAGTTTACTAAATATAAATATACCATTGCAGGGGCGTAACTAGCTTCTGCCTTCCCCTAAAATTGAAATTTTTTATTTAAGTTTTTAAAATTTTTAAAATTTTATATCAGTAAAGATAAATTTTAATTTTAATTTTTTTAAAAGTTTAATATAATACTTTAAAAATTATAAAGATATAGATTATTAAAATAATAAAATTATATTTTTATTATTATAAAAATTACAAGTTACTTTCGCCTCTAAAATAATTTTCTCACTTCACCCTGAACCATTGGACTTTTACTTTTTTGGCGCATAATTACTTTGTTGGCTCATAATTACAATTCTTTTCCTATATTTGCCTATGATATATTTTATTCGCTGATTGATAATCCCATAGTAACAGTAACACTTGTTTGAGTCTTTTATGGCCTTCTTTTAATCAAGAGTGTTTCATAAAATTAGAAAAAAAAATTTAATTACATAATATTTATATTAATATATGATTAGTGGAATGATTTTATCTTTAAATAAATAGGTTTAGATTTAAAATTAAATTATTATGATAAATGTAACAGTTCGTTTTTTAATGATATCGAAAGTGATGGTTTTGAAGTCCTGATTTTCGATGATCAAGTTAATAAATGTTATTTATTAATATTAATGAATATATTATAGTGACATAATGAGTTATGGTCCGTTAATTTTATTGAATGATTAAATTTTAAGGTACAAGATTTAAATCGTAAAAATTGTAAAAATTAATTGTTATTGATATTTATTAGTTATAATGTTTGATTAATAAATGTTTAAGGGATTACATAGCAATTAAACCTTAATGCTTTATAATGGGAGTTCTTTTTAAAATAAAATATGTTAATTTTAATTATAAAATTAAGTTAAGTTACAATATTAAAATAAACAAACATTACCATCCATTTCATTTCTTTCTTCTCCAACCGAAACCATCAAGAAAACCTAAAGGAGCCATTGTTTTTCTTCCAAACTCATTCGGTCCTTGCATGTGAGTAATTTCGACACCCGTTTTTTGTAAATTTTATATTTTTGAGATTTTTGTAGTTTAATTTAGTTAATCCGGGGATTAATTCATAAAATTGTTAAAAATTTTAAATGTTACCATTAATGATTTATGGAAGTTCTTGATGTTTAATGATATATTTGTAAGCTTAGTAGTGATTAAGGGATGATTTGTAAAGTGATTTTAGTTAATTTTGAGTTTAGGGACTAAAATGTAAATGTGCTCAATTTGATATGAAATTTTGAAAATATATGTTCTATAGAGTTATAGAAGGATGGGTTTGAAAACAGTTTTAAAAATGAAGCTTATTTGTGAAAGTTATAAGTGTTTCAGTCTTAGTGACTAAATTAATTAAAATGTAAAAGTTTAGAGAAATTTTATAAAATGAAATTAAAATGTCATATCAATGTATATGAGTGTTATAAGATATGTGAAATTGATCAATTGAACTTAATTATCATATAGATCAAAGATTGAATCAAGTGGAGGGAAATCAAGGAAAATGGAAACTGCAGAATAGTCCCTATGATCCAATTCGCTAGTTGATTATATTATGTAAGTTCATAAGGTATAGTTGTAACACCTCAAACCGGACCTAAATGTTATGGCCAAATCTTGAAATTTATTTGTTTATTTGAAAATAATTGTTTTGAATTTGAAATCGTAAAAATTTCTTAAGATTGACTAATTTTATCTCTTCGAAAAATATTTAGTAAAATATATTTATTTTTAAAAGAAAGCGACATTATTTGTAAGGCTTGTGTGAAAACATTTAAATACTAAAGATTTTATATTTTAATTATAAAAATGTTTTTTATAAAAAAAATCGCAGCGAATTTTCATAAAACTATTTAGGAAATTTATGAATTATTATTTTGTTTATAATTTAAGAAAAACATAATTAATTTAGAAAGATTAATTTATCAAAGATACTTAAAAACACATAATTTTGCATTCATGCAAGTTAGTTATAAAGTCATAAAAATATAAATCACCACCAAAATAAAGGTAAACTCCAAAGTCCAAAAGTCCACATAAACACAACCCAAAATTCAAATAGTTAAAAATCTAATAAATATCCATAAATGTAAAGTTTTTTGAGAGGCTCCACCAAGTGTTGATCCAAGTCCTATGTTTGAGTGTTCCTTGAAAGGTTGAAACACTAATGGGTTGAGCTTTAAAGCCTAGTGTGAGATTAACACAAACTCAATCACATGCTTTATAAACATATACAATAAATAATCATAAAATCATATAACTCAATTTTCATAAATATATCATGCATGATCATGTCAATGCATATTACGTAAAAGCGATGCAGATTTATGGAAAACAGTCCTACCCATCTCCGCTACATGCCATAATCAAGTTTTCCCAAAACTTGTCTAACCAACACACTAAATTATGAACAGTGTCACAAATGCAGATAAACTTTCATATAATTATATTTGTGGACAAGCCACTAGAGTTTCAGAAAAACTGCCATATAGTCATAATTGTGAACAATGTCACATTAATGCAGATAAACTACCATATACTCCCACCTTTCACATATCCTACCCCATGCATGTGATATGACCAAAACACTCGAAATTATATAGGCATGTTTAACATGCAAATTGCATACGTACTCAAGGTACCAAATTTTACTTTTTATTTTCATACGAATATCACATATGTCATATAACACATAACATGAGAATGAGACGTACATATTTTTCACAACATTAGCAAACAACAATATCACACAACATTCTTTTTACAAGTTTATGGTTTGAGATAAATACTTACTTGATAAAAATCCATGAGGATTGCTTATCTCACTTTATGAATACATATAGTATCCTCATCAAACAACATAATTTAATAGTAATATTTTTTTATTATCAAAAATCATATTTTTTTTAATTTAATTACTCACACCTGATTTGTAGATCCGATGTGAAACACTCCCTATGAACGCTCTCAGTTAGATCTAGCCCCAAAAGTCTTATCTAAAAAATCAACAATGAATAAAAGTTAGTATTTTCCATGAGTGTCATACATAAAATAACTTAAGTCTCACCACTTTACTAACCTCACGATCTAAAACCGAATCAACGATTTCGTCTCAAACACCAGGGATTTCTCGGATTGTTGTTAGACCCTTCAATAAACATAAGAATCAAGCGTTAATACATGAGGAGAAATAAATCTCAATGGCCACTACACCATTCACTTAAGGAAAGTAAAGTGTTAAATTAAGCCTTATTGGATAATATGTTTTGATATAACAAATTAAAGTGTTTTTGAATAAAAGTAAAATCGTGCAATTTGATAAAATCAAGTCGAAATGGTTTCAATTGAGTCAAACTTTTTCGAATATGTTTTAATCATTTTCAAAAAATTTAGAATTACTTTAGGATAAAAAGTATACCTTTTGTCCAAGTATCGATAGCGTTCAAGATATCGATACCCATTCTAAAATCGATTCCAAATTGACATTTTGTTTTCTTGATTTTTCAAATAATGAAAAAAATTATATATACCTTTTCAAAAAGTATCGATATCTTTTATCAAGTATTTATATCGCTGCTTCAACAGTCACTGAATCTACATTAAATACAAAAAAATATCGATACCCTTTTAGTAGGTGTCGATACTCATTGCTACAGATGAAGTTAATAAGCTAGTATTTCATCCTTAATGGCTATATTTACTTTCCCAACAACCACAATGGTTGGAAATCACTTAGAGGGTATAAATACCATCTTCCAAAGGTCTACCATCAACAAGAGTAATATGCAAAGCTTAAAGATCAATCAAAACAACCTAGAGCTTAATTTCTCATTCCTTTTCTTGTAAACACTTGTGATCTTTCATTATATTCATTTAACTCAAGTGTTCTTCTTTGTATTTGTGCTTAATTGACAAACATCCTAATCTTGTAAGGATTGTTTCTTTGTTTGCTTATTTTTTTCTCTTTGAGAGAGGGTTTATACTTAAAGTTTGGATAGAAACCCTAAGGGTGTTCTATCTTAAGATTTTGAGGTATAAGTCTTAAGAGAAATTGTAAGGTTAAACATTGTCCTCAAAGGTTACCAAATTAGTGAATTTGGGAAAATCCTTAGTTGTGGAAAGCTAAGGTATTGGAGTAGGCAATTAGGGTTGAACCATTATAAATCCTTGTGTTCTTTGTTGCACAACTTTCATTGCTTCCACCGCTACATATCAAAGGCCAATTCAACTTCTAGATTGGCGATCTTGAGTTGATCCTTAAAAGCCAACAATTGGTATCAAAGCTAGTATCTAAAAACAGTTTAGCAACCAAGAGAAGAACCTTGGAGAAGCTCAAACGATCATCAACTCATCCTATAACAATGACATCTATTTTTGGGTCAATTTTCCTTGGTGAGTCTTAATTTATTAATAAACCTCATTATTTCAATGGTGCTAACTATTCTTATTGGAAGATAAGAATGATGTTGTTCATTCAAGCAAATGATTATACCATGTGGGACGTTATCACTGATGGTCCAACCATACCTCGAAAGAAAGAAGGAGAGATCATTGTTCCAAAGAGCAAGAATAAATGGAATGAGGATGATAGGAAGAACATGCAACTAAATGCCAAGGCAATGCACACTTTATTTTGTGCACCTGGTCCAGATGAGTATAGTAGAGTTTTGTCTTGTTCAAACGCTAAGGAGATATGGGACAAGCTTAAAGTCACCCATGAAGGCACTAACCAAGTGAGGAAGTCTAAACTTGGAATCCTTACTCTCGACTACGAAACTTTCAAGATGAAGCCTGAAGAAGATATCAAGGAGATGTCCGATAGGTTTACAATCATCATAAATGGATTGAAGTGTTATGGGAAGACTTATCCAAATGAAGAGGTGGTAAGGAAGGTGCTTCATAGCTTATGTACATCATGGGAAGTCGAAGTGATCGCTATTGAAGAAGCAAAGGATTTGAAAACTTTGGCATTGGATGAACTCATTTGTTCTTTTCTTACACATGAGATGAGGCTCAAAGGGAGTGAAGAAGAATATTAGTAAAGCTCTTAAATCCACCACCATTAATGAGAGTGAATCAAGTGAAAAGGTAGATGAAGACAAAGAGATGAAGATGTTTGATAGAATATTCAAGAGATTAATGAGGTCCAACAAAGGAAAAGAATTTCAAAAGAATGAAGGACTCAAACTTGAATCAACCAAGGAGAAAGATCCCATTATTTTCTATGAGTGAAAGAAATAGGGACACATCAAGTATGATTGTCCTCAACATAAAAAAAAGGGGTCTAGAAAACAAAAGGCCTATGTTACTGCTTGGAGTGATGAAGATTCATTCGATGATGAAGTAGCTAACTTATGCCTTATGGTCATCAATAATCCTAAGGTAAATTCTAACTTATCTACTTTTAATGACTATTCTTTTGATGAGTTGCAAGATACCTATGATGAATTGGGTTTGGAATTTGAAGTCATGATGTCAAAACACAAAAAAAAAAAATTCAAAATTTAGAATTGAAAATGACTTACTTTCCAAAACCAATCATGAACTTGAAGAGAAAGTAAACAAAATGCAAGAAATTATTAATTTCTTTGAAAAGAAAAAATTAATCTTGCATAATTTACTTTCAAAAGTTCATGAGGATTGTAACGCGTAGGTTTGTGCAAGTGTACACAGTCGTTATCAAGTAATAAGTAAGTATCGAGTTATCGTCTCCACAGGGATTGTATTTGTGTTAAATCACTTAATTGTAAAATTATATTAACAACTTGGTAAATTTAAAAACACAATATGATTGAGAAGTGATGATTAAATATACTAAATGCAATGATCCCTAGTCCAAATTAACCTAAGTATGAAGGGTATATGTATGAAATGAATTTTAGTAAGATTAAACACAATTTGTAACAATTATAACATAAATAAACTAGGACAATTACTTTGATTAAATTCAATTTATTATCAACATGCTTAATAACATTCGGAAAAACATTCCATGGCAACTCGATCTTTCATGAGTTTAGAAACCACATTAGGTCATTTCGGAATCCTTTACTTAGTAAATATTCATTTTACTAATCCTTATTTACTAAGGGTTTATTAGCATTCGTGTGAGGTAACAGGGACGTGTTAGGTTTAAAACAGTTTAATAGCACAAATCTAAAAACTATGCAGATAGCAGAGGTTGGTTAGAGTTGTTATGTAACCTACAATTTAATCGGGTTAGGATCTAAATTGAGCATGCACATTTCAATTATGTGTCTACTAGTCATCGTCTGGTTAGGATCACTCAGCTAATTCAGGTGCATTTCAATCACGTATGAACGAAATATAAACTTGATTTTAATTGAAAACATGATTGATTGAGGCACAAACATCATAAGCATGAATCAAATAAATATTATTAAATCAAAGCAATTATCCTAGCTTAAATAAAATTAAGCTAAATTGTTGTAAACGAGAACAAAGAACACATAGCAAACATTTTCAAATTAAATTAAAGAAAAGAAAGATTAAACCCAAATGAAAGTGGCTGTCACCCAAGACTCTGATTGAAGAGGGCTCATTCGTTCCTTCGCTTTGCTCCTTTGCTGATGGTTCTCCAAAGTGGCCAACCAAGGACTCTTTAAGAGGCTTAATTGCTAAAATCTCTATGAAGAGATGATGCTGGGTGTGGAAAATGGTAAATGCTAGAGAGAATTGAGAGTAAGGAAAGAAAGATGAGAGATGAGGGACCTTATTTATAGGTGAAGAGAGGATAGTAGTTTGCTAAAAATAGAGAGGTTTAGTCTCTTCAAGCTTCTTCAAATGATGGCCAGCCATGATTAGTGGAATTTGAATGAATTTTTACTTGATTTTTAAGCAATATAAATGCCATAGCAACTCAGGGCTGAGACTTGGTCAAATGTAAATCTTCGGGCAAATATCTAATTTCTTCAACATTGCAAGGACCTTGTGCTATTAAACCAAAAAGTGATTTATGAGGGTAGCTATGTGTAGCCGAAATTGGGTTGACTTGGTCTTCAATTTGGATGGTTTTGTGATTCAACAAAGTTTATCAGACCTATCAAAAATAAATAAATTAATTAAAGGACTAAAGAAATAAAATTAATCCAATTTAATTAATTAATTCAACCCAAATTATTTAATGAAATATTTAAAATCAATTATTAAATATGATTTTATATTTTATTATTTAATATAATCATGCATGGCCCACTTTATGTCTTAAAATATAATATTTTCAAATAAATATAAAATAAGCCATTTTATGCATGAAAACTATATAATAAAGCATAAAATCACATTCTAATAATTTCTATGTTCTAATTTCATATTTTCACATATTTCATTAATTTATTAAACATTTACTTAGTTTTAACAATGAATTTAAGTAAAAAGGTGATAAATTACGTAGGAAAATTCCTATACATTTTTCAGTTTACAAGGATCATCAAAAACAACTTGAGTTGCTTAAGAGTGAAAAAGCTCACTCTAAAAAAGTTTTTGAAAAAGAAGAAAGTTCAAAACAAAATTTTGTTAAAAATAGCTTTAATTACTATAAACATAGAGGTCCCTCAAAATTTTACAAAAAAAAAACTTGTTAAGAGTGTATGGGTCCCTAAAAGACTTAGTGCTACTCAAGACAAAGAATCTCTTTCAAAATGGATACCTAAAGGGACTAGGATTTTGAAGACTAATGATTATGACCCCAAAAGACATTGGGTACCAAAAATTTAATTCTATTTTTGTGGGTAAAGTGCATTGCTTCAAGGCAAACAAATGAAAATTCTATGTGATTGCACCTTAATGTTGATTGGTATGGTAGTTCATTTGTTTTTTATTTTTTTAGTCTATCTTTGGACTAACCACATTCATTTCCTCTTAAGTTTTACTTGATTTTTTTTATATAACAAAAAGAGGAGAAAAAAGGTAAATTTTATGATTGATTGATTGCTTATATGCTAATTTTAGTGACAAAATTTTCAAAGCAAAATGAATGTCAAATTTTTTAGTTTATTTCAAATTTTTATGCCTTTAATTGAAAATGATTTTTATATTGGGAGAGCTTAAATAGAAAATGACTTTTATTATGGGGAGCAATCTATTCAAAAACAAATTTACAAAATGTTTTATTATATCAAAAGGGGGAGATTGTTAAATTATGCCTTATTGGATAATATGTTTTAATATAACAAATTAAATTGTTTTTGAATAAAAGTAAAGTTGTGCAATTTGATAAAATCAAGTTGAAATGGTTTCAATTGAGACGAACTTTTTTGAATATGTTTTAAACATTTTCAAACAAGTTAGAATTGCTCTAGGACAAAAAGTATCGATACTTTTTGTCCAAGTATCGATACCGTTCAAGATATCGATACCCATTTTAAAATCGATACCAAATTGACATTCTGTTTTAATGATTTTTCAAATAATGACAAAAAGTATTTATACCTTTTCAAAAAGTATCAATACCTTTTATCAGGTATCTATATCGTTGCTCCAACAATTATTGAATCTACATTAATTACAAAAAATATCGATACCCTTTTAGTATGTGTCGATACTCGTTGCTACAGGTGAAGTTAATGAGATGGCTATATGTACTTTCCCAACAACCACAACGGTTGGAAATCACTTAGAGGGTATAAATACCATCTTCCAAAGGTCTACCATCAACAAGAGTAATGTGCATAGCTTAAAGATCAATAAAAACATCCTAGAGCTTAATTTCTCATACCTTTTCTTGTAAACACTTGTGAGCTTTCATTGTATTCATTTAGCTCAAGTGTTCTTCTTTGTATTTCTGCTTAATTGACAAACATCCTAATCTTGTAAGGATTGTTTCTTTGTTTGCTTATTTTTTTTCTCTTTGAGAGAGGGTTTATAAGTTCTATCTTAAGATTTTGATGTATAAGTCTTAAGAGAAATTATAAAGTTAAACATTATCCTCAAAGGTTTCCAAATTAGTGAATTTGGGAAAATCCTTAGTTGTGGAAAGCTAAGATAGTGGAGTAGGCAATTGGGGCTGAAACACTATAAATTCTTGTGTTCTTTGTTGTACAACTTTCATTGCTTCCACCACGACATCTCAAAGGTCGATTCAACTTCCCGATTGGCCATCTCGAGTTAATCCTTAAAAGCTAACGTAAAGGGAAGAGAATGATTTCAATATTACTCTTATACTTACACTACTTGGTTAACACAATGAGGTCAATGATTTGTCTTGATGGAAAATAGAGGAGTCAAGGGATCTATCAAAAGATTACTAGACTAATGAATCTAAAAAGAAAGAAACATTGAAATGAATGGTTTAAATTTGATCGTTAGAGAAAGATGGATGATTAAGAAGAAAAAGGAAAAAAAGAGAGAAATTTCAACCACCGACGGTGGAGCTACGGTGGTGGCGACTGTTCGATGGTTAGTGTAGGAGAAAATAGGCAAAGCGTTTGGGCACTAACAAAGGGTGGAGAAAAGAAGAGAATAAAAGAGAAATGGTGAAGAAGAAAAGATAAACCGCGATGATGTGCAGTGGTTGTCATGATGGAGGAAGTGGTGCTTGGGGCGGGTTTGGAGAGAAAAGGAGAGGGGAGAGATGGTTGGTGGTGGTTCGGTGGTGCATAACTAGGAAGGGTGGATGAAAAAGTAGAAGAAAGGGAAAAGGGGGAGGTTGATAGCAAAACAAAATAGAAAAAAAAAAAAGAAATTGGGAGGAGAATGAGAGGTTAGATGGCAAAAAGTGGTCAACCTAGTCTAGGTTCAATATACCTTGCACAAGGTAAAAGTGAAAGAAAAGGTAAGAGAGGGAGACAAGGGAGTGAAAAGGGGATCATGTTTCATCTTCATAAGGTAAGTTTGACGCAAAAAGATGAAAAAAAATCTCCTATGTATGGCATGTATAAGTGGACAAAAATGGTGTTTTAGCACATGAGAATTTCACCAAAATTTAATTAAAAAGATGCTAAAGTGAAAACTTGAACCTAGGAACTCTAAGATGTTAATTAAACACTTTAACCACTTTATCATTCACTTCGTTGTTTTCAATTTAGTAACAAAATAAATAAAACTATGAGATGTGACAATAGTTATGTATTGATTTTGGTTGAATTGTGAATAAATCTATAATGTTAGGTTGAAATTTTGAATTGTTTATAATTTTAACTAAAGGTGATAAAGGATTAAGGATCTAATTGAAAGCGTTGTACTCTTTAGGAATATGATTCATGTGGGATACTGAATAATTGTGACCCGGTTATGATATGTGTTCTGAAAACATGGAAGTGCTAATGTATTGTAAATGTTCAAAATCATGTATAAATGCTCATTTGAATGTAGTAAACAATTAGGATACGATTGACATACCAATAGGGTTAGAATGTGCGCTTGTACAGGTTTGCACTATGGTTCCTATATATATTTGCACTTCAGTGTCCCTATTTACACTACGGTGTCCTTGTTTGCACCTCGATGCCTTTGTTACACTTTAGTGCCCCTGGTAGCACTACAGTGCTCTTTAGTGTGGTATAAGTATCCGAGTATCCGAATTGCTCTATGATATAATGATAAATGGTATAATGGTACTTGTTGAATCTATGTGAATGGATTAGATTGAATAACTTGATAACCTGAGAAATGTTAAATTACTCTATGATTTGGTATTTTGACGAAACTCAATTTTTACTTGTGAACTGTTATGTCATGTTTATAATATTATATAAATTGTTTTAATTGCATACTTTTGATTTCAGGTAAGAACTTAGATTTTAACCTATGAAGTTACTAAACTTATGTAAAGCTTACTCTATTTCGTTTTTTGTTTTGATGTAGTTGGCATTTTGCGAAACAAGTCTATCGGATCATCTCCAAAGTTCACATTATCATGCGTCAACTTTTGGTAGACTTTTGTTTTGTTTAAAAACTCGATTATGTGGCATGTATATATGTTTGGTTGTGAATACGTGTTTTTTGTTTAAATGATGTATTTGGGAAGTTGTTTTATACATGTTTTTTGTTTTGTTTAAAAACTCGATTATGTGGCATGTATATATGTTTGGTTGTGAATACGTGTTTTTTGTTTAAAGGTTTATATGGTATGCTTTAATGGAATGAATGGTATATATGTCTAGTTGATGCATTCCTGGTTTTGTAATTATGAATGAGTTTGATTTCAAGTGATGATTGAATGAAATGTTATGACATGCATGATAAATAACACATTGCTAGGTTTGAGACCTATTTGTTCATGATTGATAAGTGTTTAGGTGAATTTTGACATGGTTAAGGGTGAGAATTTGCATGATTAATATGACAAGAATGTGCAATTGTATTGTAAGCATATATGCATGATTGAACTTTATGAATGAAGCATTTTCGTTTCAAATTTAGTAGGATGTTGTGGTAATAATTAGAACTTGTTTGTGATGGTGACAAGAAGGTATATTGGTTAGGCACTACTAGGATGTTATTTAACATGTTTTGGCAAAATTTTGGAGGTTTTGATCAAGGTTTCAAGTTGAGTAGATGTATTTTAAAGTACCTTAATGGTTGGTTGTGTTTTAAGTACTTAAATAACATGTTTTAGTGTTTCACGGTTGACCGCACGAACATGTGTCACACACGGTTGATGAAATGAATGTGTGCCATTTGTATTTTAGGAAGCCTTTAGTACCACGATTTCAAGTTGTCACACGGGCTGGCCACATGCCTGTGTGAGTACTGTAGACATGATGCCAAATTGTTACACAGTCACTATTAATAACACGACCGTGTGACTTTTTTTGGATTTTTACACTTTGATCCACATGGTCTCAGTGAGTTAGACGACCTGGATACACGTCCATGTGTCTTAGTGCTACATGGTTTTAGCCTGTCACACGGCCTGACCGTGTGACCCTTATTTTAAAATTTTGTTCTTTTGTGTAAAGTTTTAAATAAGTCCCTATTTGATTTCAAATTGATTTAAAGCTTTCATAAGCTTGATTTAATTCCGATTTTGTTTGAAATGCATGATTTATTTGATGTATGAAGATTAATGATTATTTTAAAGAGATTTTGATCTAAAATCACTAGTTCTTGTTTTGTTCATTTCTGTAACATCTCATAATTCGATTCCGACAACAAAAACAGGTGATGGGCATGTTAACATTTATGTAAAGGAACTCAAATTTAGAAAATTTGGGCTCGACTCAAAATTATATGAAAATAAAATTACTAAACTCAAAATTATACAAAAATAATCAAAATCAACCTTAATTTTTATGTGGATGCCATTGTTACCACTAAAACTATAACTTATGATCCGGACTATGTGGCATGAAAGAAGAGCTCTAAAATGTGGCATGAAAGAAGAGCTCTAAAATCCCAAAGTAAGCATTTTCATTCTTTACAAAAATTACATCACCATAACATAAATATATAATTGTGTCAAAATTTCTATAAAACTTTGAACAATTACAAATATTTTTTCTTTAATTCAATCACTATAATAAATTGTGCGAGATAAATTAAGACAAAACAAACACGACATAGACACATAATTTATTCTATAAATTAAAGTATCATGATAGATTGTGGAAGCATGATATATCATAAGAAATAACATAAACAAACATAGAAATAAATACAAAGTTAAAATTTACAAAAAAAAAAAAAAAAAAAAAACATTGATATGTAAAAATATATGCAAATTTGTATTATTATATAATTTTTTTGGTTTAAAATATATATATAATTATATACAATGAATAAAATATACATAAATTTATGATACCTTGAATATAAAAGGCATAATGACTTATTTCATCTTTTAACTTTATAAAAAAATCATTTTAGTTCTCCATTTATTTTTTTTTTTGTTTCTTTTAGCCTTTGATCTTTTATTTTTTTAATATATTTGTTTATCAACGCACACATACCTTGCACACACAAGTGCTCGAACCCGGAACTCTCAGGATGAGCAACATCTTTTTTTCCACTGGAGTCACTTGCTGAGTTATTGTATTGTTAATTAAATCACCATAAAATGGATGGAAAAGTTCACAGTTATTAACTTTGCTAACCCAAATGATAGTCCACGTGAATGTCATATTAGCAATTAATTAATTTTTTAAAATTAAAAATATTAAAAAATAGTTATTTATATTTTTAAATACTTTTTATTTATGATTTTTTATATTTTTTAATTTTTAAATTTAAAAAATTTAATTAAGTGCCAACATGACACCCACGTGATAAATTATTTATATGTCATGTCAACAAAGTTAAAAAAAATTATTTTTCTATTCATCTTTAGGTGATTTGACAAATAATATAAACTTAAAAGTTAAAGAGTCAAAAAATTAAATGAAAGGTTAATTTTTTTTTTTATAAAATTAGATAACCAAACAAATCATTATACTAATATAAAAAAAATTAAAGCAAATGTGAGTCACGCCACTTAGGGGTGTTTAAACGGTTAATCGAACCGAATTTTTAACCGTTAATCAAACCAACATTTTTTCAAAAAAATTTAACAATAAAAATATTTCGGTTAATTAGGTTGGTTAACCAAATAAATAAAAAATTATATGTTTTTTGACGGAATTAACCGAATTAAAACTAAATATAAATTGTATCATTAATTATTAAATTGATAATGTTTATTTAACCGAATTAACTAAATTAAAACTACGTATAATTTGTATTATTAATTATTAAATTCGGTTAGTTCGGTTAATTACTCGGTTTCTAATTAAATTAACCGATAACCGAATTTTCAAAAAAATTATTAATCGACCTCCAAAAAATTTAAATTAATTAACCAACTAATTAATCAAATTAGATCGATTCAATCAATTAATTCAATTTTAGTTGAAATTTAAACACCCTTAATCTCTTTTCATTTCATCCTAACGAAGTAAAAAAGAAAAACAACAATCTTAAAAATATTTTTAAATTGCCAAAATTACCCTCCTGAGAAATTCTAATAGCATTGCTTACTTGGGAGAAAATAGATGTGGGTTTTGGGCCCATTTTTGTAAAATTTGAATGGGACAAATTCTACACAGAATACAGTACTCTTATTTACTAGAAAGCAGTAGAACATCAAAAATACACTTCTACAACAACAAATTATGTTTTAGATTTATAAAACTTCCAAAAGAAGACAGAATTCCTTTTAACATTTTCTTGGGGCATTTCCAATTTAAGGAGGTCTTTTTAGGAAAGTCATTAAGTAATTAAATTTAAATGTAATTGTTTGTAATTATACAAATTGGATATATTTGGATGATCATTGTAGTTGATGAGTCTCACTGAATTGGGTATAATTATAGCACTTGAATTACATTTTTTAATTCGTAAGGGATTGAAAAATAAAGTAATTACCCAAGTAATTACACCCAAATCCAATTACACTATATCTTTTCAATACTCGTATAATTTTCAAACACTCAAATCCAAATATTTTCTATACAAATTATAAAATTTATATTACAAGCATAAACACGTATAAAAATGAACATGCACTAACAAAGTACAAAAATTAAAATATTATTCGTTAGAAGTTACATTATACAAGTTAAAAAAATTATATTATAACATAATTACATATATTTTATAAAATTATAACAAAAAATTTGCATTATAAATAAAAAATTGAATTAAAATTTTAGTGTTTTAATATATACAAATTCTCATATTCTCATATCCATCATTTATCTATTATTTTTGTTTATAACACGTTATCAGCACGAGCTTGCTCGATAGTATTCAATATTTTGTTGGAGAACAAGTAATCTAGACGTACAACGTCCTTGTTAAAGTAACAAGGTTAAGGTATGTGAATTTCTCTGTGTGCTTGAAAGATTTTGAGATTTCAATATTCTTTATGAAAAAAAATTAAAATGATGCTCAGTTTTCCCCGTATTTAAATATGAATTTATGCTTTATATATTTCATAATATGCTTGTTTATGATCTAAGATTTTGAATAAGATTGAAGTATCAACAACTTGAATATTTTTTCATTTTAAAAAAAAATTATTTTATTTGGTGATCTTTACCAAATGTACCATGTTGCCTATTAGATCATTATTTTTGACACTAGAGGCTTATTTTTAATATTTGGATATGTCGTATGAAAAACTTAGAAAAAAGTTAAATATACTTGTACTGAATATATATCCAAATGTATATGATATAGCTTATGACTATTTGTTTATTTGCGGATGAAATTTTCTACGGAAACCTTGATTATAGTAAATAAAATAATGTAATGTCTCTAACTAATATTCCATAAAATATTTTTTGGAGTATTCTACTGTTATGTTGATTAAAATGTAAGGTTGACCTTAGTTATCATAAGATTTTAATAGATCTAGATGATCATATTTCTATACTTAAGTTTGAATAGACATGAATAATAATGCTTTCTCGCTTTAATTGTTAGCTTAGAATATATAACTTGACACGAATAATTATGAGAAAGTTACCATTGTGAAAGTTCAATGATTATCATCTACATGAAGAATTAAAAGTGAAACATCTAACTGTGAAAGATCCTCTTGATACTTGAATGATGTAATAATTTGAAAGAATGATTTTACCATTAGAAAACGATAGTACTCTCTAAAGTTTGCTATGATTGAAATATATTATGTGCTCTTGTAGCAGCAATATTGTGAAAAAGGCTTTAAAAAGTATTTTGGAACGATCTCATACCTTTTAGTGAAAAAGATTTCATTCCCTGAAGTGAATGTTACAACACATAACAACTATAAAAAATCAGAATATAGAAATCGTGGTTGTCGTTGTAATTGAGGATGTGGTTGGAGACATACTAATAATTGTTATCATGATGGTTATAATAGTAGTACTTCCAACCACTAGAAAAAAACTAATAAGGAAAATCAAGTGGAGGTTAAAAATATTCGAAGGTTATTGAAAATTCATGCTACCAATGTTGTATGAAATGCATTTGTCACATACTTGTCGAATGTTTAAGCATCTAGTAAAATTTTATCAAAGCATCCATTAAAAAAAAAGGAAACAATATTGAGACAAATTTTGTCCAAAATGATGAAATGGAGGATAATTTTTTCGGAAAAAGATGAAAATTTTCAATATTATGCTAAAATTGGCTATGCAGACAAGAATGATTAATATGTTTTTAGTTTGTGTCAAAATTTTGTTGAGATCCAAGCATTGAAATTTAATTGTTTGATTTAAGAATCATTAGAATCAATGTCTATTTGATATTTGATTGGGGATGATCTCTTTCTCTTCATTACAAATGATGCTTATAATCACTACTTCTCATCCATGGTTACCTAAGTTCGTCTAATAAAGTTCTTTTGAAATTTGATTTGATTTTTATTAAGAAGTTTAATTTATATAATTATCTATCCATAATTCTATGAATTTTTAAATCTCTTCACGTATTTAGTTATTGGGATTTTTATGTGAAGATAAATGTTTTTATTTTTATTGGTTCATTTTAAATAGAATTGATTGGTTAAATTTTGATTTTGATTAAGATATATGATTATTGGGAGTAAAAATATTTGTCATGAATTTTGAAATATACACATTGTTTGGATAGTTTCATAATTGAGGTGAAGATTAGAAAATATTTATGTTTAAACCTTTATAGTTGTAAAGTTACTTTAATATGACATTATAATCTTTTGCATTTTATTATGTTATGGTATATATAAAAATATATATTATCTAACCATAGTGATTTATTAGTAACATGAATTCATTATTTATTATGTTTAATATATGTTTTATTTATACCTATTCATTTTATTTTTATATGAATAAATTAAGTATTCATTAAAGATATATAATAAAATGATTGCATGCTCCCGAAGAGCTAATATTGAATCAAACTGTAAAAAGCTTTTAAAGAGCTAATATTTTACCTCCTTGAGATGCAAAATTTTGTAAAACATAATATTATTTTTCAGATCAAGAAGATATATGTTGAAGGAAATTTTTCTATGTTTTACATTAAAATCATGGATAGAAATGACATGAGATACTGATGTTTTTGTATTATAAATATTCCCAGAAAGAATACATTACATTTATATGAATGACATATGAGATAGTGAAAAGAAGTTCATAGTGTTGGTATGATCGGTTAGACCATCCCGAGTCAATGTTGATGCAAAATAATTTGAAGAAATTTTATATGAGTTTATTGAAGAATTAGAAGTTATATTTTAATAATTTTCATCATTCTAGTTATTTGGACAACATATTGATCTAAAACCAGTTAAAGTTAGAGGTCGGTTGCATTTTTTAATGATAACCAAATAATATATGAGCTCATGTATCACATGTGTGCAACCCGAAGTTTGCGTACTATTTCTTGAAATAATTTGATTGTGCACAATCTCTATAGAATGCAATTTGTGCTAACAACGCTAGTGCATTATATCCCTAGCATGATTTTCGTAGTTTTAGCTAGAATAATTTTAAGTTGTCTATTGCCTATATATGTTATATTTAATGGTTAGCAAAACTATGCCTCCATTTAGTTGCTTAACCATTAATATAAGAATTGCTTTACAATAAGCATGTAATTTTATTTGCATCAAGCCAACATGTAAGAAATATTTGTCTCGTGAAAATTGACTTTCATTTATAAGTCAATGGATTCCATCTAAGAATATCTAGATGTGCAATATCTATTTCTTATTCCACCATAATGCACTAAGATGTATCATCTAATATGAAGTTGAGAAGTTTAGAATTTTCATTAGATATTGAAGGGAGATATATTTATAATTTTAAAAAAAAAATATTGTCATGTTGCAAATTTTCTCGACATTAAGGGGAGACAAATTAGTTAAATAATTATGTCATCATTTTTTCTTTTGTGATCCTCACTAATATTATGTGCACAAAGTTTGAAGGATAAAAATTATTTGCTAGATATGTTTAGTGATGACATTTAGAGATTCTATATACCAGTTGATATATATACTAGCTAAAATGCTCCAAATAATTATGTCCCAGAAGAATAATATGATAAAAAATAAGTCTTGAGCATGCTAGAAGCATGACAAGCTAGTCGACTCCATAAAACAAAAAATCATTGAAAGAAAGGAGAAAGAAATGAAGATGGTCACATAGTAAAAGCGGAGACAAATTAGTTATGTTGACTCCATAAAACAAAAAAAAAATTATCATGTTGCAAATTTTCTTGACATTAAGGGGAGACAAATTAGTTAAATAATTATGTCATCATTTTTTCTTTTGTGATCCTCACTAATATTATGTGCACAAAGTTTGAAGGATAAAAATTATTTGATAGATATGTTTAGTGATGACATTTAGAGATTTCATATACTAGTTGATACATATACTAGCTAAAATACTCCAAATAATTATGTCCCGGAAGGATAATGTGATAAAAAATAAGTCTTGAGCATGCTAGAAGCATGACAAGCTAGTTGACTCCATAAAACAAAAAATCATTGAAAGAAAGGAGAAAGAAATGAAGATGGTCACATAGTAAAAGGAGGCGGGTACTCCTGAAGAGACCCAAGGCATAACTTTTGATAAAACCCTAGAAGAGGTTTAGGTACCTGAAATTATAAATATAATGAGATATTTCAATTAGTTATGTCATAACTAAATATGATGGAGTTAAAAAAAATGAAATTGTTGTCAATAACGATAATATACGTAGAACACTTCAATATAATGGAAAAGTGAGGATCTTGAATGAAAATATACTTGAAAGCATTGAGATGAGAACAAGTCATCAAAAAATAAATAAGTGTTTCTATTATAGCTTATTAAATGTATCTTGGACAAGAAGTCCAAACACCCAGAAGGTGTAAAGCCAAGGGGAGTACATGTCAGCATAATAGTGGAAAAAAATACAAATCATAATATATAGAATTTGACTTGTAACAAGAACGTTCACAAGACATTTGATATTGATTATAAAGAGATATACTCTCTTGTGGTGGATGCAACTACTTTTAGGTTCTTGATTAGTTTGACAATAAGAGAAGGACTTGATTTGTGCCTAATGGATGTAGTTACAGCCTATTTATATGGCCACTTGATAATAACATTTACATGAAACTCCTAGAAGGTTTTAATCTGCCAGAAGCAGCTAATTCAGGTTCTCAAGAACATTACTCAATCAAATTAAACAGATCCCTTTATGGATTGAAACAATCTGGGCGCATGTGGTATAATCGACTCAGTGAATACTTATTGAGGGAAGACTATAAGAATGATTTCATTTATCCATGCATTTTTATAAAGATGTTTGGATTAGGATTTGTTATAATTGCTATGTATGTTGATGATTTAAATATCATCGAGACTCCTGAAGAGAATTTAGTGATAATGGAGTGCTTGAACAAAGAATTTGAAATGAAAGACCTTGGAAAGATAAGATTTTGTCTAGGGTTAGGGTTACAAATTAAGCACTTAAAGAATGAAATCTTTATGCATCAAACAACATATATAGAAAAAGTGCTAAGAAGATTTTACATGCATAACGCACATCCGTTGAGTACCCCAATGGTTGTTAGGTCACTTGAAGTAAATAAAGATCCTTTTCTATCCTCAGGAAAATGATAAAGATATTTTTGGTCCTGAAGTACCATATTTAAGTGCTATTGGTGCATTGACGCATTTTGCTAGTCATACACGACTTGATATATCATTTGCTCTCAACTTATTAGCAAGATTTAGCTCTTGTCCAACCCGAAGACATTGGAATGGGGTTAATCATATTTTTCGTTATCTTCAAGGTACAAGAGATATGAGTTTATTTTTCCCTAACCTACCCAAAACAAAATTAGTTGGTTTTACAGATACAGAGTACTTATCTGATCCTCACAATGCTCAATCACAAACTGATTATGTTTTTACATATGGTGGTATTGCAATTTTTTGGCTCTCTATGAAACAAACAATTACTGCTACATTTGAGAAATTAATTTTCAACATTGGATTTCGTTGTTTCAAATATCTTAAGTGATGGTTACATGAGGAGGAGTAAATTCACACACTATATATATATATATATATATGATTGTGATATACTATGTATCAAAGGATTATGTACTCTTTTTTCCTTCACTAGGTTTTTGTCCCACAGGATTTTTCCTAGTAAGGTTTTTAATGAGGCATATCCTTTATACAATAAACATCCAAAGGGGAGTGTTATGAATATTATTAAATGGATATTCAACCTTTCATCTCCCTTGACCTTTAACCTTTCATCTTCTTTAACCTTTCATATTCTTGTAACTACTTTTTCCTATTTATGTATTAAAATATGAAGAGTTGAATCTTCCTATATATAGAGAGGAGTATGCTACTTGTAAATTAGAGGAAGATATAGAATGCAATACAAATTCTCATATTCTCATATCCATCCTTTACCTATTATTTTTGTTTATGACAATTATCAATTATTTTATTGGATTAACATATTACATATGATGATTTGATTTTAATATTTGTTAGTTGTTTAAAAAAGTTAATTGTACCGATAATTTTTTATTGTAATTAATATTTTTTAAATGGTGTAATATTTTTCAATTAAATTAGTAATTATGTAATTATAATTTTGTACTACCAAATATGACACATGTAATTACAATGTAATTACACTTTGTCAGTCAAACATATCTAAAAAATTATAAATAATAGTAATTATAGACCCGAAAAATGGGTTTGGACAAAAAATGAGGTCAGTTTTTTAAATGATTCAAGTCTCGAGTAAAAGTTTTTTGATCTGAACCCAGCCCGAATAAATAAATTATTTTTAATAAAAATTTTCTTGCTGTTTTTTGTCGTTCTTGGTGTTTTGGTGCTATTTTGCTAATATTTTTATTATTTTTATTGTTGTTTAGGTGTTTTTTTGTGCACTTTTATATTGTTTCGCTATTGTTTTTAATGTTTTCACTGTCGTTTTTAATATTATTTGGATATTATAAAATTTATGTTTTATTGTTAATTTTTCTACTATTTTAATTGCAATTATCTTAGTATAAAAAAATTTTAATGTATTTTCAATTTGTCTATTGTTTTAATGTTTTAAGTGTATTTATATATTATATATTTTTTAAATTTTTTTATATAATCAAATAATCTTAAAAAATTAATATAAGTCAAGCTGGACATGAGTTTGGCTTCTATAATATAGATCAAGCTTAAACAAAATTTTAATCTTATTTTTTGGACTGAATAGAACCTAAACCTAAAAAATGGGCCTAAATTTTTATTAAAATTCAACTCGACCTGACTCACAATTAGCTCTAATCCAAATGCACCCTAAATAACTAGTACTTAACAAAAACAATTCATGCTAATCATATATATACATATTTACTATAACAATTTGAAGTTTTAAAATAAAAAAACATTCTTATGCGACATATCTCAAATTTTGCCATTTGTCATTGTACGAAATTGACATGTGTAATTATTGATTTATTAAAATTAATTAAAGATTTATAGTTAATTAATTAATCTAAAAATACAGAACCTTCCCATTCATAAACTATATAAAAATATTTATGGACCCATTCATAAACTATATAAAAATATTTATGGAAATTATTATTATTATTTTTTGAATATACTGGTGTAATTACATGATAGTATCTGTTTATATTTTTTAACCCTTTGATAAAGCACACACACATTGCATACACAGGCACTCGAACTCGGAACCTCTAAGATGAATAATATCCTCTTTTCCACTAGAACCATTTATTAAGTTCATGACAATTATATTCTAAAATTTATTAAAAAGGTAAATTAATTTTCCATATAAAATATATTTTACAGTTCCCAATTTCCAAAAACAAATTCGTGAAAATATGGAAGATATACTTTCAATTTTTTTAAATAAATTCGAGTCATATTAATTACGTTATTATTAGGACTTTATCCATCTCTTGTAATACATATTTTTAGTTTTAAACTCATAAGTAACTGATAAAATCAATACATTAATTAAATAGATTTTTTTATTATCAATATTAAATTTATTAATTGAAATAACTTTTTCGTATAATTATATATTTTTCGTCTAACTATAAAAAATAATATATTTAATTTACATATTTTTCTCGTTAATATTAAAATTATTTGAGTTTTACAACAGCAAATATTATTTTAAAAATATAAAATATTTTTAGTAACATAATAGTATTAAATAAATATATTAAAATTTTATGTAAATTATATATATATATATGATATGCTAATAGATATAATAATTTTAGCATTAAATAAAAAAATTAAAGGAAACTATATAATGTTTAATTAAAATAATTACTTGGATGAGTTCTTCTTCTGATAATTGGTCGACATCAATTTCTCTTAATCATGTAAACAAAATTTTATAAAGGAAAGAAAACCATCCAATTAACTAACTTAAGTTTTATAAGTCCTTTTGAAATATATGTTGTAATAAAATTTGATCAATGTGTTAGTCTGATAGTTAGAGTGTTTATTGCTTCAGGTGTGACTTGGATTCGAATTATGTTAGTTGTATTGTTATTAGAGTTTTGCCCTCCTCTTGTAATTCACTAAAAAAATTGATTATTAATTTATATTAAATAAATAATTGTTCTTTTATTAATTTACAATTTATTTAAATTGTTATTGAATTGTCGATTGAGTCTTAGCTCGATTAACATGAGTATTGTTATCAATGCATGAGGACGTAAGTTCGAGTGCGTTGAAGCATATTATCCTCCTATTTATGGATTGGAGAGAGGCTATAGATAGTTCTAAACATTATGTAAAAAAAATGATCAGAAACTATAATGAAGTTTTTCAAAAAAAATTTGTTTTTGAAATTTTTTTTAAATTTTTATAAAATATATTCATGTATACTTTTTAATATCAATCAATTTTATTATAAAAATAAATTACTAATAAATAAATAATAAAAAACCATCCAATTACCTAACTTAAGTTTTTCATATTAATTCTTATATATTTAAATAAATACTACAATTTGTTTTTAAACTAAAACAAAAATGCATCCAATTCAATTAGTGAAATTGGTAATAATGTTATTATAATAACATAATTATATCATCAAATTTACTAACAAAATTTTCTTTAATTAAAATTTTAATATTATAACGTATAATTAAATTAAAATAAAATAATACCATATTTAATTTTATAAAATAAAATCAAAGTCATGCCATTTTTTCGAAAAAAAAAGGTAAGGCTTTATTAATAATGAATAAAAATCCAAAAAAAAAAAAAAAAACAAGGCCTACATCCTAAGAAGATCGAAAGGAAAACTAAAGCAGAACAAGATAGGCCCAACTTTTACCGAAAAGGTCTAAGACTAAAATTTGAAACAACGTAACTAAAAAAGAAAGAAAAACATAAACAAAATTTAGTAAATATAGCCCACTCCTTATAGAGGAAAGCCTGTCCCATCTTGATCTCTTTGTAAACCACCAGATGATTACACTCCCCATCATCATTCATTTCCTTTTTCCCTCTTCCAGAAAGCTCTTTGTTTGCTAGATGATTGTGTCACAGATTGCACACTGGGTCTCGAGACTAGCACACACCAAGATGTCCAAGAAGCAACCTACAGCATCCTAGGCCTATCACCACCCATCCAAGTTGGCCTATCCATTGGGATTGAAGAGCATTGCAAATTAGATATGGCAAGTAGCACATAATCAAGCATATTCTCTTTTATTCCTTTCCATATCCATTGTAATCTTCTATCTAAGGAATGTTTGACTTGATTTCCTTAGATTAAGGGATATTATAGATAGCATTGTATCTCCACCATCGAAGTACTTTAATCTTAACTGTTGGATGTAAGGGGCTTCAAATATAAATAGAGGCTTACCCCCACCTCATTTTCATACTTCTGATTTGAAGAATACATGAAGCATTCACTCAATTTCTTTGCTTGTCTTTTGTTTTCCTTTTTATTTCAGTGTTCTTTCGCTTCCGTGAGGATCTAAGCACTCTTGCTTTAATCAGTTTCAAGCTTACTTAGGCGTTGCATTGATCTAGAGGCATCTAATGCTGCATGTTTCAAGTAGCAAGTTTCTACGGACGTGACAAGCGGTATCCTAACCTATTTGAGTGAGAGAGATAGCACCAACAAACCCAAGTGAGGTCCCAGCAACCGAATGAGAGACTCGTGCTGGTGCTGGGAAGAAGAGATAGAGTTTTAGGGACATCATTTCAGCCTTAGAAAGGAGGGTCTCTAGACTTAAAGATTCCATGACGGAAGTCAAGGAGACCCAAGAGGAGACAGAACCATACCTCGAGAAAGTGGATTCTCTTAAAGAAGAGATCATGCTTGCGAGTCAAGGACTTCTTGATGACATATATGAGAAGTTAGACCAACGAGACAATTCCCTTGAAGTTGCTAGGGAGGCTTTCATAGCCGAGTTGGTGGAGGAGATCAAGGATCTCCAAAGTGAGCTAGCTATATACAAGAGAGCCATGAAGAATGGCGTGATGGCAGAAGCAGCAAATCGATGTCCCAAAGCCGAAGATGTTCACGAGGACACGATCAGCCCTGTATGTTGAGAATTTCATTTGGGCCATGGAGCAACACTTTCGAGCCATGTGTATCAAGGACGAAGCCACAAAGGTAAATATTGCTTCTGCTTATTTGACTGATGTTGCTGTTTTATGATGGCGATGTAAGTGCTCCGAGAAGGAGAGCGAGGAAATTCCCATAGTGACATAGGGTAAGTTCCAGTCCAAGTTCAAGGAATAATTCTATCCAAAAAATGCTCAACTAGAGGCCCGAGCAAAGCTATGACAACTCAAGCATGACTGTTCAATCCAAGATTATGTCAAGTGGTTCACCGAGCTCAAGCTTCAAATCCCAAGGCTGGACGAGGAAGAAGGATTTTTTGCCTTCATGGATGGACTCCAACGATGGGCCAAGATGGAGTTAAAGCAGATGGGGTTCCAAGAGCTTTCAAAAGCTTTGTTCGTAGCCGAGTCCATTGCCGAATTTGAGATCAAGAGGACCGAGTCTACCAAACTAAAGCTAAAATTCAAAGGCAATAGTAGGGGAGACAAAGAGAGACTAGAAGGGATCCGAGAAGTCGGCAGGTGAAAATATTAAGTTCAACAAGCCATGGAAGAAGAACAACGATGCTTTCAAGTGCTACACTTATGGAGGCAAGCACTTGGCGTTGAACTATCCCCAAAATGAGAAAGCTGCTGCCATCCAAGGGAAGGATGCCGAAGAGAAGGAGATTCTTAAGCTTAACTCCATCATTAGCTCTATGGAGGTTAAGAAGGGTCATAAGAAGAAGGGGTTGATGTTCATGGACATCACCGTGGCAGGCCAGAAGATGAGCGCATTAGTAGACACTGGTGCCTTAAAATTGTTCGTGTCCAAACGGGCTGCTAAGAAACTTGAGCTTTATGTTGAGAAGGCAAGTGGGTTTATTAAAACTGTCAATTCCAAGAAGCTCTGATTGCGAGAGTGGCAAAAGGAGTCATGCTGGACATTGAAGGCTTGACCAGTAAGGAAAACATCAAGGTAATCCCACTCGATGACTTCGATTTTGTGATTAGGCTTAGTTTCCTTGACCGGATTAATGCGTTCCCTGTCCCATTTGACGATTATTTATGCATTCTTGATCCAAAATACCAGTGCATTGTTTTAACAAATCGAGAGGCCGAAGTTGAAGCCAAGATGCCATCAGCCATCTAGCTTAGCAAGGGGGTGCGCAAGGAAAAACCAACCTACTTAGATGCATTGGTTGATGATGAGCCTACCGTGTCCGTTGAAGTCCTAGAAGAGGTGGGTCAAGTATTGACAGAATTCCAAGATGTGACGCCTGCCAAGTTGCACAAGAGCTTGCCACCAAAAAGGAAGGTGGATCACAAGATAGAACTTGTGCCAAATACGGAGCCACCGGCTAGAGCCCCTTACCGAATGGCTCCGCTCGAGTTAGAGGAGTTGTGTAGACAATTGAAGGAACTCTTAGATACGGGGTATATCAGACCATCCAAGGCACCCTGTGGTGCATCGGTTCTCTTTCAGAAGAAGTATGATGGTATGTTTCGAATGTACATCGGCTATCGGGCTTTGAACAAGCTCACCGTGAAGAACAAGTACCCGATCCCACTCATTGTCGACTTGGTCGATTAACTTGGTGGTGCAAGGTGGTTCACCAAGTTGGATTTAAGGTCCAAATATTACCAAGTAAGAATTGACGAAGGAAATGATCTGAAGACTGCTTGTGTGACGCATTACAGTTCGTATGAGTTCCTTTTGATGCCCTTCGGCCTCACAAATGCTCCCGCCACTTTCTGCACACTCATGAATAAGGTATTACAATCCTTTCTTGATCAGTTCGTTGTTGTTTACCTTGACGATATTGTGATATATAGCAAGACACTTAAGGAACATTTGGGACACTTGTGGAAGGTGTTCAAAGTCTTACGAGAGAATGAGCTCTACGTCAAAGAGGAGAAGTGCTCATTTGCCTAAAAGGAGATCCCTTTCCTAGGCCACATTGTTGGAGGTGGCAAGATCCAAATGGATGGGGCCAAACTTCGGGTGACTAAAGATTGGGAGCCACCAACCAAGGTGAGTTGAGATCTTTTTTGGGTCTAGCCAAACTATTACCGAAGGTTCATCAAAGGCTACTCCAAAATACCCGCACCCTTGATCGAGTTACTAAAGAAGGACAAGGCATCGGATTGGAGCATCGATTGTCAATAAGCCTTTGAAGAATTGAAGCAGGCCATGGTGGGTGAACCAGTGTTGGTGTTGCCAGATTACACCAAGCCTTTCAAGATCTACACCGATGCATTCAATGTTGCCATTGGTGGGGTTCTTATGTAAGAAGGACATCCGGTTACCTTTGAAAGCCGAAAGCTTAATGAGACTGAGAGGAGATACACAATCCATGAGAAAGAAATGACCACAATGGTGCACTGCTTGCGCATTTGGCGACATTATGTACTTGGTTCTAGGTTTGTGGTATACACTGATAATATTGCTAATAGTTATTTTCTGACCCAAAAGAAGTTGTCTCCAAAGCAGGCCCGTTTGCAAGAATTCCTTACAAAGTTCGATTTTTCCATGGAGTACAAACCAAGAAAGGTGAATTCCGTTGTCGATGCCCTAAGCCGAAGGTATAACATGGAGTTCGTTAGCTTGCCACAGGGACAATTATTAGACTGCATCAAAGAGGGGTTGTCACATGACCTAACGACCAAAATGCTCATTGACTATGCCAAGGAAGGGAAAGCCAAAAAGGTTTGGCTCGAAGGGGACTTGTTGTACGCTCAAGGACACTATCTCTATGTGCCTCAGTTTGGAGAATTGCGCAAGCGGCTCATGAGGGAATGCCACGATTCCAAGTGGGCAGGGCATCCGAGGATGAATCGGACGTTGGCATTAATTGACGAGCACTACTATTGGTCGTACATGGCACATATGTTAAAGCCTATGTGAAGACTTGTCTTGTATGTCAATAGGACAAGACAGATATGAAGAAACCAACGGGATTGTTACAGCCATTGCCTATTCCCGAGCGACCATGGGAAAGTGTTTCCATAGACTTTATAGTCGGTTTGCCCAACACTGATGGCTTGTCAAGTATTATGGTTGTGGTTAACAGGTTTTCAAAGTATGGGATGTTCATTCCAACATCCAAGGTGTGTCCAGTCGAGGAGGCAGCTCGTCTTTTCCTCAAGTACGTGGTCAAGTATTAGGGAGTGCCAAAGATGATTATTAGTGGTCAGGACACAAGATTCACGGGGAGGTTTTGGACTAAGTTATTCAAGCTAATGGGATCAAGCTTGAACTTCACAACTAGTATTCACCCTCAAACTAACGAGCAAACCGAACGAGTGAATGCACTATTGGAGATCTATTTGAGGCATTATGTGAGTGCCTTGCAGCGCGACTGGCCAAAGCTGTTGGATGTGATTCAGTTTTCCTACAACTTATAATGGAGTGAGGCCATGAACAAAAGTCGATTTGAGATCGTGATCGAGCAGCAACCGCTTACACCCAACATGATTGTTACTAGGTATGAGGGGCCTAATCCAGCAGCATACAAGTTTGCCACAGAGTGGTAAGGGCATCATAACCAAACCCGAGCTTGTTTACACATGGCAAGGAAGTGAACCAAGAAGTGGGCAGATCGAAGGCATAGGGGTGTGAATTTCCAGGTTGGTGATCTAGTTCTTGCCAAGTTGTCCGGAATCTTGGACAACCCAACCGTGTACAAAGGGCTTGTACGAAGATATGAGGGTCCGTTCCGAGTTGTGAAGCAAGTAGGCATCATGGCTTACAGATTGGAGTTGTCACCAACCATCCGAGCACATCTAGTGTTTCATGTCAGCCTACTCAATCCTTTCCATTAAGATGAGTCAAATCTAGATCGAGGCAAATCATACCGAGCACTAGTCGGAGTGAAGGTCTCTTACGAGAAAGAGGTTCGAGAGATCCAAGTAGAAAGAGTCATTCGACGATCAAGTTATCGACCAATGGATGAATATTTTGTTCAATGAAAGGGACTTCTCGATAGTGAGGTTAGTTGGGAACCAACCGAGGTTCTATGGCAATTTAGAAACCAAGTGTACCAGTACCATTCTAGCCAAGCGACGAGGGCGTCGCCAAATTTAGTGAGGGAGAATGTCACGGACCACACACTAGGGCCCAAGACCAACACACACCAAGCTGCCCAAGAAGCACTCTACAGTATCTTGGGCCTATCACCACCCATCCAAGTTAGCCCATCCCTTGGGATTGAAGAGCATTGCAAATTAGATATGGCAAGTAGCACATAATCAAGCATATTCTCTTTGATTCCTTTCCATATCCATTGTAATCTTATATCTAAAGAATGTTTGACTTGATTTCCTTATATTAAGGGATATTATAGATAACATTGTATCTACACCACCGATGTACTTTAATCTTAGCTGTTGGATGTAGAGGACTTCAATTATAAATAGAAGCTTACCCCTACCTCATTTTCATACTTATGATTTGAGGAATACACAGAGCATTCACTCAATTTCTTTGCTTGTCTTTTGTTTGCCTTTTTTTTTTCAGTGTTCTTTTAATTTCGCGAGGATCTAAGCACTCTAGCTTCGAACGGTTTCAGGCTTACTTAAGCATTGCATTGATCGACAGGCGTCTAAGGTTGCACGTTCCAAGTAGCGAGTTTCTACGGACGTGACAATTGCTGTAGCATCTCATTTGCTTAAAGGAAATGGTTCACCTTTGAATCAATAAGGCTCCCTTAACCAGTCGTCATCCAACGTCCTCTGCGCAAAGCTTGGAATCACCCGGTACAAGTAAATTTCTTCCCTTATTCTAAGACATTCAGTAGCAATTTTATGGGCGACTTTGTTCCCAAGTCTTTTTGTTTGCTTGAACTGTAGAGATTGGAAACGATGAGAGTCCCTCTTGATACTCCGAGTCTATGCGCTAATCTCTGATTTTTCAAGGTAATCTGTTGAACATTTCTTTATAACTTATAATGAGTCACCCTCAACGATGATTTTCGATAAGTCCAGATCTAACCCTAATCTCATGGCTTTGAAACATGTGAGGGCCTTCGCGACAAACCCATAGCCACGTTCTCTTAAACCTTCGATTGTGCAACAAGGACCTTCCCATGCATGTCTTTGGCCACCACTCCCAAACCTGCTCGAAAATGAACCTTGTTAAAGGCCATATCAAAATTTATTTTGATGCAGTCCCTTGACAGAGGTTCCCATTTTGGTAAATCATTTTGTCTAGTAAGCATTTGAACTTCTAGACCGTCTAAATCTTGTAGATAACTATTAATAAAGATTGAAATACCCTACCTGATTTGACCATGTTTTCATGGATCCACTTATTCCTGAAACTCCACAGAGCCAATAAAGCACAGCAGAAAGTTTTATATTGAGAAGTCGAGCACGCCCTCACAAACTCATGTAAGCTACTCAAGCCAGTTTTGGATGGGTGAAACCAATATCCATTGCAATCCTAATAATCTCTAGACTTCTATTGAAACAAGGTTAAACCAAAACACATGTTCAGCGGACTCGGGTCCCCTTTGACCTCTTAGGCAGTTGGCATTTGCAACTAGTTTCTTAGAACATAAGTTGGCCATAGAAGATAGAAAATTGTTTGCTATGCGCCATACTGTAATTTGAATCTTTGAGGGTAGCTTGAGGTTCCATAATGTTTTATAGAAATCAACAAAATCAATTTGTAAATAATTTATAGTAGGAGAAAAGGTACCCAATTGTAATAGTTTGTAGTCGCTTTTCACGGACAACTCATCAGATGCATAACACCTCCAAACCAATTCATCCTCATAAGGGTCAAACACCAGTGAGATTTGAAGTATTCACTTTGCATCAACCACCCCAAAAACACTGGTAATAATATCTTTCCTCCAAACTTTAGAATTAGGATCAATTAAATCTGCTACTAACTCTAGATTACCAATATCAACTGGATTGACTAACTTATAATCGAAAGAACTTGAGAGCCATTTTTCAAATTAGAATTAAGAAAATCTATATGGGGAAATATTTGGCTTTCAACACCTTTGCTATCAATAAATCGAGATTTTTAATAAGTCTCCACCCTTATTTGGCAAGTAAAGAAATATTAAATTTCCCAAAGCTTTGATAACCCATTCCACCTTGTTCTTTAAGCTCGTAAACCCTCTTCCATTTGTACCAATCGATACCACATTACCCATGTCCTTTTTGCCACCAGAAGTTGGCCACAATTCTTTCAAAATCTTCACCTAGAACTTTCAGGCAAAGGAAACAGGTCATTTCATATGTAGGTATAGCCTAAAGTATTAACTTTATAATCACCTCCTTACCTCCTTGCGATAGCCATCTTGAACTTCAATAATCGATATGCTTCTTCATTCCATCCTTCAAACCTTAGAAAGATGCTCTCTTGTTTCTACCCACCATATTGGGAAGTCCCAAATACTTCTCCAGATTATTAGAGTATCGAACATCCAATTCCCTTAAGACTTGTTGTCGCACCACCTCTAAAGTATTCACACTGAAAAAATCGTAAACTTTGACCCAAGCTTACTTCATAGTCTTTTAAAATTCGCTTCAAAACTTGCGCACTTCTCACTATTGCTTCCCAAAAAAGTATACAGTCATCAGCAAAAAACAAGTGAGAGATTTGAGGCCCACTTCTACTCTCTTTGACTCCTTTCAATTGACCTTCTCGTAAAGCAAGTCTCATCAATGAGAAAAAGCCTTCACTACATATGAGAAAGAGAAAAGGGCTCAAAGGGTCCCTCTATATAGGCCCTCTACTTGGCTTAAAAGGAACATCGATGCTACCATTAAAGTTTACTGAATAAGAGATAATTGATACACACTTCATAACAATATCCACCCAAGCTTTATCAAACCCCATTCTTTCCATCATTGCTCTTAAGAAGCCTTACTCCACCCTATCTTATGCTATACTCATATATATTTTCAAAGCCATTAGACCCTTCCTTCCTCCCTTTTTTTCCCCGAAAGTATGCAACATTTCATAAGCAAGCACGACATTATGAAATTAATCTTTTCGGCACAAACTTACTTTGAGCAGGGTCAATACATACATCTAACACCTTTTGGAATCGATTAGCCACCACTTTAGCTATCAATTTATATATGACATTACACAAACTAATGGGCCTAAAGTTGGCTGTACTAGCAGGGTTAGGAATTTTTGGAAGAAGAATGATGTCCGTAACATTCATAGGTTCCAAAGGTAAATCATTATTATGAATTCCCAGACAGAAATTACTAACCTCCCTCGCTACAATGTGCCAACATCTTTGGAAGAAAATTACTAGGAATCCATCACATCCTGTTGCCTTCATTGGACCTATCTCTTTCAAAGCTCGAAGGATCTCCTATTCTATGTATATAACTATAAGATAAGAGATTGCTTCCTCCGAAATACATCTTTTGACCCTTGGCAATGTATGACCCATATCTTCCTCCCTACTTTGCGATGTAAAAAGTTTTTCAAAGAAGCCCCTCGTAATTCCCCCATATCACTTGGATCCTTGGTCATCCTACCATCTTCATATTCAAGGCGATTAACAGTATTTGTTCGCCTCCTTTGAGAAGCATATTTATGAAAGAAACTTGTATTTTTATCTCCTAATTTTAGCCAGTTCACCCTTGCACGCTATTCCCAATACACTCCATCCTTTTTGATCTCCTAATTTAATTTAATTTTTGTATTAATTAAATTGCTCAAATTATCATCGTCTTTATCCCTTTCCAAAAATTATTTGAGTTGGCTACTAAGCATTCGTTTAACCTCATTTCTCTTTTGTTTTATAGCCCGAACCCATCCCACCAGCTCAATCTGAAATCTTTCCAACTTTGAAAAAATATTGCCACTTTCATTTTCCCAAAGTTTCATAACTTCCTCTTCGAAGGAATCTTCCATAGTCCACCAAGCTTCAAATTTAAAATTCTACAAACCACAATTATCCTCTCTTCGGTGCAAAGAGATGTTGAATATTATCATTTAGGAATCTCCCTATCCAATCTTCAGTTGCCACCCCCTATCCAAGTTTTCTCTGATATTAATTTTCGGCAAGTTATCCCTTTCCCATGTAAACCATCGGCCCGAGTAACTCACATCAAATAGTCAATAATACTTAAGATTCTCCCTGAACATTTCCATTTGTCTCTCATCTCCCGGTAATCCTCTTTTTTATTTTTTGAAGCATACAAGATTTCAACAAAATCACCATAAAGTAGCCACAGAAGATCATTATTCGAAGCCCAGTATCCTTAAAACATTCTACGAGTCACTTTTGTTATTTGCAAACGGGGAACCATAAAACCCCTTAAAACGCCAATCAGTTCGTCTCCATTCCCATTGACCATAACATCAATAAAACTACTAGAAAAATTGCACAAACTGATCATCACATCCTCTTTCCAAGCTAAACAAATTCCCCCTTTAGTCTCGTCTACCCTTACTTCAATTCCGTGATTAAAACCACTTCTCCTTCACACCAATTTTATATTTTCTAAATCAAGTTTTGTCTCTATAATAATACCATTTGGGGATTATACATCCTCAAAAAATACCGAAGATGATGTACCACACGTGGACTCCCCGAACCACGGACGCTTTAACATATTATTTTCATTGCTCCTGGCTAGCTTGCCTATTACTTTCAAAGATGGTTAATCAAGATGCTTTTGACTATTCCTTTCAAAGATCGAAAACACTCACTCCTCAACAACTTCCCTTATCAGTTTGACACTTTTCCAAAGGCCCACATTATTCGGCCACTTCTTGCTCTATCAATCACATCACATTGACCATTTTTCTTTCTAATGCGATTTCTTGAGCTTTGAGGATTCAAAAAATAGCTTGGTTGAAGAATCGTCTTGAAATGATTCAAAAGGTAGAAACCTTAATTTGAAGCACATGGATTCTCTAAGGAACAGTAGCTTTATTAAAACTACAACCTGCTTAAACTTGACCGTATATTCGAATCTTGGTGTATCGAAGTCATCACACCCTGCGATGGTAAATGAAATGATAAGACAAACTTTTGAAAGCCACAAACTTAAAAAGTTTGATATAATTTCAAGTAAAAGTTTTTTTACATGGATGTCTTGGAACGAAATTTCTAAGCCTCAAATGACCTTTCAAGTGCTCTTAAGACCTTTCAAATTCGGTCATTAAACTGTCTTAAAAATAGAACAATAAATTTAGTTTAACTCCTTAGTGGTAAGCTTAATAGGCATGTCTCTTCACTTGTCATTTAGTAGATGAAAGGACATGTCTTTGTTTGACTTAGAGATCATAATCTTTATAAAGACTAATGCTCCTTAAGTTGCTGTTTTGAAGTCCTTTCTTCTACCATAACCAATTCCTTTTATTCTTTGCAATTCCTCTTATTAATTGGTTCCATGAATTGGCCTTTAAGTGCCCAAAACACTGATCAGCATTTGAAGAGTTTCCCCTTGGTCTTTCGAAGAGTCACCTTGTCTTGAATTGGCCTTTAAGTGTACCAAAACCGATCAGCATTTCAAGAGTTTCCCTTTGGTCTTTTGAAGAGTCACCTTGTCTTGAATTGGCCTTTAAGTGCTCCAAAATCGATCAGCATTTGAAGAGTCTTCCCTTGATCTTTTGAAGAGTCACCTGATCAAGCATGAATGCTTATTAAACACTCAAAAACCTATTCACATTCTTTATTCAATTTAAAACAACACTTAATAAAAATAAACACACTTTAACTTATGCTTTAAAATAATAACTAAATTAAATAACACACACATGTCTAATGATTAAGATGCTTAAATGCATGATTAAAGATGCAAACTAAATGAGCTAATGGATTACTAAATGCATAACTTGATTTAATGATGTAAACTTTAACTAACATGGGAGTTATATAATGCGTAACATAATGATGCACTCTTATCTAACATGAGAGTTACATAATGCATGTCATTATTTATGATGCAAACTTAACTAATCATGAGAGTTACATAATGCATGTCATTATTTATGAAACAAACTTAACTATTCATGAGAGTTACATAATGCATGTCATTATTTAAGATGCATACTTAACTAACTTGAAAGTTACATAGTGCATGACTTTATTAAATGTAGAACACATAATGCATGTCTTATTAAAATATGTAGATTAATAATGAAAGTCTCTAATTTAAAGAGGCAAACATATAATGCAAAACATAATATGATGACAAAATGAACCAATGAACTTGTTGACATAACATAAATAGTTGGACTCGAATTACCAAAAATCATTATTAAAAGCATAACGCAAAAATACGAATTATAAACATAATTTAATTTGACTCAAGATAAACATGAGAAAAATAAAAGCATGATATAAAAAACATGAATATGAAACACACACACATTATGAAAGAGAATGTTAACAAAATCATCAAATAAAGAATGTTTGCATTTCATCTTAAACTTGGGTTTTCCTTGTTGAAGCTTGATATTTGGAATGGGCTTATAATGAGTCTCCTTAGGCCCATTGCCCTAAATTCTCAAAAGAAACCCATTAATTTGTGTCCCAATTGGAATGTGGGATTCGATCTTGACCCAATCCAAAGCCTAGAAGCTTATGTAATTAGGCGACGTGTCTAGAATCACATCATTCCCTCTCCCATCGAAAGGATTTGTCCTCGAATTCGAGCCTACATGAAATAGAAACGTATTAACAACCATAAAATACTTTTGAGTAGCATTAAAACATCATCAAAAAAATGAATTTCAAAATCAATTAAGTTATCATTTTTCCATGAGTCTAAGCGCAGATGCTTCCAAAAAGTTTAAGTCCTTACAGTTTATTGTACAACTCCATAACATGCCACCTTGTGGCATTTCACGCCCCCGTGTCCTACTTGCTTCTTTGTAGGTTTGTGTAATTCTATAAATATGATAAAAAGAGGCAATAAACAAATAAAAGCATTCTTTGTTAATGAAGTAAGTTGGCTCCTTAGATCTAAACAAACTCTTGAACTGAGCCATCAAAATGTTTCCTACGTCAAAACAAAACAACTTCAGAATTTTGTAATTCATAAACAAAGTAGATTTTTTAAACCCCCTTTTAAGATTCGTATGCAAATATTTCTTTTATGGAAACAAACAATATACATTAAGCAGAAAATAATTATTCAAAACAAAATCTGGTTGCTTGAATCTTCTCAACAATGATGTAAAACAATCACTGGGTTTAAACACATGATTTTGATCTCCAACATCTTCATGATTCAAATATTTTAAAAATGTATCACTCACGCTAAACAAAGAGAAGTTATGCAAATGCATTTTCAAGCAAGCAAAATTCTCAAACTTTCTTTGAAAAGACATGTGCCTCTACAAATGTTTCCAATTATGAGACATGGATTTCACATAATCGTCAATATTAATTAGTTCAAATTTATTTTTATGTAAAAAATCATGATGAAACACACTAACCAATTGAAGATGTGCATAGTAAGGAAAACTTTTTAAATCAAAATCAATGACAAACTTATGAACCACGTTCAAAGAAAGCCATCTCGGTTTATTCTCAACAAGTTCCTTACCTTGATTATCTTTTGACGCTTGAGGAATGTTTGTACCTTTCAACTTACCTTTCTCGCACATATGGAATCGTCTTACATTAGAAAAATAGTGAAGTTGAAATTCGTCCATGGGTGGAATTTTATAAACCTGAAATAAAGGGAAATCAGAAGGGAAACTCAAATGTGTGTTAGCTAAAACAATCCTCACCTTTGTTTGAACACTCTCTTCTTTTTCATTCATTTCTTTTTTCACTCTCCTTCTAGGTTCACTTTCTTTTTCCACTATCTTTTATTTTTCTCTCGCTCTCTTTTTCCTTGACTTCTTTTTTTCTCAATTTTTATTCTTCAATTTCTTTTCTTTTTCTTTCAATCTCTACCCTAGCTTTGAACTTCATTTGATCCTAAAAAATTTGTTTAGAAGTTAAAGATACAAGCGTAACAGATTTTCCTCGAAACACTAAAGAAAATTGATTAGAATGAACATTGCACTTGGCTCAACGATCAGATTGCCAAGGTTGACCCAAAATAATGTGTCTTTCTTGTACGAGAACCGCATCACACCAAACTTCATCGTGGTACTTTCCAATAGAGAATAGAACCAACACTTGTTTGGTTACCTTTACTTTTTTGCTCTTGTTCAACCCTTGAAGCATGTATGGTTGTGGTTGTTCCGACATGAGCAAGTTCATCTTCTCAACCATGTAAGTGCTCGTGATGTTAGCATAAGTCTCGCCATCAATGATAAGGTTACATACTTTGCCATAGACTTGACAACGCGTTTGGAATGGCATTTCTTATTGAAAATTTTCATCGTTGGTATGAACGTTTGTAGCTTTTCTTCTAAATAGATTTTCCTTAGACATGATTTAAACAATGGATTAGAAGACAAAAGAAGAATTAAATAGAATATGAACCTCACCAATTCAAATCCTTATGAGTCACTTAGAAAGAAAATCAATATTTTCGCTTCGCTCATGTTTCACTCCACAATTCTTTGCTTTTTCTCTCTCAAGTGCTCTTACCACACTCGTGTCTTTTTCTACTCGTAATTTCCACTCGTAGGCTCTTAAGAGAATTAAAAGAACTCTTTCAATCCTTTCGAAAGTTAGTAGTTTAGAAAAATTACCTTATCGTTTTCACGGGTGCTTGCAACAAGAACAAACGTTAGTATGCTCGTATAAAATGATGGAAGCTACTCGAAATTTCTCAGAATGATTTCAATAGATGGAAAGAATAAAAATTGATTTTTTTCTAATTTTTTTCTTTTCAAATCTTTTTTTTAAATTCATTTTTTTCAAATCAAATTTTTCTTTTTTTTCTAGTTTTGATTTTTTTTTCAAGATTTATATTTTCTTTGTTTTTTATAATATTCCAAATTTTCTCTTTTTTTTTTTAATTTTTTCACTTTTTGAAACGCTAAATGATAGAACAAATAAATACGAACCTAATTTCAAGATTCTCAAGCTCTGATACCAAATGATGTGATTTCTTGAGTTTTGAGTGCTCAAAAAATAGCTTGATTGAAGAATTGTCTTGACATGGTTCAAAAGGTGAAACCTTAATTCGAAGTACTTGAATTCTCTAAGGAATCGTAGCTATATTCAAACTACGACCCGCTTAAAGTTGACTGTATACTCGAATCTTGGTGTATCGAAGTCATCACACCCTGGGATGATAAACGGAGTGTTAAGACAATTTTGAATGCCAAAAACTTAGATGGTTTGATAAGTTCGAAATAGTTTAATGAAGAACTAAAGCGAAAATATCTCACAAAAGTTTGATATAATTTCAAGCAAAAGTTTTTTTACATGGATGTCTTGGAACGAAATTGATAGGCCTCAAATGACCTTTCAAGTACTCTTAAGACCTTTCAAATTCGGTCATTAAACTATCTTAAAAACAAACCAATAAATTTAGTTTCACTCCTTAGTTGTAAGCTCAATAGGCATGTCTCTTCACTTGTCTTTGAGTAGATGAAAGGGCATGTCTTTATTTGGCTTAAGTATCACCATCTTTATGAATATTAATGCTCATTAAGTTGATTTTTTGAAGTCCTTTCTCCTACCATAACCAATTGCTTTTATTCTTTGTATTTCCTCCTTTTAATTGGTACCATGAATTGGCCTTTAAGTGCCCCAAAAACCGATCAGCATTTGAAGAGTTTCTCCTTGGTCTTTTGAAGAGTCACTTGTCTTGAATTGGCCTTTAAGTGCACCAAAACCGATTAACATTTGAAGAGTTTCCCCTTGGTCTTTTGAAGAGTCACATTATCTTAAATTGCCCTATAAGTGCTCCAAAATCGACCAGCAGTTGAAGAATCTTCCCTTGATCTTTTGAAGAGTCACCTGATCAAGCATGAATGTTTATTAAAAACTTAAAACCTATTCACATTCTTTATTCAATTTAAAACAACACTTTAACTTATGCATTAAAATAATAACTAAATTAAATAACACTCACATATATAAGGACTATGATGCTTAAATGCATGGTTAAAGATGCAAACTAAATGAACTAATGGATTACTAAATGCATGACTTGATTTAATGATGCCAACTTTAACTAACATGGGAGTTATATAATGCATAACATAATTTATGATGCAATCTTAACTAACATTAGAGTTACATAATGCATGTTATTATTTATGATACAAACTTAACTAATCATGGGAGTTACATAATGCATATCATTATTTATGATGCAAACTTAACTAATCATAAGAGTTACATAATGCATGTCATTATTTATGATGCATACTCAACTAACTTGAAAGTTACATAATGTATGACTTTATTAATTGCATAACACATAATGCATGTCTTACTAAAATATGTAGATTAATAATGCAAGTCACTAATTTATAGATGCAAATATATAATGCAAAACATAATATGATGACAAAATGAACCAATGAACATATGGATACAACATAAATAGTTAAACTCGAATTACGAACAATCATGACAAAATCATCAAATAAAGAATGTCTGCATTTCATCTTAAACTTGGGTTTTCCTTGTTGAAGCTCAATATTTGGAATGGGCTTAAAATGGGCCTATTTAGGCCCATTACCCAAAATTCTCAGAAGAAGCCCATTAATTTGTGGCCTAATTGGAATGTGGAATTGGATCTCGGTCTAATCCAAATCCTGCAAGGTTATGTACTTAGGCAACGTGTCCAGAATCACATCACTTCCCATCCTCAAGGAACGCCCGACTTTGCGCACCCATTCTTCCTCTAATTAACCGTCGCCATTTTTTCTTCATATTTTGGGCCTTATTTTCCTAAGAGCATAAACAACCCACTAATCATTGCTCCAAGTCTAAAGTGTCCCCACTGCATTAATAGTCCCATCATGATCCATTAGCTCCCAATTAGAATCCTTAATAGGAGGAATTCTATCTCCATTAGGATCCCTAAAATTATGCCCCATTGACACAGTATCCGACTCAAACTCTGCCTCCTCAATGTCGGCCCTCTCTTGTTTCCCGTCAACCTTGTGCATTGAACTGGAATAAACGTCTAGCTCACCGAATTTATTATCCTTCTTCTTTGTCAACTCATCCTCCCTTACATAAGAACACTACCGCATTGATTTCTTACCATTGACCTTAATTTCAAACTCTCCTACCCCAACAAACTAGACTCCGCTTTTAGGGCTACAAAATAAGGGAGTTCGTCCTTTATTAAATCCTTAACGACAACTGAAATTGAATCACACTCCTATAAATTGTGCCCCATTCGTCCATAACCAAAACTGAATACAGGCAAATTCTCGTACTTGAAGGGAATCCAGATCTTCTCAGTTTCACTAGTCACAACAAAAATCCTACGTCGTAAAATTTTTTATACATCCCATTGTACCTTTATCCCAAAAAAATTCACCTTTCTCTTCTGAATACATCAAACCCCCAGAATTGGATCCTAATGCATGCATTAGATCATTCCTTTCGTATTCTGGCGGACAAGGACCCACTTTTACCCAAAAAGGGGACGAAACCAATCGGATATTATGTTTTTTCGTTGCCTCATTTATTTTTTCAAAAATAATAAATTTACGATGAAAAAGTCATGGTCTTCCCTCCAACACAAGCTCCAAGTCATTCATATCTTCAAAAACAATCAAAAACAGATTCTGTCCCACAACTTAAATCTTAAATTTCTTTCTCATTTTCCATATGTAAAATTAAATGTCGACAATGAAGAAATATCGCAAAGAAAACGTAAAGAAAGAACACACAGAGTTTACGTGGAAACCCTTTCGAGAAAAACCACGGGTAAAGGAGAAGAAGATTCACTAATTGTCGAAAATTGAATGAATACAAGAGGAGATGACTACGCCTATTTATAGGTTGAAAAACCTTATTCCAATCAATAACTAATAGAAGTAACGTAGTAAGGTTGAAACACCTTATTCTAATTAAAATAAAATAGATGACTTATTCTAATTAAAATAAAATAAAAGAAGTCTAGTTTATTTGGACTTTACTTTTATTTTATTTTACCACTGTATTTTATTTTAACAAGAATTCTATTCACCCAATTCTAACAATCTCCACCTTGACAAGAATTCTCTACGAACAATGATTCTCAACGAACAAGTTCTCCACCTCTTACACAAAACCCCTTGAGAGGTATTCTTCACAATGACCACCAACCAAGTCCATGCAATACTCAAACTTGGTTATGGGAAGTGACTTAGTCATCATATCTGTAGGATTTTCATGAGTATTAACTTTCCTCACAACATCTCCACGAGCAATAATATCATGCACAAAATGATACTGAACATCAATGTGCTTTGTTCTATCATGAAACATTTGATCTTTTGTAAGGAAAATGACACTTTGACTGTCACAAAATATTGTATCAATCTGAAGATCTTTATTGAATTCACCAAAGAGTCCTTTTAACCAAATAGATTCTTTAAAAGCTTCGGTAATTGCCATGTACTCAGCTTCAGTGGTATACAAAGCAACTATAGTTTGCAAAGTAGGTTTCCAACTAATTGTACAACCCCCAATTGTAAAGACATACCCTGTAAGAGATGTTTTCCTATCTAGGTTTCCAACAAAATTAGCATCAACATACCCAATGACTCCATCTCTAGTTCTTCCAAACTGTAAGCAAACATCAGTGATACCTTGTAAGTATCTCAAAATTCACTGAACTTCTTTCTGATGTTTTTTACTGGGATTCTCCATGTATCTACTAACTGCACTAACTGCATATGACAAATCTGGACGTGAGCAAACCATAGAATACATTAGAGAACCCACTGCACTAGAATATGGAACACGTGACATGCAATCAAACTTATCATCTGATTACTGAGACAAAGCCGATGAAAGTCTGAAGTGGGCTGCTAATTGAGTACTAACCGGCTTGGCACTCTGCATATTGAACCTGCAAAGAACTTTCTCAATGTACCCTTTCTGACTTAGGTACAACTTACATGCCTTTCTATCTCTAAGAATCTCCATCCCAAGCATCTTCTTTGCTGCTCCTAAATCTTTCATCTCAAATTCTTCACTAAGTTGGGCTTTAACCTTTCGTATCTCTTCTTTATCTTTTGCTGTTATCAGCATGTCATCAAAATAAAGGAGTAGATACACAAAAGAACCATCACCGTTTTTCTTAAAATAAACACAATTATCAAAACTGCTTCTTTTGAAATCATGGGTAGTCATAAAAGAATCAAACCTCTTGTACCATTGCCTTAGGGACTGTTTCAAACCATAAAGGGACTTTTTCAACAAGCAAACATAGTCCTCCTTTTCTAAGACTATAAAGCCCTCTGGTTGTTGCATGTAAATATCTTCCTCAAGTTCTCCATGCAAGAACGCTGTTATTACATCTAACTGATCAAGCTCCAAATCATACATGACCATAATACTAAGTAAGGCTCAAATCGAACTGTGTTTCATAACTGGAGAAAACACGTCTATGAAGTCTACATCGGGAATCTAACTGTAACCTTTTGCAACAAGTCTTGCTTTATATCTGGGTTCTTCAATTCTTGGAATCCCTTCTTTCCTCTTGAATACCCATTTACAATGAACGACCTTTTTACCCTTTGGAAGCTTCACTAAGTCCCACGTTTTATTCTTATGAAGTGATTTCATCTCTTCTTGCATGGCAATCATCCACTTTTCTGAGTCTTCACAGCTTATTGCCTCGGAATAAGTAGATGACTCTTGATTTGCATCAATATCTTTAGTCACGTTTAAAGCATAAGCTACTAGATCAGCCTCAGCGTACCTCTTCGGAGGTTTAATTTCTCTTCTAGGTCTATTTTTGGCAATAGAATATTGTGGTGATAAAGTAACTCTATTCTGAACTTTTGTACTAACTTTAAAAGTTGACTCTATTGTAGATACTGAATCAATCTGAAACTCCACCTACTTTTGTTGTTCTTTACTGGAAGAGTCTTTAAGAGATAAGTCAGATAACATAGTAGTTTCATCAAAAACAACATCTCTGTTAATCACAACTTTTCTATTTTCAGGACACCATAACTTATACCCTTTTACACCAACTTTAAAACCAAGAAAAACACATTTAATGGATCTTGGTTCCAATTTTCCATTATCAACATGAGCATAAGCAGGACACCCAAAAATCTTTATATCAGAATAATAAGCAGGCTTACCAGACCATATCTCTTGTGGAGTATTTTTCTCAATGGCAATGGATGGAGATCGATTGATCAAAAACATACAGTAAAGGCTGCTTCAGCCCAAAACGACTTCGATAAATTAGCATTCGACAACATACATCGAACCTTTTCCATGATTGTTCTGTTCATTTGTTCTGCAACGCCGTTTTGCTGTGGAGTATGACGAACTGTAAAATGTCTCATGATTTCATCTGATTTGCACAATTCATTAAACTCATCAGAATAGAACTCCAAGTCATTATCTGTGCGGAGGTGTTTTATCTGTTTTCCTGTCTGTTTTTCAACCATAATTTTCCAATTATTGAATGCGAAAAACACATCACTTTTCTGCTTCAAAAAGAATGCCCAAACTTTTTTAGAAAAATCATCAATAAGAGTTAGCATATAATTAGCTCCATCTCTCGAAGGCACTCTAGATGGTCCCCAAAGATCAGAATGAATATAATATAATATTCCCTTCGTGTTATGGATTCCTCTAGTGAATCGAACTCTCTTTTGCTTCCCAAAAATGCAATGCTCACAGAACTTCAATTTGCTAATGCCTTGCCCATGAAGAAGTCCTCTTTTACTCAATTTTGCCATGCTGTTTTCACTCATATGCCCTAGACGCATATGCCAAAGTCTAGTAATATCATCATCTGACAAGGAAGAGGAAGCGATTGCAACATCACCAGTAATAGTTGAACCTTTCAAAACATATAATTTAGAAGTCTTTCTCTGCCCTTTCATCACAATGAGGGAACCCTTACTAATCTTTAGAACCTTACTTTCAGCTGTGCACCTATGTCCCTTTGAATCAAGAGTACTTAACGAAATCAAACTCCTTTTCAATTCTGGTACATATCGCACGCCACTAAGAGTTCTAACTACCCCATCAAACATCTTTATTTTGATTGTGCCAACACCTGCGATTTTACATGAAGCATTATTTCCCATCAAAACAACACCTTTAGACACAACTTCATATGTTGTAAACCAATCCCGATTGGGACTCATATGGAAGGTGCAACCAGAATCGAGGATCCACTCCTCGCTCACTTTAAAATTATTGATAGAAGAAAGTAGGAGTTCACCATCACTGTAGTCTTCTACTATATCAGCTTCACCGGATTATTCTGGTTGTTTTCCCTTTTGATTCTCTACCTCCCTTTTGATCTTATTTTGTAACTTGTAACACTCTTTCTTAATGTGCCCTTTCTTCTTGCAGAAGTTACAAGTTTTACCTTTATTTGAAGATCTCGATCTACCTTTAGATTTACTACGGGGATTTCGTTCCTGTGTCCTCCCACGATTATCATAACTGTTTCGATCTTATCTTTCACGAACAATAAGACCCTCTCCTTAAGAGTCAGATCTAGCCACAAGATGCTTCATCTTGTCATACGAGGCTAAAAAAGTATAGACTTCATCAACAGTGAGAGATTCACGGCTATACAAAATTGTATCTCTGAAGGTTGAATACGACGGTGGTAACGAACAAAGGAGAATTAACCCTTAATCCTCTTTGTCATACTAATCCTCCATGGCCTCCAAATCTGAGACAATTTTTTTAAACACATTTAAGTGTTCGTGCACAGACGCACCTTCTTCCAAACGATGAGAATACAGACGCTGTTTCATATGCAATTTACTGGTTAAGGTTTTCGACATACATAACTGCTGTAATTTTGCCTATAATGCAGCAGTAGTCTTCTCCTTTAACACATCTTCTAGAATTTCACTCAACAGATGCTGCTGTAATTGCGTCAAAGCCTTCTGATCTGTACGCTTCTTCTCTTCATCTGTCAAATTCGAAGGCATCTTATCTAACCCTAATAGGATATCCTCCAAATCCATCTGCGCAAGAACTGCTTGCATCTTTACCTGCCACAATGCAAATCTGGTGTTGCGATCCAATAGCGGAATATCATACTTCAATGTCACCATTATTGTGATCGAGACTAGTAACCCGAAAAGCTCGGATACCAATTTGATAAAATCAAATATCGACAATGAAGAAATATCGTAAAGAAAACATAAAGAAAGAACACATAGATTTTACGTGGAAACCCTTTCGGGAAAAACCACGGGTAGAGGAGAAGAAGATTCACTAACTGTCGAAAATTGAATGAATGCAAGAGGAGATGACTACGCCTATTTATAGGTTGAAAAACCTTATTCTAATCAACAACTAATAGAAGTAACGTAGTAAGGTTGAAACACCTTATTCTAATTAAAATAAAATAGACGACTTATTCTAATTAAAATAAAATAAAAGAAGTCTAGTTTATTTGGACTTTACTTTTATTTTATTTTACCACTGTATTTTATTTAAATAAGAATTCTAGTCAACCAATTTAACACCATATGCTTTTCATCTGAGCTCGAAAACTATCAAGGTTATAGGTCTTCCTCGCTCAAACAGTACACAACAGTGATGGCTTGTCCGAAGAGACAACCAATGAACTCTTAACAGATAGTTGAAGCAGTTCTTCTTCTAAAAGAGAGAGCATATCCCTCTCCATCTTCACAAAAGTCACCACTCCTCTCCAACCTAACCATAGTTTACACTGTTTCTCTGGGAGACTCAAAGAGAGCACTCTTGACTTCTTTCTTTTTATTATATGTTATTTTTAAATACAACAATTTTTTAAATTTGTAGTCATGCCATTTTTATTTTAAAATTCATATCTAATCATATATATTGAAATCGTAATAATATACATCATATAAATATATAAACCAAGAATTTAATACTCACTATAATTATTGATGATTGAATTAATTTATTGACATAGGCTTAATTTGGATTCTTGGATTTAATATACGGTTGGGCCAATGTTCTGTTTTTAACACTGAGCTCTATGGTATTTTAAATGGCTTGATTCTTCTTCAGAGTAGATAGTAAGATAGAGTTTTGATTTGGATAGATAACTTGAAGGCTATTCAGGAAATTCAGGAAGAATTTTCAAAGACATTTCATTCAACACTAATCAAACGTATTGATAAATGTCAAAAATAACATGTTTTAGCCTCATTCTTATGTATTTTTGGATGATTATTCGATGTAAAATGGTGAATTTTATGCTCCTAATCCTTTAAATTCATATTTCTATACTTAAGAGAGCATTTAGGGAGCAAAAGGAGCGAAAAACAAAAAATTGGAGCAAGTTTTAGGAGACATGCGGGGTGGGCCATTCCATAGGGGCTGGCACACAGTCATGTGCCAGACCGTGTGGAAATCGCAATCTACACTCCAAACATACGAAAAATGCAATTTTTAGGTTTTTCGAGCAGTCTAAGACCTATATATGTCAAATATAAGAATAGTGGAGTGAGTTGTCATAGAATATTGAAGAAAACAACTCAATAGCACCATTAAAGCCGACTCTGAAGCAGATTTCCATCAAGATTGAAGATCTCCTTTTGATTTCTTTGAGGTTTATTATGAGTTTCTTCGTTTCTTGTGGTTATACTATTTTTTGGATTTTTTATTTGTGATTATGAACTAACTTTCTAAATAACCAGGGGAGATGAACCCTATGATGAATACTGTCTTTTGATTTCTATTTTATGCAATAAATACTTCGATCTTGTTCTCAATTATGTGTGCTTAATTCTTGGTTTAATATTTTTGGATTATTAATCTATGTTTGATGTGCTTAAATCAGAGGATGAAAAGTTCTTGTTTAAGAGTAGATCTAGCATAATCTAGTGGAGTTGCATGCAATCCTAGAAATTAGAAGACGTAAATCTACCGGATTAGAGTCAATTCTAATAGATGGGTCAAAGATCAAGTTAATGCGATAATAGAGGTTTTAATTAGAAAGAAATTTCAATTAAGCAACCTACATTCAGTTGCTCTTACTCTTAAAAGAGATATTAGCACAATTTAAGGATTTCTACGGATCAAGATACTAAGTGAAGAAATTGTTTAATTGAGATTGATAATTACAGATAAAATCTTGGTGGATTCTTTCTTGGGTATTATTTCGCTTCTTGTTTGTTAATCTTTTGCTTTCTTAATTTGTTCTTTATCATGCTCGTAGTTAATTAATTAATTAATTTTAGTTTTAAACCAATCACTCCAATTTATTGATTAAATAATAGAAAGATAGTAATTACTAGTACTTTTAATCCTCGTGAGAATGATATTTTTGCTCACCGTAGCTATACTATTAATTGATAGGTGCACTTGCCTTAATCAGATTTTTAGTTAGTTTATGATTGCATCATGTATTAAATAAATTCTATTGGAAATAGGTATTGGGAATTTGAACAAATTCTTAAAGAAGAGAATGTAGAAGCAGATAGAATATCTAAACTGGCTTTTGACATGAATGAAGAGCTACAGTTGTTTGCAAATATTCTGTTGAATATTACTAGTTAATAGTGTTTAATTTATCTATTTGTTTTTACACAAAAAACAAAATCATGCGTTTATATTATTTTTACCAATGAAAAAATGCTTAATATAAGATTTGATACTTGAACTTGTCATTTTTTCTTAATTCGGTACTTATACTTTTTTTGGTGCATTTGACAACTTTTCAATTGGTACCCAAGTTATCATAAAACGCTAATGGTGTTAATTTTTTTTATGAAGTGACACACATTGCCAATGTATGGTTAATACATGACATATGAAGTCATCACAGTTTCAGACGTGAAAAATACATAAAAGTTCTAAATTTTAAATTCTTAATTAAAAGTTAATCTCCTTTTTCAGAAATTCTTTACAAAAACTTAATCACCCAAAATAAGAAATTCAGGTTTTCTTTCAAAAGCTAAACCCTAAACCATAAAACAATTAAATCATTCATCTTCTTCAGATTTCTTTGCTATCAAATAAAGAAATCAATATCAAGTAAGATTAGTATTTTTTTCTTTTTATAAACTATTTTCTAGTTTTTATTTATGTGTTTTTTTGTTAACTATTAAAGAAATAAATTGTGTTTTGCTATTGAAATAACAAGTTTTTAATATTTGAAATTCGAAATATGTTGTTATTTTAAATTGTGTTTTGTATTTGGGTTAGGTTTTTCTTATTTGATTTAAGAAATTTGATAATAAAGTAAGAGATCTTTTTTAATTTTCTTTAAAAATTGTTTTATGAATATTCAAAATTGATTTAAAGGTTCAAAATAAGTACCTCACTTGGGAAATGAAGTTGAGAGATTTCAAATTTGAGTTCATGCTTTAATAGATTTTTTTTTATATGGTTAAGAGTTATATTGTGATTTGAAACTCATTTTGATTTTGAGTAATTGATTTTTTTTTTAATTTTTTTTGGTAGCACATATTTAAGGAATTTGCTTTTTTGGAAGTGAACTCAGTAAATTGAAATTATTGACTATAATTGTAGATAAGTCGGAGAACAAAGTTTTTTATTTTATTTTTTAATTTTTATTTATTTATTTTTCGTTAACCATTGAAAAAATAAATTGAATTTAACTGTTCAAATATCAGGTTTTCAATATTTTTTTAGTAGACTAAAAGATAAAGCCTAAGAGAGTTAGGCTCCATGTAGCCTATCACAGGAGGTCCCTATACTATCCAAGCAAAGGATATGCTTCAACACCTTTGGTGGATTCTCCAACCAACTGATGTTGATCGGATTATCGTACGCAAGTTCTGGTAGAAAATCAAGAGTCAAATTTTAAACCATATTTTGTGTTTGGGTTAGTTTTTTTTTATTTTTTTAGAGAATTTGAAAATCAATAATTATATCATTGTTGTTAGTATCAGAAATATCACATTGAATTGGTATTTTGGAACAAAAAAAAAAAGTAATGTTTTAACCATTCTACTTTTTTGAAGTTGGGACTAGACGCTCGCCCGAAAAATGAAAAGGTTTGGATGAAAATATAGGCTCAAAAAATGGGTTGGGGCAAAAAAATAAGTCTCGTTTAAAAAACAGGTCAGGTCTCGAGTAAGGCATTTTTGGCCCGATCCGAATTCACAAAAGGACAAAAAAATATGCTATTTTTTAATGTTATTTTCTTGTTGTTTTCTCTCTATTTTGATATAATTTCACTATGATATTGCTACTATTTTGTTGTTGTTGTTTGGATATTGTATAAAACTTATTTTATTGTTAATTTTATTATTATTTTAGAGGCATTTGTTAATTTTATTACTATTTTAGAGACATTTATTTGTTAAGTTGCATATATCTTAGTATTATTTAAGTATATTTTTTTTAAAAAAAATTATTTTCAATTTTTTAGGAAATATTTATTTTAATATTTTTAGTATTTTTAATGTATTGTATATATTTAAAAATTATATAAAAATAATATTAAAAAAATAATATGGATGGGTCGGGTTAAGCTTAGATTTTAGCATTTTTATTCGAACCAAGTTTAGGTAAAATTTTATGCCAGTTTTTCGAGCCGGGCTGAGCATTTGACTGTGTTTGATAAAAACATGATGGTGTTATGAAAACTAGGGTTTCTTTGTCAAAAGAATTGGTGTTGTATGTTGGGTCTCCTTGTTCTTTCTATAAGTGAGCATATTTACAAGAAATATATGATAGCATAGGGAAAAAAGAAAGTAATGTCATTCAGTTATAATTTATTCACCTCAATAGTTTATATCAATCATTTTTTTGTTGTTGTATAATATGATACGAGTCACATGTTTCTTACTCTTTCATAAAAAGTTAAGGAATTGAATAACTAAAATTCATTTGTTTCAGTTCCAGTAAAAGTAAAAAAACCATTTTCTAAAATCAATTTTCTATCTTTCGACAATCAAAGTATGCTTCTAACAAATTTTATCAAAAATGTTATCATTTCAATTCGGAGTTGGTTTAAGGATTAAATTGTTATGGTTTTAAAACATTTGTTAACGTGATTGATTTTAGGTTCAAGAAGAATTTTTTTTCCTATTTCATATTTTATGATTGAAAATTGATGTCCAAAGTTTTATTCATTATAAAAATGAAACATTTTTTCATACCAAAATTATATAATTAATCTTATTCGATTTTAGTGACATAAAGTGTAATGCAAAGCCTAAAATAAAATGAGTGATCGTATCCATACCACAGCTCGTTTAAAACAATGCAAAAACCAAATAGAATTTATGAAATAGTTTAAAAATACATTTATAAATAAAATTCAATGACGGTTCACAAAAAGTCAAGTCTAAGCTCTAACTTCACAAGTTATCTGAAAAGAGTGAAATTAAATGGGGTGAGCTATAAAGCTTAGTGTGGTCATAACATATAAGCAGTAAACATAACAAGTAGTAAATAACAGCATACAAGTTTGCAGTATATAATACATATCAATATCAAAATATTCACAAAAAAACAGTAACTACTAGCATGCTTATGAATGTTTGTGTAGTACACTACCTAATCCAGACCTACACACCACGGTAAGATTTTCTCAGAACTCATCCAACCCTACACACCAAAACAATATTTATGGATGTGCCGCCAGTATATCAGTAGATCTGATCGGTGAAACGATTCGGCTTTTAAAGCCTGTAGGATTTTAGCAGCAAAAAACACAATTTCAACAATCAATAACATGAATAGACTAGGACAATTACATTAATCAACTCAATTCATTCTTATCATGCTTAATGGTATTCAGAAAACATTCCATGGCAACTCAATCTTTCATGGGATTGGAAACCAAATTATGTCATTTCGGAATCTTTTACTTAGTAAATATTCATTTTAATGATCATATTAATCTAAGAGTTTCTTAATATTCATGTGAAGTAACAGAGATTGGGTCAATTTGAAACAATCTAATCTCATGAACCTAAAAGCCATGCAAGGTAATAGAGCTCAATTAAGTTATTACGAACCTTCAATTCATTATGGGTCAGATATGAATTAAGCATGCACTTTACAATTATTGTGTCTATTAGCCGATATCTAGTCGGATCACTTAACTAATTCTAATGCATCCAATCATGTATGAATGAAATACATACTTGAGTTTAATTGAAAACATGATTGACTGAGGCACAAACACCATAAGCACAATTTAAACGAATTAAATTTAATTAATGCAATCATCTTGCTTAAACAAAATTAAGTTACCATTGTTGATGACAAGATCAAAGAACACATTATGATCAAATTAAATAACAAGAAGGGAAAGAATAAACTTTATCAAAGTGGTTGTCGTGCCGACTCCGATTGAAGGTGTCTTCCTTCGGTCATTGCTTGTTCCTTTGCTGATGGCTCCTCAAGGTGGCTGACCAAGAGATGATCTCTGAGAGGCTTTGCTAGCTAAAATTTAAAAGAAGAAAAGAATGCTAGACGCGTGGAAAATAAGAGAGCAAGAGAATGAGAGAAAGAAAGATGAATAAATGAGTAATGGTTGATTTGAGAAGTGGAAATCAAGGTGGACGGTTTACTAAAAATGGCGTGGAGAATCCCTCCTTTTTCTCCCTTGAATGGTTCACCACAACTTGTGGAGTTGGTGCATGGTTGTTTGTTTGATTTAAGCATGCAATCATGCTAAAATCAAGCAAGGACTTGAACAAAGGCAAAGGCAATCTTCATGAATTCTTTCTGATTTGTTTTCAACTTTAGGGACATTCAAGAAATATCCCAAAACTCCTTCTTGGGCAGCCATTTTCTTGTGCTGAATTTGGACTTCTTCCCTCTTGGACTGGACGGTTTTATGACCCATTTAAGCAGCTAGACTTGTTCACTTTGCTTCATAATTTAGTCGGGTCAAATTAAAAATTTAATGACCCATTTTACATGGTCCTTATCGTCCAATGTGATGAATTTATTCATGTCCATAAATAAAGTATTTTAACATGCTTTATTAAATTGAATCAATGGCCCACTACATCATTAAAATATGACATGTTAATAAATAACATAAAATAAGTGAATTTATGCATAAAACTATGTAATAAAGCACAAAATCACATTTTTAAAAATTTCATGTCCAAGATTAACATTTAAGAAAAATTCACCAATTTATTAAACAATTACTCGGATTTAATATCATTTTAAGTTAAAAGGTGATAAAAATCAATAGAAAACTCCTATATATTTTCGAGTTTACAAACAACAACACACATATTCAACATCATCGATTCAAGAAATAGCAACATGCTATAACTAGATGTACCATACACGGTTCCATTTCCAACTGAGTCAATCCATTGGTTTCTCAATACCTCAATAAAGACTATATTCCAACCAAATCTGATGTTAATTGTCACAACCAAAACCATTAGGTTAAAATAACTAACATTAATAGATAAAACCAACAAACAAATCGCACAAGTAAACATTTATACATTCGGCCAGACCCATACAGACATTACAACACACAGTTAAGACACACACACTCACTCCTCAGGTGTACTTAAGATCATATCTATTCTCGTCAAGATCTGATCCTTCAAATGATAAACACACACACAACACATTAACATTCGATACTAGCTAGATTTAGGAACTGAAGAAATTCGATTAACCAGTACAAAAGTAAAGTAAATCGTACACATAATTTGTGTACTAAAAAACCCGAATCTTACCTATTGAACATAATGTTTGCACTTACCAAACTACAGATTGGAGATGGGAAAGAATACGTCACACAATGGAGGAACACAATCGTGTGAAAACAAAACAAAAAGGCAAACGTGCAAGGCTACAGGTGCTAATGAACTGAATGAATAATGATGATTCGGAAAAAGGAAAAAAGAGGGGGAAACGACAATACAGGAATGTGTATGATGCAGCGACCAAAAAGAAGGGGGAGAAAAGAAAGGGAGGATAAAAGAAAGAGAAGAGAGGAAAAAAGAAAAGGGGATGCGACACAAGGGAGAAAAGATGAGAGAAAGCAAAGAGCTAAGGCAACAAAAACAAAAGAGGATGAAAAATAAGGGTCGACCAAAGAATAGGTTGTAATGGCCAAAATTCTCGAGTCAACGTCCGAGCATTGGCCTAAGTTAGCGATGGATAAATTTATTTAAGGATCGGGTTTTTTTGGAATTAATTTGGGTGAATTTTGGATCTTCTTATAAGAAATTAAGAATGTTGGGAAGCTTGTGTGAAGTGGAGGGAAAGTGGATGGCTAATATGGTGATTTTACCATTTTTGGAACGAAAATCTTCTCCCGGTTAATGGAAAAGATTGTTTGGCAGATTGATGGTGATGGATAAACTTGACTTGTCCCCACCTTTCCCTACATTATAATCACCCTATTTTTCTTTTTTTTTTCTTCATTTTCATAGTTTTTAAAACACACTTTTTTTTATACATTTCTTCATTTTGTTTTTCTTTTCTCTTTCATCTATTTTCCTTAGCAAGCCTTGTAGAGGGAGAGAGATTTGAGTGAGTTTTCTCACCATTTTTATCCTTCAAATTTAAAACAAGGTAAGAGTCTTGATCTAACCTCTTAAAGTTTTATGAAAAAAATTTATGTTCGTCAAGGATGAAGGTGAAGGTTATTGGGTGTTTGTGAGGGTTTGAGTTTGAGGTAGTCTTTACCCATCTCATATTTTTTTATTTAAAGCATGTATCATTGCATTTTATAGACCCTTATTTATGTGAGAAATCTTGTGTGGTACATGGTTTTTAGTTAAAGAGGGTGGTAATTCTTCTAAAGCTAAGGGTTAAGGCAAAGTGTTGGAGAGCTAAGCAAGAAGTTTTTGTTGGTGTTCTTCCATCAAGGTGGTACCCTCTAAGTCTCTATGCTTCTTGATAATATATGCTTGTTGTATGGTTTTTGGGTGGAAATGATGTTTGGATGATTAAAATGAAGCTAAAAGCTTAGTTGTGAAATTTGCCAGAAACGAATTTTTACTTGAGAAGTGTGTTTGAAAATTCTCCATAAATTCTGTAAAAATAGTTAGGAAGTGATTTATACATTGTTGGAACCATGAGTTAGTCTAGTTTCGTTTAAAAGAAATGGAGATTGATTTTAATTTGTAGTTTAACAGATAAAAATTTTTGCATGTTGAAAGATCATAAAAATCTAGCAGCAAAATTCTTATAAAACATATTTAGTAGAGACTTTGAAAAATCACCAAAAATTTCACAAGATAAATATAAAATGAGCCTTATATCCCTATAATTGCATTGAAGTCTAGTTTTGTTTAAAACAAACAGTGCTTGATTTAGATTTATATATTAAGAGTTATTAAATTTTGAATGAGTAAAGGTCAGAATGTCAAGGTAGCGGATTATCATATTTCATTAGTTAATATTTTAGCCGGAATGATAAGAAAATTGAAACGAGTATGTGACTCGAATGTCATGGTTGTATATTTGTGATTAAATGTTTGATGCTTTGTTTCCGCTCAGCCTTCGGGCTCTATTGTAACTAGTGGCCATGAGTGGCGCTTAGGATAACACTATGAACACTCGAGATTATTTGACTAGAAGCCATGAGTGGCGCTCGGGATAACACTACGGACACCTGAGATTATTTGACTAGTGGCCATGAGTGGCGCGGGACTATCCAGATACCCGATTATTTGAGCGAATATGCAATCTAAGAAGTTTGACAAGTTTTATATGCAAGTGATGTAATTATGTAAATTGAGATGACTTATGGTTTGATTATCCGATACTCATGTCATGCTTTTGATTTGCATGCTTATATTTATGAATTGATAGAAGTATGGTAGATTAGTTGTGTACCACTGAGTTTGTAAAGCTTAGCCTTTGAATGGCCATAATTTTCAGATTAGTAGACTTTTGTTCATGTCCGAGTAGCATCATCGACGAGGGACTTCCAACATCGCGTATACAAAGTATAGTACCTTATCTGTTAGTGGGCATTATATTCCTAGGGCCTTACTTGTATATTATGGGTTTTTAACTCATTTATCGTTTTGGTTATTTTGACTATTTTAATATACAATGACATTGGAGCTCCACATATTTTGTATAACTACTTTAATTACTATTATCAATACATTTATCTATGGTACTTTCTCTTATATAAAATGTTTTTCAATGTTTTAAATTATTTAAAAATTTTGTTGGGTTGCTTCGGTGACCCGATGTAGCGTCTTAGTCTTCGAATACTCAGTATTCGAGATTAGGGTGTTACATAGGTGATATAAATACTTAGGGTAAAAAGGGGCGATAACAGGGCTAGAGGACATTAGGGATGTGAGGCACCAAGGGTTAACATCACAAGGATATGCGGTACTTAGGGAAAAGATGAGAAGAGAAGTAGAGGTTTTCATAAGCTCTTAACATACCAGTCTCAAACAGAGGCCCAATTGCACGCCCAAGCAGGAGATAAAATAAATTCAACAATTATAGATATAACCTATAAATTTAACCCACATTTAGGGGCATGACATTATGTTTTAAACTAAATAAAAATTATCTCAAATTCCAAGCATTATTCTTTTCGATCGTGCTTAATATTTAATTTGATTATGTTACTCTTAAGTTATTTTTTATTGTGCCAATACTATTAAATTATGGTTTGAATTATTTGATCAAGAATTAAAATTATTCTTTTCGATCGTGCTTAATATTTAATTTGATTATGTTACTCTTAGGTTATTTTTTATTGTGCCAATACTATTAAATTATGGTTTGAATTATTTGATCAAGATTTAAATTGATTAATAATATGCACTGTGATACACACACATATATATCGTTCTCCCTTCATATCTCAAACAAAATATTATTGATTATATTTGAAACTAAAAACACAATGAAAAAGTTTTGAAATATCAAATGATGAAATATAACATTAAATGAAATTGAAAACAAATGAGGCCATATGCATTAAACTTAAAGGTTTCAAATAGTTGCAAAGATTCAAAATATCAAATGAAATTGAAAATAAATTTGCATTGTTTATAGCTAAAAAAATCCTAAATGTTTACAAACTTTCCTAAATAGTTCTAACATTCATAATAGTCTATTTTCATATTCAACATCCAAATTTTAATAGGCAACAACTAACTACACTGAGTAATTAAATCTTATCAGGCAAGGTTTCCAAATATTGCTATATTTTAATTTTGGCATTTGTGTTTCTGCTCTCTTTTGTACCTATTGTTGCATCAATGTTAATTTTCTTCCTTTTGCTAGCTTTATTTCTATTAGGTAAAGAGATTAATGTTGTTTTACCTTGAAACCCATGCTAACATTAATAGAATTAAACTTATACAGTGAACCATAACTAAATCTTACAAGCCAAATCACTTACGTTCAAATTTTGCATGTTTGTTCTATCATATGTGTATAAATCAATACCTTGCATGATTTGTTTTTCCCTTCTCTTAGGTCAACTAAAATTTGGTGTGGAAGTTGAAGTTGGTATTGATGGACCACCAATTGCAAGGGCTGAATGTGCTTTTGAAACACTGGAATAAACAGTAAAAATTCCTTGACCTTATAAGAAATATTAAATTTATTCATTTTATATAAAAATTCATAGTATTTATAATAAGAATTTTACCTTAACTATTGGTTGTGGCGGTGGACTTGTAATAGTAGGTGCTCTTGTATCAAGGTTTCTACATCTCTTGATATAAGTTGGTAGAAAATTCTATTTTACTACAAAGAATAACAATTGTAAGTTAAATATCATAAAATTAAAAATTTTGTAATATTAGTACATTAGTTGTTACCTGATTTGAAGTGCCACTATAAGGGACTGAGTTGTTGATGATAAGGGTTGGAGCATTACTAATAGCTGTTGAAGTGCCATGCAACAATAACAACTATATAAATTTATATAGATACATGCATGATAGAATTGAATAAGAAAAATATATCAAGAAACACTCACATAACTCTTTGCATTGTGTCCGATCTTGAAACACTTTTGGCATCGCATTTTCTTTCCTCTCTTTAATAATTGAGTGCCACAACTTGATTCACCTGCCTCCTTCACTCTGTATCTCTTGGGTCTTCTAGGCATTTTTCTTGGGATAGGTGGATCAATTGACCCCATGTTTGTTTTGTCTATAATTTTTCACATGGTAGAGGAGGCAATAAGCATTTATATAGTTATATATATGTAGTATATCCAACAACGACATAATTTGCAATATCTTTTTGCTTCCACAATATGACAGTAATAGAATGAGGGCATGGGATACAAGTAAGATCCCAAGCCTACAAGTGCATTTCCATTAAACAAGGTCAACCACATAAACATCATCTCCATAGACCACTTCAAATCCTTCGGATCCATTCCATCTTACATGAAAAAAATCAATAAGTTCCTTATTTCTCTCTAATTTCCCACATATCTTAAGATAAAAAATATTATCCCATTTAGCACATTTAGCCATATTATACACTATCCTACCCATTACTACCGCCTCACTTCCTCAGAAAGTGAAATAATGACCATAAATCTAACCCCTATTATGGATGAATTAAAGGCTTCAAGAAAGTTGTTATCTACCACATCAAAGTGACACCTAGTATGGAAGAATGCTTGACAACAATGTTTCATTTTAGAACTTTGAAGACTTACCATGGCTTCATGCTTGATTACACCTACCTTCTGTATATTGTTTTCATATTCAGCCTAAGTTGTTTATTTATAACAAGCCTAGGATGCATGTTGTAAGTCACCACTAGTATGCTCCTTCTCCAATTAGCATAACAGTGCCTTACAAAAAATTGATGCTCCATTTGTGGCAACACGTATGCAATCTCTTGGTCCAAACCCTTACAAAATAAAAATATCAACCTTAATAGAAAAAATATGGTTAAATTTGTATGAAAAGCCAACTAAATAAAAAATAAAGAAAAGATACTAAACTTTTGCATATAACTCATTATGGTGAATCCATCACCATTACCTAATTACATATTCGATTGTAAATTTTCAAGGAACTACCCTCATGTTGTCCTATTCTCTACTTCAACAAAAGCCCACGCAATAGGTTATATTGATCATTCCCATCTTTACCCATAACAGATAAAATCTCATCAAGAAACATTCATCTAAACATATAACAGGCCTATAAAATTGCTTAAACCTATTTTTCAAGGCTATAAAGAAAGCATACATTCTCTTACAATTTGGGGTGTGATTAATATTAGGTCGCTCAACCATTAACTTTATATTGGCAGTTGGATTTGTCTTTCTTATAGCAAAAACGTAATCATACAAACGACTAAAATCAAACTTCACTCTACCTTTAATTTGTTCTAAGACCTATGCCCTAGCTCTACCATATATAGTTATTTGCAAGTCTACCTTCAACTCCTCTTTTGCAAGCCTTTGCATTTGAACTAGCTTTAATTGAGGTAACACTCTCAACTTACTAAGAAAATGCCTTCCGACAAACTTGTACCTGGCTCAACTATTTCGAAATGTCATAGAAAATTGCGCTCATTCAAAAATGTCTTAATCTTGAAAAATCCATCAGTACTATTCTTAGCAACATACATAAGAAAAGGAAAACTAACAAATTTACACTTAGCTCTTGTCCTAAGCTTCTCGTTCCTAATGTACTTAATATCAAGTATCTTAGCTATAGAATAAGTTGCTAAAGCATTCTTGAATTGAGTACTATTAGTAAAACTCATTCCAAGCTAGAATCTAGGTATTGTGGTCGATGTATCGAATAAGACATTTCTCTCTTTCTTACAAGCTAACTTATCATCTGAATCAGTTTCATTACTACCCAAATCAGAAGAACCCAATTACTTGATGTCATCTCCACTAGACCTATCAAAATATGCTTCTACATCATTTAGTTTCCTACCATTTGTTTTCTTCCTCTCCATTTCACAAATGAGATCTTCAAATTTTAGTTCAAGTTGAAGGTCATCTATCGTAACAATTCTCTATTTTTTTCTTTAAAGGCTTTTTATTTTCCTCTGATCCCTCTTATATATTCATCTTCATCATCAGGCTTATCCTCTAACTCCTCTATACCTTTGAAGGCCTTCTTTTTATCATTCTCTAAACTTTGGGGCTCAATTATATTACCTTCATTAACCCTTGTACCACTAACATAACTAGACCCACCAACCCCACCAATCTCTTTACTACTCCTTTGCTTTTGACTTAAATCACCTATCTCAATTTCTATACTATGCAATAAAGGATCATAGTCTACATCAATTGGTAAACTAATCAAATTCATGTTTTTCTCTAGAAAAACAACCATCTACAAGTCTGTACTTAATACCAAAAAGTTGCAGACAACAATAACAGGAGTTCCATAAAACAATAATAATATATCCAATACATGTGCATATTAAATTTCAAAAAAAAAAAAACATTCACTACAGCAAAACAAGTTATTAGCGGCATTCTTAACGATGTTTGGAAAGAAAACGCTGCAAAAGGTAAAGCAATAGCGGCATTTTTCCATAAATGCCACAAAAGGTAAAGCAATAGCGACATTTTTCCATAAATGCAGCAAAAGATAAAGCAATAGCGATGTTTATAGGAAAAATACCGCTGAAGGTCAGAGCATTAGCAGTGTTTATGAGAAAGTGCCGCTAAAGGTCAGAGCATTAGCAGCGTTTATGTGAAAGCGCCGCTAAATGTTAGAGCATTAGCGACATTTATGAGAAAGTGCGGCTAAAGGTTAGAGCATTAGAGACATTTATGAAAAAGCATCGCTAAAGATCAAAGCATTAGCTGCGTTTATGAGAAAGCACCGTTAAAGGTCAGAGCATTAGCAGCTTTTATGTGAAAGCGCCGCTAAAGGTTAAAGCATTAGCGACGTTTATGTGAAAGAGCCACTAAAGGTCAGAGCATTAGCGGCGTTTATGAGAAAGCGCCGCTAAAGGTCAGAGCATTAGCGGCACTTTCTCATAAACGCCGCTAAAGGTTAAGCAATAGCAACGTTTTCACATAAGCACCGCTAATTTATTTAAATTTTATTTATCTGAAATTAAATTAAATTAAATTAACTAATAATTTTATTTATTTATTCTGGTGCCTAAAATTGAAAATAACACAAAGATCTATAACATATTTTAATTTTTGAAATAATTTGTGTTCTTTCCATTTATATAAATGGTTACTCAATTTTCATTTTTTTATTTTAAACATTAAATTTAAATTTTTTGAAATTTGAAAATAGAGAAGCTAAATTCTTAGAAATTAAAGTACACAGACTAAATTTCAAATTTATAAATAACACAAAGACCTATAACATATTTTAATTTTTGAAATAATTTGTGTTCTATCGATTTAAGTCATCCTCGTCACAAATATGAATAACCATGATAATATATAGTAGATCCTATACTAAATTGAAGCGTCCAATGATACTCTCAAATTTGCATCAACTCTAATTATATTTTGAAATCCTAAAAAAATTAATAAATAATTACTATAGTAGGCCCAATTTGATCGGGCCTGTTCCAAAACCAAAAAAAAATTAAATTTAAAGTTATTTAAATTTAAAAGGGCAAATTACAAACCCAAAACAAGTCCAATTACATGGCCCGAATTTGGCCCAAAATTAAACCTATAAACAATAATCTAGCAACTTGCTGCTGCCGCCCTTGCCTTGCCCACCCAAATGCCGCCACGTTAGTAAGGGCTACTCACCATCTGCCACCGTCAAAGACTCCCACCACCGCCACTGCCAAACTGCAAGGAAGAAATGACAACAATTTAATTGTAAGAAACAAAATATAATCATTGTAAAATAGGCAATAAAGCCAAATTCAAAAGCATTTTGTAACGGTTGGATACCAGCATTCGAAGCAATACAAAAAAGAGAGTGCATTCGAAATCAGAAAATTACAGTTCAAATACCAAGCATCCAATAATCTGTGTTCAAGGTATACCCTTTAAATCTATACTTATTTATTGTTTCTCTTTTATTCGAATTTCAAAACCTTTCATATTCTAAATACATATTAATATATCTATTTATTCTATCATTATTGTCATTTATTATTATTTATTTCAAAATGTTTTAAATAAAAATAAATAAAGAGAAATTTGAAGGGTCATACCTAGACTTGAACTGTCGCCGTCGACGCCTCGGACAAAACCCCTCCGACCTTGTTCGTTATCGTGAGGGCTCCGATAGAAGATTTTCACCAATTCTAAAAAAAAAATATTGTAAAAAAGGGCAGATTAAAAATAGGAAAAAAATATAATAAAAATCAAAATTCATTTGCCTTTTTTAAAGATTTGTAAAATCTGGTTTAAGGCCCAGTTTTATTTTAAGATAAATAATAACAAAAAATAAGAACAGATTTTAAATAAAAAACAAAAACATAACATATCTGAAAATTAAAAAAGAAAAGAGAAACCAAACGTTTTTTTAGATTCAGGTTCGATTTAAGTGGATACGAACCTAGATCTATTTTGTTTCATAAAAAAAGAATATAAAAAAGATATTTTTTTTACCTTACGACCGTCGAGCACGATGGTTGACGGGGATGGTTGGCGGTGGTCAACAACGGGAGCAAGGCGAAACGGTGACGGAACCCTAGGGGCCGATCTTGAAGGCTAGAGAGAAAAAAGAGAGGAATCTAAAGTTTTTTTTAAAAGGAAAAGAGAAGGTGAAATTTTTGTCAAAAATTTGGTTTATATAAAGTTTGAAAACGGTGTAGTTTAGGGGAAGGGGTCAAAGTGCCAAAATGGCACCGTTTTGACCCTCTAACCCAGATCCGACCCACTCCAGGTCCAAAGTTTGCGTGTTTTTGTAGGATGGATTATTTATCCACGCGGTCCTTCCTCATTTTTAAAATTTACAATTTCGTCCTTTTTTATATTTTTAATTTATTTTAAAATTGCCCATTAATTTCATTTGCTTTACAATTTAATCCTTTGACTTTTGAAAGCTCAAGAAGCTACCACGTGTCACTCCTTTTGGGTTTATTGCGTAAATAGCCCCTATTTTATTTAAAAATTATATTTTGACCCTTAAACTTTTCTAAAATTACATTTTAACCCTCAAACTTTACTAAAACACATTTTAACCCCTAAATTTTCCCAAAATAACATTTTGATCTTAAACTTCCCAATCACATTTAGACTCTAAACTTTCCTTAAATCACATTTTGACCCCAAATTCTTTGAAACTTCATTTTTCGACCCCATTTTTTATTTTCTTTTTCTTCGATTTTTTGTACATAAAATTAAATTATTTTCTTCGTATTTTAAATTAATCCTGTCATTTTCTCATTTATTTTGATTCACGATTCTTTCATATTTTGTATTTTACTAATTTTATGCTTAAGTTATGCATATTTATTTATCCGTATAATTGTTGTTTCTTTGTGTTATTTAATTTCGCCATTAATTGTACATTCTTATTTAATTTACTCACTCATTTTAATTAAATTAAAATTGTTTTCTCTCCCGAAAAAATGCAAATGATTTTAAAATCGAAGCAATATCCTTTTATGTGAAAACTTCGAAGAACCATGCCCTAACATGCTGGGTGTGATTTTTCGTATAAATTGCACAATCGAATATCCTCTTTTAAACCTTTCAAAATGTTCTTCAATTTTGAAATTTCGGGAACGTCGTGCCCTAACGTATTGGACACGACTTCAATTCCCCAAGAAATTCAAAATACACGAGCATTTTTCTTCAAATTTAATTTTTAAAAATCATGAGAAATAAATTATGTGTATGAGGATCGTATTTTAAAATTCACTCGAGGTTTCAAATTTTTAGCAACCAAGAATGGACAATAATCGATGTGGTACCAAATTTGGGCGTGTGAGGGTGCTAATCCTTCCTCACACGTAACCGACTCTCGAACCCGTTTTCTAAATTTCGAAGACCAAAATATTATCAAAATGGATTTTTAAACGTTTTGTGTTGATCCAATCACACCGAATAAAAGGATTGGTGGCGACTCCCATATTCCAATTTTAAAAATAATTTTCGAAACAATTTAAAAAAAAACTTTTCGACAATTACAAACAATCAAACTAAAATTCTATTTCTTTATGACCTTTCATATATACCCACCATTATTTTGCATGCATGTCTAGGTATGCAAATTGTTTCCCTCGAGAATTAGGAACCTTAGTTGATCAGTCACCAAATATATATTAAAAGGTTTTCGATTTGATGTCAAGATCAACGAGAGAAGGTCATGGATGAGAGTGGCTAGGGTTGTGAAGATAGAAGATAATTTTATAAAGAATTAAAATTGTTAATAGAGAGATTCAAACTAGGGCAATAAAGAAAAAAAACCTGTTAATAAATTGATTCAAATTGTACAAAAAACAATACAAATTGTTAACAATGGGATTTCAACCAAGGTTACAAGGATAAAAATAAAGCATCCTAACCATCTAAGTTAAATTAAAAATGTTAACAATGAGTTTTGTACCTGGACAATAAAGAAAAAGAATAGTCATCTAACCAATTAAGCTAAATTAATTATTGATACATTAAGGGAAAATTTTCATTATCTTGAATTATATTAGTATAATATTGTATAAAACATAATTCATTAGCTTCAATGTAATATTCAAGAGGTAATTCACTAAATCTATTAATGGAAAAAGATTTAAAATCCATAACTAGAAAAGGAATTTAAATTGTTAATAAATAGATTTGAACCGGGGCAGTAAGGCAAAAAGATAAGCATTTTAACCAATAAGCTTAAATCATTTAATTGATATATTAAGGGAAAATTTTAATTATCTTTAATTATATTTATATAATATTGTATAAAAATAATTTAATTTGTTAACAATGGAATTTGAACTAAGGTCATAAGGAAAATAGGCAAACATCTTAACCATTAAAGTCAAATTGATTAATTGACATATTAAGGAAGTAATATTATTATATTAATTATATTACGTGTTTTAAAGATTTATCTGACTTATTCCGTACACGTGTCAAATCTGAAAAAATAATATGATAATTCTGTAAAAAAAAAAATTCATGTTTGCTTCGAGTAAGCAAGGAAAATAATAGTTTGAATGTTTCAAAATACAAATTTAAACCGAAAAAATCAAAATTTAAAGGAAAAAGGTTCGTTTTGGAAGAAAATGTCGACAAACCGCCTTCGGCCATTTGTCAGTGCGTAGATCTTGAAAAACTATTGGAAATAAAAAAAATCATCTCAATCCGACAACCGAGCGCAAAGTTATGACCTTTCAAAGTTTTAGAAACAAAAGCATAAGCTTTAATTTAAATTACCAAATCTAACGCACAGTTTCACATCCCCTTTAACATTTTTAAAATTTTTGAAAGCAAAATAAAATTCAAACATTACTAAAAATGAAAAAATATATAAAAGGATTATGTCAAATTTGGATATATAAAAAATTTGTTATATTTATAAAAAATTTGAAAATAAATTTAAAAAAATTAAAATATGGAAAAGAGCATTAGCGGCATTTTTCTCATAAACGTCGTTAAAGGTCAGAGCATTAGCGACTTTTATGGGAAAAACATAGCAAAAGGTAAAACAGTAGTGGCGTTTATGAGAAAACGCCGTTAAAGGTCAGAACATTAGCGGTGTTTATAAGAAAACGCCGCTAAAAGTAAGAGCATTAACGGCGTTTATGAAAAAAATACCGCTAATTTATTAAATTTTATATATCTTAAATTAAATTAACTAATAATATTAACCATTATTTTAAAACTTACATAAACTAAAAAAAATTAAATTATTTTGATTTATATTTTTTATCCCAAATCCCCAAATTAAATTTATTATTATCTCCCTGCGTTTGCTTGTTTTTGCTCTACCTGCAACGTTTGTTTCTCTTTGTTTCTATATCTCAAGTTCTACTTTTATAGAATCCCTCTTTGTCCTGACCCTCTCTTTCTTTCATCAGCCATACCAAGGGTCACATTACTTACTACATCATAGGCAAAGACGGGGAGGACCCTGCTGTTTTTACTGGAGATACTCTCGTAAGTTCAAACCTCTTAGCTTTCTTTTTCCTTTATATGCATGCATTCATTCTTACATACATATAATAAATATATTTTCTGTTACTTGTTACTTTCTCCTTTATATAATATATAAAAATTGAAATCTAATATTGCACCAAAAAAATTATCCAGGCGTCGGCTGCGAAGGCAGAAGGTTCGTCTGCACAAGCTGAAAATCAAGCGCTTCAATCGGGATCCAATGTTCAAGGTAAGCTTTTACTATAAAATGTCCCTGTTTTGGCTTCTCTTTTAAATGAATCCGACTTAGACTGTTTTTTTTATCATCCAATGCAGTAGATGGAACTTGTTTAGGCTGTGGAGGAAAGGAACGCTTATGATTGTTTTAATCTTATTTGTTGATATCTTTTTTACCTCATTTGACTGCAATTCTTTGAGAATTTTTTTCCTTTATAAAGAAAAATCAGCATACAAATTTTGCTATTAGATTCATAAATTTTTCATCTGTTTTTAATTTTCATTTCGATATTGTGTTCAACTAGGAAAATTTTATGCATGCTAATTCGATTCACTTCAGAGGTGTTTTTTTTAATCCTAAGCAATAGTCAGTGTAGAACATTTTTTTTCTTAGTGATGCTTGTATTGTGAGAGTTAACGAAGGTGTCTCACTTTCTGAAATTCAATATTAGAGTTCTGGTGGTAAGCCACTAATAGTCGAATATCAGATGATTAACAGCGTCTTGTTTATAAGCTTGTGTTGTTGCAATATTAGGTTGCAACCTTTAAACAATAACTTTAGATAGAAAGAAGTTTGTGTATGGCAGTCAACTCCTTGATGTACTAGAATAAGTCTATGTGGGATTGGATTGAATGTAGTTCATCTAATTTGATTTGTTGGGGAAGGCTAGTGGCAGAATGCATGACGTGAATGTTTATGTAGTTTGCTTCCTTCTAAGTTAACTCCAGCAATGTTTGTTTTGTTCTTTGTTGTTGCAGGAGCTGTCTTGCATGTATCATGCATGATTATACTTAAGAATAGTAGTAGTCCATGTTTTCATGAAGTATAATGCAATTCATTCTCCAATTTATGTTTTGCGAAAGAGTGACAGGAAAATGAGAAGTTGATGGACGGATATATAAAATGGAATTAACTTGGTTTACCATATTTTCATAAATTTTATTAGTTTCCAATAAATTTTATGTAGGAATTCGAACAAGGCAAGCAACATTTCCTGTTTATATTTCATTTTTCTTCACATCATCAACTTCCTAATTTTTATTCACATTTTCTGAGATCTGAACAGTAAACAATATACTACAGAAGCCTATAGCTCTTTATTTAATATCTCCTCTTCCTGTAACTACTTACCATTAAATCTTACTGATTTTTTTAGTACAAATTCTTTTATTGTAGGTTCCTCAAAGACACAGGAACAGGGTGAGCCTGATGCTGGTATTTCGGCTGTTTCAACTACACAAAAAAAATCAGGGACACAAATGAGGCAAGCCACAAGTGGGTCATCAAGAGAAGATTCAGATGATGGTGAACTTGAAGGAGATACTGAAACCACCGAAAACATGGATCCAGCTGATGCAAAGCGTGCAAGGAGGTACTCGTGTTTTGTATTGTTTTGTTGTATTGGTGATTGGTTTAAGGTGTTTGAAATGCTATCTGTTCTGTTTATTATTCTCTTTTGCTTTACCGTGTTTGCTTTCCTTTCGTTTATCTCTTTTCCTCTGTCTTAATCATAGTGATGTATTTTCTTTTTTAGTTTTTAAGTAATAGCTATAAGAACCAATTAGTTATCTTGGACAGGATCAAATAGAACTTGTCCTTATCACTTCCTAACTACCATATGCATGAATGAATTAATTCTTAGCAAACTCAATTTTTATGCAATCACAATGTTGCCTTTAACTCAATTTCTGAATGAATGGGATTTTAGGTAATGATGAATAATGCCTCAAAGGGAAGACTCACACCCGACATTTTTGCAGGCGAAACCAGCAGCAAACAGTTCAGGAGCATCAACCACAACGCCAATCCTAAAATTATCTAGGAACCGAGGGTTGATTTTGCAAGAATCCATTGTCCGAACTAAGTTAGGCATTGCTACTCTTCTAATAAACCACTAAACATCATTTCAAGATATTATAGTGGGGGAACATGATCATAAATATTATGTAAAATCCATTTGTATTAAGCCTTTGGAGATTCCATCATCCACCATTAGTAGCACGTAACTTTTGTTATTCAATGGCTAATGAAGTTTAGTTTTCTTTATATTTTATCCAAAAAAAAAAAAAATCATTCAACAAAGAACTTTGAAATCGGAGACGAGATTGTTAGGAGGGATAAGCATAAATTCAATTGAAAATGGATTCGAATTGGTTGGATTCGAATATTGAAAATTTCGGTTTTATATGAATTAAAATGTGCTGGTAAAATCTGTTAATGATAGCGGTGTTTATGGAAAAAACGTCGCTAAAGACCATGTTCTATAGTGGCGTTTGCGTGAAAAACACAACTAAAGACCATGTTCTTTAGTGGCGCTTGTGGTAAAAACGCAGCTAAAGACCATGTTCTTTAGCGGCGTTTGCGGGAAAAGCGTCGCTAAAGATCATGTTCTTTAGCGGCATTTGTTGGAAAATCGCCGCTAAAGACTATGTTCTTTAGCGGCGTTTGTGGGAGAAGCGTCGCTAAAGACTATGTTATTTAGCGGTATTTGTGAGAAAATGGGAAAGCGCCGCTAAAAATCATGTTCTATAGCGGCGTTTTTCCTCATAAACGTCGCGATTTCTAGCGGCATTATCTTTAGCAGCATTTTTTACGGCGCTTGTTTTAGCGATGCTAAAAAAACGCCGCTAAAAACCTATTTTTCTATAGTGATTGTTTCCTGACTTGTTTACAATCGTAATCGATAATTTCAATTCACTTAATTCACTCCCCAAAAACGAAGATTCCTTAAAGGGGTGTTGTCAAAGAAATTAAATAAAAACTAATTATTCAAAATCAAAATGATTTCCAAAGCATATTATAACTCTAAACCATATCAAGGAAAGCCTATCAAAGCATAAATTCAAATTCTAAATCTCTCAACTTGATTTTTGAGGAATAATCCAAAAACACCTAAGTTAAATGCTTACTTTAAACCCTTAAAATAATTTTGAATTCTCATAAAACAATTTTCAAAGAAAATCCATAAAGAACTTTTAATCGATTATCGAATTTCTTAAATCAAATAAGAAAAACCTAACACCAAATACAAAACATGTTTCAAAATAACAATATATTTCGGGTTCCAAATATTGAAAACCTGATATTTCAATAACAAAACACAATTTATTCCTTCAATGGTTAACAAAAAATCATAAATAAAAAATAGAAAAAATGTTTACAAAAAAAGAAAAAGAGATTTTCAAATAAAAAAATAAGTAGACTCACTCAAGATAAAATACAAATTTTACTTGATATTGATTTCTTTCTTTGCTTGCAAAGAAATCTGAAATAGATGAATGATTTAGTTGTTGTATGGTTTACGGTTTAGCTTTTGAAAGAAATTATGAATTTCTTATTTTGAGCGATTAAGTTTTTGTAAAGAATTTCCAAAAAAGTAGATTAATTTTTAATTAAGAATTTAAAATTTAAAATTTAAATTTTTTTATGTATTTTCCATGTTTGAAATTTTGATGATTTCATATGCCATGTGTCAGCCATACATTGGCCATGTGTGCTACCTCATAAACAAATTAACGCCATTACCGTTTTGGGATAACTTGTATAACGATTGGCAAGTTTAAGTACTGAATTGTTCCAAAAAAGTTTAGGTATCGAATTAAGAAAAAAATGTCAAGTTCAAGTACCAAATCTTATACTAATTCATGAAAAAAATTATGTTTTCATGCTATGAATTAAGGTAGAGTTAATTAGTTAATATCAGTAATTGACCATGAATATTTTTGCAAAGAACTAGAAAAGAATACATAAAAGTGTGTAATTTTCGTTAAATAATATAAAATCAAAAACATAATTTTATGATTTACTAATTTCATGCATACAAATAAAAAAAATTTTAAAAGCATAAATTTTTGGTATAATGATAAAATTAACCCTTAACGTTTTAGTGTTTGGTCACTTTGGCCCTTAAGGTTTTTTTTTTGCTCCCTTTCATACATAATCTTTGTTTTTTTGGTCAAATTGGTCATTTTTTAACGGTCTTGCTGACGTAGCCGTTAGTTGACTAACGATTCTGACATGACAATTTTTTTTCACCTAGGCAAGTTCACGTATACAGTTGTTAATGTGACATTATTTTATCTTATATGCCATCTCAACAAATGATTTTAAAATTATTAACATTATTTTTTAAAAATATTTTTTAAATATAAAATTATTAAATAATTTTAATTTTTAATTTCTTCTTCTTCTCTATTATTTCTTCCCCAATTTCACCTTCTAACCCATTTTTCCATCTAACACCACTTCTTATTCTCATCATTTTCTGTCTAACACCACTTCTTCTCATTAAATTCACCAACTTTATACATCAGCCAACTACTCATACTGTCTTCAACCTCCATAGTAGAATTCACTTTCAACAGCGACCACTCAAATTCACCTAAACAACCCAAAGAAATCCCCATCGAAACCCCAGTCCCAATCACCGTCCACCTCCCATAAATCATTCATCCCCAAAATCAGTTTTTAATATACTTTGCCTTTTAATGTGTTTTTGAGCTGTTCTTTTCATTCAATATACTGGTTTTGGTTTTTATTTTCAAACTCAAATCTGGGTATTGTGTTATTTGATGATTTGTTGATAATGTTGGCTTCGAAAAATCGGTTCTTTTAATATTTAGGTATGATTGATTCTTTTAGGTTGATGTCTTTGGGACTGTGATTCTTAATTTTGTTAAATGGGTAATTAAGAGTTTTGTAGATGGTGTCTTATGGATGAGAGGATATCAGATCATGTTATGATTGGAATGGTTAAGCATGCTATTGATACTTAAGAAAACCCAGTACTCATATGTTGTTGTTGTTGATGAACTCATAAATTGTTCATCTCCAAAATCTGTTTCCTAAACCGTTTTGCCTAGAACGAATTAGAGTTCATTAGGGTTAATCTTAGGTAAAACCCATTCCTTTTTGGACCAAACTCCATACACATTAGCATCGTTGAACTTCTTCAAAGCCTCCATGTCGTGTTGAACGTTGAGCAACCCACCGGAACAACTCCTATAAATGACCACCAAAGAAGAGAAACAAGGGGAAGGGGAAGGGGAAGGGGAAGGGGAAAAAAACCCAAAAAAACTTAACGGGATGATGATGATTATAATTTTAAAATAATTTTAATAATTTTATATTTTAAAAAATAATTTTAAAATAATTTTAATAATTTTATATTTTAAAAAAATAATTTTAATAATTTTAAAATCATTTGCTAATATATATATGACAATATAGTGTCATGTCAGCAACTGCATACGTAGACTTGCCTAGGTGGAAAAAAAATTTGCCACATCAGTGTAGTTAGTCAACTAACCGCCACGTCAACAAGACTGTTAAAAAATGACCAATTTGACCAAAAAAACAAAAATTATGTATGAAATTGAGTGTAAAAAAACTTTAAAGGTCAAAGTGATCAAACACCCAAACGTTAAGACTAATTTTATCATTATGCCTAAATTTTTCATGCAAGATCAATAACTTGTCTCCGATTTTTAGATTTGTTATACTATGCTTTGATTTTTAATCACAATTCTCTTGTATTTTAGTTTTTTTTACCAGTTTGAGCAATTCCTAGGTATTCACTATTGCTACGTTAACTATTCCTATGCAATTTTCTTAGTTATATCTAATAACATTTTTTTTTCACAGCTAATTAAAATAGTTTCTAGGAATTCAGTGATGCTATGTTACATATTTTTAAACAATTTTTTGTTTTGATTTACATCTAATAACATATTTTTTCACAAATTTACTCTTTCAATTTTATGTCTTTATAATCTACAAAAAGATTGTCTTAGTCTTTATCCACAAGTGATAGTTTAGTAAAGAACTAAAGCATAGAAAATAAGAATGGAAAGGATAATTGAATTAATTAACCAAGCAGCCCTTATATACATGTCTCAAGTAACAAACTCAACTAACTTGTTAGTTTCCTATTCCTACTAACAAGCTACAACACCTAGCTTCCTACTCTTACTAGCAAGCTATCTAATTTCCTTAAGACTTGGTCAAATCGACCTAGGACTTAGTCATAATAAAAAACTTTGCAACTTTTGAGACACTAAAATTCTTCTCTTGACTCAAATGCTACAGAAAACAAGTTTATTCATAAAAAAACTCAAATCGACTAACATGAATAGATTTAGTAAAAATATCTGTCATCTGATCCTTTAATATGCAATAAATCGGTTTCTTTAACTTTTTTAGTATTCTTCTTCAATGATTTCCTTCTCGGCTAGTGTAGCTTCAAGAGCTACCTCAAATTATTTCCTAGCCTACAATTCCATCTTTAAATAATCTAGATCAAAATTCCACAATTCAAAATCATCACCAGCTACTCTAGAAAAGTCACGAGAGTGGCCAAAGCGTTGCCCATTCCTCCAAGGTCTTGTGTTGTCACTATACTTGCGACTAACATCATTTATGGTTTGATTAACAAATCTTCTCGTAACCAATAATTCCTTCCTCAATTTTGCATTTCTCATTGAAAGTATGATCACCTCATCAACTAAATTCTTAAACTCAACAGTAGCTACAGATGTTAACTCTTTCACATATTATGCTTCTTCAACAAGTTTTTTATTTTGGAAAGATAACCTACCGTTCTCTTCTAAAAAATTCACCTGTTCCAGTTTTAGTTTTTTACTCTCGATCTCTTAAGATTGAATCTTTTTTGTAGCTCATTGGAATGTTCTTCAAATGTTTCATGTGCAAAAGATGATAGTTTATCATCAGAGAGAGACGCCAATTGTTGCTCCAAGAGAGTTACCTTCACATGCAATTCCTCATTCTTAGAAACACTTGTTTGGCAGTTATTCTTGCAAGATACGATTATTTGCCGATTTTATCTCAAGCTTAAAACTCTTTTAATTACATTGAATCATCAATTTCATAACTGTTTGTTGAATTTCGACAAATGATGCATTACAAATTGAAGCTTCCCCACTCTCAATTATGTGTTTCCCTAAAGCCCTCATCTGATTCCTTTTTTCTTGAATCTCTATTTCTAAATTTTGAAGTTGAGATTTCGAGCTATTAGGATCATTTGCAAACTAGTCCCACAGGTATTTCAAGATATTGGAGCTACACTCAATCTCTCCAGCAACCACCTTAACTTTCTCAACAAGAAGGTCCATTTGATTTGATGTCACTCCTTCCTGAAACTTGGATGCCACTTGCTCCTCATCGAAAGGATTCAATGAGAAACTCTTCTTCTACATCTTGATCCTAAATAATTAATTGCCACTAGAATCAAAGATCGAAGACCTTCCCTCTTCAAACATCACCTTGAATCCCTTCTCTACCATTTGCCCGACACTCAGAAAGTTTCGATCAATCTCAAGTACAAGCAGAACATTTGAAATCAACTTAGTGCCAGCACATCTCTCATTGCTATTATGCCTTTTCCCTTCACTTCTAGGTACTTGCCATTTCCTATCATTAATCTCGACTTCAATGACCTTTAAAGGTCTTTAAGCAACTTCTCATCACAAGTCATGTGATTGGTGCAACAACTATCAACTAACCAATTGTCACATGGAGTACTTGATGAGAAACAAGAGACAACAAATAACTAGTCTTCTTCTTCTTTAACCGTAGCATGTGCTCCACCTTGCTGCTGATTTCTTGGTTCATTGTAAAACCTCTCAATGTGCCCTCATCATGTTGCACCTTTGACACTTCACATCTGGCCTTCTCCAACAGCTGAAATAGGGATGATTCTATTTTCCACAATACTTATATGAAGAATACTTGTTAGAAGTTCTAGTGCCATTTTCTTTTGCAACAACTTTTAAACCACTACTACCACCACTCTTCTTCTCATTCCACTTCTAGTCCTCTCATACTTCACCCGTTTCATCTTAGCCTTCAATTCTCCTTCTATCCTTCCTTTCTTCCTCTCATACTCTCGAGCAAATGCTTAATTCAATCATCAAAGGATAGGGAAGGAAAATTGCAGGTTAAGAGAAAGAAAGGAAGGAGGCTGAACAAGGGGACTGATGCTAGCCCCATGTATGTGGTTCGTAGGAAACTTTTGGAAAGAGCATCTCATTTCAAGGCAGAGGCTGGCGTTTAGCCCTGCCGGGAGTATTGAAAACCTTTTGTTAGAATTGTCGCGAGCTCGAGAACTCGCAGTAGTGAGCATGTTGAGGCAGCTTCTTGTTGCCACTAATCTCGATATTATTTTTCTTTGTAAAACTAAATTGTGTACTAATGAACTTGAACTCAATTAGAGACACTTATCGTGGGACATTTTAAGGACTATTGTAAATTGAAAAATATATAGATTTTTTCCTATGTAATTTATCACATTTTGACTTAAATTCATTGTTAAAACTAAGTAAATGTTTAATAAATTAATGAAATATGTGAAAATATGAAATTAGGACATAGAAATTATTAAAATGTGATTTTATGCTTATTTATATAGTTTTCATGCATAAAATGGCTTATTTTATAATTATTTGAACATAATATATTTTTTAGACATAAAGTGGATCATGCATGATTAAATTAAATAATAAAATATAAAATTATATTTAATAATTTAAATATAAAATATTTCTTTAATAAATTGGGTTTAATTAATTATTTAAATTGGGTTAATTTTATTCTTTGGTCCTTTAATTAATTGATTTGTTTTAGACAGGTCTAATAACTTTGCTGGATCACAAAACCGTCCAAATTGAAGACCAAGTCAACCCAATTTCGATTACACATGTCTACCTAAATAAACCACTTTTTGGTTTAATTGCACAAGGTCCTTACAATATTGAAGAAATTAGAGATTGGCCCGAAGGTTTACAGTTGACCGAGTCTCAGTCCTTAGTTGCTATGACATTTAAATTGCTTTAAAATCAAGCAAAAATTCATTCAAATTCCACTATTAATGGTCGGCCACCCATGGAAGAAGCTTGAAGAGACTAAACCTCTCTATTTTTAGCAAACTACTCTCCTCTCCTCGCCTATAAATAAGACCCCATTTCATCATTCCAAATCATCTCTCATCCCTTAAACATTCAACATTGTCTCTTTTCTCTCAATTCTCTCTAGCATTTCCCATTCCCCACGCCTAGCATCATCTCTTGATAGAGATTTTAGCAATTAAGCCTCTTAAAGAGCCTTTGTCGGCTACCTCGGAGAGCCATCAGCAAAGGAGCAAAGCGAATGAACGAAGGAGCCCTCTTCGATCAGAGTCTTGGGTGATAGCCACTTTGATTTAGGTTTAATCTTTTTTGTCTTTAATTTAATCTTAAATGTTTGCTATGTGTTCTTTGTTCTTGTTTACAACAATGTTAGCTTAATTTTATTTAAGCTAGGACAATTGATTTGATTAAATAATATTTATTTGATTCATGCTTATGATGTTTGTGCCTCAATCAATCATGTTTTCAATTAAAATCAAGTCTGTATTTTGTTCATACGTGATTGAAATGCACCTGAATTAGCTGAGCGATCCTGACCAGATGATGGTTAGTGGATACATAATTGAAATGTGCATGCTCAATTTAGATCCTGACTCGATTAAATTGTAAGTTCATAACAACTCTGACCAAGCTCTGTTATCTGCATAGTTTTTAGATTTGTGTGATTAAACTGTTTCAAACCTAACACGTCCTTGTTACCTCACATGAATACTAAGAAACCCTTAGAAAATAAGGATTAGTAAAATGCATATTTACTAAGTAAAGGATTCCGAAAGGACCTAATTTGGCTTCCAAACTCATGAAAGATCGAATTGCCATGGAATATTTTTCCAAATATTATTAAGCATGATGATAATAAATTGAGTTTAATTAAAGTAATTGTCCTATTTTATTTATGTTATAATTGTTGTGAATTGTGTTTAGTCTTGCTAAAATCTATTTCATACATATAGTTTGCATACTTAGGATAATTTGCATTAGGGATCATTGCATTTAGTTTAATACATTTAATTTTAATCATCACTTCTCAGATCATATTATGTTTTTAATATTACCAAGTTGTTAATATAATTTTACAATTAATTGATTTAACACAAATACAATCCCTGTGGAGACGATAACTCAATACTTACTTATTACTTGATAACGACTATGTACACTTGCACAAACCTACGCGTTACAACTATCGGTAAGAATCTTAAAGAGGAGTGGATAATCGAGGGGACTTTAATGAGGTGCTCAACGAGGATGAAAATGTGAGGGAGGTGCAAGTTTAGAGTTGATAATGCTCTAAAAAATGACACACTTTTATAATTTCTTATAGGAACTAAATTGAAGGCAAAAGGAAAATTGATGGAAAAAGCGTGAATAAGGAAGAAGAAGTGTCGAAAATGCAAAAGTGTGGAAGACTTGGGGCAAAATTTCAAAGAAGAGATTTATTGGACATAAGACTTCGTTTAAACTTAAATTCTATTTTTAGGATTATTATGATATTGTTTAGATTTAATTTTAAATTATCTTTTAAGCATTATAATTTATTGTTTAATTTGGATCAAACTAGGATTTATTGTTTAGATTTAATTTTAATTATATTTTTAGAGCTTAAATTGAATCCAACTAGGGATTTTCATGTACTATAAATAGAGGATGGAGTGACATGAATTAGTCACTTCCAGTTTTCTGTAAAATCCTCCATCTCCCAAAACCCTAGTCATTTCTTTTCAATAAAATTCTACTTTCATTAAGCTTGTGTATTTTTCCAAAAAGCATGAGCAACTAAAACCCTTCTAGTTAATGGTTATCAAAGTTCCTCAAAGAGGTTAATGAGGCTTAAAATCTACCCTTAACCCTTCTCAACCGAGTATTCATTACTTCCTCACAACATAGGACTGACGCTTCCATCCATGTCCTTTTGAAAGTAATCTTCTCATCTTGTGCGAAGATGACCGCTTTGTATGTTTTGAGAAAGTTGCACAGTTGGTTCACTAACTTACTACGTCAGAGGTTGTCGAGCTAAAGAGACAAGATGGCATGACATTTACTATTGGGAAGTAATGATATAGTGTAAGACGATCCCATAAGTGTGACGGTTGGCTAGAGTCAAGCTCCTCTAAAATCGCAAAGCTATAATTGGAGCTGGTGGTCATAGGCGTCTTCTTCCACTATAATTGGCTTATTCGATCATAAGAAGAATCATCTAAAAGTCCATGATTGAATGAAGGAAAAATCAAGATAATCGGAGGCTGGAATTCCCGAAATTGAAAAACCTCTTTCTCTCAATTATGTTTATTTTTGTACTGTAATTTCAATTTATTAAAATCTCAATTCATTCATATTTTAATTCTGTTTCTTTATTATTTCTCTAGGTCAGACACTTTTCTTGGGCACGACTGCTTCCGAAATTTTGAAATAGAAGAATATTTTACAATCCAATCCCTAAGGATTTGACCCTACTTTCCTTATATTATTATTTTCGATATTTTTATGGATAGGTTATATTTGGTACTCTTAACGAGACACCAAAATTTGGCACCATTGCCAAGGACTGGTAATGTACTAATCTTCTTTCTTTTTCTTATGACCAGATCTGCCCTAGGAAATCTGGCATTCCCGTTCGATATAGAAATTGAAAAGACTTGGAGAGCTAATATCAAGGAAACGAAGTTACGAAAAAGGCAATTAAAGGTGGCAGGAACTAAGCATAGTCCATAGTTAGAAGTAAAAGCAAAAGATGAAGTCGAATCCAAGGTTAACGAAAACCTTACTCAAACACTGGAAAACGAAAGAGTAGGAGTCGATCCACCAGAAGAAGTGTCTAACGCTAGGGTTAATGAAAATCCAAATCTGGCACAACCACTCATGGCTCAAATGATTTAGCAAATGGTCAGGGCTCCTGTAGATCAATAGTCGTTATGCATTGCATATCCTATTATGGATACTAATTTTGAACTTAAGTTAAGTTTAATCCAGTTGGTGCTGAGTTTTCGTGGATTGCAAAATTAAAATCCACATAAACATCTAAAAGAGTTTCATATGATTTGTCTTAGTATGAAACCTCAAGGGGTAACTGAGGGTCAAATAAAATTACGAGCTTTCCCTTTTTCCTTAGCAGACTCTACTAGGGAGTGGTTATTTTATCTACCTCTTGGATTTATTACAACTTGGGCTGATCTTTCCAGTTTGTTTCTTAACTGGTTTTTCCCAGCATCGCGTGTAGTCAAGTTAAGGAGGGAGATTGTGGGGATAATACAAAAGGATATAGAGTCTCTTTATGACTATTGGGAGTGATTTAAGAAGTTGTGTGCAAGTTGCCCATAACATGGGGTAATAGAACAATCTCTTCTCTAATACATCTACGAGGGCTTGAAACCCATGGAAATGAATATGGTAGATACCGCCAGTGGAGGACCATTAGTTAACATAACCCCTCAATGGGAAAGGGACTTGATATCCACAATGGCTACAAATACTCAACAATTTCAAGCCAATCCTAAACCTACTAGAAAGGTTCACAAGCTAAGTTTTCAACTTTAGAAGATAAAGTTGACAGACTGACTAATATTGTGAGCTCTCTTTTTGCAGTAAAAACAGGATTGGGCCGACTATGTGAAATTTGTACGAAACTTGAACATACAACTAACGAATACCCTAGTTTATATGACGATACCATGACCTATTTGGATGATGTAAGGAACTTCCCTAGACCACCCAAAAGGTTGTATGACCCTTACGTCAATACATACAACCTAGGATGGAAAGACCATCCTAACTTGAGTTATGGGGCGAATCCACGATATAATTAGCCATACCAAAATTGGTTTCCACAAAAAACAAAAAATTTAGGTACTTTTCTAGAAGCCATGGTAAATAAATTAACAGATAATGTGCTTGATTTTCAATAGAAAATAGAAGCATCTATAAAAGAGTTGACCGCCTCAATTGAGAAATTAAGCGCACAGGGAAGGCTACCATCACAAATATAACCTAACCCAAGAAAAAACACAAATGCAATCACGCTACGAAGTGGGAAAATACTAGAACCATATCCTGGCAAAAATCTTGGTCAAAATTTTGCCCAAGAAAAGCAAGAGAACGACAAATAGGTCCGAACGAAACCTCCATTGCCCAAAATTCAACTCCCATTTCTAGGATGGTTGAAACAATATTCGAGAGGTAATAAGGAAAAAGAGACCCTCGAAACATTCGGAAACATTGAGATCAATATACTGATGTTGGATTTCATAAAACAAATTTTGCGATATGCTAAGTTTCTTAAGGAGCTTTGCACCAATAAGTGAAAATTGAATGGAAATGAAAAAGTATGTGTTGGTAAGAATGCATTTACGGTGTTGCAGCGAATGATGCCAGCAAAATGTAAAGATAGGGGCATGTTTACAATACCATGCAAAATAGGCCATTTAGGAATTAAAAAAATTATATGTGATTTAAGGGCCTCTATAAATATAATGTCTTTTTCTATTTATGAATCACTTAACATGAGTTTTTTTAAAGAAAACAGGTGTTATTATACAATTGGCTGATAGGTCTATTATGCATCTCAAAGGAGTCATTGAGGATGTATTGGTAAAAGTCAACGAACTTATCTTTTCTACGAACTTTTAAGTGGTGAAAATGGAAGAGGAAAATGCTCCTAGGTCTTCGGACATCTTGTTGGGGAAACTTTTCCTTAGTACCGCAAGTACAAAGATTGACGTCTGTAGTAGATCCCTTACAATGGAGTTTGACGGCGTGATCATGAAGTTTAACGTTTATGACGCTATTAGTCATCCTAGTGAAAATTTGAACGTAAATCGTGTCGACATAATTGAATTGAATCCATAGAAGAAGAAACTTTTGAGTCACTTCATGAAAGTGAACTTGAAACACTATTTGACAATAATTTCGATTAAAAACCAATTGGTGAATTTGTTAATAAATTATTGCTCCTTATGAACAGTAAAATTCTACCTTCTGTTGTGCAGGAACCAAATTTCCAAGCCCGTACGGTCAACAAAATTCAGCTGGAACAACCCCAATACTAGTTCAATCGTCAAGCTAGCTACGTTAAACAAGCGCTTGTTGGGAGGCAACCCAATTTTATTTTTATTTTTATTTTCTTGCATGTTAATAAATTTTATTCTCTCTTCTTATGTTCAGGAAAATCGAGGAATCAAATTTACGAGCGAGGACAGTAATGGAAACGACATGGGGAGTGTTCTAAACCCCTTTTTTTCGTATTTTTCTTCACATCGAGGGTAATGCGTTTTAAGTAAGGGGAGACGTTCCTCATTATTTTTGCTATTTTATCTGCTATTTTTACTGCTATGTGTTTGTTGTTGTTGCTGCCTTCTGCTTGTTTTGCCCACATTTTTTTTTTTAGTATATCATGTCCCTTTTCATGCCCAAGATTTTAACCACGAATTGTCTACTATTTTGCCCATGAGCATGCTTCTTGTCTGCTGAGTTAGTTATGATTTTGCTATGATTGATTTCATCTTTATTGTTTTATTTTTATTAGGCAGACATAATTATAATTAATGACGATAACCCTATCTTGCTTATAGTAAAGTCGATTTAGTCTAAGTACAAAGAGGACATTTAATACGGATGCACGATAAATTTATTTTCATGATTGTTAGCTAGTTTCCCAAACTTATTTTTGACACTTGATTGTATTTCGTAGTCGTCCAAAATTAAAATTCTTTGTCCAAAAAAAGGGAAAACAAGAGAAAAAAAAAATTTGATGATTTCATGGTTATGAGCACAGTTTAAAACGTGACTAACTGAGTAACCGAGGTAGGATGCTTGGGTTGTCATCTTATTTCGTGTAACAAGGTTGTGTGACGTGTTAGGTAAATCTTTGCTAACCGAAATTATGAATAAAAAAAAAAAATTAGGAGTGTCTTGGGTTGAGTAACTGGGATGGAGTGCTTGGGTTGTCATTCCATTTCACGTCAAAAGAGTCAATATATTCTCAAGCGAAAGAAAAAAAAATCGACAAAATAAAAGGAAGAGAATTAAATTTGGGGACTAAGGGTGAACAAATAGGTGTCTTGGTAAGTTTAGTAAATTACCTAAACTTCCATGAAATAATCCAATTCGATTTAAATTTTGTGTGTTTAAGTTGGAGTGCTTTTTAGATTTTACTTAAAGCAAGCTTAAAGGTTCTCTTTATTTTCATATGCATTATGCCTAATTTTTGTAAAATTTTGGGATGATACTTCTTCCCATGGTAAAATCTAAGCTACATAGTGGAATAAGGAACCATACTTGAGGGCAAACATGAGCTAAGTAGAGGGTATATGATAATGCTCTAAAATGACACACTTTTATGAGTTAATTAAATATATATTTTGAGTATGATCCTACTAATTTAGGCTGTTTATAGCTCTTTTATCTTATAGGGACTAAATCGAAGGCAAAAGAAAAATTCGAGGCAAAAAGAGTGAATAAGGAAGAAGTATCGAAAATGAAAAAGTGTGAAACTTAGGGCAAATTTTCAAGGAATAGATTTATCGGACATAAGATTTTGTTTAAATTTAAATTCTATTTTTATGATTATTATTTAGGATTATTATGATATTGTTTAGATTTAATTTTAAATTATCTTTTAAGCATTATAATTTAGAGTTTAATTTGGATCCAACTAGGGATTTATTGTTTAGATTTAATTTTAATTATTTTTTTAGAGTTTAAATTGGATCAAACTAGGGATTTTCATTTACTATAAATAGGGGATGAAGTGACATGAATTAGTCACTTCTAATTTTTTGTAAAATTCCCCATCTCCCACAACCCTAGCCATTTTTTAATAAAAAATCTACTTTCATTAAGCTTGTGTATTTTTCCAAAAGCATGAGCAACTAAAACCCTTCTAACCAAAGCATGAGGCTTAGAATCCGCACTTAACCCTTCTCAACTGTGTTTTCATTACTTCTCCGCAATACGAGACTAACACTTTCATCCATGTCCTTTCGAAAGTAATCTTTCATCTTGTGCGAAGACGACCGCTTTGTATGTTTTGAGAAGGTTGCACAATCGATTCGCTAACTTACTGCTTCAAAGGTTGTCCAGCCAAAGAGACAAGATGGCGTAGCATTCGCCATTTGAAGTAATGATCTAGTGTAAGACGATCTCACAAGAGTGATGGTTGGCTAGAGTCAGGCTCCTCTAAAATTTCAAAGCTATAACTGGAGCTGGTGGTCCTAGGCGTCCTCTTCCACTATAACTGGCTTATTCGGTCTCGAGAAGAACCATCTAAAAGCCTATGATTGAACGAAGGAAGAATCACGATAACTAGAGGCTGAAATTCCCAAAATTGAAAAACCTTTTTGTCTCAATTCTGTTTATTTCTGTACTGCAGTTTCAATTTATTAAAATATCAATTAATTCATATTTTTAATTCTATTTCTTTATTATTTCTCTAGGTCGAACACTTTTCCTACGCATGACTGCATCCAAAATTTCTAAATACAAGAATCTGTCACAATCCATTCCTTGAGGATTTGATCCTACTTCCCTTATACTATTATTTTTTATATTTTTAGCGATAGGTTATATTTGGTGCTCTCAACAACACACCAAGAGTGGCTATGGATGATTTTCGTAGCATGGTTAATGAATTAGTATTGGTGGATGTTAAATCGAATAAAGGATGGTTTACTTGGATGAACAATAGGAGAGGGAATGAATTGGTCAATGAGAGATTAGATAGACTCAATTTCAGCTTGGTGTATCGGAGCATCATTGGTACAATGATAGTAAGAGACATATTAGCTAATTGGTGAATGTGATTGATCAATTGATCAAAGGGTTGAGAAATGATTCAACTATTGAGATGATGTGGGAAACTAGAGTTAAGTTTAGTCATCTTTATAATTCGGAGGAAATATATTGGGCTCAAAGATCTCGGATACATTGGCTTAAAGAAGGTGATAGAAATACAAGGTTATTTCATGTGCGGACATCTTATCAATATTGGAAGAACCGCATCGATGACTTGCGAAATGGGCCGAGGGAGTGGATTTCGGATACGAGGGGTTTGTGTGATGTGTCGAGGGAGTACTTTGATGCACTGTTTACTTCTGAGTGTGATGGTGCCTTTGAGGAGGTGATTAATAAGATCTCAAGATGCGTTACTTTGGAGATGAATGTGACCCTTGATAGTCCGGTTTTGGATAGAGATTGTGGATGCTTTTGGGCAGATGGACCCTAAGAAGGCCCTTGGTATTGATGGCTTGTTTGGGATCTTCTAAAAAAAATTAGGAGGTGGTTGGCAAGGACGTAGTGCACTTTTGTAGTGAGCTTTTAAATGAGGTTAGAGGGGTTGATCTGATTAAAGATACGATAATTGTTTTGATCCCTTAGGTCTTCGAGCCGAAGGATATGACCCATTTTAGGCCGATTAGCCTATGTAGAGTGATTTATAAAATTGTTTCTAAAGTTTAGGCTAATAGGTTAAAAGCCATCCTTTCGAGTTGCATTAATCAAAATCAAAGTGCTTTTGTCCTGAGCCAAATGATACATGACAATGTTCTTATTGCGCATGAGATGATGCATTACCTTCAAAGTGCTAAGAATGGGTCGAATAAGGGTTTTGTTGCCAAGCTCGACATGAGCAAGGCTTATGATTAGGTGGAATGAGATTTCCTTGCAGCTATGTTTGGTCTGATGGGTTTTTATTCTCAATGGATTGCGATGATTATGGATTGCGTTCGATCAAATAGATATGTTGTTAAATGTAACTCGAGTGTTACCAATGAGATCCACCTTAAGAGAGGACTGCATAAGGGAGACCCTTTCTCACCTTATCTCTTTCTTTTTTGTTTGGAGGCTTTTTCATGTATGCTTTTAAATGCCTAGAGTGTTGGATTGTTGTACGACATTAGGGTCAATTAGAACGGACCGCGCATCAATCACCTCTTTTTTACTAATGATGCTCTTCTTTTTATGAGAAATAAATAGGAAGATGCTAAAGTCATTCAAGACATTCTGCATGTGTTCAAAAGGGCCTCAAGCCAAAAGATCAATCTCTCTAAATCACTAATTTACTTTAGCCCCAATACCCTAAGGAGCCAAATGACTCACCTCAATAACATTTTAGGTATGCGAGTGGTGGAGGTTATAGAAAATTATCTTGGGTTGCCTTTTCTCATCAGGAAGAACAAGACAAACGCGTTTCAACACATAATCGATAAGTTTCTTAATAGGATAAAAGGTAGGTCTAAAAGACTGTTATCCTATGATGGTAAAAAGGTATTCTCTAAATTTGTATTACAATATTTACCTACTTATTCATTGTCTATCTTCCTTGTTCCCAAGGGAATTGTTGATGCTATGGTGGCTAAGATGAGAAACTTTTGGTGGGAAAGCAAGAAACGAGGTTGTGGATGGGTGATGTTAAAATGGGAGGCGCTTTTCTTGCCTAAAGGAATGGGGGGCCTTGGTTTTCGAGACTTGCGACACTTTAACATTACATTGTTTGGAAGATAGGTGTGGTGCCTTATTAACCATAAAGACATGCTATGCTATCGTGTCCTTAGTTCGAAATACTTCTCCAAGGGTGATGTCTTTAAATGAAAGCGGGTTGATAAACCATCCTTCGCATGAACTAGCATTTGTGTAGCTGCTGAAATGCTTGGTGAGGGCTTCAGGTGGCAAGTTAGGGATGGCAGATGCGTGAAGTTTAGGGAAGACTGTTGGGGCTTTTATGGATTGTGTAGGGACACCTTGTTGAGGCTGAATGTAGATGATGAGCTGACCTTAGTGCGGGATCTTTGGCTGCATGATGCGCGCGCATGGGACGAAAAACGGGTTTGTGATTTGTATGGGAGTTTCCTCTATAAAAAAGTTTATGAGCTTCCCATTTTGAAAGATGCCCCCTCAGATTGCATTATTTGGTTTCATGCTAGTAATGGATGTTACTCAACTAAATCTGAGTATGCGTGACTAATTTCAAGAAAAGTTGGGTTCGAGCCTCATAGATGTTTTTGAAGATCAATATGGAAATTTCGTATCCCTTCGAAAGTTTGTATTTTGCTTGGAGGCTGCCAACTAATGTGAAGATTGCCACGGTTAATAAGGAAATGAGCCAAGTGTGTCCTAGGTGCGAGAGCGCTGATGAAACTTCTATTCATACGATGCACAATTATCAAAAAGCTTGGGATGTTCTGATTTGTGGGAGCATTGATGGCCCCACTCACAATTATGTGTTTCCTTAAAGCCCTAATCTGATTCCTTTTTTCTTGAATCTCTATTTCTAAATTTTGAAGTTGAGATTTCAAGATATTTGGATCATTTGCAAACTAGTCCAATAGGTATTTCAAGATACTGGAGCTAAACGTAACCTCTCTACCAAGCACCTTAACTTACTCAGCAAGAAGGTCCATTTGATTTGATGTCATTCCTTCTTGACACTTGGATGCCAATTGCTCCTCAAATGGATTCAAAGAGAAACTCTTCTTCTGCATCTTGATCCTAAACAATTCATTGCCACTAGAGTCAAAGATCAAACATCTTCTCTCTTCAAACATCAACAATCAACTTAGTTCCAGCACATGTCTCTATTGTTATTATGCCTTTTCCCTTCACTTCTAAGTACTCGCCATTTCCTATCATTACTCTCAACTTCAATGACCTCTAAAGGTCTTTAAACAACTTCTCATCACAAGTCATGTGATTGGTGCAACCACTATCAACTAACCAACTGTCACATGGAGTACTTGATGAGAAACAAGAGACAACAAATAACTAGTCTTCTTCTTCTTTAACTGTAGCATGTGCTCCACCTTGCTGTTAAATTCTTGGTTCCTTGTAGAACCTCTCAATGAGCCCCCATCAAGTTGCACCTACTACACTTTACATCTAGCCTTTTCCAACACCTAAAATAGGGATGTTTTTGTTTTCCATAACACTTATATGAAGAATACTTATTAAAATTTATAGTGTCATTACCTTTTACAACAACTTCTGAACCATTACTGCCACCACTCAATCCACTTCTAGTCCTTTCATACTTCACCCGTTGCATCTTAGCCTTTAATGCTCCCTCTATCCTTCCTTCCTTCCTCATTAGCCTCCTTTGATGTTGTGCTTGTAAAGAACTTATCAACTCCACTACTCTCAACTGAGTCAAGTCCTTGGTGTTCTCCAAAGAGGCAATTGTTGCTTCATACTTCTCAGTCACAGAGACTAGTATTTTCTACACCAGTCTAGAATCAAAAAGATCAGTCCCAAGAACCCTTACCTTGTTAGCAATATCCACCAACTTGTTAGAGTATTCTTGGATTGACTCAGACTCCTTCATCTATAGCCTTTCAAATTCTCTGATCAAGTTCAAAACCTTCATGTTCTTGATCCTCTCATCAACTTGATACTCAGCCTTGAGGTAGTCCTATATCTCTTTCGCTAATCCAAAAGCCGTAATTCTATTGAATATGGCCGGTGAAATCGAAGCATAAAGGCAAGCCTTTGCCTTAGCCTTCTCAGTGGTTCTCTCCTTGTGCATGTTGATTTGGTTCATAGTTGTATTGTTAGGAAGTGGATTCACCTCATAGTCTTCCTTAACAACTTCCAAATAATCACAACCCTCCATGTATGCTTGCATCTTCACAATTCATGCTTGATAGTTCTCTCCATCAAACACAAGTGGGGATAAGACAAACATGTTTCTTGTTCTTGATTCCATTTTCCTCAATACTTCACAAGTGTGTCTCTCGATTTTTCTCTCAGAACTCTCACAAAACTTTTCTCACAAGTCCCTAAAGAAAAAAGATCTCTCGATACCACTGTTGGCTTAACAGAGAACTAACAAAAGCATAGAAAATAAGAATGGAAAGGATGATTGAATTCATTAACCAAGTAGCCCTTATATACATGTCTTAAGTAAAAAACTCAACCATTTTTTTAGTTTCCTACTCTTACTAAAAAGTTAACAACATCTAGCTTCCTACTCTTACTAACAGGCTAACTAATTTCCCTAGGATTTGGTCAAATCTCCTTAGGACTTAATCATGATAAAAAACTTTGCAGCCCTTGAGACACTAACAACAAGTTTACTTTTCTTCAATTATGCATTGCTTTGGAGGATCAACAAATTCGATGATTAATCAAACAAGAATGTAATAGGATAGGTGGTTAACTCAATATAAGCTCAATGAAGGGACAAAATCGACATCTCTAGATCCAGTATTAATAGTAATTTGACAATCATTACAAAAAACCAATTTGAAGATGAGCCTAGCTAAGTTGTATAGGTAGATGAACAAACAACTAAAGAGTATGAAATCAAGTTTCAAAAATAAAAAAAATTTCACTTGGATATATAATTTCTTACTGGGATCTAAAACAATATATGTTTCTCTGGAATAACAAGATTCTTCTGAATCTGGAAACTTTGTTTGGACCGGCAAAATTATATGCTTCTTAGCAATTTTGTATTTTTCAATCACTTGTGTCATGTTGGAAGAAACAAAGGCAGAAATAAAAAAGAGAATGACTTAATAATAATAATAGTAATAATAATAATAATAATTTTTAATATTTTTTTTACGGTTCATGTTCGAGGTATGTGGCTGCCCTTCCCAACAATTCTGTCTCTAAAGTTCGAACCTATATCCTTCCTTTAGAAATACAATGTGTCTTACCATTACATCCAATCATTTGTTGGATATTAATAATAATGTTAAAACTATAAAACCACCCATGAAACACATCAACAGTCATCAATATACCGTGATCTATGTAATTAATCCTCTATTTTAGGTTTCAATTTAATATTATTGTTTTTTAGGTTTAATGATAAATTTGACCACTAACATTTATATATTTTGTTAAAATAACCTTAATTATATTTTTAGTCTTTTTTTACCATCAATCATTGCTCTCTTTTTTTAAATTGTTTTTCTTAATGGGATGTGAAATTTCATATATGGAATAGTTTTAATGAGATGTAATTTATTATTTAGATAACCTAATAAAATAATTACATGTTGAAAATAATAAAATAAATAAATAATTCATGAAGTTAAAAAATAGCTCTTAATTTAAATAAAATAAACATAATTATCTAAAAAAAATTCAAAAGGATTTCACACATTCAATATTTTCGGTTTGATTTATTAATTATATTTTTGAAACTTCTCAATAGACAAACCTATGCATTCATTTTGAAACATTTTTTAGATAATTATGTTTATTTTCTTTAAATTAAGAGTTATTTTTTTTAATTTCATGTATGATTTATTTATTTTATTATTTTTCACATGTAATTATCTTATTGGGATACCTAAATAATAAATTATATCTCATTAAAAATATTTCACATCATCCCTATTAATATTTTTAATGGTACTTTCATCAAATCTGTTAGAAAAAATAATTTGAAAAAAGAACAAAGGTTGATGGCCAAAAAAAATAAAAAATACAATTAGGACTATTTTGACAAAACATATAAATGTTAGTGGCCAAATTTGATATTAATTTTTTTATTTTAGTTACTTATTTATTTTATTTATGGATTGTTATTTCTATTCTTGACGTGAGTATTATAGGCATTTGTTTGAATTATCATAAATAATAATATTATTTGTATAGTTCATTTATTTAAAATATTTAAAATATTTAAAATTTTACCATAATTAGATCCTTATTTGTTTGGATAAAATTAATTACATTTATTTATTCTAATTTTTTTTAATATATTGGTGTGATTACATTATAGTATTTATATTTTCTTAACCTTTTAATAAGGCACACATACAGGTGCTCAAACCCGGGTCTCTTAAGATAAACATCATTATTTTTTCCACTGAAACCACTTATTGAATTCATTTATTCTAAATTTTTAAGAATATATATTTCCTTAAAATAATGTATTAGATTTATATTGCCTTCTACCTATTAAATGGAAACACTTTCCCCATAATTAGTCCCTTATATATATATATACCATTTTTTTTCTTTAAATATTTTTTTCTAGAATTATTATAGGTTTTTCATAAAGACATATTATAAGTTTTTTTGGATGAATTATACGAGAGGGTAAAGCCTTAACAACAAGGTGATTGGCAGGATTCAAATCCAAGTCACATTTGGGATTCAAACACAAGTCACAATTAGGGTAATTAACATCCTTAACCATCAAGTCAACACACAAGATTCACATATTATAAGTTTTTTTAACAAGATTATTATAGGCATTTGTATAAATTATTATAAATAATATTATTACTATTTGTATACTTAATTAATTTTAAATGTGGAAAATGATTAAAACTGTGTGAGTTAAAGGAGGAAACCAAATTTTTTTTTGAATATACTGGTGTGGTTATATGGTAGTATCTGTTCATACTTTCTTAATCCTTTGATAGTGCACACATACCTTGCACACAAAGGAAGCAGGAAACCAAGTAAAAATTTGGGAAACTAAGAAACATGTATTATATGTTTATTTGTATTATTTTAAAATTTCAAGAATTGTTATGAATATCTTATTAAGTGGATGTCCATCAAGATCAAGATAAGTTTGGATGAACTTTAAATTCTAGTAGTTATCAAAATTAGAGTTCTATTTCATTTATACTTTCTATGTCTATAAATATAGAACTTTGAGAAGCATTGTAACTACACTTCTATTTATCAATAAAATATGCTCTCTCTTTTGTTCTCCCATTCTCTTTGTTCTTTACTCTTTGTTCTTTTATTTTATAACACGTTATTAGAACGATTCTCTTTTAAGGAAGTGATTAGTAAACTGGAAGGGAGCTTATTAAATAAGCAAGAGATCCCTAGTTCGTGCTACTAAATTTGTTGCATTCAATTTAGGAATCATGGGCCATTAAAAGCGGAAACATAGTGATGAATAAGAGAATAATGAGAGTTCTCAAGATAACTCTTCAAAGGACAAAGATAACTTATGTTATCAATGTGATATGAAAGGTTTTTGGCCACATATGTGGTGTATGCCCAAATATTTTATTTTTGGTAATATTCTTTGGGGAAGGATATTAACATATAGTAATGAATTCTATCATTACAGATGGAAAATATTTATTTTATTTGGTACTGAAACAAACCAATATTATTCCAATATTTGGTAGTACAAAATTGGTCGAAAGCTTCAGAAGAGCTAATATATTAATATCTTGTGATGGTTAATCCATTGGTTTTAAAAGATATTTATAATGGATCTCATACTGAGATTGTGAATGAGAAAAATATTATATTTCATATGAATCAAAAGAGGGTTGGGTTATTGATTTATATTGAATTGATTGTGATTATCTCTGTGATATTCTTTTGTCATTATCTCCATTAAGGGGTTGAAGGCAAAATATTTGACTGTGAAATATCTACTTAAATTGTGGAAGAAAATATGAGCAATAGAATATGGTAATTCTATCTAAAGCTCGTTATGGTTGGATGCACTTAAAGATTTTGGACATGTGAATATTTTGACGTATTCCCTGAAGTGAATATTGCATATAATTATTTGAAAATCATATTATATGACTTAGTGTCATTATAAACTTCACATTGATTTAGACATTTCCAGTAATAAATGTCACAATGATACTTAAATGTGGATACAAAGTGAAAGGAATGATATTAAATTATCAATTTGCTACAATTTAGTATAATTGAAACGCATGTTAAAGTAAACAAGAAGTTTACTGGTACAAATATATTTACTACTTGGCATGACCAGTTAAACCATCCTGGATCATATATGATGCGAAAATTAATAGAGAATTTATATGGACATTCATTAAAGAACTAGAAGATTCTTTAATTTAAAGAATCCTCATTTGTTGGTTGTTCTCAATGAAAATTTGTTGTTAAAAACTCACTAGCTAAAGTTGAGATTTAATGTTTTGCATTTTTGAAATGAATATGGGCTCATTCAGCCACCATGTGGATGGTTTTGATATTATATGGTTTTGGTAAATGCATCTACAAAAGAATCACATATGTGTTATCAACTCGCAACATGTCGTTTGCATGATTGTTTGAATAATTAAATTCAGATCATGCAATTAAGATAATTCATCTTGCTAATATTGATGAGTTTATATCTCAGTCTTTTATTGATTGAGTTTGAAAAACTTTGGTAAAAGTTTGTTATTTATGCGCATAATGATTTAGAGAAATTATTAATTAAACGCCTCTGATTATTATTTATGAAAACTAAACTTTCTCTTTCAACATGAGATTATGTTGATTTACGTGTTGTATTCATTAAGCCAAAAGTTTTAAATACTCTCCATTGCAATTGATTTTAGGTCAAAAGCTAAATATTTCTCATATTTTAATTTTTGTATGTGCATATATGTTCCAATTGCTCCACCACAATGCACAAAGATGAGTGAATCTTCAAAGAAAGTTGGAAATATATATTAATTATGGGCCTTCTTTTATTATGATATATTAAATGTATTGGAGATACAATTATGACATGATAACTAATAAGTTCAACAAGGATAACTCATTAAAGTTCCAAATATGAAAATTTTCATAAAAGGTCATATAGTGAAAGCAGGTGCTTCAGAAGAGACCCAAGACATAACTAATAAGTAAAACTTCAGAAGAGATTCAGGTACCTGAAACTGAAGATTAAAATAGTGAAAATTAGAGATCTCGATAACCTATATCATTTTGAGAAAATATCGAACCAATAATAAAAGTGGTCGAAAATAGTTTTGCTTGCAGTATTATTGTGGAAATAATGAAATAAAAGGAGGATATTGAATAAATCTATTGGGAAATATAGATATGGAATAAATTGGCTAAAATAAAAAGACGCAACTCAAATACAATTAAATTCGTGGAGTTTTTGGAATAGCAGTCCAAATATCTAAAGGTATAAAGCCAGTAAGGGTACAAATGAAGTAGTTTCGCAAAGACAAAATAAAAATATGAAGTTTTTCGCTAGGTCCTGACATTGATTATGAGAAGATATATATTCTTTTGTTGTGGATACAATAACCTTTAGATATATTATTAAACTGGCAGTTCATACTTGCGTCTCATGGTTGTTGTTACAACCTTTTGTGAATCACTATATAGTAAAGTTTATATTAAAATCCTTGAAGAATTTGAATGCCAGAAAAAGCATATTGAAATTATCGGGAAATTGTTCATTTATATGAATTGAAATAATTGAACATGTGGTAAATTTGACTTAGTCAATAGTAGTTGAAGGAGGATTATAAAATGATCCAAAATACCTATATGTGTTTTTATAGAAGAATCATAATTAAATTTTATTATGATTATTGTTGAAACTCCTGAAGAAATCAAAATATATTTCCCAAAAATATACTCTCACTTATGACTTTCAAAAGAATTGTGATATAAATGCTTAGCAAATACATTCAAATAGTCATTTGATAGACTAGTATTCAGGATTGAATACGTAGAAAATGAGATTTTATGTGATGTTTTTATGAGGGAGAGTAAATATGCATTGTGCTCTTTTTTCCTTAACCGAGGTTTTGTCCATTGGGCTTTCCTGGTAAGATTTTTAATAAGGCAACATGTTATGCATATTATAGATATGTGTACTCTTTTTTCTTCACTAGGAAATTTTTTTCCATGGGGTTTTTTATCTTAGTAAAGGTTTTAACGAGACACATTATTTACCAATGGACATCCAAGGCGGAGTGTTATGAATATCTTATTAAGTGGATGTCCATCAAGATCAAGATAAGTTTGGATGAACTTTAAATTCTAGTAGTCATTAGAATTAGAGTTCTATTTCATTTATACTTTCTATATCTATAAATATAGACCTTTGAGAAGCATTGTAACTATACTTCTATTGATCAATAAAATATGCTCTCTCTTTTGCTCTCCCATTCTCTTTGTTCTTTACTCTCTGTTCTTTTATTTTATAACAAGAATATATCTTTCCTTAAAATAATGTATTTTACCATAAAGAAATTTCTACTTCTAGCTGTTAAATGGAAATATCTTTTTAGAATTATTTCCTTAATATACCATTTATTTATTCTAAAACTGCAAAAATTTTATAAACAAAAATAATAGATAAAGGATGGATATGAGAATATGATAATTTGTATTGCATTTTATATCTTTATTCAATTTATTAGTAGCATACTCCTCTCTATATATAGAAAGATTCGACTCTTCATATTCTAATACATAAATAGGAAAAAGTAGTTACAAGAATATGAAAAGTTAAAGAAGATGGAAGGTTAAAGGTCAAGGGAGATGAAAGGTTGAACATCCATTTAATAATATTCATAACGCTCCCCCTTGAATGTTCATTGTATAAAGGATATGTCTCATTAAAAACCTTATTAGGAAAAACCCTGTGGGACAAAACCTAGTGAAGGAAAAAAGAGTACATAGTCCTTTGATACATAGTATATCACAACTATATATATAGTGTGTGAATTTACTCCCCCTCATATAAGCATCACTTAAGATCTTTGAAACAATGAAATCCAATGTTGAAAATTAATTTATCAAATGTAGCAATAATTATTTGTTTCATAGAGTGCTAAGAAATTGCAGTACCACCATATGTGAAAACATAATCAGTTTGTGATTGAACTTTGTGAGGATCAGATAAGTACCCTACATCTACAAAACCAACTAATTCTGTTTTGGGTAGGTTAGGAAAAAATAAACTCATATCTCCTATACCTTGAAGATAACGAAAAACATGCTTAACCCCATTCCAATGTCTTCAGGTTGGACAAGAGCTAAATTTTGCTAATAAGTTGACAACAAATGATATACCAAGTCATGTATGACTAGTAAGATACATCAATGCACCAATAGCACTTAAATATGGTACTTCAGGACCAAGAAAATCTTCATCATTTTTTTCGAGAAATGTGCGTTATGCATGTAAAATCTTCTTAGCACTTTTTCTATATATGTTGTTTGATGCATAAGTATTTCATTCTTTGGGTGCTCAATTTGTAATCCTATCCCTAGACAAAATCTTGTCTTTCCAAGGTCTTTTATTTCAAATTCTTTCTTTAAGCACTCCAATATCACTAAAATTCTCTTCAGGAGTCTCAATGATAATTAAATCATCAACATACATAGCAATTATAACAAATCCTAATCCAAACATCTTTATAAAAATGCATGGAGAAATGAGATCATTCTTATAGTTGTCCCTTAATAAGTATTCACTAAGGCAATTATACCACATGCGCCCAGATTGTTTCAATCCATAAAGAGATCTATTTAATTTGATTGAGTAATGTTCTCGAGAACCTGAATTAACTGCTTTTGGCAGATTAAAACCTTCTAAGAGTTTCATGTAAATGTTATTATCAAGTAGGCCATATAAATAGACTGTAACTACGTCCATTAGGTGTAAATCAAGCCCTTATGTTATTGCCAAACTAATCAAGAACCTAAAAGTAGTTGCATCCACCATAAGAGAGTATGTCTCTTCATAATCAATACCAAGTGTCTTGTGAACGTTCTTTTACAAGTCAAATTTTATATATTATGATTTGTATTTTTTCCCGCTGTTATGCTAACATGTACTCCCCTTGGTTTTACACCTTTCGGGTGTTCGGACTTCTTGTTCGAGATAAATTTCATAAGTTATAATAGAAACACTTATTTAATTTTTTTTTATGACTTGTTCTCATCTCAATGCTTACAAGTATATTTTCATTCTAGATCCTCGCTTTTCCATAATATTGAAGTGTTCTATGTATATTGTCGTTGTCGACAACAATTTATTTTTTTTCAACTCCATCATATATAGTTATGACATAACTAATTGAGATATCTCATTATATTCATAATGTCAGGTACCTGAACCTCTTCTGGGGTTTAATAAAATGTTATGGCTTGGGTCTCTTCAGGAGTACCGGCCTCTTTTTAGTATGTGACCATCTTCATTTCTTTCTCCTTTCTTTCAATAATTTTTTGTTTTATGGAATCGACTAGTTTGTCACGCTTCTAGCATGCTCAAGACTTATTTTTATCACATTGTCCTTCTGGGACATATAATTATTTGGAGCATTTTAGCTGATATATGTATCAGCTAGTATATGGAATCTCTAAATGCCATCACTAAACATATCTAGCAAATAATTTTTATCCTTCAAGCTTTGTGCACATAATATTAGTGAGGATCAGAAAAAAATGATGGCATAATTATTTAACTAATTTGTCTCCCTTTAATGTCGAGAAAATTTGCAACATGACAATATTTTTTTTTTAAAAAATTATATATATATCTCCCTTCAACTTTTAGCATCTAATGAAAATTCTAAAATTTCTCAACTTTATATTTGATGATCCATCTGAGTGCATTATGGTGGAATATGAAATAGATATTGCACATCCAGATATTCTTAGATGGAATCTATTGACTTATAAATGAAAGTCAATTCTCATGAGACAAATATTTTTTACATGTTGGCATGATCCAAATAAAATTACATACTTATCGTAAAGCAATTCTTATATTAATGGTTAAACAACTAAATGGAGGCATAGTTTTGATAACCATTAAATATAATATATATAGGCTATAGACAACTTAAAATTATCCTAACTAAAACTACAAAAATCAAGCTAGAGATATAATGCACCAGCGTTGTTAGCACATATTGCATTCTATAAAGATTGTGCTCAATCAAATTATTTTTAAGAAATAGTATCGCAAACTTTGAGTTGCACACATGTGATACATGAGCTCATATATTATTTGGTTATCATATAAAAATGCAACCAACCTCTAACTTAAGCTAGTGTTAGTTCAATATGTTGTCCAAATAACTAGTATAATGAAAATTATTAAAATATAACTTCTAATTCTTCAATAAAATCATATATAAAATCATCAAATTATTTTGCATCAACATTGACTCGGGATGTCTAATTGGTCATACCAACACTATTAACTTCTTTTCACTGTCTCATATGTCATTCATATAAGTGTAATGTATTCCTTTTGGGAATATTTATAATACAAAAACATGAGGATCTCATGTTATTTCTATCCATGATTTTAATGTAAAACATAGAAAAATTTCCTTCAACATATATCTTCCTGATCTGAAAAATAATCATATGTTTTACAAAATTTTGCATTTCAAGGAGGTAAAATATTAGCTCTTCAAGAGCTTTTTACAGTTTGATGCAATATTAGCTCTTCAGGAGCATGCAATCATTTTATTATATATCCTTAATGAATATTTAAATTATTCATATAAAAATAAAATGAATAGGTATAAATAAAACATATATTAAACATAATAAATAAAAAATTCATGTTATTAATAAATCACTATGGTTAGATAATATTTATTTTTATATATACCATAACACAACAAAATGCAAAATATAATAATGTTAGATTAAAGTAACTTTATAACTATAAAGGTTTAAACATAAACATTTTCTAATTTTCGCCTCAATTATGAAACTATCCAAACAAGATGAATATCTCAAAATTCATGACAAGCATTTTTACTCTCATTCCACAATAATCATATATCTCAATCAAAATCAAAATTAAACCAATCAATTCTATTTAAAATGAACCAATAAAAAATAAAAACATTTATCTCCACATAAAAATCTCAATAACTAAACACGTAAAGAGATTTAAAAATTCATAGAATTATGGATAGAGAATTATATTAATAAAAATCAAATCAAATTTGAAAAGAAGTTGATTAGACTAACTTAGGTTACAATGGATGAGAAGTAGTGATTATAAGCATCCTTCGTAATAAAGAGAAAGAGATCATCCCCAAGCAAATATCAAGTAGACATTAATTCTAATGATTTTTAAATCAAACAATTAAATTTCAATGCTTGGATCTCAACAAAATTTTTGGCACAAACTAAAAATATATTAATCATCCTTATATGCATGACCAATTTTAGCATCATATTGAAAATTTTTATTTTTTTACAAAAAAAAAATTATCCTCCATTTCATCATTTTGGACAAAATTTGTCTTAATATTGTTTCCCTTTTTTTTAATAGATGCTTTGATAAAATTTTATTAGATGCTTAAACATATGACAAATACGTGATCAATGCATTTTCATACATTGGTAGCATGAATTTTCAATAACCTTTGAATATTTTTAACCATCATTTTTTTATTTTCCTTATTATTCTTTTCTAGTGGTTAGAAGTACCACTATTATAACCACCATGATAACAATTATTAGTATGTCTCCAACCACATCCTCAATTACAACGACAACCATGATTTCTATATTTTGATTTTTCATAATTGTTATGTGTTGTAACATTCACTTCAAGGAATGGAGTTTTTTTTTCAATAGAAGGCATGAGATCGTTTCAAAATACTTTTTAAAGCCTTTTTCACAATATTGCTACTACAAGAGCACATAAGATATTTCAATCATAGCAAGCTTTAAAGAGTATTATCGTTTTCTAATTGTAAAATCATTCTTTCAAATTATCACGTCATTCAAGAATCAAGAGGAACTTTCATAGTTAGATGTTTCACTTTTAATCCTTCATGTAGATGATAATCATTGAACTTCCACAACAGTAACTTTCTCATAATTATTCACGCCAAGTTATATATTCTGAGCTAACAACTAAAGCGAGAAAACATTATTATTCATGTCTATTCAAACTTAAGTATATAAATATGATCATCAAGATCTATTAAAATCTTATGATAAATAAGGTCAACATTACAATTTAATCAACATAATAATAAAATACCCCAAAAATGTTTTATGGCTTATTAGCTAGAGACATCACCTTATCTTATTTACTATAATCAAGGTTCCCATAGAAAATTTCATCCGCAAAGAAACAAATAACCATAAGCTATGTCATATGCATCTGAATATATATTCGGTACAAGTATATTTAACTTTTTCTAAGTTTTTCATACGACATATTCAAATATTAGACATGAGCCTGTAGTGTTAAAAATAATAATCTAATAATCTAATAGCCAATGTAGTACATTTGGTAAAGGTCACCAAATAAAATAAATTTTTAAAAGTGATTATTTTTTAATCATGTTAATGACATATGTTATGAAAGATGTACATATTTAAGTTGTTGATACTTCAATCTTATTCAAAGTCTTAGATCATAAAAAAACATATAATAGAATATATAAAACATAAATTCATATTTAAATATGGAAAAAATGAGCATCATTTTAACTTTTTTTTCTTTAAGAATATTGAAATCTTAAAATCTTTTAAGCACACAGAGAAATTCACATACATTAACCTTGTTGCTTCAACAAGGACGTTGTACGTCTAGATTACTTGTTTTCCAACAAAATATTGAATACTATCGAGCAAGCTCATGCTGATAACTTGTTATAAACAAAAATAATAAATAAAAGATGGATATGAGAATATGAGAATTTGCATTGCATTCTATATCTTTATTCAGTTTACAAGTAGCATACTCCTCTCTATATATAGGAAGATTTGACTCTTCATATTCTAATACATAAATAGGAAAAAGTAGTTACGATAATATGAAAAGTTAAAGAGGATAAAAGGTTAAAAGTCAAGGGAGATGAAAGGTTAACATCCATTTAATAATATTCATAACAAAAACATTTTAATTTTAGTCATTAAATTCTTAAGTTTCTTTTGGTGAAAAGAAAAACCAACATAATACAACCTAATTATATAGAGGAGTTTTGAACCAGCCCAACACTTGCTTTAACAATAGGCGCAATTGCTAACATTTCTTTAGGGATTTCTTCAAACACAGTCAAATTTTAGCTTGTATCAAAAGTCAATTTAGCCATACAATCTGCAAGTTTATTCAATTCCCTAAAAATATGTTGTATTATCCAATGTACAAATAGGGGCGAATCTAGGGGGGCTGGTAGGAGCCTCATCCCCTAAAATGAAAATTTTTTCATTTAGATCTTTAAAAATTTTTAAAATTTTAAATTAGTAAAGATAATATTCCACTTTGGCCCTCTTAAAAATGATAAAATTTCGATTTAATCCTTTAAAAATTACATTTTTATTATTATAAAAATTACAATTTAATTTCGGCCTCCTAAAAAATTTTTTAGCTTCGCCCCTGGGTAAAAACTTCCTAAGAGTTGATGAATTCATGTAATGAAATTCTTAACTTAATATACACATTTTTAATATGTAAAATACATTAAAGCCAAAAGTTTGGCAATAATTTTAATTAATTGTAATAAATGTATTACATATTTACTTCTTATTCAAAAATATAATAATTAATTGGATTTTTAAAATTTAGGGTAAATTATAAAAATGTCACTTTTGTTTGCTTTAGATTACATTTTAGTCATTTATGTTTGAAATGTTACATTTTAGTCACTTACATTGTCGTTTTGTTACGAAGTGGTCACTCTGTCGTTAATTTTCGTTACCTCCCTAACGACAATCCTACATAGTAGTCCAAATGGATTTTAAATGCCAACTTGGATGCCCAATTGGATTTTTCTTTTTCAGTTGTAATTAATTTAAAATTTTCAATTAATTAAAAATTTATTCTCATCCCACCTGGACATCTAAGTTGACATTTAAAACACATTTGGATTGTCACGTAGGATTGCCGTTAGGGAGGTAACGGAACTTAACGACAGAGGTCACCACTTCGTAACAAAACGATAATGTAAGTGACTAAAATGTAACACTTTAAACATAAGTGACTAAAATGTAATATGAGGTAAACAAAAGTGACTATTTTTATAGTTTACCCTAAAATTTAATAATTAATTCCAATATTTTCCATAAATAAAATATAAATGCAAAGTAGTAATAATTTATTAAAATAAACTAAAATTTTAATAATTAATTCCATTATTTTCCGTAAATAATTCATACAAATAATTATATAATTATTTATTTCAAAATTATATGCCCAAACTCTTAGAAAACTATATTTATTGACTATAACTATTTCTTATAATTTTACTAAAATTTTTGTTAGAGTTGTGTGGCCCGAATCTTGTTTGATTCGACCTGAACAGTTTGAGGTACAACTCACTTATTAAAAAAATAAAATAAAGAGGCAAAATCAAGAATCTGAGCGAGTGAAGATGCGAACCTTTTCGCACAAATTGAATCTGTATAAGATTATACTTCTTCTATTAGATTGATTGTTTAACCCTTTAAAAATTGTGTACAGCCACAAACATCTTATATTGTTGGTTTTTAACATTAATGAATTTTTCCTTCTCTATCCGTTATTTTTTCAATAAAGATTTTTTATATAAAATCTACGTTTTTTTTTTCTTATTGCTTTACACTTGATTATGAAATGAATTTAAGGAAAGAAAAGTGATTTTTATACCCAACAATTTATGGGTAATTGCACTTATTCTTATCTTTGTTTTACACTTGATTATTAAGGGTTGTCGCATCTTCACTTTACACTATTGAGGCTTGCATTTTACACCCATATTATACTAATTTAAAGTATTTATAAATATTTTTAAACTAAATCTTATTTAATTATTATTCCTTTGTAATTCCTAAAGTTAGATTTTACAAAACAACATTTTTTAACAATTAATTTTATAGTATATATATTATATTATACTATATAAATAGACGGTAAAAGTATTAAAATTGTTTTAAATCTAACTCCTATTTATTTATTATTCCTTTATAAATAAAGGTCATCCCTAATATTTTGAAAGGTCTCCAACACTATTAGGAAAGATAAATGAATTTAAGAATGTTTATTGCGTTATGAGATGAATGAAAAGAATAACGAGAATTTTTGTCAATTTGGGTAAAAGAAGTGCATTTTTTTTTTGAAAATAAAAAGCCAATGAACATGTGCCCTTTACAAAAAGATCCTAATTGCTCTCGGGCTAAGAGCAACAAGGGTGTCCTGAACATTACTCTGGAAAAGACTTAAAAATTATAGGGAGCTCTTCTGCAATCCAGTTGTCTAGAACGCTTCCGAGGGCGTAAGGGTGAATTCCTGACAAATTTCTTTGTTTGCTCATCCCTTCGAAAATGGTGTTGATGTTAAGATTCTCCATCAACATATCTTCTGTTGGCTTTCACTAGGAGTTAATAATACCTCCCGACACAAATGACCTTGAGATATGAGGAAGGACCATTGACTTGCTTTTGATCTCTTCCCCATTTATTTGTGCTATTCTCTTCTCTTGTTTTTTCTGTAGCTCTTCCTTTCTCTATTTCAAATTTAGCTTGAATCCTAAGCCAAACTGATCATGTTTCTCTACCAATACTGGATCCTTCCTTGGAGATATCTCCCCAATTCTCTTCCAGGTGAAGCTCATTTTCCAATCATCACTTTCAGCCCCATCCTGGTTGTCGTCAATATCTTCGGTGTGAGGATCGTATTTCCTTCGGCCACAAAAGTAGCATTCACAAACTCCAATGATCTAAAGGAGCACTCAATGACCTCCTCATCTATACTTATGTAGGGCACATCACTAATCACAAATGCAATGATGTCCTCCTCAGCATTAATGGTGATTAATCGACCTTCTGTCATCAATTTTAACTTTTGATGCAGGGATGACAGTACTGCCCCTGTCGAATGGATCCATGGTCTTCCCAACAGGAAATTGTAAGTCGGCCTAATGTCCATTACCAAAAAGTCCATCTCATACGTGTTTGGACCAATTAGGAGTGAAATCTCAATTCTACCCATCACACGTCTCTTCGTTCCATCAAAGGCCCTTACTACACTGTGGCATGCCTTCATGTGAGAGCTGTCTATCGACAACCTATTTAGTGTTGGTGGTAGCACATTCAAGGCTGAGCCACAATCTACCAATACGTTGGGTAAAGTGTACCCTTTGCATCGAGTCGTAATGTGAAGAGCTTTCGTTGAGCCTATGCCCCCTCGAGGTATTTCATCATCATTAAAGAAAATGAAATTATCTGCACTCAAGTTAATATCCAGCCGGTCCAACTTGTTTATCGAGATATCTTCTGCCACGTACGTTTCGTTCAACACTTTCAGTAGCGCGTTATGATGATACTCGATCCAGTTGCTTATGTAACTGTTCCACCATGTTATACTCTCCATGCTTTAGGAATTTCAAAAATTCCTTGGCCTTTTCCTCAGTCACTAGCTCATTCACTCGCATCCCGAGTTTGTTGTTTTCTCTCTTTTCAAACCCAACCATCAATGCTTTTGTATTAACCTCCTTATGTATCCATGATACTTGCATTTTCATTCAATCCTTCCTCATTCGGTATCGTTACGCTGCAATCATAGCTCCGCGGTACCCTTTTATTATCCTTATAAGGGAATGCCACGAGTGTTTGAATGATAACACGTGGTGTCATTTGACCTCCAACCTCACCCCTTGGCCAGGATATAATTACCACTGGTAGGTTGACCTTATAAGAATTTTCTAGTGCCCTTTCCTCAAAAGCACAAACATCATTTGTCTCATCATCTTTCCTCTCCTCAAAGAACTCGACTTCTTTATTATCCATCAATTTCTATACCAAGGTTCGGAATTCAACACACCCTTGGATTTTATGCCCTTTGATAGCATGAAACTCGTAGTAATTTTCAATTGTTGTCCTCTCTCTTTTGCACGATCAAACCCCTGTTGACCATTTGTTGTCAAACCCATTTCAATGGAGACTTGACCTCCCCTACATCATTCTGTATCCTCTTGCTCCTCTCTTCTGTTATTGCATTCACCCCCTAATTGAGATGATTTGGCAAGGGATTTCCAGTCACGTTAGGTCTTATGGATTTATCGAACCTTATGATCTCCATCTTAATAAATCTTTCAACTAGCTTCTTGAAAACAGTGCAATTCTCAATGGAGTGACCCGTTATTCCTGCATGGTAGTCACATTGAGCATTTGTGTCATACCATTATGGGAACGAGGGTTGCATTGGCTTCAAATAATAGGGGGACACCATTTGGGCATCGTATAAACTCTTGTAAAGCTCCTTGTAGGTTATTGGGATGGGAGTGAATTGGATTCTTTCAATGTTTAGCCTCGAGCCCGATTCTTGTTTTGGTCTACTTTGATAATTTGTTGTCGGGGATTTAGACTGTGTCACCATGATCGGTTTTGTAACATTTACTCAGTATAAGCTTATATTAGTCACCTCACTGTCCTTCCTTCTAGGAGCGAACCTTTTGGTACTCTCTCCGGCATCGATTTTTCCACCTTGGATTATATTTTCAATCATTTCTCCCGACATGACCATATCGGAGAAACTTTTAGTCGCGTTTCCTAACAGATGATTGATATACGGTGCCTTCAAAGTACTGACAAAGAGCATGGTTGTCTCCTTCTCATATAGTGGTGGTTATATTTGGGATGTCATATCTCTCCACCTTTGAGCATACTGCCTGAAGCTTTCACCTGACATTTTCTCAGCATTTTGCAACGTGATCCTATCATGAGCTATGTCGGTGACATGACCGTATTGCCTCATGAAAGTCTGTGTCAAATCCTTCCAAGAATTGATCTTGAGACGACTTAATTAATTATACTACCTTGCAACTGATCCCATCAGACTATCTTGGAAACAATGGATTAGTAGTTGATCATTATGGACATACCCCATTAGTTTTTTGCAAAACATGGTGATATGTGCCTTCGGGAGCTTGTCCCGTTATATTTCTTAAACTCTAAAACTTTAAATTTGGGGGGAACTACCAAGTTGAGAACCAAACTTATCTCCTTAGCATCAATTCCACCGCACCCCTTAGCTCCTTCTAAAGCTCTGAACCTCTCCTCTAACCATTTACAGTTCTCCTCCAACTAGTTAGGAAGTTCGGCTCTTATTTTTTCTAGCTCTATCACCTCATTTAAATCTGGTATGCCAAAGTTGACAGGGTTATTTCCTTGGTTAGAACTAGAACCTGTTTGGTAATTTATTCATTTTGGTCTACCAAACAGGCACGATTACAGGTTAGTAGTGATAGATGCTCCTCAAGCATACGTTTTTTGTGAAACTTGGGCCGACGAGGGGGTAACATTTGAAGGACACGGAAGACCATCACTCTTTTCCTTTGGGTCAATACCCTTTCCCTTATCAATTTTCCCAACCAATAATTAAGTTAACTAATTGATAATGTCTTTCTGGGACTCAATAATCTGGTCCTTCATATCTTGCTGCACTTTTGCTAATTGTTCATGCAATTGATCCTACATTTCTTTTTGCGTCTGCTCTAACTTTTTCAATCGTTAATCCATTGCTCTTGTCTTAGCACGAGTGTAGTAACAGTGTGGTTTTTCCATGGTAACTTTTAAAGGAAAATTTTAATTAATCAGAAACATCTTTCTTGAAATTTTAATGTATGAAAATGCAATGCAAAACTTTATGAATGCATGAATGTAAATGCAAGAAATGTATTGACTCTTAATTGAATTCTGATAGAATAACTTTACTAGAAAACGAATGTCTTTACATAAGATAATTACAAATAAGGCCTTGCCCTAATGCTCAAAGTCTTAATCTTTTGAAGGAGACATGCTAACTTTTGACCTTCATCAGACATCGACTCATACTATATGCTCAAAGCATCTGCCTGGACAGCTAACTTCTGCAAGTATTCTGCCACTTCTCTCACTTGTGTTAATACTTCACCTATGACATGGTCTCGATCTCTAACTTGCCTCTAAGAGTGTTGAAGTTGCCTATTACTTGTCTCCAAAGTTCTTTCGAGGAACTCAATCTGAATCTTACAATTCTGTAACGAAGCTTCAAGTTCTCTAACCCTTCTCCTTAATCCTTCATTCTCAACCTAGCTTGCCCTCAATTCTGTCGCATAGTACCCAGGTTTTCAACTTAGCTTTCTCGACTTGGCTTTCTAGAAGCTCATTTTTTAAGGCATTTCTTTGGACTTGAGCATCTTTGAATTTTATCTTCCATTGATCCGCTCGAGTCCTTTCCTCTTGGACTTCTCGTTGCCACTATCCTGACGTTTTACCCAAACCAGCAATTTTCATTGATTGGCGGAGCTTCTTATAATCCTCCTTCAAGCCATCTAAGTCTTCCTCAGTCTTTCTCTTCCCTTTCCTTATCTTTTCAGCTTCTAATTTTTGGACATCAACATCCAAACCCAACTGTATCTTTTCCTCTTTTAATGTTTCTATCTTTTTCCCTAATTCGAAACTTTCTTTCCAAAGTCTTGCTTGATGAGATCTAGTTTCGATGGGACTACTTGCAAATGCTCATCAACTGGGCCGATATTGTCGGGATTTAGCATGGGAATATTATCATTGACTCTCCTACCCCTCCATTCATCATACTCTTGGGTTTCATGGGATTTGCAACAAATGACTTCATTTTATAGATTTGGTTCCGGGCATTTGACATCTCCTAAGCTCTTTTCTTATTGTTCTCGCCTTTGTATACAAACTCACAATGAGCCAAACCTTGAGTTACTGGGATGAACTGTCTTAACCGATACTATCTCATTACTAACAAAGGAGCATACCCTACAGCTTCCCATATCCCCAATAACGAAACCTAGTCGAAATCACCGCATCGATAAATAATTTTGTTAGGAATGAACCACGGTGCTCACCATTCTATGTCTTCGTCTCGGAGACTATAGAGTATTGCCATCCATTTTTCCTCAGAAATATCCTCTCGCCTTTGTGTAGTAACAAATTCCCTCAAAGGAGAATAACTCACAGAAAACACCCGGTAAGGAACCTTTTCTACTTTCCAAAAGTGGCTATGAAACCAAACCATTAGTAGTGGTGCGCAACCAATAAATCTCCCTTCTCCTTCTCTTCGGTATGCATTTAATGACCTAAAAGTATCGACTAGAATTGTTGGAATAGGTGTAACCTCCTTGTCGAGCCGATTGAATAAATCAATGACCGCCTCATCTATGTGTCCCAACGCCTTGAGAAATATAACCAGCCCATACAAACTGAGAGCAAATATATCAGCCTTTTTCCTTTCATCAGGATGAGCTAAGATCAAATCTCTCTAGCTTTTCTAGGTAAAACATTTTTTATTTCCCTTCACCTTAATCCGAGCTGTGACTCATTGCTCACTCATTCTCGTAATATTCATCATCTTTTTAAGGAAAGTTGGCACATTAACGGCTCTCGAATAGACCTTTTTTACCTAAATTTTGGGGCAACAAAATAGAGCGGTATATTCCTCAATAGTGGGCACGATATCCATGTTCCTAAAGGTGAAATAGCTATAAGTCGGATTCCAGTGCTATATAAGGGCTCGAAAGATATGCTTGTCCACCTTAACTTCTAGCAAGTATAGTAGATCCCTATACTCTCGATAGAAAATCTGTTTCATTCCATCATCCCACTGATCCTAGATTTCTTTCAACTCTTGTAAGCTATTCTGAGTCACACTGATCCGAGTGAAGTCCCAGTAATCTGATACATGGCCTTCAGCTAGACTATCACCCTTCTAACGTTGTCTATCCTCTGACGACATACACATGGCCACATTGTCTTCTACCTCATAAAGATACCCTTTTTCCATGACCAGTTCTCTACTAGTAATCGAACTCAAGTCAATACCTTTTCTAATATAAGGATACAATGCAAAATAAGACAAAATAAAACAAGTCAATACAAACATCATAAAAATTATTACCAAGAAAAAACATACAACACAGAACCTATGTATCTTATTTAGGTAGTTGCTAAAATTTCAGCATAGTCCTACCTAGGGTGGGCACTTAGGACTCATTATATGTGGTTTTCAGTTCTAAAGTAATGATGCCCAAACCAGCAGATTCTTAGTCCTTACCCATTACAAGCTTATACATACGAGTTCGGTTCAGGGGGACACATTTCCCGTATGTTTGCACGAAAGTGAAAACTTCACGAAAACATAGGTACAGATGTATCCCGAAAGCAATTCAGTATCTTGCACGGAGGTGAAAGCCTCACGAAGGAGTAGCTTCTCACTTCCACTTAAGCGGTGTAGTAACAAATGCATGTATACAAAAACATAGACATATAATATTAATATGCTGTTATCACAACAAACATATAAAACACACACAAAAAAAAAGGTATAGGATCACAAATTAAATTAAATTGAATTTGAAATTTTTAACCAAAAAATAATAATAATAATCGACTTAAGACTTGACTCTCTTATTGGTCCCCAGCGGAGTTGCCAAGCTATCGAAACAATTTTTTGAAAAAAAAAAGTCTCGATTTAAATGTTGGAAAATGAAAATGAAGTCGCCACCAATATTTTTTTTAAACAGGTGTAATTGGGTCACCTTTTGAGATTTAAAAAAAATTATTAAAATAATTTTGATCTTTGAAACCATGAAACGAGTTCGGGAGTCGATTACACATAAGGAAGGATTAGCACCCTTACACGCCCAAAATTGGTACCTAATCGATTATTCAAAATCTTATTTTTTGAAAATTAAAAGTTCGAGAAAAAATAAAATCGTGATCCTTAAATGCATGAATTTAATATTTATTTTATTTGAAAACAAATTTTGCTTCCGAAGAAAGCTCGTTATTTCGAATTAATCGAGAAAAATGTCACATCTAGTAAGTTAGGATATAACAATTCGAATATTCGAAAATGACGAGCTGTTCAAAAAAAATATTGTATTTAAATTTTAAAAGGATATTCAATTATCTCAGTTCAAAGAAAAAAAAATCACACCTAGTGAATTAGGACATGATTTTTTTCAAATTCTCGAGACAAAGGAGATTGCCTTGATTTATTAAAATAATTTGAGTATTTTTTTAAAAAACCAAATTTTCATGTTATGCAAAAATATGCACATCATTTACAAGTATAAATAAAAAATAATATATACATAAATTACAATAAAATATTAAATTAAATAGATAAATAATCGAATAAGTGAATAAACAAAGACAAATAAAACATATACATATGCATATAAAAGGGATTAATAAAAAAGATAAACAAGAAAAATTAAAAGCATGTAATATATATATATACATATAGGATAAAATAATAAAAAAATTACATTAAAACCGAGTCAAATTTGAATTTTTAGAAAGTTCAAAGGTCAAATCTGAGGGTGGCATCCAAAGATCTCAGTGACGACTGCGTGGGCGTGGTTGCTAACGACGGCGACAGTTGGAGCAAAGGAAGGGGTTAGGGTTTTCTATGTTTAGATTTTAGGGTTTTTATTTTTTGGTTTTTCTTTTGGGCTTGAGTTTAATTTTGTATTTGGGCTAGTAAAAAGAATATGTTTGAGATTTATTTGTGTTTTTAATTTTATTACTTTATTATTTATTTATTTATTTATTTATTTGTATCTATAAACTAAATAAAATAATAATAAAAATAATAAAATAAAAACTCGTGTAAGGGGCCCGAATAAAATTGGGCTAGTACAATAATAATAATAATCGTAAAACTATTATAAAAAATTGTAAAAAAATTATAAAACATATAGAAATATAAAAAATATTATACAGTTTTATAAAGTCATAAGAAAATTATAAAAAAATATAAAGAAATATAAAATTAGTAAACAAATTATAAAATTATCATACTAAAATAAATATTTTATAATTTTTCTATAACTTTTATTGATTTTTATTTTTTTATCATTTTTCATCAAATGTTATACTGTATTGCGACACATGATGGCTTTAATTAGACAAAGGAGTCGTTAACTTTAACATTTAAATGTTAAAGCTAATGCTTTAAGGGTCTTTTTGTTCATTTTATAATTTTTTTTACGAATTTTATAATTATTTTCTAATTTTAATAAATTTTAAATATTTTTATTTTTTATTAAAATTTAATAATTTTTATAACTTTTATTTTTTTTTATCTTTTATAATTTTTTTTGCTACATGTCACGCGATGGTTGCGAGTTGTGACATAGGTGACTTTAACTGAAAAAAATTAGAGGCAGTTAACTCTAATTGACAACAATTAAAGTTAACGGTCAAAAGGTATTTTTGATGTATTTGATCATTTGAGGTTTTAATTGGTTTTTTTTTTAATTTAAAGACCTTTTTAATGCATTTTAAAAATTTAAGTACTCAATTAAGTACAAAAAAAAAACAAAAAACAAAAATCAATATTTTTTTTTTTTAAATTTAAGAGTTTTTTACACCTTTAAATCAAATTTTAATAACTAACATACTTTGTTATATGATACATTATATATCTATTAAATTTTCTCAGTAGCCGAACAAAATTGGAGCATAAATAATTTTAAAATTTAAAATATTGTGGAAATTTATTTGCATTAAATCATGTACTCACATTATTTTTGTACTTTAAATATTTTAGGTTTAAAATTTAAATTAATTCCTTTAACAAATTCTATATTTTCATTTTTCACTAATTAAAGTAATTCATTTTCCTTTTTATAAAAAATAGTTTGTAAATGAAGTGAAGTTATAACATTTCCAATCATTATTTTTATAGTAAAATATAAACATAATTATTTTATCTATTTGAATTTATTTGGTTATGTAATATGCCGGAATGTTTTCCAACATATTACTAATTAAAAAGGAAATTGAATAATATACACGATTAATCCGTGCAATGTACAGGAAATAAAACTAGTTTATATTATATATGAAGTTTCTAATTGAGTTAACGTTATAAATTAACTCAACACTACAAAACATTATAACTTTACAAAGTACATTATATCATTTTAAGGTATTTATATATAGATATTTATATAACAATAGAAAATTTCTTGAAATTAAAATATCAAAAATTTTAATATATTTACTTTACCATTTTTAACTAAAATCTCATTTTATTTTTATATCAATTTTTATAATATATTTATTAAATAATTATATTTTTCACTTATATAGTAAATGTGTCATAATCTAATAGCTTTTTTTTTTGGATCAATAGCCTTGACAATTTAGGTCTAATTGGCCCAATCAACTGATCTAGTTAAGTTCAAATTTTTATGATTTTTAAAAAAATTTTAAAGTTATATCAATTTTATAATTTTTATATTTTTTTACAATTTTTTTTATGATTTTTAAGAATTATAATATATTTTTTATAAAATTTTAAATATTTTAAATATGTTCTATTAATTTTATAAAAAATATAATTTATTAAATTTTATTAGATATTTATAATATTTATAAGTTTTTTATATTTTTATAAGTTTTTATCAATTTTAATATTTTATAATTTTTTTCTTATTTTTTATTTTTAATGATTTTATAATTTTTTAATCTTTTTTATGAGAAAATATTATATTAAATCAGAAGTTGTCATGCATTACAATCTAATTAGTACGTCAATTTATTTTAATGATCAACGTGATTAATAAAAGAAATTATTAGCAAAAAGGCTTAATTAATTATTTTAATTTACTACAAGATTTTAATTAAGTGTGAAGTTAATACAAAAACTTAATTAATTTTTTTTTTCATTTTCCTAAGAGTGCTTCTAACATATAACACCATGTTTGATTCGAGGAAATGGTCGTACCATTTCCTCCCTGTTCCATGCACTACAGTGAAGCAACTATTTGGTTCATTGAATTCTCTAAAAGTTAAATGATTGATTCTTACTCTATCACGCAAAATAGTTGAATGGTTATTTCAACCTCTTCCCCGAATTGTAACGCTTCAAACCCAGTCCGATAAACCGGACTCAAATATTAGGTGTCATGCCTTAGTACATATGTAACTTAACTTTCAACTTAATAAATTTCAATTCATCACTATTACATAGTTACAAAGCTTCTAATCGAATTATCTAAGTATATACAATGCATGATTTCAAGTACGACATATAATAATTAAATTTTAGTAATGCCTATATTTAACTCCCAAATCCAACGTAAGTACCTTAAGATGCTGGTTTACAAACATTTATTTAGGTTTGAACATGCCGCTTAACTCGTTCTGTATGCATAATAATCCCATCTCGCCACTCCTTTGGCAAAACCCTGGCATCATCCCTCCAGGTGTACTCCCAATCCAAGTTTCTTGAAACATATGGCACAAAAGTAAGTTCATGTGAACTTAGTGAGAAGCCTATCAATCACCTAATTCGTACTTATACATTGTGTCTAATAACTTAATTCTCCATCTCATTGTTCTTACTCTTCCACTCGCCTTGGGCAAATATCTATCTAAGATTTCAATCTTTATACCTTAAACATCGTGCCTTACCATGATATCATGCCTTACCCTTTACATTTTCGGTACATTACTTATGTTCTTCACTTTGTCCCTTCTTGTTTCCTTAACCATTCCCATTTCAGAAGTCCATATAAACAGAGTATTGTTATTCCTACATACATATTCTAGGTTATCTTTTTTTTAACTATTCATGAAGATCATGTACACAGATAAAGCTTTCATTCCTCGTCTTACTAGACATAGCCCTTACCAAGATCTTGTCTTCTAAATTTAATAGACTCATTCTTTGAGTTCGCCACATACTTTAGCGGATACCTTCTTACATTTCCTTGTTTACTCCTTGTCTAAAGGTCTATTCTACCAAAATAATGCCATCTTATCATACACAACCCCTAGGTCACCATTTCATCAAGACTCATAAAAGGTTATACACAGTTAGTTAATACTCTTTCCAATTACACTATTCAAATCCTTTCTTAGAAATATGCTTCTATAAGCTAACTTATAACTTTCTATCTACAACAAACTTGTTATCCATATCGGACCAAAAACCATTACCCTACTTCACCGATGTCCTTTGAGAGTCTTCTTATTGCATATCACAAGTGCGCCCTTTTAGAGTTTACCATAAGAGCAGCGTTGATAAAGTATGCCCCAAGAGTTATGGAACACCCCTATCCCGGTTCAACTATCAAACTCGACCGCAAGGATATAAATATACAAATAAGGACAATTCTTAATTAAATTTTTAGACTTTTCAGTCTCTTTATAAGTTTACAAGATAACATTTAGGTATAAAACTAAGTACATTAATATATAACTAAACATCAAAGTGATTATACAAATTTACTATGATTAAGAACTTGTACCAATATATTGATTGGTAAGTATTAGTAGAACCTGCGAGAAATAAATACAAGAAAAACACAGCAAATTACTATTGAAACTACTCAAGTTCTACTAATACAGCAGTTTCTTCTATCGATATTAGAAAGACTACTACCGATACTTCTAATCACAGGGAGCAACACTAACTAGTCTAGAGATTTCTACCGATACATAAATCCCAACTACTGATACTGCATAAAGTACAACCGATACTCAGATTATTTACTACCGAAATAGAATAAGTCAGTAACCAAGATTCCAGACCCCTGGACTTCTATCGATACCTTGCAGAGTTGTATCGACACAACTCAAGTCAGTAGCTAACAAGTTCCACACTCCTATACTTCTATCGGTACCTTATGGAGTTGTTCCAGAACAACTCAACTCAATACTTAAAACCGAATCTAACTCTCCTAACTTACTCACACATCCATCACCAAAGCATCATAAGCTTTCTACGCAAACATATAGGTATATAAGGATAAACAAAGTTAAGGACACATCAAAATACAAACATTAACACCATAACATCATTCAAATGTCCCTCATTGGATTTCATAATTTATAAGCAATAGTTATTTGCTACATCTTATTCATTCTAGCCAAAAGGAAACACATGTTCCTACATCCAAGTAATATACTAGCACTACCCAACAGCTTTGACTCAAAAGTTTTATGTACATGCCACCTTTAACCCAAAACATAAGAAGTAAAGGCTACCAAACGAAAATGATAGTGTGATCTTCCAAGCTTTTCGACCTACTGTGTATATCCGATGACCTACACCACAATAGAAGCAATAACAAAAATAAGTTTGAGTAATAACATTTAAGGTTATAACTTAACACCAAATCACTTTGATAAACGTCTATATAGTAATATGACCAACTGCATTTGGAACATCTCAAGGACTTATAAATTTGTTACAAACAACTACTTTCTTTTACCATTCCCAACCCATCACATATCAAGCCACTTTTCATCTCATTGATTCAATCATCATTTTAAATCCATTGTACATACTTGTACATTATGCTTTCACCGGCTTTATGCCTGCTAAGCTATAACTTGGCTTCAATTTCAACACCGGCTCATAGCCTGCTAAGCCGTAGCTTGAGTTTAGTCACCAACTCAAAGCCTGCTAAGTCGTAGCTTGAAATTAGACACAGGCACAAAGCCTGCTAAGCCGTAGGTTGAAATTTTATCCAAGTTAACCTAACATTCAATCTTTCCATTCATCTTATAACCACAACTAGTTTTAAAATATATCAATACATAAATTTAAACAATAACTTATTATATAAAACTTAAATGAACAATTTAGAACATGATAATTAACAAAGATTACTTGTAAGTTAAGAACTTACCTTACCGGAAGTGGTGAAACTGTAGAATATCTATTCATCGATTTGCCCTTTCCCCGGTTATCCACCGTTGTGCTAGTCTCTTGACTAAATAATTAAATAATAATTTCATTAGATTATGCTCACTTCTCAAAACTTAAAAAGTATATATTTGCACCCAAATATCCTTGCTCTTGCACATTAATCCCTCAACAATCATCTACTTGATAATTTTTTTTAGTAAATGACTAAATAAGGAATATATACTTCCAAACCACTTCCTACCAATTTGTGTTTCTAGATAAAACCCCATGAACATTAGTTTCATAACCATTAAACTCTCTATTTAAGCAAAATAGACATAATTGAAGACTAGCTTAACCAAAAATATCATCACCTCACGAGCTCATCCAAAACCATCCACAAAAAATATAAATTCTTCATCTCAAATACTAAGCATCAATACCTATTTTTCCATGAAACCAACATCATTTAGCATGATCAAGACTTCATACCCAATGGACAAACCCATGATAGTCAAAATAAAGTAAGAAGTACTTATATGCAAGACACTTTAGTCAACCAATTGTACAAGCTTCCAAAAATTGCTATTTTCCTTTCTTTTCTTCAAATTTTCGGCAATATCCCAAGAGGAAGAAGACAAAGTTTTCTTTTTACTTTTCTTTAGTTTATTTAGACATTATCTAATTACCCATTTAACCTCCGCTTACCCTTTTTAATTATTATTTCTCAACCCCATTATTGTTCATTACATCAATGTGTTTTAATTTATTTAATTAAAGCTTCACCTTTTATTCTTATAACAATTAACTATTTTGCTAATACCTCTTAATTTTATGCTTTCATTCAATTTCACCCCTTTAATTTAAATTCATCATTATAACTATTTAATTCTTTACTTGATTAGATACGAACTTAAAAAAAGATTTAATAATAATCAATTCTACTGTTTAATTTTTCATAATTTCTCACACTACTGCTAATCAGGTCATTACAAGTTATCCTTTCAGGGGTCTCCATGAGGACTATTCTTCAAAAGTTCACTATACTTACTATTCTTTTAGATTTCGCCATACTTGCAGTTTTTTAGGGCTCACCATATAGGCTTTTCTTTCACATTATGCCATAAAGACACTTATTTTCATGATATGCCACAAAGGCTTTTCTTTCATATTACGCCACAAAGGCATTTCATTCAAGAATCACCATAGAGGCTTTTCTTTCATACTACGCTACAAAGGCATTTCATTCGAGAATTGTCACAGAGGCTTTTCCTTCAGATAGTTGCTACAAAGGCTATCCCATAGAGTGAGCCACAAAGGCATTCCTTTCCATAGATCGCCATAGAAGCATTCCATTCAGATTGTGCCACAAAGACATTTCCTTTCATGAATCACCACAAAGGCTCTTCATTCAGATTACGCCACAAAGGTTTCCATTTCAGAAATTGCCATAAAGGTTTCCATTTTAAAGATGGCCACAAAGGTTTCCACTTTCTAGCATGTTCATGATAGGGATTTGCCTAGACTCACATTTCGTGAGGTTTTCCCCTCATCATCCAGGGTCACGCATAGAACCCCATTAGGTAATAAGCTTCCTTTAGTTCTTTCCATATGGTTACATAACCCACTAGTTATGGTCTTACACGATATGGTGTCATGGACTTTTCCTTTCAGAGAATCGTGTTTAAGTCTCGATGGACCCCTTTAGACGACTCCGTGGAGACAGACACAGACTCATTTAACAAACCTTCATGTATCAACACCAATTAATACATAACACATTTCATTTCGATTAATCTCATACATTCCAAAATCATTCATATAGTCCTATTCCATCAATAGGACATCCATTAGATGCTTAACTTATCAGACTCTACATGAACTATACATGCATGACTCACCTAACATTCATACTACAACATCATCGTCATAGATTGACCATTTTCTACAGAGATATCTTGAATAGTACTTCACATGTAAGAGTCGGCTTAAGGACTCACTTGACAGAAACGTATAATAGCTTGAGCTCCGGATCCAAAATCCTTTCAAGATTTGTAGCAATCACTACCTCTTAAAACAAAAGAACACCATAAAAACCCATTCGTATAACCTTTCCATAATTTAAACATAAATAATCCATGAACAAAGCCTTACTTCTTCAGGAATTCATGCATATATACTTTTCAAAGCCATAAAAACTCACCTTTACATGGAGAAATTGTGACACCCCAAATCCGACCTAGATGTTATGGTTGAATCTAGAGAAGCTACATCAACCCATTTGAAAAACCAAATTTAAAATCTAGCTTAGAAATTGTTGGATCAAAAATCTTAACTTTTAGTTGACCTCATACGAGTTCTAGAAAAATCTCAAGTTTAGAAAAACTCTTAGTTTATAACGTAATCACTTAACCATATATTTAGAAAATAATGGAAACTTCCAGAAATAGAAATCTAACTTTGGAAATCACGTGATTTGAAAATATTAATTTTTTGGAAAAACCCTAGATTGTTATTTAGAAATTCATGCGCATAATTTAATCATTTTACGGAAAAGCATTTAGTTTGATGCTTAATTTGCAGCATGTATTTCCAAAGTTTTTTTAAGTTCTGAAAACAAAATTTCAATTTGTCAAATTCAAATGATTTTACGTTAAGAAAACTAAAAAATTGACGAATCAAACAAAACTAAAAACTGATACCAAATCCAAAAACTTAGTCCAAAAATCAAAAGTCCGGAAACCTTAATTTATTAACCAAAACAAACCATTTTATATGAAAACTAATCCGAGCTCTCGCACATCATTCGGTTCTAAGTTTTTCGATCACCTAAAACATATTAAATAAACGAGTAAGCTAGAAGCCCAGTGTGTGACTCAACCCACAAACAATTTTTTTCTTAAATCATGTTCAATGACAATTATCAAAACAGAGTTTTACTTATAATGTTCACATTTGCGAATAACATGTCAGAATGTCTTATATCCAAAAGCGTATATAAGATCAAAATGTCATAAATTCATTAACATATATCATTTCAAAATGTCATATCATATTAGAACAAATTCTACCCCCAACCGCTACACGTCAACTCCGTCCAACCAATTCAGCAAATAGGACTACAAGAGTGTAACAACCCCCAAACTCGGCCCGAAAGTTTCGATCAGACTTCGGAGGTCAAATTGGCCACCGAAATGGCCCAAAACAAAACACTGATTTAAATACAAAATTTTCTTTCAAAAATCATTTTCTCACGCAACTTACTACAACTGAAAGTGAACTTTACCAAAACACTTTGCAAAAGTTAAACTCATTTATTGTTTAAAATTAGTTTGAAACCAAATTCACATCTTATGAGTTAATTTTTGCAATAAAAAAGGATTTGTAACTGAAGCTTCAATCCAAAATTTGAAACATACAATACATCATTTTACCCTGATCAAAAATCATAAATTGTTTGTTTAAAACCTGACCGATTAAAAAGGAAAAGAAGATCCAGACTCAAAAACTTCTGACCATGCACTTAATTTGTAAAGTAAGTCAAAAACCGAAAATCCTAAAGTTTTTTGAATTTTCAAAGTCAAAACTAATACCTTAGCCTTATAAATATTTACTACTAAACCAACTGAAATCATATTATCAAACTTCATAAAAATTTTATTTAGGAACTGAAATCGAAATGAGAAATTCCAAGACTTCCATTTTGCTAAGTTCAATGCCTAATGTTGAGAGTTACTTGAAAAGGAGGAAACTAACGGAGTGAGCTATGAAAGCTCTGTGTGAGTCTTAAGTAAACGTGATTACATTGAGTTGAAAGTTGTCTAAAACTTACAATTTCCAAAAATCAATTAAAAAATGGAGATCATATTAGACCAACATGTCATATTATTATAACACTTAACAAATGTGCAAAACGAATTCTTGTGAAGTTGCCCAAGTACACAAAAGTCGAGATCAAAATATAATTAGATAGTCATATGTGAAGTACTTACTAAAAAACAGAACAAATACAATTCATGCACAAATGCACGGTCCCAATACCAACTTATCCAGCCTCTACACACCATCTTCAACCATCCGACACACACCTTATTGTGGACACCAAATATTAATCCTTTCCAACCTCTACACAACAAATATTTGGGTTATGGTGGACCCATCCAATCGAACACACGTTATTATGGTCATTTCCTACTCGAGCTATAATGTAGTCAAGCTGTTAATATGATTGTGATTTTACCGCCAAATTTTAATAATGCAGTAATAATGTCAAATCAATCTTCCTTCTTTTCAAACAAATCCTAAAGCCAAATGCAGATGAAAAAATACCATGCACGTAGATTTACAAAATTGGATGAGCTTATTTTCAATTTCCTTAATCAATAATCATAATGACAAGCATCTTAAATTAGCAGAATCAAAATTAGATATATTCGTATGCGGTTACAAAGTAGTGAAAGCAACATTGTACCCAATTTTCCAATAAACACATCATCTAAGCACTTATGCAAATAACAATATTAAATCATATTAATTCTTATACATAAATTAATTAAGCGATAATACTCCTCCTTACTGGACCTCCCTCAAACAGTAATAATGTCCCAAAATTCAATCAAATTTGAGATGTATAATATTAAATATCAACACATTTATGAACTTTTGGATATGAACAAACTGCATTTAGACTTAAAAAGTCAACCTACGATCCACTACAATCACAATGAAAAAAATAAAATACTAAATGAAACGAAATTAGTTATTTATGTCAGTTATATCTCTTCTCACATTAACCAACCAAATACAAACAAGATTGGAGAGTTTGTATCATATATAACCGAGTTGCATGAAAAATTAAAGCAACCAAAAGATAAAAAACATACATGAGATATCTTCTATTTGACATTTCAATGATTGAAATGCAAGATACCAAGTTGTCATGTATTTTATTGAGAGACTTTAATCGACATTTCGACATTAAAAACACACACACACACACAAACACAAAAAAGTTACATGTAATAATGAATGACTTGGAAGACTAACATGATTAAATAGAATGCACTCAACCTAAACAACAATAGTACACTTCCAAATTCTTTTTACAATTTATCTACTTAAATAATGTAACATAAGTACCTACAAAGTAGTTTATGATATGAGATTCCTATAGTCTTGAAATACGAAAAAAATGAATAAGTGGATGAATGATAAGCTAGCCAATGACTGAATACCAAGGAAATCTCTTTGAAAAGATTAGTAAAATATAATTATATTTTTAGAATGAAGTCATTTTCAAGTGTATGATAAAAAATATAGTTTAAGAACACAAATGCTGAACTAATTTCAGAAATTCATGGTTAACTATCCCTAAAATCTACTGCAAAACACGTAACTCAACAGCCATTCGGCCTTTAATTACATGTGATTAAGAAACGCACCTGAAAGATGAATCTCACGCACTAATAATCAACCAGCGCATCTTGATTTAACGGTTTTGATTCAACACTTAATTAAACGGAAATCAAAAGGACAAACATAACGTTGTTGAGTGTAAAATAAGATGAAGCAATCAAGACTTGCGGAACAAATGAAGGTAATTGGGAACAAGGAAAAGAAAATTATGGAAAAGGGAAACACAAAAGAAAAAGAGGTCAAAAACAAAAATCTGGAATTGTACTAGAGGAAACTAACGTGGGGGGAGAGGGAAATGTAAGAGAAACTTTTAGGAATTTCCTATTTTTTCTCAAAAATTAAAATAAAATAGATAAAACAAATTAAAAACATAACGAAATAAATTAAAATTTAACAAAACTTAACCCATCAGTTTCTTCAAACTTGAATCCAAAATTAAAACAAAATTTTCACCTTGCTCACACTGTGATTCAAACATAGGGGCCAAAGGTAAACTAAACACCTAACCACTAAACCACTAGGCTCATCGTTGCCTCTCAAACGCAAAAGAAAAAATAAAACTCTATCGGCAACCAATGATTCACATGCAAACCTTAATTCTTTCAAGCCCAATTTCAAGGTGTGACAACTCTCCCCTCCTTAAAGACATTTTGTCCGCGAAATTCCCTAGTAACCTCACTACTCTTCACCACACTTCCGCTATGCACTTTGATCCCACACACTACAAAATAATACTTACTCTCACAATCCTTTACGACCAATCTTAAAAGACCTAATTTACTAACACGCATAATACTATATCCACATAATCAGAAGAACAAACAACACAAAAACACGAATCACAATAACTTACAACCATACCTGTCCCAACATTGGTTTCAACTCCCTGATTTCGAGTCTTTTCTTCAAGGCTTTCCTCTAAGAAAGTGGTCAATGAAAGCAATTCTTAATTCGATGCTCCGTGGACCCACATCTGAAACATGCTCCAAACTTCTTTCAACACTCGCCCGGATGGCGCTTACCATAGAACCTACATACCAGAAAATTTGGGCCACTACTAGAACCTATCATAACACTTTTCATAAAATCTTGTTGAGTTCAAACCTGCTTCGTTGATCACAGCTCTTAGCTAGAAGGACAAAGACCCCTCTTATTTCGAGCCTTACCATGGCCTTTACGTTCATACTTAGTACTCCTTTCCTCCTCTCTAGACCTCTCCAACATGGTCTCGAAGACCCTCTCCAAACCTCAACACTAACTGGGTTAACGAATCAACACCATTCTTTGAATTACCGCCTCCAACAGTTGGCGTAGCCACAACAACCTCCTTCTCATGAGTAGACACATGCCCAGGAGATGCAGAGGACTCATCTAAAGTCCCACTAGATTGATCCTCACGATTTTTCTTACCATCAGATTCCATTATAGTTCCTGAGCCTAAAATCTTAAGGTATCTACAATTTTAAAACACAACACTAAAAAGTATTTCAATTTTCAAAGTTCCTACGAACCAACACCGAAGTCTCAAACACTTGTTTGAGAAACATAATTTCAAAACTCTATAGTATGTTTTTTTATCAAAAACTCTTTTCAAATCCATGCATATAGACACATTAAAAACACAGACCGAGTTTTTGCAAACTTGACTTTGATATCACTAAATGTAACACCCCAAAACTCGACCTTGAAATTTCGACTAAATTTTGGAGGTCACGTTGGCAACCGAAATGACCCAAAACAAAACATTGATTTAAATATCAAAGTTCCTTTCGAAAATCATTTTTCTCACATAACTAACTAAAACTAAAAGTGAACTTTACCAAAATACTTTGCAAAAGTTAAACTCATTTATCACTTAAAATTAGTTTGAGACAAAATTCAAATCTTATGAATTCATTTTTGCAATCAAAATCAATTTGTAATATTATCAACTAAAGCTTTAATCCAAATTTTGTAATGTAACAATACATCCTTTTACCTTGATCGAAAATCATATGTTGTTGTTTAAAACTTGACTGATTATAAAGGAAAAGAAGATTCAGTCTCGAAAACTTATGACCATGCACTTAATTTGTAAAGTAAGTCAAAAACCAAAAACTTATACCATAGACCTTATAAAAATTTACTACTAAACCAACTAAAAACATATTATCAAACTTCATAGAAATTTTATTCAAGAACCCAAACCGAAACGAGAAATTCCAAGACCTCTGTTTTGTCGAGTCTAATGCCTAATCTCGAGAGTTACCTGAACAGGAGGAAACAAAGGGAGTGAGCTATGAAGGATCAGTTTGAGTCTTAAGCAAATGTGATTACACAGAGTCGAACAGTTGTCTAAAATTTAGAACTTCCAAAACTCAATTCAAAAATGGAGATCATATCATACTAGCTAATCATATTATTATAACACTTAACAGATGTGCAAAATGTATAATCATGAAGTTGCCTAAATGTACAAAAGTCGAGATCAAATGTAATCAGATAGTCATATGTGAAGTACTTACTCAAAAACATAACAAATACAATTCATGCACAAATGCACCGGTCCCAATATCAACTTATCCAACCTCTACACACCATCTTCAACTATCCGACACACACCAAATAAGGTATACTAACTCTTTCAAACCTCAACACACCAAATATTTGGGTTATGGTGGATTCATCCAACCCAACACACTTTATTGTAGTCATTTGTCACTTGAGTTATTATGCAGTCAAGCTGCTAATATGATTGTGATTTTACTGCCACATTTTAATAATACAATAGTACAGCCAAATCAATATTCCTTCTCTTCAAACAAACCTCGAACCCAAATGCAGATGCAAACAGGACCATGCATGCAAATTTACAGAATCGGATAAGCTCATTTTTAATTTCCTTAATCAATAATCATACTGCCAAGCAACTCAGATTAGCAAAATCAAAATCAAATATATTCGTATATAGTTACAAAATAGCAAAAGCAACATTGTACACAATTTTCTAATAAACACATCATTTAAGCACTTATGCAAATAACAATATTAAATCAAACGAATTTGTATGCATAAATGAATTCAGCAGGACTACTCCCACACTAGACCTCTCTCGAATAATAATAATGACTCAAAATTCAATCAAATTCGAGACGTATAATCTTAAATATCAATATATTTAAGTACTTTTGGGTATGAACAAACTGCATTTAGACTAAAAAAGGCAATCTGCGATCCATTACAATCAGAATAAAAAACAAACATACTGAATGAAATGAAATTAGATATTTATGTCAATTATACCTCTTCCCACATTAACCAACCAAATACAGACAGGATGAGAGAGTTTGTATCATATATAACCGAGTTGAATGAAAAATTAGAGCAACCAATAGATAAAAAATAGACATGAGATATCTTTTATTTGACATTTCAAAGACCTAAACGCGCGATACCAAGTCGTCCTATAATTTATTGATTGACTTCAACCGACATTGCGACATTAAAAAATACACACACACAAACACAAAAAATACATGTAATAATGAATCACATGCAAGACTGACATGATTAAATAGCAATGCACTCAACCCAAACAACAATAGTACACTTCCAAATATTTTTTTACAATTTATCTAATTAAATAATGTGACATAAGTACCTACAAAATAGTTTACGATATCAGGTTCCTATAGTCTTGGAATATAAACAAAATGCATAAGTGGATGAATGATAAGCTAGCCAATGACTGAATGCCAAGGAAATCCCTTTGAAAAGATTAGTAAATATAACTATATTTTTATAATGAAGTCATTTTCAAGTGTATGATAAAAAATATAGTTCCACAACACAAATGCTGAACCGATTTCAAAAATTCATGGTTAACTATCCCCAAATTTGTTGCAAAACATGAAACTCAACAGCTATTCGATCTTTAATTACATGTGATTAAGAAACACACCTAAAAGACGATTCTCACTCACTAATAATCAACCGGTGCACCTCAATTTAATGGATTTGATTCAACACTTGATTAAATAGAAATCAATAGGACAAACAATACCTTGGTGAGTGTAAAATATGATAAAGTAATCAAGACTTATGGAACAAGTAAGGTAATTGGGAACAAGGAAAAGAAAATGATGGAAAAGGGAAATAAAAAAGCAAAAGAGTTCAAAAACAAAAAATTGGAATTGCACTAGAGGAAACTGACATGAGGGAAAGAGGGAGGGAAACGTGAGAGAAACTTTTGGGATTTTCCTATTTTTTCTCAAAAATTAAAATAAAATAGATAAAACAAAATAAAAACAAAACTAAATGAATTAAAATTTAACAAAACTTAACCCATAAGTATCTTCAAACTTGGATCCAAAATTAAAATAAAATTTTCACCTTGTTCACACTATGATTTGAACACAAGGACCAAAGGTAAACTAAACACCCAACCACTGAACCACTATGCTCATCGTTGTCTCTCAAATGCAAAGGATAATGTAAAAATCTATCGACTACCAACTTGCAAAGCTTAATTCTTCTAAGCCCAATTTCGGGTGTGACAAAGAGTTCATCCATCCAATCACACTGGATCGTGGTGTTATGCCACTCATAATGATGCAGATGAGCTGCCATATAGATATTGCAATTTAACCGCCAAATTTGCAGTAAAACTGGTAGAAAACACTTCCTTTTTCATATCAAATCTCACCCTAATGCACATGCATTAGCATGCTAACATACAATCGTAATGAATCAGAAATGTGACATTCTTATGTAACTGTCATTAACACAGATTATATCAAATAGCCTATACAAAATTTATTAATCTGAGTCATGCTTATCATACATAATCATACTTTCAAAATTATCAGAACACAGAACGTAAACATATTTTTCACAAACCTTAACCATAGCACATACACACACATATCAACATATGTCACATTTCAAGTCTTATTTAAGCCGAACCGACCCCATGTAAACTCTAAATATGAATTTTTGAGTCAAACGGGCCTAAATGAAAATTTTCAAAAATATGAGCCCACACAATCTACTTAATCTACCTAAGTGATCACAAAAGCCCGTGTGTCCCACACGACCTACCCAAATTTCCCATGTAAACACATACACTCATGTGCTCCATATGGCCAACCACATGCCCGTGTGCTGCAATCGACAAGCCACACGGTTGTGTACACAGTGTAATTTTGAAAACAACCTCTATTTTTATGTTTTTTTCAAGTTCTAATTGACATTTTGGGTTAGAATCACACACCTGAAGGCTTCCTAAATGTTGTCCCAATAGCAGCGAGTACAGAATCTACATCGATAACAAAAAAATCCATTAACAACCAATTATTGAAACTGAAACTTGAATTTGATGATTATTATTTAATCACAATAGTCCCCAAAACTTACATTCGATCCCTTACCCCGTAAGATCATCAGTTAAACAGCTATTAAATTGTCGACGGACTACGAATCTCGTGATTATCACCTAACAAAATCAAAATCCAAAACATCCTCCAAGAACAAGTGAATAACAATTGCAAAATAGCAACAAAAAATTATACTACTCTACTGATGTTTCAAAGCACACAAAATCAATAGTTGGTTAGAAGAGAATGAATGAACGAACACTCGAGGCTTAGACGATAATGAAACAAGAGATAAACAAACCAAATAGAAGAAAAAATCAAAGTGTTGTAATAGAAGGGTAAAATTTAAACAAAAAATTATCAAAATAAGAAAAATGGCGGAGAAAAAATTTTAGTAATCCAAAACAAAAGAAATTGAAAGGAAACAAGAATGTGAGAAAGAGGGAGAATGAATGGAAAAAAAAAAAATTACAGACACAAAAGAAAAATGGCTAAAATTGAAAATTGAAAAAATAATGCAAACAAAAAAAAGGGATAGTAGATTAATGAAAGAAGTGGGGAGAGATTTTTGGGTAAAATTCAAAACTACCCACATCCAACTAAATCACAATAACTAACCAACTATCAAATTTTCCTCAGAGTTTAAAACAAAATAATTCCCACTATGCATACACATGAATTCAAACACAAGACCAAAAGATAAGTTGAAGTCTTACCACTAAACCAGTAGGCACATTCTTGTTAATAGTTTAACGAAAATATTATTTATGCAAGATTTTTAAGGATAGGGGCTAAGACAAAAATAAAAAAATTCAAAGGAATGATTCGAACATAGAAATTCTCACACACAAGCATAACACTTAACTACTGAATCAAATTAATGCACTTGACATAACTTCACAATCTTAACTCAAAAAATCAAAATGTGACCATTCTAGGTTTCACTAATTCAATTTCTTCTAACTTGGTTTTCGAGATGTGACAGAAATTACTAGAAGAATCCAAAGTTTCAGATCCAACTTAAAGAGAAAAAAAGGCTTCTCTTTTCCCTTAACTCTAGATCTTGGTACTTCCGAGGGAAGAGAGAAGATTATAACTTTTCTTAACCAAAACTGGGAACATTTTTTAACTTAACCCTAGTCTTTATTGAAACCTAATAAATGTCGCATCCATTGATGAGAGCTTGTAATTTATTTAGAATTACAAATCACTCGATTGCCTAACTGTTTCAAAAAAAGTACTTGTTACGTATGAAAATAATATAGGAATCCTTGAATCAACAACTTGTACTAGAAAAGAACCAATGTTATTGAATGAGACTCATTTCCTATGTGAAAAACAATTGGAAACAAGAATTAGATTTGAACAAACCTGACCCGTTGTGTATGAAAGAAACAAGAACTGAAGGTATAGGAAATGAAGAAGAATGCCACAAAGCAAAGAGCCTTGATAAGTTCGATTTGTGTGTTTTAAAAAACTGAAGAGAGAAATCTCACAGTATGCAAATTTGTTCATCTTACTCCAAAGTACAAACTGAACAATTATTTATAGTCTATTCTTAGGCATACAAACATCCAATAACAGCAATGAAGTTAAATGTCTTAACTATGGATGAATGCATTAAGCACACAAATAGTTACAAAACTCCCATCTTGAATGTTGGCAATTAAAGGGACTTTGGCTAGCTGAATGGTCACTTAAGATGAATGTGAACCCTTTGATATTTCGTCCCTTAAATCTGACCAATAAATATATAAGTCCTTAGATCTTCCTTCTACTAAATTCAGCCAATGAATGCTTGTATCTTTAAATCTCCCCTCCATTGAATGCATCTATTCAAGGCTGAAATTTTAAAAGTCATGAGGCTGCTAAAAAGTCACTTGTTTTCCAGAGGTCATGTTCAGCTTCCATCTTGAATGCTTCATCAAATTCTTCTATTGAATTTCCATTCAATGATTGAAACCTTTAGTCTTCCCTTCATTGAATTCTGGTTTAGAGATGAAAAGACTTCAACAAAAGTAACCTTCAAAACACTATAAATAAAGCTTCAATTCATAATTTCAACAAATGAGTTACTTAATGCATGACTTAATTTATGATGCAAACTTTAACTAACATAAGAGTTACATAATGCTTTTTATGACTTAATTTAATGATGCAAACTTTAACTAACATGAGAGTTACATAATGCATGACTTAATTAAATCATGAACTTAATTAACATATGAGATGCTTTTATGCATGACTTAATTAAATGCAAAATAGTTAATGCAAGACATAATTGAAGATGCAAAAACTTATTAAATTGAAATAAAACTGAAATAAAATTAAAAAGTCCTTAAAACATTGGCCCAATAATCAACCAGGCTCGCGAAATATTTCATTTTGCACTTGGGCCCTTCGAGTTTAGGTCAATCCCGATATTGCCGAACTATATCGTAACATGATGTGGTCGTGCTAACATGATTCCCCCTCTTGAAAATGATTTGTCCTCAAATCGAGCCATTTGCTCGAAAAGAATCTTTATTGATCACAGTTCCTCGAATTATATCTTTTTCAACTTCACAAACAAAGTTGGAATGAAGGCTTTCTTTCATTCCATCACCTACACGATCTTGGAACAATTCAAAGATGTTGCAATTCATATAATGAATATAAAGCATTCCTTTCAAATGTTGTAAACTCAAGTTAACTTCGGGATCAATAACAAAGTGTTGCCACACAAATTTATTATGGTTTAAAGACTTTGTTTTCAACAACCCAGAAGATACATAGAACACTCCAAAATCATTCATAAAAGCATGCAACATGAAAATTTGATACTCACTTCCCTTTATCAATGGAATTAAATAACAAGCTCCAGGATTGAACACACGATTTTGATTACTCATGTTAGAATGAAACAAATATTTTTTCTTAAAAGTCGAATCACCCATGTTAAATGAAGAAAAATTTAACAAACACAAATTATCTTTCAAACTTCCTTTGGACAACCACGTTTAACAATGAAGTTTTATCACAAGGATTTAAAGAATTCACATAATGATTAGAATTAGCTAGATTAAACATTTTATGTGAAAAATCTTTATCAATCACAAAAATTAGGTTTTGTAAACATCGATTTAATCCAACAATATCAGCGAACTTACCAACACAATACATATCACGAGAAAAACTATTTATGACACTATCTAAAACAAAATCATCAATGACAACCAAAGAATGATAATTTACCGGTACATTGTGAGAAAATCTTTTGAAAACAAAATAATCAGCATTTTTATCAACAACATTCAAAATAGATTGTCTTGATTTAATTGCTAAAGATTCCTTACCTGCTTACCTTTAAGAACTTATGGATTAATGTCATTTTCGATCTTACCTTTATTTATCAAAGTGAACTGTCTCTCAAAAGTGGAGTAATGAAGTTGGGACTCATCAAATAAACCTTTAGAAACATGAAATGAAGAGACAAAATGAGGACAACTTGCATATTGGTTAGTAAAAACACTCATTTCCTTGTCACTCTCATTTTCAATTTCACTTTCTTTTTCAATAACGTCATTCATATCACTCACACTTTTTTTATTTCTTCAATCTCAATTTCTTTTTCTTCTTTCTTGTACTTGATCTATTGGTTTTATACCTAGCAGATTGAACTATTTGCACACTTTAGGAGCTTGAAATTAAGCATTTTCCTTTTATTTTTGTAGGATTTAATTTAGTTTTAAGCTTTTGAATAAAATGTGTAAAAAGTATAAAAAGGTTTGTTTTATTTTCTTTAAGGCTAATTGAGGCTTAAAAGTTAGCCAACATATTTCATGAGTGTGCAGGAGACCATTAAAAGTCGAAAAAGTGTGAAACTGATCGCTATGTCAAGACATAGACTACTCTATGTTGTAACAAAGGGACCAAACTTGGAGAAATGTGGAACTGACTTCTTTGTCGCGACATACATCACCTATCTCGCAACAACGCCTGCACAACGACACCAAGGGAGTAGACTGGCCTCTTTGTCGCGACACAAAACTTGATGTGTCGCGACAGCAACCCCTGGACGCGGATTCTACACCGAGTGAAGGGCATTTCGGTCTTTACAATGAACTTAAACATAAGAAATGACAACTGACCTATGGTTGAAGAGAACGGTCGTCCATGGCTATAAATATGGCCTCTAGCACTAGGGTTCTACACACTTTTTACTTGGTTTCATTTTTTACTTTGTTATTTTTATTTTCGTTTTAGAAATGAGATTATAAACTTCGCATAAACGATCCTGGAATTATTTCCCAATAGATTGCTATACAATTCAAGATTCTTTTCATTTCATTTATTCAATCGTATGATCAATTATATTATTATTTTTATGATATTTAAATAAACCATGAGGAGCTAATCTTGTTGTGAGGGATTAAGGAGTGGAAGTATGGATATTTATTTATTGTATAAATAGGGATTTTAGGTGAGAATGAACCCAAAATTGGTATTGTCTATCCGTGAAGACCTTTTCCCCAAACCAGTTTAGATTGTGACATCTAGCTATAATTAGTCTCCATTGACTCGTTATGTTGGTGGAAGATTGAAAGATTCTGCTAGGGTAATGACTAGTTGATCGAAGCAAAATCCCTAAAATCGATGGTTGAAGAGTCCATACCGAAGAGATCTAGTCTCCCCAAAGTCGTTTATCAAAATCTATATCTCTTTCATTTACTTTGAGTTATTTATTTTTATGTTTTTTAAAACAAACTCTTTTATTTTACTATCGTACTATAATCCCTAAGGATAGTACTAATTACTTCTCTTCCTTGTAGGGATATAAACCACTATTGCTTAAAGCCTCCTTTGCGCACGATCCTCAGAATACTACCAAGTATTTCGTTGTACAAACTATATTACAACCTGACCCACACACTTGCAGAAGCCGAAAACACACACTGAACGGGAGTTTGTTCGAAGGCGGTCAATACTCTTTCAATTTTCTTTTCTTGCTCAAATTCTTTTTCAATTTTTTTTCTTTTTTATTCTTTTTTTTCACAACTTCTTTTCTGACATTCTCTCTTTTTATTTCCTTTTTTTGTCTCAATTTCTTTTATTTTTCTTTCATCAATAACTTCTCTTTTTCTTTTCTCTTATTCTCTCTCATTCTTAAATCTCTCACCAATTGAATTTGATTTTCACAAAATGGCGTTGAGACATAACACTCCACATGGTTGGACTTCCTTTGTGATCAAAAAGGAGGGTCATCATAAATAACAGTTGATAGCATTACAAATGACATATATTTTCTCCCTAAATTGGTGTTTTAATTGTCTCTTTTGTATCTTATTTTGCATGCATCATAAGCATTTCATACTTTGTTTTTATATTTTCTAACTCATTTTAGTTTTGTTTAAATTCTTGTTATTTTTACATCTTTTGTGTACTAATGTCGCTACAAGTAGCCTATATATTACGCCTTAGAATTGTCAGCACAGGAACTCATCTTAGAAGATCAATGATAGAACAAGAATGCATCCACAAGATCAGCTTGAAATTACGACCAAAGATGTTGCCGCATAAAAGCATGAGCTTTGGATAAGTAAATTCAAGCTGAAAATACAACTAGAAGCACCAGCGTAGGAAAATCACACGTTGTCGTCGCAATTGACGATTTCAGATTGCGCCCAGCAATGTAGCGACAACCTGTAGATCTCTGAAGAACACATTAAATCTGCATGTGTGCACAGCTATACTGTAACTAACTTTGTCAGCTGCAAATTGGATCTGGATCTGAGAATAGAGGATGAAACCTGTAACTTTTGAAGGCTATAAATAGAGGAAAGAATATGGAAGAAAATATCAAGAGCTGAGGAATTAAATTTGTAATTACTTTGTGTTTTTGAATTTATTGCTGGAGACCGATGAGTTGATGGAGCCGCCGAGCAGCAACTCCTGACGAGGAGAGCCTGATGCTAAGCAAGTGGAGCAATTAGGGGATAATCCGAGTAGCCTAGAGATAGTATGCTCTAATGTATTTGTTAACTCCTCTCTTCTTATGATGATGAACTATTATTGACATTTGAATGAATACGAGAGTATCTTTCATTGTTAGATTTACTTTGATTCTTATTTAATTCTTTTCATCTGTTTATTCTTGGATCTAACTGCATCAAACACGAGAGTGCATTTGCAGTCTACCGACATCGAGAGATGCGGTGACAAGTTAGGTTAACAAGCAAGATAGTGAGAGTTGCTTGGGATTAGAAGAGATTTTGATCACTTGTTCTTAGGTACACAACATTGTTCACACCGAGAGGTGGAGTAATTGTGGGTACTTGAGTCGTGTCTAAGCAGGGAATTGATGTTGGTAAGATTTCATTGGAACTTCATTGCTGTGATAGTTCATCTATTCAACCCTTGTCGACACATCATGCATTGCGAATTAGCGAAATCAGTGATCCACTCCAGATCTTCACACTTGATCACATTTTACTTTTCTGCATTTAAATTCTCAAAACTTCCACAACTATTTGATTTACTTTCAGTTGCAGTAACATTTAACTTTTATAATTACATTGACAATTTTAACTATCTTAGTGTACAGATTAGATTTAATTGCGTTGACATCTTTACTCGCATTTCATCTAATTCTATTATTAGTTGCTTTGACAGCTAAACATCAAGAACCAATTCCCTATGGGATAGATTTCCGATAGAATTATTCTATCAACTATACTTTCTTCGTCATGTGTCCACTTGCACAACTGTTGTGCCGTTACAGGCCAATCAAATTTTGGCACCATTGTCGGGGAATTTGGTGTTTGTTTGATGTTTATATTTGTAGACGTAATTAATTCTTCTTACTTAACTTCTAATTTTCACTAATTTGTTTACTTTCTTATTGTTAACTTCTTTCAAAATTCCTTAGGAGTTGTCTGTCCACAAGGAGAAATCCGAAGGATATTGTGAACTTTGATTCGGAACTCAAGAGAACACTTAAGAGGAGAAAACAAGAACAAAAGAAAATGGCTGGTAACAACAACAACAATAACAACTTACCACCATTGCTGCCACAAGATGGAGTTCCTCCAATACAGTCACAAATAATCCATAATATACCACCACTACCACCACAAGTTGAACAATTGCAAAATAGGATAATCCGAGATTTTATTGTTCCTATTCTTGATGATTTACAACCAATGGTTGTGAGACCAGGCATTCAAGCTGGAAATTTTGAGTTGAAACCGGTGATTTTTCAGATGCTTAATTAAAATGGGCAATATTTTGGTTTGCCTCATGAAGATGCAAGAGAACATTTAAAATCATTTTTTCTTATTTGTTCATCCTTTAGTCAACATGGTTCCCTGATGATGCCTTGAAAATGCAATTATTTTCATATTCGTTGCAGGGTAAAGCAAGAACATGGTTCTTGGGATTACCGGCTGGATTCATTACATCTTGGAATGTGCTAGCAACGTAGTTTGTTTTGCATTTTAATCCTCCAACAATGAACACAAGGTTGCAAAATGACATTACAGCGTATCATCAGCTGGATGATGAGAACTTACATAGAACATGGGAGCGCTATAAGAGTCTACTTAGACGTTTCCCAATGCATGGAATTCAACAAGAGACCCAAATAGAGATATTTTATAATGGATTGCATACTCAGACAAGAAATCTTATTGACGCGTTTGCTAATGATCCTTTGTTGGATTGCACCTACAATGAAGTTGTACGAATTCTAGAAGAATTGCACAAAATGGTTATCAGTATCTAATCTCTTATTTTGCTCATGTATAAACTAATCCTGGTGTTCTTGAATTAGATGCTATTTCTGCTTTGAGTGACCAGGTATCCTCTTTGGCCAATATTATAAAGAATATGAAGGGAACAAGTGATGTTGCTCCTATTCAAGTGGCCCAACAGACGGATGCGCTGACAATTTCATGTGAGATTTGTAGGGACAACCATAATTGCGAGGATTGCCCACAACATGCTGAAAATGCATTTTACGTTAATAACATCAGAGGAAATTCCCTATGGTAATTCATATAACAATAGCGCTCAACAACCTTGGGGAAATCAGAATGCTTCCACATTCAGATATGGAAATTCCTCAAATCAAGGGAGTTACCAAAACAATCAACAGTAGAATTTTAATCAGAATTAGTAGGTACATTCACATCCTGATAAATTGCAGGCATAAAGCCAGATGCAACCACAATCGCGATTGCAGCCACAATAGCAGCAGTTTTCTCAACAAAGATCAGATCCTATGGCTGCTCTTGAAGCACTTATGCAAGAGCATATCACAAGAACTGAAGCAATCGTGCAAGGTAATTCTTCCTCTAATTTGAGTACACAATCACTAGGTGCTTTACATAGTGATACTAAGAATTCAACGCAAAGAGGAAAGGAGCACTGTAAGGCCATTACGCTGTAAAGTGGAGAGCAAACAGCTGAACCAAGTAGTTCGAATCGAGACCATGTCGAGATAACCGAACCAACGTAACAAAGAGAAGTTGCAGCTGAAGGAAACTCAACAGAAATAAATGAGGAAGAGCCAATGTTAGTGACATCTATTCCTACTATTTGCCCAACGAAGTTGTCGACACAATTGCCTGTGTCGATGCAACAAGTTATTTCACAACTACTACAATACCTTTGCCATTTTTGCAAAGATTTAAAGAGAAAGACCATGATAAGGACTATCAAAAGTTTGTTTCTACTTTGAAACAATTACATATTAATATACTTCTTATTGATGATCTGGTGCAGATCCCAAGTTATGGGAAATTCATGAAGCAGTTGTTATCAAAGAAAAAGAAATTTTTTGAAATCAAGATGATTACACTCAAAGAGGGGTGCAGCGCTGTACTAACTAACAAGTTGCCACAAAAAATGAAAGACCCTCACAATATCACAATCCCATGCTCTATTGGGAATCATTAACTAGGTAAAGCTTTATGTGATTTGGGATCTAGTATTAATCTCATGTCTTTATCTACATTCAGGAAATTAGGAATTGGATCAATGAAGCCCACTGCAGTGACATTACAACTTGCAGATAGACCCTTAGCACAACCTAAAGGCCAAATCAAAGACGTTCTTGTCCAGGTTGATAAGCTCGTGTTCTCTACCGATTTCATAATCCTTGACTGTGACGCAGATAAGGAAGTGCCCATCATTCTAGGACGACCATTCTTGGCAACGGGATGCACTTTTATCGATGTTTTCAAGGGTGAGCTTGTCATGTGTCATAACAATGAGCATGTGACCTGCAGTGTATTTAAGGCATCTCCATCCAAGAGTAAAGAGCAATGTCACCACACTGACGTACTGGATGAAATAACTATGGAAGAGTTCAATGAATGGAGTTCAGCAGTCTTAGATGAAGATGTAGTGACATTCATTGATGAAATCCTAGTTGAATGTGACCACAATGTTGAGGTTAATAGTTGTGATCTGAGATAGGATTAGCAATTGGAATCTTTGGATTTGTTTAATACGATAATCTCTATGTTTAAACCGTCGATTGAACAACCTCCTACCTTGGAGTTAAAGCCATTATCGATGCATTTGAAATACGTTTTCTAGGTGACAATGAAACGTTACCTGTTATTGTCAGCGTAACCATCGATGCAATTCAATAAGAAAACTTGTCACGATTTTAAAGGAACAAAAAAGAGTTATAGCTTGGAGCATTGCAGATATCAAAGGCATTAGTCCCTCTTTTTGTATGCACAATATCATATTAGAAGATGAAAGGAAGCAATTCATTGAGCAACAGTGACAACTCAACGAGAAGATGAAAGAAGCACTGAAGAAGTAGATTATCAAGTGGCTAGACGCGAGCATCAAATACCCTATTTTCGATAGCAATTGGGTGAGCCCTATCCAATGTGTGCCCAAGAAGAGTGGTTTCACAGTTATAAGCAATGCAAGAACGAATTGATCCCTACTCGCATTATGACTGGCTGGGTGAGTATTCATGGATTATCATCAATTGAATACAGTCACAAAGAAGGACCACTTTCCACTACCATCAATTGACCAAATGCTGGTAGGCTAGCTAGTAAAGCTTGTTATTGCTTCTTAGATCGCTACTCTAGATACAAACAAATTGTCATTGCACCGGAAGACCAAGCAAAGACTACGTTTACATGCCCATTTGGAACCTTTGCCTTTCGACATATGCCTTTTGGATTGTGCAATGCGCTGGCCACATTCCAGAGGTGTATGATGGCTATATTTTTAGACATGATCGAGGATTCTTTAGAGGTATTCATGGATGATTTTTTCGATATATGGGCAAATTTTTTACCAATGCGTTGACAATTTGGCGAAAGTTTTGAAGAGATGCAAGGACATAAACCTAATTCTGAATTGGGAGAAATGCCACTTCATGGCAACTAAAGGCATTGTCCTCGGTCATCGTATATCATGTTAGGGCATTGAGGTAGATAAATCAAAAGTTGAAATCATCGAGAAATTGCCACCGCCAACAAATGTTAAGGGAATAAGAAGATTTCTTGGACATGCTGGCTTCTATAGGAGATTCATCCGTGATTTTTCCAAGATTGCTAAATCGTTATGCTCATTGCTAGAGCAAAATAAAAAGTTTGTGTTTGATGACACCTATCTGGCCGCATTCATCACAATTAAGAAGCAGTTGGTACAAGATCCAATTGTTGTCACCTCGAACTGGACGCAATCGTTTGAATTAATGTACAACGCAAATGACTTTACTGTTAGAGCTGTGCTAGGTCAACACAAAGAAAAGGTATTTTATTTTATTTATTATGCTAGCAAAACTTTGACTGAAGCGCAGGTCAATTATACAACTACTGAGAAGGAATTGCTAGCAGTAGTTTTTGCATTCCACAAGCTCCGTTCATACCTTGTCAGCACAAAAATTACAGTGTACACAGATCACTCTCTATTGAGGTACCTTTTTGCAAAGAAAGACGCCAAACTGAGGTTGATTAGATGGATCTTGTTGTTACAATAATTTGATGTTGAAATCAAAAGTCGAAAAGGATCTGAAAATCAAGTAGCTGACCACTTGTCTCGACTAGAAGTTGGAAGTGAAGATGGGAGTAAAGCCTAAATTGTTGACGTATTTCCAGACAAGAAGTTGGTCTTTGTCGACGCATCACCCTGGTATGCTGATGTTGTCAATTACCTTATGTGATCGATGTCAATGCACTGGCTCAATATCTCGACACAACGAGATGCTCCAACAGCCTATTATGGAGGTAAAGCTATTCGACATCTGGGGTATAGACTTTATGGTGCCATTTCCTAACTCTTTTGGGAATGTGTACATTCTAGTTGCGGTTGACTATGTTTCAAAGTGGATTAAAGCAGTCGTGGTGCCAAAAGATTATGCTCGAACAGCGTTGAAGTTTTTCCACACTTACATCCTTATGAGATTTGGATCACCTAGAGCATTAATAAGTAATCAAGGTACTCACTTTCACAATAATCAAGTTGTGACAGCATTGAAAATATATGGTGTGAAGCATCGTCTGGCCTCAACATACCATCCACAAACAAATGGTCAAGCAGAGGTGTCCAATCGACAGATTAAGAGCATCCTTAAAAACGTGGTTAATCCATCTAGGAGAGATTGGTCCTTACGGCTACATGACGCATTGTAGGCGCTTCACACCACATATAAAACCCTGCTAGGGATGTCGTCGTATCAACTAGTGTTTGGTAAGTCTTGCCACCTGCCAGTTGAGCTTAAGCACAAAGCCATGTGGGCAATCAAGCAGGTAAATATGGATCATGATGCTGCTGGTAGGAAAAGATTGTTAGACATTGCTAAACTAGAAGAAATTCGCTGCAATGCCTATGAGAATGCCGCAATATATAAAGAAAAGACCAATAGATGGCACGGTAATATCATTTTGCTTTGACAATTGAGAATCTGAAAGATGGGTAACAGTTCAAGGTGAATGGCCAACGTCTAAAGCATTATGTGAGCCCAAAAGTCAAAGAACCAAACTAGGCCATCGATCTGGTCACATTTAAATAATGTCAACGCTTTTTTACATTTTCTTTTATTTGTTTCACTTTTACTTATTTCGTTTTTAAATTTTATGCAGGAATAAAAATCATCTTTTTTTCTATGCATCACGAGCACAAATTATCGATGCATCCTATGATGACTCAACGATGCTTTTTTAGAAAGGATCGCGCCGGTTGATTTTCTTCTCTCCCCAGCCCTTGGATCAAAACAAAGGGGTACGATCCGCAGCCTAGCATTTATTGGCTGCAGAACATTTTCCCACAATTTTTAAAATCATCACGTCTTCTTAATTGTCAAGGTTAAAAACCCTTCTCTGTTGTTTTCTTTTTCCACTCACAATAGTCATTATTGCTACAACTTATCTTCCTTGTATTTTTTACACTTAAATCTCACCAGTTTACTATTTTCTCTACAAATCTCTTTTCACCCTTTTTCTTGAGTTACTATGGTCAGAATAAGAGGAACGAAAAACCCCTCTAAAACAACTCTTGAAACTTCCACCACCGTGGTTAGGTCCAAAGACCAACCTCCACAAAGAGAGTTGGTCTGATTTCTGTCGAAAGCCACCAAAGACTGATATCAAAATGTGATGCTGAAAAAAACTGCCATCTGGAGCAAGGATTGCAATTGTCCTCACAACAACCATTGGGGAAGCGAGTTACTAGAACCATTAACCATTTGAGATGGGAGTTCTTCTTTGAACACCCTGTTGGTTACTCCTTTACAATGGTAAGGGAATTCTATGTCTATCTTGTTGACGCAGAATAAGAATTTATCTTTGTGAGGGAAGGTTTAATTCCATAGAGTGCCGCAATTATAAACGTTCTGCTTCAGATTCCTAAAAAGGTAGATGACCACTCACCATTTGTACATGTGTTGGACATGAAGGAATTGACCAAGTCATGAAGGACCTTTACATTGAAGGTGTGATTTGGACAGGTAACGGTCCACACAACTACACCATGCACCGTTGATATCTGATGACATTCAGCAAAGTCTAGTTCCATTTCGTGAATAATCTCATCCTACCTTCTATGCGCAGCACTAAGGCGACATTGGACCATAAGTGCATTCTGCATTCAATTTTAAAGGGCCGTCATATTGACAACGGCAAGATTCTCCACGACCAAATTGCTGAAGCAACTGTAAAGCAAACAAGTATACTACCTTTCTCGTACCTAATCATGTTACTGTGTAAACAAAGGAGGATTGTGTCTAGGGATGGCAAGGAAGTGTTGGAGAACAAAAGCCCTATCAATGATATATCAGTTGAAAGGATGACTCGAGGCCAAGAAACGTCGGTGATAAGGGAAGCGTTAAAGAAGGACAAGGGCAAAGGGAAAAGAAGGAAAAATAGGCTGATACACCCAAATATCCTTTGTTGGGAAAGAAACTGGCTGTTATGGAAGCCAATATTGACGACATCGACATGCGCACTATTCGTACTATCAGCGTATTAGAGGATATGGACTACAGATAACATATCTTCTATGCGTATACAAAAGCATGGAATGAGGCAATTATCGTTACATTGCACAACATAAACCCAAATCTGATTCCTGATTTCCCAGTCTTCTCCTCCATTTGCCCAATGGCATCATCCTCCTACCAGCCTACTCTTGATGGTAGACCACAAAATACTTCATCCCTAATAAGAATTCATATCTCCAATGATGAGGGGAGCGAGGGACATTCTAATGCCATGAAAGACTGCTACAGAATAATTACCAGCGTATTCGAAGAGGAATTTTTGAATAGCCCTGGGGCAACCATGGCAGGCAGGGGGGTTGTCATTGAGGAGCTGCATACCCCCGTGGGTATGGACATAGAGGATGGTGCTAACATTGTCGCAACTGAACAAGAGGCATGGGGATGAAGCTGCAGAATAAGAAAAAGGTCAAGAGAAGGAGAAGGAAAATGAAGAAGAAGAAGAAGAAGAGAATAAGAAGGACCTGCTGAAGAGCAGGAAGAAAATAAGGAAGATGCCCCGACAATTATCGTTGAGGATATTGTCGGCACACTCGTGAGTGTGGGGGCATCTAGTAGTGACGAGGCTCCACATGATTTGAGCCGAGCTGAGGTTGTTACAAGCAGCATTAAGGAGATTCACCCTCTTGCTATTATGCCATATGTGGCAGCATTAGCTGAAATTCATCTATCCGAGGTAACTATCGATAAGGTCATCACCCAACCAGCTGAGGAGGAGTAATCCGCTCGATCTGGTTGGTTCGAAGGATAAGAAATAGAAGCATAAGGACAAAAAGAAGAAAGGTAAAGACTATGCGAGCGCCCAAGGAAGAAGAAAAAGAAAACCAAAACGGCCTCTGCATCGGCTATTCAGGAATGAGTTAGTACACTTCTCTGTAGATAGTTTGCATGCATTGTTTTAGTCATTGCATTTTTATTTTTTCATTGCATTCTTTAGTTAATTTAGTTGCATTTTCATTACATTTCCATTATATTTATATAGTACTGTCAGTGAATTGGGGACAATACAGACATTAAGTTTGGAGGGGAAGGATATTGTGGAATGGAAATGCAATTACACCCACATCTTTGAATTTTACATGTTTCTTTAGTTGATGAAAATATGAAGAATTTCAACAAAAATGTGACTATAATTTTTTTCTTTTATGCGTCATTCTTGAATTGCTTGGGATGATAATGTGTAAATTGGATGAATGTGAATGAATAGTGAGTCTTCTATTTTTTGAATGAATGATTGGAATTGCTTCAGTAATGAATGGATAGTGTTAATGTTTGAATCTTGAACTAACTGACCAGTTGTAGCGACATTGTATTAATAAAAGACACTCCAATGTAAGTGCAGTGGGAAAAATAAGGTGTAGTGGTCACACGGGCATGTGTCTAGGCCATGTAACTCATTATTTGTGTATTAAGGCCACACAGGCAGACACATGAGCATGTGTTCAGCCGTGTAACTCACTGTTTGTGTATGAAGGCCGCACGAGCTGCCACACGAGCGTGTGTGCAAGTCGTGTAACACTTTTCAAGGGAGAACACTCCACTGCAGATTTTAGAAAAATCATCTAGCCAAAGGTTGTCACTACAAAAGTTTGTGCCAACGCAATTACATACCTCCTAGGGGTTTGTTGCACCCCATCGCTTCTGCCCAGGAAAAAAGGTAGAGTAATGTAATGACATCTCTCAGTCACTTGAAAAAGGAAAATGAGAAAAAGAAAGAGAAAGAGAAAAGAAAAAAAAGAAGGAAAAATGTTTGCTATAAATGATGTATTGGTTCAGGGAAGATTAAGATTCAATGCATAATACTAACATTAATGAAGTTGCAGTTTTAATGATTCATGCCTGTAAATTTTCGGCACGTTATTCTATCATATGAATACAATTTGTGTATTAGGATTTCAAGAAATTCAAGTTGCGAGAATAATGATTGCGGTGACATGTTTGCTTGTGACTTTGCTCATTTTTCTTTACTTGAGGACAACTAAAAACTCAAGTTTGAGGGTGTAATGGCATTACAAATTACATATATTTTCTCCCTAAATTGGTGTTTTAATTGTCTCTTTTGTATCTTATTTTGCGTGCATCATAAGCATTTCATACTTAGTTTTTATATTTTCTAACTCATTTTAGTTTGGTTTAAATTCTTGTTATTTTTAGATCTTTTGTGTACTAATGTCGCTACAAGTAGCCTATATTGCGCCTTAGAATTGTCAGCGTAGGAACTCATCTCAAAAGATCAATGTTGGAAGAAGAATGGAGCCACATGATCAACTTGAAATTGTGACCAGAGATGTCGCTGCATAAAAACCTGAGCTTTGGATAAGTAAACTCAAGCTGAAAATACAACTGGAAGCACCAGCGCAGGAAAATCACACGTTGTCGCTGCAATTGACAATTTCAGATCGCACCCAGCAATGTAGCAACAACCTGCAGATCTCTGAAGAACACATTAAATCTGCGTGAGTGCACAGCTGTATTGTAACTAACTTTGTCAACTGCAAATTGGATCTGGATCTAAGAATGGAGGATGAAACCTGCAACTTTTGAAGGCTATAAATAAAAGAAAGAAGATGGAAGAAAATATCAAGAGCTGGGGAATTAAATTTACAATTACATTGTGTTTTCGAAATTTATTTCTAGAGACCAGTGAGCTGACAAAGTTGACGAGCAGCAACTCCTGACGAGGAGAGCTTGATGCTAAGCAAGTGGAGCAGTTAGGGGATAATCCGAGTAGCCTAGAGATAGTATGCTCTAATGTATTTTTTAACTCCTCTCTTCTTATGATAATGAACTATTATTGACATTTGAATGAATACGAGAGTATCTTTCATTGTTAGATTTACTTTGATTCTTATTTAATTCTTTTTATCTGTTTATTCTTAGATCTAACTGCATCAAACACGAGAGTGCATTTGCAGTTTAACAACATCGAAAGATGCGGTGAAAAGTTAGGTTAACAATTGCTTGGGATTAGAAGAGATCCTAATCACTTGTTCTTGGGTACACATCATTGTTCAGACCGAGAGGTGGAGTAATTATGGGTACTTGATCGTGTGTAAACAGGGAATTGATACTAGTAAGATTTCATTGGAACTTCATTGCTATGACAGTTCATCTATTCAACCATTGTAGACACATCCTGCATTGAGAATTAGCGAAATCAGTGATCCACTCCATATCTTCTCACTTGATCACATTTTACTTTTCTGCATTTAAATTCTCAAAACCTCCACAACTATTTGATTTACTTTCAGTTGCACTAACATTTAACTTTTATAATTACATTGACAATTTTAACTATCTTAGTGTGCATATTAGATTTAATTACACTGACATCTTTTCTCGCATTTCATCTAATTCTAGTATTAGTTGCTTCAACATCTAAACATCAAGAACAATTCCTTGTGGGATTAATATCCGGTAGAATTATTTTATCAACTATACTCGCTTCGACGTGTGTCTGCTTGCACAACAGTTGTGTCGTTACAGGCTGATCATGATCTCATGCCTCCCTGAGGTATTTCATCATCGTTGAAGATGATGAAATTGCTTACACTCATGTTATTAACCAATCGGTCCAGCTTATTTATAGAGATGACATCAGTGATGTAAGTCTTGTTCATTACCTTCATTAGCACGCTACGGTGTGTCTCCAAACTTAGCAGTAGGGCTAAGACTGATATACGAGATGGTTGTTTATGTAACTGATCCACCACACTATATTCACTATGCTTTACGAATTTCAAAAATTCCTTTGCTTCCTTTTCGATCACTGGCTCATTAATTAGTGACTCGAGTCCATTGGTTTTTCTTTCTTCAGCCTGGACTATCAGGGCTTTTCCCTTGCTTGCTTCATTTTCTACATCCTGGTCCTTTCATGATGTAATCTTTGAACCTTCTCCTTCTAGCACCATTACGTTGTAATCATAGCTCCATGAGACCCTTTTGCTATCCCTATAAGGAAATGCCACAAGTTTCTGGATTATGATTCGCGGTGTTGTTCGCTCTCCAACCTCATTGCCTCTTGGCCTATATATAATCACTACCTGTAGATTGGCCTTTTAAGTTTTCTCTTATAATCTCTCCTCAGAAGCACAAACATCTTTCTCCTCTATATCCTCAATCTCCTTAAAAAAATTCGAGTTTTTTGTTATCCATCAGATTTTGTATTAGGGCTTTAAATTCGATGCACCCTTGTATCTTATGCCCTTTTGTATCATGGAACTCACAATAACTTCTTACTCTTTCTGTTTTATTTTCCAAACCTTGCACAATTAAGCTTATGCTCACCATCTTCTGCCAGACCCATTTTAATGGGGATTTTATCTCCTCGATGTCGATTTTGATTCTTTTGCTCTTTTCCTCAATTATCGTATTTACCCATTAATCAGGATGATTGAATAATGGGTTTCTAGCCACATTGGGTCTCGTTGGTTAATCAAACCTCACAATTCACATTTTAATAAACCTTTCTATCAATTTCTTGAAGGCGGTGCAGTTTTCAATTGAGTGTCTAGTGATTCCTACATGGTATTAACATTAAGCATTCGTATCATACCATTTTGAGAATAGGGGTTGCATTGTTTTAAGTAGAATGGCGACTATAGCTCTTTATATGTCATTGGGATGGGGGTAAACTGAACCCTTTCAGTGTTTGGCCTTAAACTAAATTCTTGCCTCGGGGTGCTTCGATAGTTGGCTATCGTGGCTTTAAGTTGTGCCATCATAATCGGCTTTGAATAGCTTAGCCTGTACAAGCCTGTATTATTCACCTCATTGTCCTTCCTTCTAGAGGTAGATCTCTTAACACTTTCCCCAGCGTCTATCTTCCCACTCTTGATTGTATTTTCAATCATTTCCCTAGACATAACCATGTCAGAGAAACTTTTGGTAGCATTCCTTAGTAGGTGATTAATATATGACGCCTTTAAAGTATTAACAAACAGCATGGTTGTCTCCTTTTCCGATAAGGGTAGCTGAACTTGAGTTGCCACATCTCTCCATCTCTGCGCATATTACCTAAAGCTCTCGTTCGATTTCTTCTCCATGTTCTGCAATGTGATCCTGTCAAGAGTCGTGTTATAACATGGTTGTATTGCTTCATGAAAGCCTGTGTCAAATCCTTCCAAGAACTGGTCCTGCACAGCTTAATTGATTATACCACTTTTCAGCTGATTCCGTCATACTATCCTGGAAACAGTGGATTAGCAGTTGATCATTATTGACATATTTTGTCATCTTCCTACAAAACATTGTGATGTGCGCTTCTGAGCAACTGTTCCAATTGTACTTTTGGAACTCTAGGGCTTTAAACTTGGGTGAAAGTACAAGATCCGAGACCAAACTCAATTCTTTGGCATCAATTCCACAAAAAACCTCGGCTCCCTTCCATTACCCTGAACCTTTGCTCCAACCATTTACAATGCTCTTCTAGCTGACTTGGAAATTTAACTCTTGCTTTCTCTATCTTTGTTACCTTGTTCAAATATGGTATAAAAGGATTGATCGGGTTATCTCCAGGGTTGGAACTAGAGCCTAATGGGTAATTCGCTAGCCTTGATGTGCCAGCTAGGTATTATTGTGCTCTTATGGTGATAGATGCTCCATGTGCATATGTCTCCTGCTAAGCTTGGACATGTACCGAGGTAATTCTCGGGGGATATGGAAGATCTTCACTCTCTTCTTTAAGGTTCACTGTAGGATTGATGGTATTACAAATGACATGGATTTTCTCCCTAAATATGTGTATTAATTGTCTCTTTTGTGTCATATTTAGTATGCATATTAGGCATTTCACACTTAGTTTTTATGTTTTCTAACTCATTATTGTTTGGTTTAAATTCTTGCTATTTTTAACTCTTTTTGTACAAATGTCGTCGCAATCAGTCGATATATTGTGCCTTAGAATTGTTAGCGCAGGAATCAACCCAAGAGCTCAATTATGGAAGAAGAATGCAGCCACAAGTATAGCTTGGAATTGCTACCAGAAATGTCGATGCATTGAAAGCTTTACTTTGCCTGAGTGAATTCAAGCCACAAGCACATCTGGAAGCACCAGCGCAGGAATTTCACACGTTGTCGCCACAATTAAAGATTTTAGATTACGACTAGAGATGCGGCGACAATCTGCAGAGTTATAAAGATCACACCAGATCTGCGTGAGTGCACAGTTGGAATTTAACTAACTGTGACAACTGTAATTAGATCTAGATCTGTGAAGAGATGTCCAAAAATGCATCGACATTCTGCAACAATCCAGTAAACAAATCAGATCTGCATAGCTATCAATAACAAACTCTTACAGCTATACAAAGTTGTTGGATCTGAGAATGAAGAAAATCTACAATTTCTTGAGCTTATAAATAGAGGAAAGAAGAATGAGATAAATATCAAGGAGTGAAGAATTTAAGTCCAAAAATCTCTCAAATCTTCAAGCAAGGTACCATGAAAGCTTGACGTCGGAGGAGGGTGAGCTGATGGAGCAAGTGTACAGCAACTTCTGACGAGGAGTGGTTGGTGATGGGCAAGAGGAACAATTAGGGAGTAGGCCTAGTTGTCTAGAGATAGTAATCTTCGTTGTACTTGTTAATTCTTCTTAAACGATAATGAATTCTAATGATGTTAAATGAATACGAGAGTATCTTTTAATGTTATATCATTTTGATTCTTACTTTACATTGCTTATCCTTATATTCTTGGATTTAACCACTCTAAACACAAGTGAAATTACAGTACACAGACATCGAGAGATGCGGTGACAAATTAGATTAACAAGTGGGTTAGGCGAGAGCTGCTCGGGACTAGGATAGACTCCAGTTACTTATTCTTGGATACACATCATTGCTTGCACCGAGAGGTGGAGTAGTGTATTTGAGTCAGGATTAAGTAGGGAGCTATTGTGGGTAAGAACTCAAAGGAACTTCATTGTAACGACATTCCATCTATATTTTACCTTGTCAGCGCATCCAGCGTTGCTACTTAACAAAGTCAGTGATCCACTCCAATTCTTCACACTTGATCACACCTTTACTTTTATCAATTTAAATTCTCAACACTTCAACAAAAATTTGATTTACTTTCAGTTGCTCTGACAATTAACTTTTATAATTGCGTTGACATTCTTGATTATTCTAGTGTGCAGAATTAATGTATTGCACTGATATTAGTTCTCACATTACATTTATTTTCAGTATTGATTGCTCCCACATTTAGACATCAAGAACCCATTCCTCATGGGATCGATATCCGATAGATTTATCTATCAACTATACTTGCATCGATGTGTGTACGCTTGCACAATCATTTTCATAAAAACATCGATCAAGTTTTGGTACCATTTCCGGGGAATGGCGTTTGTTTGATGTTTATTTTTGTCGTTGCATTTATTCTTTATTATCTAAATTTTATTCATCACTAACTTGTTTCCTTTTTGTTGTTTTCTTTTAGATTTTTCTTTTAACAAAATATGGCTAGGAACGAGGTATATAGAACCTCAAGATGTTGGATGAGTGATGCTATAGAAATGGAGCTCGATGCCATAAACATCGAAGTATCTTCTTTGACTAATATGAGTAATTCAAAGCAGAATGTTACAGCAACTGCAAAATGGAAATTTGCTACGACAATTTGTAATTACTATAGGGGCAACCATGAGTTTAAACAATGCCCATCAAATCCAGCAAATGTGTATCACATGGGGAATTTCTATCGAAATGAAAATCCATATACCAACACATACAATCCAGAGTGGGAGCAACATCCAAATTTTTGTTGGAACAATCGAGACCTTGGAAGTATAGACAATGATGTTAGATCCGAGTGGACATTGCCCAATTATGATCAACCTTTGTCAAGGTAAAATATCCAGCAAGACGAAGCATCAGAGTTTTCATCAATTGAAAATTTGCTGCGACAATATATTTCCAAGACTGAAATCTGTGCTTCAAAGTGAAACTGAATCCATACGAGCTCTAGAATATCAATTTGGCCAGATTGTGGACGTAATGAATTTCCGACCACAAGAAACTTTATCATTTGATATTGATAATTCAATATCACAAGGGCAAGATCATGATGAGGAAATCATTCCCATAAGTGAAACTCAACTAAATGAATTTGTTAGAGATGCTATAGCAAAATAAGATAATTCAAATCTCAACAATGGAAAGATGTCAACGCAATCTGAAAAGCAAACTGCAGCTGAAGAGGTTAAACAAAATATTGAGGCGACAGAATCAAATCACTTTGTCGCCACAAATGTTACAACAAAACAACCTCAGAAATTGGAAGACACATTGTCAAAGAAGAGAAGATTGGGAGATGTCGAAGTAATCACACTTATTGAAGGGTGCACTATCGTGACAAATAAATTGCTCCAAGAATTTCATGATCCCAAGAGCTCCTCAATACCTTACTCCATTGATGATCGATATATTGGAAAGGCATTATGTGATTTCAATGAAAGCATAATTTTGATGTCTATATCCGTAATTAAAAAGTTACGGAATTGGAAAAAACGCAAGAAAGAGTGGAGAATTTTTTTTGGGACAATGTGATGAATAAAAGAGTACAAAGCACTTGAGGAAAAAGTAAACACCATTTTCGAAGCATTAGGATTCCATTGTCGATGCATTTTACATTTCCTTTTATCTTTTCACTTTTACTTGTTACCTTTTCAATTTTATGCAGGAATAAAAAAAATCATCTTTTTGTCGATGCATCACAAGCACAACTTGTCAACGCAATATATAATGACTCAGCAAAGCTTTTTCAATAAGAGTCATGTCAGTTGATTTTCTTCTATCCCCATCTGTTGGATCAAGCAAAAAGGTTATAAGCCCTTCTCTGTTGACTTCATGCTGCCCACTCACAATCGCCATTGTTGTTACATTCATCTTCTCAGTATTCTTAAAGTTTTTTTCTAGTTTCCTTTTTACCTTCTACACATAGCACTACGGCGACATTAGATCGCATGTATCTCCTGCATTCAATCTTTAAAAGTCGCCACATCGATGTCGGTGTAATTCTTCACGTCCAGATTGCTGAAGCTGCTTCTAAGAAGACGGGTATATTACCATTTCCTTCTTTAATCATGCTGCTATGTAAACAATGAGGTATTATGCCCAGAGATGGTGAAGAGGTGCTAGAGAATAAGAGTCCCATCAACGACATCTTAGTAGAGAGAATGACGAGAGGGCAAGAGACACCAATAGTGAAAAAGGACAAACATGAGAATGCGCCTACAGATGCTCAATTGGGAAAGAGGTTGGCTGTAATGGAAAAGAACATTGATCGTATCGACATGCGCCAGATTCATATTGTCGGCGCATTGAAGGACATGTACCGCAGAAAAATCTATTTTATGAGTACACTAGAATATGGAACAAATCTATTGTCGACGCGTTGAGAAGAATGAGTCCAAATCCCCTACCAGAGTTCCTTGTCTTCCCACCTATTATTAATGAAGCTACCTTATCCTCTGACCAGCCTACTCCTAATGGTAGGCCACAACATGTTCCCTCTCCAACAATAATCCACATTTTAGATGACGAGGAGCACGAAAGGCATTCTAATGCTATGGAGGATTGCTACAGAACTATAGTCAGCTTGTTTGAAGAAGAGTTCTCGAACAGCCTTGGGGCTAATATCGTAGAGCAGGCAGCAATGGTTGAGAAGGTGCATACACCAATTGTATCCATGGGTGTGGACGTAGAGGAAGGTGCTGACAAAGACACCACTGAGCAGGAACAGCCTGAAGAAGGAGAAGCAGAACAAGAAAAAGGCCAAGAGAAGGAGAAGGAAAGAGAGGAAGAATTTGAGAAGAAGGACCTTACAGATAAGCAGGAGGAAAAGCAAGACGATGCTCCGACAGATATCGCTGAGGATATTGTCGAAGCACCCGTAAATGTAAGGGCATCCAATGAAAACGTGGCTCCACCTGAAGCAAGCCAGGTTGAGGCAATTACTAGCTGTGCTGAAGATTATAATCATTTGGCCATAGTGCCTTATATAACACCACTTGCAGAAGTCCACCCATTAGATGTAACTATCGATAAGGCCACTACCTAACCTACTGAAGAGGAGCAATCTGATTATCCGACTAGAACGAAGGACAGAAAGCGGAAGCATAAAGAGGAGAAAATGAGGCACAAGGAGGAACGGAAGTGCAACAAGAAAAAGACCAACGCAGCCACATCTTTAACTGCAACACACTGAGTTAGTTTTTATTTTTTTTAGCACTTAGTTTAGTTTTCATGCATATCATGTAGTTGTAGTATAATTATCCCTGCATTATTAATGTCATTGCATTTTTATTGTCACTGCATCTACATTGTCATTGCATTTCCATATATATATATATATATATATTAATGTCAGTGCATTGGGGATAATGCACAATTTAAGTTTGGAGGGAACTTATGTGAAATGGAAACGAAATTGCACCCACAATTTTTAATTTTACTTGTTTCTTGTGTTAATAAAAATATGCAGAATTTCAATAAAAATGTGCCCATAAATTTTATTTTTATGCGTAAATCTTGATTTGCTTGGAATGTTGATGTGTAAATTGGATGAATGTGAATGGATATTGAGTCCTTCTATTTTTGGATGAATGATGGAATTGCATTAGTAATGAATGGGTAGTATCAGTCTTTGAATCTTGAATTAACTTTCCAATTGCAACGACATTGTATTAATAAAGAACACTCCTATGTGAGTGCATTGTCACTTATCAAGGGAGAACACTTCGCTGCATGTGTTAGAGAAATCATCTAGCCAAAGGTTGTCACTACAAGAGTGTGTGTCGGTGCAATTACATACTTCTTGGGGGTTTGTTGCACCCCATCGTTACTGTCCAGGAACAAGGGTACAATAATGCAATGACATCTCTCAGTAACATAAAAAGAAAGAAAAAAAATGACAATGCTATCTTCCAATAAATGATGTATTGGTTAAGAAAAGTTTAAGATTCAATGCATGATACAAACATTTATGAAGTTGCAGTTTTTAATTATTCATGCTTATAAATTGTCGGCGCCTTATTCTATCATGGTGCATTAGGATTTCAGAAAATTCAAGTATAGAGAATAATGATTGCGGAGACATTTTTACTTGTGACTTTGTTAATTTTTGTTTACTTGAGTACAAGTAAAAACTCAAGTTTGGGGGTGTGACGGTATTACAAATGACATAGATTTTCTCCCTAAATTTGTGTATTAATTGCCTCTTTTGTGTCATATTTAGTATGCATATTAGGCATTTCATACTTAGTTTTTATGTTTTCTAACTCATTATTATTTGGTTTAAATTCTTCTTATTTTTACCTCTTTTTGTACTAATGTCGCAGTAATCAACCGATATATTACGCCTTAGAATTGTCAACGCAGGAATCAGCCCAGGAGCTCAATTATGGAAGAAGAATGCAGCCAAAAGTTTAGCTTGGAATTGCGACTAGAGATGTCAACGCATTGAAAGCTTTACTTTGTTTGAGTGAATTCAAGCCACAAGCACATCTGGAAGCAGCAGCGCAGGAATTTCACGCGTTGTTGCCGCAAATAAAAATTTTAGATTGCAACCAGAGATGCGGCGACAATCTGCAGAGTTATAAAGATCACGCCAGATCTACGTGAGTGCACAACTGGAATTTAACTAACTGTGACAGCTGTAATTAGATCTGGATCTGAGAAGAGATGTCCAAAAATGCGCCGACATTCTGCAACAGTCCAGTAAACAAATCAGATCTGCATAGTTGTCAATAACAAACTTTTACAGCTGTACAAAGTTGTTGGATCTAAGAATGAAGAAAATCTGCAATTTCTTGAGCTTATAAATAGAGGAAAGAAGAATGAGATACATATCAAGGAGTGAAGAATTTAAGTCTAAAAATCTCTCAAATCTTCAAGCAAGCTACGTCGGAGGAGGGTGAGCTGATGGAGCAAGTGTGAAGCAACTTCTAACGAGGAGTGCTTGGTGTTGGGCAAGAGGAACAATTAGGGAGTAGGCCTAGTAGTCTAGAGATAGTAAGCTTTGTTATACTCGTTAATTCTTCTTAAACGATGATGAATTATGATGATGTTAAATAAATACGAGAGTATCTTTTAATGTTATATCATTTTGATTCTTACTTTGCATTGCTTATCCGTTTATTCTTGGATTTAACTGCTCTAAACACCAAAGTGAAATTGTGGTACACCGACATCGAGAAATGCGGTGACAGGTTAGATTAAAAAGTGGGTAAGGCGAGAGCTGCTCAAGACTGGGACAGACTCTAGTTACTTGTTCTTGGATACACATCATTGCTCGCACCGAGAGGTGGAGTAGTGTATTTGAGTCGGGATTAAGTAGGGAGCTATTGTGGGTAAGAACTAAAAGGGACTTTATTGCAGTGACATTCCATCTATATTTTACCTTGTCGGTGCATCTAGCATTGCTACTTATCTAAGTCAATGATCCACTCCAATTCTTCACACTTGATCACACGTTTACTTTTATGCATTTAAATTCTCAACACTTCAACAAAACTTTCATTTACTTTCAATTGCTCTGACAATTAACTTTTATAATTGCATTGACATTCTTGTTTATTTTTTTGTGTAGAATTAACGTATTGCACTGACGTTAGTACTCACATTACATTTAATTTCAGTATTAATTGCTCCGACATTTAGACATCAAGAACCCATTCCTTGTGGGATCGATATCCGATAGATTTATCTATCAACTACACTTGCATCGACGTATGTATGCTTGCACAATCATTGTCTCATAAAAATACCGATCAAGGACCTTTCCCCTTGTTATCTCCCCCGGCTAGTAATTGGGTTAGCTGATTGATTATATATCCCTTTGAGATTCTATTATATGGTTCTTCATGTCTTGTTACACTTTGGCTAATTGATCATGTAGCTACACTTGCAACTGATCTTGCATATCTTTTTGGATTTGTTCGAATCTTTCTAGCCTTTGATCCATAGCTTTAGATTTAGCACGAGTACCATAAGGGTGTTGAATTTGTAGGTTTTCCAGAGTAATTGTCATAATTTTAATTAATTAGGAAAATTTTCTTAAACTTTAATGCATGTAATAAAATGCAATGTTATATGAATGCATGTATGCATATGAAAGAAAGGCATTGATTCTTAGTCCAATTCTATTATAACAACTTTACAAGAAAACGAATTTCTTTACATAAGGCAGATATAGTGTTTTTCCTCTGACCATATACGCACGGCCACATTGTCCTCTACCTTATCAAGAAACCCTTTTTCCATGACTAGTTCTCTATTTAGTAATCGAGCACGAATAAACACCTTTCTTAAGATGAGAATGTGATGCAACCAAAACAAAATGAGGTAAGTCAGTACGATGAATATAGGAAGAAAAAATGAAAACAAATTTCAATTAACAGCAAAGAACAATGACTATAAATGTCTCTCTTTCCACATTATTTGGGTAACCACTAAAGGTTCAACATGGTTCTACTTAGGGTAAGCTCTTAGGATCCATTACATCTGGTTTGGGTTCTAAAGTAAGAGTACATGAACTGGTAGATTCCTTAATCCTCACCCATTATAAGCTAATACTGATCGAGTTGAATTCAAGGAGATACATTCTCATATGTTTGCACGAAAGTAAAAACTTCACGAAAACATAGGTACAGATATATCTCGAAAGTGATTCACTATCCCACATGGAGGTGAAGACCTCACAAAGGAGTAGTTTCCCATTTCCACTTAAGAAGGTGTAGTAAAACACTTATGCAATGCATGTAAAAAATAATCTCATGTTCTAGCAATATTAACACAAACATTGTTAACAAAGCAGCACATGAAGGATGAAATGCAAAGGAATCACAAATTAATTTAAACAAAGTTTTCAAATTTGAACAAAAAGCCCAAAAAATAATCAACTCATGGCTTGACTCTCTTATTGTCCCCAGTGGAGTCGCCAAGTTAAAAAAAAATTTAAAAAAAGCCCCGACTTTATTTTGAAAAATGAAAATAGAGTCGCCACCAATCCTTTTTAATTTGGTGTGATTGGATAACCTCGTAAAAGATTTAAAACGATAATTTTGATCTTTGAAATCATAAAACGGGTTCGGGAGTCAGTTACGTATGAGAAAGGATTAGCACCCTCACACGCCCAAAATTAGAACCTAATCGATTATTTAATGTCTTAATAGTTGAAAAATTGATAACTCGAGAAGAATTTAAAATACGACCCTTAAATGCATGAATGATATATTCGATGCCATAGATAAATTGAATTTTACGAAGAAAGCTCAATTATTTCGGGTCAATCGAGAGAAAAAGTCATATTCAGTAAGTTAGGACACAACACCTTGAAACTTCAAAAATAAAGAACGTTTCTAATTATTGCTTCAAATATTGTATATTTTAATTTTAAGTAGGATATTCAATTACATTGGTTCGAAGAAAAAATCATATCCAGTATGTTAAGAAACAATTTTCTTGAGTTCCCTAAGTAAAGAACATTGTCTCAGTTTTGAAAATTGTTTATGTGTTACATGAAAACAAAAATTTAAGGTGTCATGTGATTTATTTATTTGAATGTTATACAAAAATGAATAAACATGTGCAAGCATAATACACAATATGAGGATGGCAAAATAAAAATACATACATGAATAATAAAATAAAATAAATAACACAAATAAATAATACAATTAATAACATAAATAGGAAAATAATAAAAAAATGATAATAAATAAAGATAATAATACGAGTATGATGATAATGACAATAAATATTAATTAACAATGCTAAAATTAAAAAATCATAATCATGGTAAAATTAAATTAAATTAAATTAAAGATAAAAAATAAAAATGCATAATTAAGAAGGAAAAAATGTAAATTACACAAAAAATAAATAATAAATAAAATGACAAAATAAATCAAAAATAAAAAAAGATTTAATCGAAATAAAAAATAAATCTAGAGTAAAATTTAAACAAATAAAGAAACAAATGAAGGATTAAATCAAAATAAAAATAAAAATGCAAGGACCAAAATAGCATTTGACCCAACTATACACGTGTCAATCCCTAAAAGGGGTCAACGGTTGATCAAAGGACCAAATTGCGAAGAAGACAACATAACCAAAAAAAAATAAAATAAAATAAAAACTCAATTAAAAACGAAGAAAAAAAGTGGAAGGATCGAATGGGCAATTTGCCCATACGCTTCAAAAACACGCGAATCTCCGAACGGATCCAAGTCAATTTCGAGTATGGCTCAAAACAGCATCGTTTTGGGCATCAAAAGTCAAGCCCAAAATGACACCGTTTTACAACCCTTATAAAATCTTTTTTTTTAAATCCTCATTTTCTTTTTCTTTTTTTTAAAAACTTTCCTCTTTACTTTCTCTCTAGGGCTCTCCCCTTTGTCCAGCTTAGGGGACAGCAGGGCTCCGTTATGGGACATCGATAATCGGTGGCAATGATTGTCGCCTACAGTGATCGAAGAGGTAAAAAAATTCTTTTTTTAAAAAAATCTCTTCAAAACCTCCAAATCCCAAATCTGGGATTATTATTCCAAAAAAAACAAATCAAAATCCTAAAAAAATATCGAGACCCTATTGTTCTCATTTTTTTTAAAAGGAAGCCTTCGTGTCCTCTCCGACGAGGCCCCATGAACCCTAAGGGATTCGAACTCCTCTTAGATCCGAAAGGAGTCGTCTTTCATTGGAGACGACGACCTCAACCACCCTCAACAGTGAAAAATACAAATCGACAATTAGGTAAAAAAACAAAACCCTAAAATTTATTTATAATTTCAAATCCAAAAAAAATACCTTGAATATTCCTTTTTTTATTTCAATATATGCGTATGAGTACAAAATATAGAGAAAGTTTTAGGGTATTTATAACCTCAAATTACAATTTTTCGTACAAATTTTTTTTTTTTTGCTTTCTATTCTACAGGTACGACAGATCTAGAAGACGCCCTTACGTAAGAACATGGCGAGGGGTAGGTGTTGACATGGTGAAGGCTGGTGTTGATGTGGCATAGGGAACGATGGGGGAAGGGTAGCAACGTTGGAAGCTAGGGTATCTTTTTTTTCTGTTTTGAGTTTAGGTTGGGTCTTTGTAATTGGTTTTTGGGCTTAAGGTCATTTGGGTTAGGTTTAGTTGGGGTTTTTTAATTTTGGGTTGTAGTTTAGGTTATTGGGCATAGGGTTATTGGCTTTTTTGTAACTTGGACTTTTATTTTAATTTATTTTAATTTATTTATTTGTGGTTTGGTTCATTTAGTAGGGTAATTGGATTTTGAGAAAAATGGATTTTGGAAAAAATTTAATTCGGGCCGAACAAAATTAGGCCATTGCAAACATCTAACTTTAATTACCTATCAACTAACACCACAAACATAGCAAACTCATTCATGGAACATCCCTATATCTTTAACAACTTTCCAAATTAAAACCCCAAATTAAGTATATTAAACTAAAACGAGTTCAAAAACATTAAAATATTTAAAAACAAAGACCAAATACATACCATGCACTAGAACATAGCTTGGTCGAACCTAACTCCTCTTCTACTATTGTGTTTCGATTTGAAAATAAAAAAAAATAAAGGTTGAAGATAACTCATTTTGGTTTGTCTTACTTTTATTTTAAGGTTAAATATAAAATTTGTACCCAAACTTTTCCACTTCTCCTAGATTGGTACTTATGGTTTTTTTTACCTAGATTGGTACTCGAACTTTTTTTCGTCAATTAAACCAGTACCTTAATCTAATACCGTTAAGTCTAGGACATGTGACAGAATAAGATTGTGACACATGAAATAAATGACATCATGGTGATATCATAATCTAAAAAATAAAAATATAAAACTTTTTTTCATTTTATCCTTTCTTCTTCTGCTCCTTCTTTCTCAATTTTTTTTTATTTTCCTTCTAATTTTCCCTCATTTTCTTTTATTCTTTTTCTTTTTCCTACCCTAGCCACCATGCTTCTACACCGTTGGCCACCATTCGGCCTTCTTTCGTCTGCTTTTGTCTGCTAATACGAGAGCAAGCAACAAGCACCACCATCGTTTTCAAAGCCTCTCTTATATTAGTAAGGCAGCAAGGCACCACCGTCATTTTACAGCAAGGCAACTGCAAATTTTCAAGGTATGGTGACTCTTTTATATCAATAACTTCCATTAATGTAACAGCTACTTATTAATAGAGATTCTTTGGTGGTCGACTCTCTTTTCCTTCTTCATTTTCAAAGCCTCAACACTAAAAATTATCACTCCAGGTGATTCCATTAAAGACAACAATGAAACACTTGAATCCAAAAATGGAACCTTCAAAATGGGTTTTTTCAACTTAGAGAATTCAAATAATCGATACGACGAAATATGGTATAAATTTTCTAACACCACCATAGTTTGTGTCGCTAAAAGCGAAGCTTCGATTTCATATAATAATGGAGTTTTTAAACACCAACATCATTTGAGTAGCTAACAAGGAAGCTTCGATTTTAGATAATAATGGAGTTTTAAGGTTCGAGAACAATGGAATCCTTATACTTTCAACGAAACCAACGGTGTTATTTGGTATACTAACCCAAACACATTAAGAACTCCCCATGGACCTGTTTTACAACTTTTTGATTTAGGAAATATAGTAGTGAAAGAGAAAAACGATAATGATTCAAAGAATTTTTTTTGGTTTCTTAGTGTTCGTTTATTAGTGTTACCTTTAACCCACGGGAAAATTCCATAACACATCAGAATATTAAATTTTGCAGAATAATTCTTCAACCCAAACAAATGGATGAACAAAGAGGGAAAAACAACAGAGATAACAAAAGAGATAGAAGAGGAAAGAGGTTGAAACGATGGCCAAGAAAAAAATTTAAATGAATAATATTATTAAGTAATAATACTTAAAAGAATTCGCTCAAAAAAATAAAAATGGTCCAGATTTGGGAATACGACACATGGCGGCACACGAGTAGCCAACACTACCAAGTCAGCAAAATCTTTACACCATTAGGTTCAAAAACCAAACTAGTGGACAGAAAAAAGTTTGAGTGCCAATCTAAGACAAAAAAATTATAAGTATCAATCTAAGAGAAATGAACAAAATCGAGTATTAATTTTATATTTAACCTTTTATTTTAATATTTTCATTAATTTAATTACTAACATAAACTTTTAAAAACCATTAATTTACACCAAAACCATTCCAACATCCTCTACTAACTTAATTATGGTACAATTACTATCCAAGTCCATAGATTTATTTATTATTTTAAACCTAATTAATCTATTTAACAAATAGAAATCAACTTTTGCACCTTTTTCAATTTAGTCTTTTTCACTAAATTAACTACTTAAACACTAAAATTTTTGTTAAGAAATTTAAAATGATCTTATTATATACTAAAAACATTAAATAAATATTAAAATACTAACTCACTCGCCAAATCATGGTCTCAAAATCACTATTTTTGACATCACTAAAAACGAACTGCTACAACTCTCCTCTCCTAAAAGAATTTTTGTCCTCGAAAATCTTACTAAAAATTGGTTCGGGTATTGCACTTTCATAGCTTCTTTCGATTCCCAAGTAGCCTCTCCGACTTCGTAACAGTGCCAAAAAAATTTTAACCAAAACTATCTGTTTATTCCTTAATTCTTTGATTTCCCAAACCATAATTCTAATTGGTTCCTCATTGTACGACATATCAGGTTGAATTTCTACATCGACAAGTGAAATTACATGTGAAGGATCAGATTGATATCGCCGTAATATTGACATATGAAACATGTTATGAATTTTCCCCAATTCAGACTACCAAGCTAAACGATAAGCTACCGGTCCAATTCTTTCAATAATCTCACAACACCCAATGAATCATGGACTAAGTTTCCCTTTTCGACCAAATCAAAGAACTTTCTTCCAAGGCGATACTTTTACAAATACTATGTCACCAACTTGAATTTTTTTTTCAAATCAACATAAGATTTTTAAGGATTAAACGCAACAATCTCGAACATTTTTTTTCTTTTTTTTAACAGAAATCAAAATAGATCTAACATTAAGAGGCATTTCCATACACAATTAAAGTCATCAAAATTTATCAACGTTTAAGAGGAAATAAAGAACAAGTTGAAGCATTCTATTCCTAGCCTACTAGAACTCTTCCGTAAATGCTCCTCTTGCGTCGCACTTAGAATGCTCCTCGTCAAGAGTAAGGCTATCTACTCATCAACGTCAGGTTCCTCTTAATGTTCTCAAGCCTCCATAGCTAAAAAGCTTCATGCTTTGTTGAAGAATATAATAAAATGGGAGACTAAAGGAAGAGAGAGACACCTTCCTTCATGCTTTGTGTGTGCTTATATTTAGCCCAAAATATACAGGTGTGTATTCTCCAAAATTGAGCTGTACAAGTTAGTTATACTAGATTAGACAGCTCACACAATTATGCTCTTATCATACAACTATCAGATGCGGCGACAATTCTGAGAGCAATTCTGGACACGTTCATGCAACGAAATTCTTAGGTGCAATTGAAGAATACTTATGTAGCGATAGTTCTGGATGCAATTTGAAGAATATTTATGCAACGACAGTCTTGGGTGCATTCCGAAAATATTCCTGCAGCGACAGTTTTGGGCACAATCTAGAAGTGCTCATGCAGCGACATGTTTGGGCGTAATTCTAGATTAAAATAGCAGCGACAACCTTGAACACTTTCCTACTTTGATCTTCTAAGGTGGATTCCTACGTTGACAACTTTAAACGCCAAAATGATGAAGAATGCAGTGACATTAGTAGTAAAATATGACAAAATTAAGGAAAACTAGGCTAAGGTCCACTGAGTTAGAAAATGCAATGAACTAAATTAAAAATGCTAAAATATGTACTAAGGACAACTAAATGGGAACAAATTATCCAATAAATAGGGAGAAAACATATGTCTTTTTTAGTACCACCAATCACTTTAACTTTTTCTTCAGTTTCTCGGATCAAATCAGTACCAAAAAGCTTCTTCTCACTTAACTCAATCCAATATAATGAAGTTCTACATTTTTTACCATACAAAGTTTCGTATGGTGCCATTTTAATACTCAATTGGTAACTGTTATATGCAAAGTCAACCAATGGAAAAAAATTTCTTAGTTACCCTCAAACTCCAAAATACAACAGTGAAGCATAACCTCGAGTATCTGAATTATTCGCTCAGATTGACCGTCCATCTATGGATGAAATACAGTACTAAAATGCAATCTGGTACCTAAAGCTTCATGTAATGTACTCCAAAATCTAGAAGTAAATCATGGATCTCGATCGGAAATAATAGTATCAAGAACACCATGTAATCTAACAATCTCAGCAATGTATAACTCTGCCAACCTTTCAAGCGAATAATACCTACGTACAGGTATGAAATGTGCAGATTTAGTCAAACGATCAACAATAACCTATATATCATCTTTCTTTCGCGGAGACAACGATAACCCTGATATGAAGTCCATAGTAACTCGTTCTCACTTTTATTCAAGAATCATAATAGGTTGTAACAATTCGGAAGGTACTTGATGCTCGACTTTGATTTGTTGGAAAATTAGACATTTAGAATAATTACTACTGTGAGCTTCCTGTAAAATCTTCTATTTAATTTTCGAATTCTTTGGAACTATAAACTACAATCTAAACCAAGATGAAAATTTGAATCAAATGCCTTTTCAATTTGTTTCCATTTATTAACTAGCTCGAGATCATTTTCTGAGCTTTACAAATCTGTTTTAGAAATGTTGGTTTAGCTTTTAATTCAACAAAAATGGAACCATCATCATTCAACGTCAATCGAGTATTCAACGCTCTTAAAGCAAACAATGACTTTCAGCTCAAAGCATCAGCAACAATATTAACTTTACCTGGGTGATAACCAATGATCAAATCATAGTCTTTTAACAATTCCAACCATCTACACTGTCGCAAATTAAGTTCTTTTTGTGACATCAAATACTTCAGACTTTTATGATTCGTGAAAATGTGGCATTTTTCTCCGTATAAATAATGTCACCAAATCTTTAAAATGAACAAAATAGCTGCAAGCTCAAGATCATGCGTCGAAAAATTTTTGTCGTGCGGTTTTAACTGCGTGAAGCATAAGTTATAACTTTTCCTTCTAACACTAAAATGTAATCCAAACCATCAAGTGAAGCATCACTATAAATCACAAATTCTTTTTAAGACTCTGGTTGAATCAACACAAGAGCTTTGGTTAACATCGTTTTCAACCGATGAAAACTTTATTGACATTTGTCGGACCAATTAAACTTTATATCTTTTTGAAGTAACTTCGTTAATGGTGTCGCAATCATCAAGAATCCTTTAACAAATCTTCTATAATACTAGCTAAACCTAGAAAACTTTTTATCTCAATAACATTTTTCAGAGGCTTCTATTCCAAAATAGCTGATATGTTACTCGGATCCACTCTAATACCATCAGCTAATACAACGTGTCCCAAAAACTCAACTTCTCATAACCAAAACTCACATTTATTAAACTTCGCATATAAACACTTCTCACGCAAAGTTTGTAATACCATTTTTAGATGCTGGGCATGTTCAACTTCGTCTCGAGAGTAAATCAAAATATCATCAATGAAAACAACCACAAATCTATCTAAATACAGCCGAAATATTTTGTTCATCAAATCCATAAACACAGTAGGTGCATTCGTTAATCCAAATGACATAACTAAAAATTCGTAATCCATACCTTATCTTGAAAGTAGTTTTCGACACATTAGAATCTTTAACTCGAAGTTGATAATATCCATAATAGAGATCGATCTTTAAAAACATGGTCACTAACTGATCAAACAAATCATCAATACGAGGCAACAAATACTTATTTTTAATTGTGACCTTATCAAGCTATCGATAATCAATACATAGGATCAAATATTCGTTTTTCTTCTTAACAAACAATATAGGTGCAGCCTAGGGAGAAAAACTAGGTCGAACAAACCTTTGTCTATCAAATCTTGTAATTGTGCTTTCAACTCTTTTAATTCAACCAGTTCCATTCTATACGGAGCAATCGATATCGATGAAGTTCCTGGTATTAGTTTAATAGCAAATTCATCCTTTCTAATCGGTAGTTACCCTGGTAATTCTTCTAGAAACACATCTACAAATTCACAAACCATCAGAACTAAATCTAACTTCGATTCTGAAACCATAGTATTTAATATATATATATATATATATATATATATATATATATATATATATATATATATGCCAGATACGCCTCACAGCATTTACGAACACAATTCTGAGTCGATAAAGCTAAAATAATATTTACTACACAGTCACATTTATCTGATTCAACCCTGACTATCACACTATTTTGATATTTCAACAAAATTTACTTCTGTCTACAATTCACCACAGCATCATGTAAAGTTAACCAATCTATGCCTAGAATCTCATCAAACTCATCGAAAGGTAATAGCATCAAATCAGTCAAAAAGTAGCAATCTCGAATTCTCAGGGGATAATTCCTACAAACTTTATCAACTAACACATACAAGTCTAACGGATTAGTTACTTTGACCACAAATTCAATCGACTAAACAAGTATTTTCTTATTTGACACAAATGTTGTAAATATATATGAATGTGTTGATCCCAAATAAATCAAAGCATAAACATTATAGAAAATGTACTAGTAATCACATCAAGTGCTGAAGCCTCTTCACGAGCTTAAATTTCATACGCTCTAACTAGTGCCCGAGCTTCATATCTGATTGCAAAATCTTTCATTCCACTTTTACTATTCCCAGCATTACCACTATTTCTAGATGGTTTACCCCACGATGGCGTATTACCCGATCGTGTGCTTTAAGCCTTATCTCTATCAGACCTTTCAAGACAATCCCAAAGAAAATGATCATATGAAACACATTTAAAACATGATTCATCCTTCAATCGACACTCTCCAAAATGTCTTCTATTACATTGCTAACACTCAAGCTTAATATTACAAACACTCCTAACACTCACTATCGAGGTAGCTTGAGATTTAGAACTAGCTTGTTTTTTCCCTTTATCTTTTCCTAAAAATCCAGATGGAGCTAACATACGATTGTGAGATTCTTTCTATTTCTTTGCTGGAGAAGAAAATGATTTTCCCATTGGTCGTTTACCCATATTTCGAGATTCATAATCCATTTTTCTTTTTTCTTTATTGATTTCCTCAGCCTCATGTGCTCGATCCACCAAAACTACAAATTGTTTTAACTCAAGTATCCTAACAAGAAATTTGATATCTTCATTCAAACCATCTTGAAATCGAGTACACATCACAGCTTCATTTGGAATACATTCATGAGCATATTTACTGAGTCACGTAAATTCTCTTTCTTACTCGGCTACAGTCATACGACCCTGTTTCAGTTTAAGAAACTCTTTCTATTTTTTGTCAAGATATCCCTGACTAACATATTTCTTTCTAAACTCTATTTGAAAGAAATCTCAATTCACACGATCCTTTGGTACCAGAGCAATTAAAGTACTCCACCATTAATACGCTGAGTCTTTTAGCAGAGATATTACACATTTTAAAAATTCATCTAGAGAGCAAGTTAGTTCGTCAAAGAATCGAATGGTATTCTCTAACCAAAACTCAGCTTTTTTCATGTCATTCTCAATTGTACCACGAAATTCTTTTGTCCCATATTTATGAATTTTATCAATGGGAGGTCTGTTCACACGTACTTGGTCTAAACCTTGAGGAATAGGGGAAACTGGTTGGGGTACGAGAGAGGGTGGAGGTCATTGAACCATTGGATTCATTCGAACTAATTCAGAAGCTTTCTTTCGCCTCACTTCCTTGGCCTTTAGAAATGGGCCCACTACTAGTTGCTCCTTGCACGGAGGCTTGAACATTACTTTCAACTTCATCGGAATCAGCTAGGTTAGACGACATCTTTTATCTATATGAAAACATATTTCAATTTAAGTCAGGAGATATCACACTATCACAAGTTATAAAATGGCATGCTATACTCAACTCATGCTATGTTCAGTCTGAAAACCGACTAAACCATAACTTTAATATCACTAAATGTAACACCCCTAACCCATTTTCGTCATCGGATTAAGGTTATGGAGCATTACTTAATAAATTCAAACAAATAATTTCAAAATATATCAACAACTCAACTTAACCATACATATAAATATGTTATAACAAACATCAACAAACATATACATTTGAGCCTTAAAATGAGCTTTTGAGGCCCTAAAAACAATTCCAGAACATTCGAAGATCACTTTGAGTAAAATCAGATCGTGTGACATAGCCCAGATTTTGTGGTTATTCGAAGTAGGAACACATGGTCATGTCCCAGCCCCTGTATCAAACCGTGTAACTCACCAACTTGGCTCACACGACCTTGTCGTAGGCCATGTGCTAGCCCATGTAACCTACTAACTTGAGACACACAATCGTATCTCAAAAAACCGTGTCGCAAATCATTTGAAACATGCACCTATCATAATAAAACATACACGATCGTGTGGGGTAACCATGTGTGGCACACGATCATGTAAAAACTCGTGTCCCAAGCTGTGTGCTCTCAAATTAACCTCTAAAGCAAGCCAATTCAATACCAAAACTTACATAACAAGGCACACCAATTACACATACATTCCTATGATCAAAACACTATTAAAACACACTTAAAACATGCCAAAAAATCAACCTAAAACTATTAACCAAAATGTCTTTCATAGGCACCACAATTTATAACACTTCATAACCACATTATATTCAAGCACAACCTCACATCAAATATTCAATTCAAGCACATATGATCTTGTTTCAAGCAATGCATTTAAGATGTACCTAAAAGTGACCAAAAGACATATCTTGCCAAAGCATTACAAGTCTAAACAAATATATACACAAAAGCATGACTATACCATGATAACCAAATAGCTTACTTCACATCATTCATTACAAAAATAACCTATACATGTTCTTTATAACCATAACCAAAATAACACAAAAATGACCAAAATGTTTGCTGGATAGTGTGATAGAACTCCGACAGTGTCCAAATCGATTCAGCTTCTAATGATCTACAAAACAAAGAAAAATAACTACATAAGCAATTAATGCTTAGTAAGTTCGTAAAATGGAAATTTTAACCTACCAACATCAATTGACAAAATAGTCAACCATGCTCATTACATTATATAAACATTTACTTTCCTATACACCACAATTCACATAGTTAGCAATAGGGGTGAGCAAAACTTGATTGGATTTGAAAAAATAAAAAAAAATATCAAATTTCGAGTTAAACGAATTGAGTTATTTGCGCTAATCGAGTTATTCGAGTCAACTCGATTTTTTTTTCGAATTTCGAGTTCGAATCAAGTTGAGTTTTCGAATTTGAATAACTCAAATATTTCAAATAAACCGAATTTCAAACTATAATATTTTATATTTTTACCCCAAACCTTTTTACTTGTCCCCCAAAACTTTTTACTCTCCTCCCATCCCACCCACCATCTACCAAAACCTATTTCCCTCTAATTTTTTTTTTAATATTTTCCCTACAAAATTTTACTCCATCCCATTTTCCCCTAAAATTTTTACTCCTCTTATCCCACCCCCATCTACTCCCAATACATTCCTCCCTCCCCAAATTTTTTTAAAATATTTTTCATCCAAAATTTTACTCTCCCTATTTACTTTCCCTCAAAATTTTACTCCCCAAAACCCCTCAATTTTTTTTACTTCCCCCTAAACTTTTACTTATCACCCTTCACCCCAAATAAAAAATAAAAATCATCTAAAAAATTCCTAAACCTAAATAGTAATACTTTTATTTATATATACTATTTATATTATTAAATTCAAATTCACGTTTTGTATTATTTATATTATTGAATTGTTTAATCATATCGAATATTTATATTAAAATTGAATTATTAATGATTTCATAAAATATTCGTGTTAAAATTTTGTGTTGGTATCAATTTCACATTTTATCTTTAAAATAACTTTTATTAAAAAAATCACATTTTTGCATTTAATATATTTTTTAATTTCAAAATACATAGTGACAAGAATTAGAAGATAATTGAAGCAACTAAGCAAGTAAAGAAGCTAACCGTATATAAAATATTAATAAATAAATTATGAGGGGATGAAAGTTAATAACAAATTTGATTACGATGGAAATTTTTAATTACGGTGGGTGACGGTGGTTACAAGGATCCAAAGTTTTTTTTAAAATTTAACTCGAAAAATATATTTGATTCGATTCAAACTCCATCACACTTGAATCGATTCAAGAAAATTTGAAATCGAGTTAGGATAATAAAATAGTATTCATCAACTCAATGAACTCGAAATTTTTTCATTCGATTCGATCGAACGCTCACCCCTAATTAGCAAGTAACATGAAAACATAACATCTCTGTAACATAACATATATGAGGAATAAATCCCATACTTTTCTTTTCCATCACTTGATAAACTCTTATTCCTTACATTTCATAAGCACAAATTTCATCTTACCTTTTCAATTGAACATGAGCAACAATAGGTTCTATACAAGCCTTTCCATTAACTCTTTTCATACCCATTGAACAATTTAGAATAACATCGGATACTCGAGAATGCTCACACATAGTGTGCCTTTACATGAAATCGTAACCTTTCCTTTTCAATAGTGCTCACATGAGCTGTGAAATGGGTCTGCTCACACAAGCTGTAGGTCGGGATGTTAACTAAACAATGCTGCTCACACGAGCTATTGAGAATCTGCAACAAATGCAAGATCTCAGCCATCGGTAGGACATCTAGGACAAGCGCCCAAAACCTTATAAACCCCAATGACATGTTATTCGTATCCTAACTTTCTTAAGGTTCAAACGGAATTATCATACCATCAATTGTTTAAAATATTATAAGATTTCCACATTAAATTACATCTAACACAAAATTTATCAAACATACATTTTAAACAATAATGAATAAAATTTATAACACATACGAACTTACCTCAAATACCATGATTGTTAGCTAAGTTGAAACTAATTCGAGATTTTAGCTTTTTCTAAATTAAAGTCCGATTGATTCTTTTTTTGATCTAAATAATAATTAATTCAATTAAGTATTTTAAAGAACTTCAAATTATCTCAATCAAACCCATAATCCATAGTAAAATAAAATTATATAATTACCCCTAATACTTTAAATCTCATTTCCTAGAGCTCAAAGAAACAACGCTCTGTGGCCCGCGATTGCCTCTGTTGCATCAGAAGTTCAGTGGGACAGGTCTCTACTTGCAAAACTTGGGGTCTCACTTCCCTCGCCACCGATTATTTACAGTGATAACATCGACGCCACATATCTTTGTGCTAATCTCGTTTTTCACTCACACATGAAGCACATCTCCATTGATTTTCATATTGTTTGGGATTTTGCTCAACGTTCTATGCTTCGCGTGTCTCATGTGACCTTTGCAGATCAACTTGCCGATGATTTAACAAAGCCTTTATCTAGCAACAGACTGCGTGACTTAATCTTCAAGATTGGTGTCTCCTCTGGATCACCATCTCTAGGGTACATAATAGGATATCTTCTAATTTGATTTTATTCAATCTTTAACATTCTAGATTATTCTCGCAATCTTCTAAAATAGGATAGTTGATTATCTCAATTATTTTGTTTCCTTATTCTTAAGATTCTGCTTAGTTGTCTTAGGGTTATATTCAACATTAGAATTGTATATATATGTGTTTAAACCCAAACTCAGCCTGAACGTTATGGCTAGATCTAGAGAAGTTATCAAGAATCATTTTGAAAATTCAAAGATCAAATGGGCTCGTAGATATAAAGTAAGCTTTCGCTAAAAACAATTCCAATTTATCTTAAATAAAAATATCTTTCGCACTTAATTTGTTAAGTCTGTTGGTTAAATAATGTTTATAAAACGCTAATGTTTGCAGCAGAACTCAAAATCAAGTCAATCTGGAAAACACAGTTTGAATTTTGAAAACCCAATGTATTGTCGAAAGTGTAATTATGATTTTAAAACATTTAAAAGGGTTAAAACGAAAAATAAAAGTCCAAAACAACAACAGTCCAACGTACGAAAACAATCCCAAACAGAATAAACTGGGTTTTTAAATAACACATTTAAAATGTTTAACCGGGCTCTCGTCGCACCCACCCGTTCTATGTCTGAGGGTCACCTGAGAATCAAACAAATATAGAATGAGCTTACAAGCTCAGTGTGTAACTTAAAATAAAATCAACGGTTACAATTTCATACGTGCTTTCAGATTTCACTCAGACATATTTCACATACAGAAACAGAATCAGAACATATCAGATGCAGATATTCAACCCAACCCAATCCGCTACACATCATCTTCGACTATTCCTACACACCATAGAGAGTAATATACCGATCCAACCCTACACACCGCGACGTGACTGTATGCCATTTTTAGAATATTTGCAGCCTAGCTGCTAGATCATTAAGCAATAGTTTGCCAAAAACAGATACGACAAATCGCTTAAACTACCCACACTTCATAAATATACTTCCCACCCCAATGTACATGCAGAACTAACATATATCATAAATGTAAATGGAATGCATGCTTTTTATAACAGATTCAGATCATGCTTAGCAAATAACAGATCGTATTTACATAATACAGATCATACTTAACATATATCTTATTAAGCATACATACATGCATAAATCATATTTTACGCTAACAGAACATCAACAATCATGATTTATATAGCCTAATTTGTATCATACGAACCATTTAGGATGACTACGTTTGACTCGTAGATGAATACGACTTAGGCGTGTGTGACCCACACGGCCTATTTGGCCAGCTCATGTGGCCCACACAGCCCAATTAACCTAGATCGTGTGGTTCACACTGTCTGACACATGAAAGTGTGTCACACGGCTGTGTGGTGTCGATAGTTCCAAATTTTGGCTTTTATTGTTCACTATTTTTTCAAGATTTCATTACACACCTGATTTAATTTAATACGAAAGCAATTACGAGACTTCCAGAACCTAAACACGACAATTAAATCACCAATTGAGATGATTCCCAAATCCAATTCACAAAAATTGATACATCCAACATCAAAATTAAATCGAAGAATTTCGACCTAAGCCCCCAAATTAACTCCTTACCTTCAAGAAACAGCAACCCAACAATGATTCTAGGTCGTCGGAGAAATAACTGCCTCGCCAACTTCACCTATAAACTCAAACAATTTATATACGAAACCTTTGATCCACAACTAACGAAAATGAACAACCAACTTACTACAGGAGAAACTTAAAGGCACTTACGCAATTAATAGATAATATGATTACACTTCAATGATGATCGGATTTACAAAAAGAAAAGGTGAATAACAAGGTGTAGAACGACACAAGAAAGAAAAGAAAGAAATTGGCTAGGTATTTTTGTTATTTGCTTATTTGTTTTCGTTCTTATCTGGTTAGAACTTCGAAGGTTTTTTCTTTCTTAAGTTTTATTAGGCCACTTTAGTAGTTTTTCTTTTGATTCTGTTAAGTGTAGGCCCGATTGCTGTTTGCTGGGCTTTTCTTTTGTAAGTTTTCTTTAGTCTCATGACTAAATCCTAGCCATTTCTTCAGAAGAAATAAAATTTTAAAAAACTTCAACTTACTACTACACAAATTAAAAAAAAAAAATCAAACTTCCTAAGAAATTTAAATAAATTCTAATAATTTTACAAATATATCATTTCCGTCGTCATCTTCTATCTATATCTTTTTTTAACCTAATATTTTTGTCATCATTTTCTGTCAACATTGAGTTTATGATATAATTAATTACTTTAAAATTGCAAATTACCTAAACAAATATAAAATTATAATAATAAATAATTGTTGTAAATTAGAGATTTTTGTAAAATTATATTTTAATAGCAATAAAAAGATCATTAAGTAAATTGAAATTAATAAGTTCGTACAATTATAAAGTGAAAAATAACATTATAATGAAAAATGAATAAGGGTGAGTTTACAAAAATATGTATAATAAACTAAATAAACGTATGATGAAAAATTATCATAATTTTATTTCATTGTCGATTAAAATGGTTTTTCATCTTACTTGAAACTTTTCTCTTTGAAAAATAAATATTTTAATATTTTATTATTTTTTTGGTGAATTATAAGATAATAGTAAAATTTTAACAACAATACAATTAACACAATTTAAATCCAAATCATATTTAAAATAATAAACACTTTTGACCATCAAATCGATACACGAGTTTCAGTACTTTATTATTATTTTAGATATATTTAAATCTATAATTATATAATTAACAAATAATTAACGATATATAATTAATAACCATGTGATATGTATTATTTATAATATATAACAGTCTGTCATATTTCTTTGGTAAAGCATATTAATTCATTAACTATGTGCATAGATTTTGGCATTTTATATCTGCCGATCCGTTATCTCAGATATGACATTTTAAATATAAAATTAAAGTGATTGTGGTACGGCTGTAATTATTTATCATATATAGATCTATCTACGTCATTATATCAGACTACTCTATTTTCATTTATTAAATATGTAGGCATGGTCGGTGAATAAGTTTGATTCGTTTCGATTAGACCTAATCATCATCGTGTTGAATTTAATCGAATTGATTTTAAATATAAATTTAATTTAAAAATTAAATTTAAAATTTTTGTTTAAGTTTAGTCTAAATTAAAAAATGTTAAACTTGAGTACGATTTAACTTATCCGTATTAATTTTTATATAAAAATAAATTTTAAAAATATAATACATTAAATACGTTAAAAATATAATACATATAATACATTAAATAAACAAATTAAAAATATATTAAAAAAAGTCGTTTTACTTAAATAACATTAAGATAATTGTTACTTAATAAACAAATACATCTAAAATAGTAATAAAATTAACAATAAAATAAGAGTAATATCCAAAAAATAACAACAAAATAGTAGTAATATAATAACGAAATAGCAGCAAAACAGTCGCAAAATAGCAGCAAAACAATGTATTCGGGCTGGGCTCGGATAAAACAACCCTACTCGAGTTTTGGCCCATTTTCTATACGAGACCTATATTGTTATCCAAATCTTTCCACTTTTCAAAAGAACATTTGAGCTTAGATGAATAATCCGACTCATGATCAAATCTAATTTTAATTATGAAGAGATTTATTTTATTTTATTTTTGAATTTATGGAAGTGTTATTCATTTATGACACTAATCTACAATAAATAAAACAAAAATTATATAATAAATATATCGATAAAAATTATAATTAAAACAAATGTGAATTTGGTTTAATTGGTTAAAATGAAGTTTTTGAAATTTTGACAGTAACTCAAACCTCATCATATGTTATTTTTTATATAAAATATAAAATAATATTTGTTACTTTATAAATGAAAAAGGTTTTTTAATCTTTCAACTAAGATAATTAATACCATACCAATGGATATCAATGTGTTTCAGTATACTATTTTAAATTTATCGATTTTTTAAAATATTTTTCACATATATAGATTTATAGTCTAATTTTTAATTTCTTAAAAAATTATATATTATAATTAGATACATAGACATATAAATATATTATATATACATGCAAATATATCTCAATGATATACATGTAAATATATTTATATATGTATATAAAGTTTAAAATTATTAATTAGGTTCAATAATATAATTTCAGAACTATTTTTTAAATTTAAAATGAAATTATAGAAAAATTTAAAATGGTTATTGTTGAAACCCAAATTTTAAACGGGCCCAAACTCCCTTTAAATTTATTTTAAAATTAAATTTGTTTAAAAATTTAATTTTATTTTAAATTTAAATTTAATTTAAGTTTAAAATTATTTTAAATTTAAAATAAATAAAGCCCAAATACAAAAATTAAAAGTCCAAAATAATTACAAAAGTCCTATTACACCCAAAACCCAACTTTGGCCCGAATTCACTAAATGTTGCTGCTGTTGCCTCCCTTTCAGCCAACCAGAGGACGCCACGTCATTAGCAACTTGTCATCATCTTCAGCTCCAACTTGCACTGCCACCGGCTGCTCCAACCGCCACTGCCATAGCCGAACCTGCAAAAAGAAAGAGTGAACATACATTAAATATTGTAAAACAAAAAAGAATGATGGCTACATAGGCTATAAAAGCCAAATTCATTTCAATTGTAAGGGGTTACGATCTTTCGAAAAAATCAGTAAAAACAGGAACAGTAAATTATTAAGGAAAATATCAGCACTCGAAGCACAAGAGAGCAGAATACCAAACAGTTCATATGAGCAAAGTATACATCTACTAGTAAGCATTCGTTCGCCAATGTTAATCTTTTAGATTTAAACTGTTAATGTCCTTTCGCTTATATTCATTAATACCCGTTCATGCATATATTATTACTGTAATTTATTATTTCTATATGCGTTTTCAATACGTATTAATTACAGAGATAAGCATTAATAGTGATATGGGTTAATAAGAATGACATTAATAACAGATGGCAGTATTAAATAATGGCACTAATGACAAGCGAGCAGTCTTAATAACATTTATTAATCATAAATATTTTCTTAATAATATTAATAATAATAGCATTAATGACATAAAATAAAAAACGAAACGTCAAATAACTTATCTTCAGTCGGCCCGCCGTCATTGACCGTCGTTGCCGGAAGTCGAACCCCGAACGAACACCGCCTATGCCTTATCGCGCACGGACCTGCAAAACCCAAAGAAACACAACGGATTAAAAACGGGTTTCTAAAAGTCGAGGGTATGAACGGTTTCAATCCTAAACAGAATCGATCTGAAGTTTGTTAAAAGAGGGGAGGGCAAAACCTTTTAGATCTAGGCTAGATCAGGTTCGATCTAGGCCTAGATCTGTTTTTTTTTTTATTTGTTTTTTTTTTTTAAAGGGGGAAAGTGAAGCAATAAACCTTTTTTTTTAACCTATAAACCGTGGTCGGCGGTCGAAAACGGAGGCAAACGGTAGCGCGTGACTGGTGAGGGCAGCAGCGCGAGCATCGGAGAAACCCAGGCGGCGACGTGCGATGACCACGCGCCGGGATCAGCGATGCGCGTGCGGCCCTACGCACGACGGACGGCGACATGCCCGAGGCCGAAGCATGGCCGGCAAAGGGGAAAGGGGGAGCTTTTTTTTAGGGTACTCTATTTTTTTTTTAAAGGGGGCTAAGAAATGATTTTTTTCTCGGAAAAGGGCTATTTATGGGCCCTCAAAACGATGTCGTTCTGAGGGCTGAGTTCTAGTTTTAAAACAGCACCGTTCTGAGCTATAACTCGAATCCGACTCGACCCGCCTGATGGATCCGCGTGTTTTCGTGAAAGGGGATATTTGTGCATTTGGTCATTCCGCTTTTTTTCAAATTTTCAATCAGGTCCTTTTACACTTTTAATTTTTTTAAAATTAGCCCAATGATTTTCATAGTTTTTAAATTTAGGCCCTAGACCTTTTAAAAGCACCAGGGGCTGCCACGTGTCATGATTTCGGCTTATTTATGCAAATGGTCCCTTTTATTTCAAATTTATTTTAATTTAACCCTTAAATCAGGTTTACTTTAATTACAAAATTACCCCAAAAATTTTCCATGGTTTTCAAAATAGTCCTCTGACTTCAAGATGCTTGAGGGGCTGCCACGTGTCACCTGTCTTTAGTTTTATTATCCCGGAGACCCCGAACTTTCAAAAATTCCAATTTTGACCTCGAAATTTCCAAAAATTCCATTTTTAACCTCGAAATTTCTAAAAATTCCATTTTGACCCCGAAACTTCCAAAAATTTCATTTTTACCCCCAAAACTTCCAAAAATTCCATTTTTACCCTCTTACATCCAAATTTTCCATTTTTTACCCCGAAACTTTCAAAAATTACCATTTTGCCCTCGGATGTCCAAAAACTTCATTTCGACCTCGAAACTCTCAAAATTACCCTTTTACCCCTGAATGTCTAAAAATTCAATTTTTAACCCCGAATTTTCCCAAAATTACCACTTTGCCCCCGAGAATTCAAAATTACCATTTTACCCCCGAGTATCCGAAAAGTCTCATTTTCAACTCCGAATGCATCATTTTTTCTTCATCATCAATATTTTCATTTGAATTTAACCATTATGCACTCGTATTTTACATTTTTAATTTTCTATCATTTATCTTCTTATTTATCTTACTTCGCAATATTTAATATCCATTATTAACTGCTTATTCATATTAAACTCGCATTTTTTTAAATTATTTTTCATAAAAAATTTAAAATCGAGGCAATATCCTTTTATTTCGAGTTTCGAAAATTCGTGCCTTAACTTACTAGGTGCAATTTTTCTTCAAATCGAAATAATCGAATACCCTTAATCGAGGCAATGTTTCCTTATCTTCGATTCTGAAATATTGCGCCTTAACTTACTAGGTGCAACCTTTCTTCAAATCGATATAATCGAATATCCTTTTCCCAAAAATTTAAAGAAAAAAGTTTTACAAAGGAAAGCTCGCTATTTCTGGAACATGAAACGTCGTGTCCTAACTCACTAGACATAACTTTCTTCCTTGATCACTTTGTTATAACGGGATTTCCAAACAAACCCGATTTCTTTTAAACTTAACTCATGCATTCAAGGATCGTATTTTAAACTTTATTCGAGCTTTTAAATGTTACAAATTAAGACCCGAAAATAATCAATACGGTACCAATTTTGGGCGTATGAGGGTGCTAATCCTTCCTCATGCATAACTGACTCCCGAACCTGTTTTTTCTGGATTTCGAAGACCTACATGTTTTCAAAACGGTTTTTTAAAACGTTTTGTGGTGATCCAATCACACCGAATAAAGGATTGGTGGTGACTCCCATTTTCCAACATTCAAGTAATTTTCGAAACTCGTCGTTTTGCAAAAAAAAAAAGGGATGGTTTCGACAGTTATGATAAAAAAATTTAAAAGATTGTTTAAAATATCAAAATTTTGTACCAATTGATATAGGTTTATATGCACTGATTTAAGTCGGTATTGACCAAAATGGGACGGAACATACCGAAACGATCGAAACATACTGAAATTTTAACTAAAATCGAAAATAAATTATTTGATACCAATTTAGAACTCAACTACCAAAATGTTACTGAATACCGTACTCTCGTGACACATAAATGTAATTAGTTGTAGTTCCTGTACTTTTTCAAATTTTGAAAATTTATTCCTAAACAAATTAGTAGCAATTAAATCTGTTGTAGATTTTGTTCATATTCTCCAATTGGATCATTCTAAATTCCTATACTTTTCAAATTTTGAAATTTCAATCTCGATGCAAATGACAATTATTAATTCATTATTAAGATTTTTAGTGAGCAATATGTGGAAATAACATTACACATACAACAATATGCTTGACGAATCAAATTATGGAAATAGCATGACTTAATAAATTTAACATTTACAGTTTAATGAGGATTGAGATTTGAAAATTTGAAATGTTTAGAGATTGAAAATGACCAATGTCAAAACCATCCCTTTTTGGAAAACGACGTGTTTCGAAAATTATTTTAAAATCGAAAAATAATGGGAGTTGCCACCAATCCTTTATTCGGTGTGATTGGATCACCACAAAACGTTTTAAAAAACCGTTTTGAAAACATGTAGGTCTTCGAAATCCAGAAAAGAGGTTTGGGAGTCGGTTACGCATGAGGAAGGATTAAGACCCTCGTATGCCCAAAATTGGTACCGTATTGATTATTTTCAGGTCTTAATTTGTAACATTTATAAGCTCGAATAAAGTCTAAAATACGATCCTTGAATGCATGAGTTAAGTTTAAAAGAAAACAGGTTTGTTTGGAAATCCTGTTGTTTCAAAGTGATCGAGGAAGAAAGTCACATCCAGTGAGTTAGGACATTGCATTTCAGGATCCAGAAATAACGAGTTTTCCTTTGTAAACTTCTTAGATTTTGGGAAAAGGATGTTCGATTATCCCGATTTGATGAAAGGTTGCACCTAGTAAGTTAAGGCGTAAATTTTCAGAATCGAAGATAAGGAAACATTGCCTCGATTAAGGGTATTCGATTATTTCGATTTGCAAAAAAATTGAACCTAGTAAGTTAAGGCGCAAATTTTTGAAACTCAAAATAAAAGAATATTGCCTCAATTTTAAAGTTTTTATGAAAACAATTTTGAAAACAAACATGCGAGTTTAATATGAATAAGCAGTTAATAATGGATATTGAATAACGCGAAGTAAGATAAATAAGAAGATAAAATGGAAAAAAAATAAAAAATGAAAAATACGAATGCATAATGGTTAAAATAAACGTAAATATTGATGATGAAGGAAAAGGACGCGATCGGGTTTGAAAATGAGACTTTTCGGATACTCAGGGGCAAAATGGTAATTTTGGATTCTCAAGGTAAAAATGGTAATTTGGGGAAAATTTGAGGTTTAAAAATGGAATTTTTAGACATTTAAGGGTAAAAATGGAATTTGGAAGTTTCAGGGGGAAAAATGGAATTTTTGGAAGTTTCGAGGTCAAAATGGGATTTTTGGAAGTTTGGGGCCAAAAATGAGATTTTTGGAAGTTTTGGGGTCAAAAATGGGATTTTTGGAAGTTTTAGGGTTAAAATGGAATTTTTGGAAGTTTTAGTGTAAAAATGGGATTTTTGGAAGTTTTGGGGTCAAAAATAAGATTTTTGGAATTTTGGGGGTAAAAATAGGATTTTTGGAAGTTTTGGGGTCAAAAATGGGATTTTTGGAAGTTCGAGGTAAAAATGGGATTTTTTGGAATTTTTAGGGTCAAAATTGGGATTTTTGGAAGTTTGGGGGTAAAAATGAGATTTTTGGACAATTTACGGACCCTTAGGGCAATAGAACCAAAAGGAAGTGACACGTGGCAACCCCCCAGGCATCCTAAAGTCAGGACTAATTTGAAAACCATGAAAAATTTTTGGGCCAATTTTATAGTTAAACAGAACTTGATTTAAGGATTAAATTAAAACAAGTCAAAAATAAGAGGGACCATCGACGTAAATAAACCAGAATAGTGACACGTGGCAGCCCCTGGTGCTTTCAAAAGGTCAAAGGATTAAATTGAAAAGCATTGAAAATTATTGGGTCAATTTAGAATCAATTAAAAGTACAAGAAGGACCTGATTGAAAATTTGAGAAAAAGCATAAGGATCAAACGCATAAATAACCTCTCCTTTAAAAACACGCGGATCCTAGGTCGGGTCGGGTCGACCATGGGTTATGAGGTGAAACGGTGCTGTTTTGAGCATTCTGAAGCTATGCCAAAACGACACCGTTTTGGATGACTATAAATAAGCCATTTCTTAGAAAAAAAATTTCATTTTTACCCCTTTCCAAAAAAAAAAAACCAAATCCTCTTAAAAAATCCTCTCCCCCTTCCATGGGCGGCCATGGCTTCGGCCTAATGTCCTATTGCCGTCCACCGCGCGTAACCGCCACGCGCCATCGTCCGTAGCCGCGCGTCATCGCGCATCGTCGCCGCGCCTGGTCACGCGCACCGGTCCGGCCACGTCTCCGCCGTCGTTGCTGGTCCTCACGTGCCGGCCAACCACCGTCGAAGGTAAAAACCTTTCTTTTTCCTTTTTTGGTTTTAAAATTTCCTTTTTATGAAACCGTTTTTAAAAACCCTTTTATAATCCCTTGTTCCTTCTTTTTGCAGATCCATGCACGACGAAGCGATGGCGGCATTCAGGGGAGACTCCAGCTCGAAGCTCTGGCAACGGCAAAACCGACCGAGGATAAGCCCTCTGACCTTTCAATTTTTTTATTATTAATTATTAATATTACTATTATTATTATTAATGAGGCAGTTATTACTTATTAATAATAATAATAGTATTATTATTATTATTATTATTATTAGCACATTTATTATTAATAGTTATTAAATAAATTGAATATGTGTTTAATGCTCTTGGAAAATCGATGAATGAATTTAATAAGGTAAGTAATAAGTACATGGAATGTATTTAGAACGTCTGAAGTAATTAAGCAGTAGATAATGATAACGATATGCTTAATAGGTGTATTAATACGTAATATTTGATAATGGAAATGTTTTGGGGTTTGAATAATAAACAATAAAGTAAACAACAGATAGTTAATGCATGTATTTAAGGTATCTTTGCGAGTGTTTAATGCCTGAGTACTTCGAATATGCTTCTTGTCGTTTCGCCTGTTCACTTTCGCGTTTAGTTACAAATTATCTAGTGTAGCAGTTTCGAACAATAAACTTATGTATATTGATCACAAATGCTTCAAAGTCTATTTCTTTGTATTGGTTTGTAATGTTAAAACAAGAACCAAGTTCGTAACCCTTACAAAATGGTTTGAATATGGTTTTATAACCAGAATTTTAATCATGATAACTTGTTTTTTTTTCAATTAAATGTACATCTAATCTCCTTTTTTGCAGGTTCGACGGTGGAGGCTTGAAGCAGCTAGTGGCAGTGCAAGTTGGGGCTGAAGGAGGAGCTGCTTGGGCTGACGTGGTGCGTTCTGAGTGGCTGAGGAGGACGGCAGCAGTGCAAGTGGGTAGTAGATTAGGGTTTCTGTAATGGGTTTGTGTTGGGTGTAATTAGGTCATTGGGCTAGTCTTTGTGCCCTTTGTAATTGGGTCATTGGGCTAGTCTTTGGGTCCTTTGTAATTTGGACATTTTTAATGGACTTTTTAATTTTAAAATTAAATTTAAATTTAAGATTAAATTTAAATTTAAGATTAAATTTAAAATAAATCTAAATTTAAAATAAATGAAAAAGGAGCCCGGTCAAAATTAGGCTCCAACAACCAAATTAAAGTAAAAGGATTAAATAGATAGATTTCGTAAAGTATAGAGACGGATAACAAAAAAATAAAATGGGATGCCAAAGAAAATATAATAATTTCTTTTGATTGCTTCGACTTCTTCTCAACCATCCTTCAAGCAAGATCTATTTTCCATTTTCTTTCATTAAAAATACTTTTTTTTTCTATAATTAAATCTATTCATAGGTCGGGTTATCCGTCCAGGTTCGAAAGTCCGTTCGAAATTTGAGAGGGTTTGAATAAAAATATTATGTCCATTTAAAATATAAGTCAGACTCGGGCTTGAACATTCAAAATCCGAGCCTGACTTGACGTGACCCATTCTAAGTTTATAATATTTTATATTATGTTATTTTTATATATTATGTAATTTAAAACACATAAAAAAATAAAATTATACTAAATATATAATTCTACTTTAATCTAAATATTAAAATAATGTTAAGATGACCATATAAAAATTTCAATAAATAAAAAATGTATAAAAATATTAAATATTAAAATAATATAATATAAATATTTTTTAAAAAAATTAAAAATAATATGGGTGGACTTAAAATGAGCTTGGATTAATTTTCTGCAGATATAGGCGGACTTGGACAAAATTTTAGGCCTAGATTTTAGATTAGATCGAGTTTGAACAAACATAAAATATGTTAATATAATACTTAAACTCGACCCAAAATCAACCTGACCCGACTTGACTCATGAACACTTCTATTTTTAACCTTTTAGACAAGCTTACTCTTTTTAATTTGCAAATTAAAAAAAGATACCTCCTTGTACCTTCGAAAAGACCCAAAGAAGAAAAGCCGAAACCAAAACCCGAAGATGTCTTTAGTATTTATGGCTTTCAACTCCTTCCAATGTACGACTGTCATAGGTAGTTTAGGAGGGAGAAATTGACATGCAAATAATGCACTCGGATTATGGTAGGGGCGGTCGGAAATATATATATTTTAATATATTGATGTGATTATATGATAGTATCTGTTTATATTTTCTTAATCCTTTGACAACGCACACATACGTTGCACACACAGGTGCTCGAACTCGGGACCCCTAAGATGAACAACATCTTCTTTTCCACTGGAGCCACTTGTTAGGTTCGGAAATATCATTTTTAAAGTTTATGATATTTTTATAAAATTACATTTTATTTTTAAAAATATAAATTTTGGTTTAAATTTAAAAAATTATAAAAATATTAGTTAACAAAATAGTGAAATTAGATGAAAATATAGAATTGAATTTTTATGGGGCATTTTGAGTGGGAGATGCACTGTTGATCTAAATTATTGGAGTTTAATTTTGATGATTTGTTTGGCTCTTGATTTATTTATTTGGGGTTTTAGGTTGACCGTAAAATATGATAAGAAAAGAAAGTTTGGTTAGGAAAAAGAATAAAACAACGAGGGATGTTGAAAAGGCAACTAAAAATATGTAAAAAAGAAATTTCAACAAGCACTTCAGCAAATTAAATGGCAAACGTTGAACTCTTGCTAATGGTTATAGTCCAAAAATTAATAAAGGGAGTCCATACAAGGTAGTTGTTAGAGTACTGTTGAGTATTTTTTTTATGTGTTTTATTTTAAAGAAAATATTTGAATATTTATATATATTATTACTATTCATGATTTGATTTGATTTTATTTTATTTTTCATGGATTTGATTCCATTATTTGTTGGATTGACATTTTGAGCAGGTCTTGGACATGCTAAACATGTGTACTATTCAGGGTCATCTGTTAGATTTCGTGATCCTCACATGCGAACTTCTCAAGTATTTGCGGATTGATACTCCGCGAGCTTCCCTTATTATCCTCTCGATATTTGTCTCACACATATCCACCCAGTGGGGCTTGATCGAATCGTGAGTAAACGATCCAATTTTTTTTTGAGTTTCGAATTGATAATCATTTATGTATAACATATCTCAAAAATATAAAACGCAACTTCTTATTATGTAGGTATGTTTTTACCAAAATCAAACCTTAATTTATTTTTTCAATTTGTGAAAGGATCTAATTTTATATTAAGAACGACTTATATTCAAATTGATTGCACATTTGAATGGAATCTTTTAGAATATATACATGTTAAACACTCCACCTATTATTTTCTTCTTCTTCTAATACTAATAATGCTAAATATTTAGATTTTCCTATCAACTTGCTAATTTTTTTTTTCAAATTCATCCTTAATCTTTATGGTTGACATTCGCTATATAATTGATCCCTGTGATTAATTAAGTTTTTCAACAATTGAATGACGTGACCAAAAATAGAGGTGACATGTAAGCACTTAGGAGAACAACATGTGTCTTCATTTTTTTATTGTTCTTAACAATTCAAAAAAATTTAAACAATTTTTTTAAAAAATATATAAGAAGTATATATAAATTATAAAAAATTGGATATATATAATTTAAAAAAATAAAAAAATTTAAAATTTCAAAAAAATATAAAAATTGAATAATTCAAAAATATTTTTGCAAATTTAAAAAACCCATTAAATATAGTTAAAATTTTAGAAATTGCAAAAAAAATGGAAATATGAAAAATTCAAAAAGTAGTTTAAATTTTAAAAATTACAAAAAATAAAAAATATTAAAAATAAAAAAATTGACCTACATTGATTGGGTGCTGACCCAATGTTGATCGATGACCAGACGTTGATCAGCATTGACTGATGTTGATTGCATGTTGATCGACTCTGATCAGTTAAATTTTTTTTTGTGAAGTTTTAAAATATTTATTGAATTTTTGTGTTTTTATAATTTTCTAAAAAAGTAACAATATTTTTATTTTTATTAAACTTGTTAAAATATTTTTTGATTTTTGAAATTTTAACTATTTTTTGTTTTTTGATATATATTATTTTATTGTAATTTTGAAGATATATTTCTTATATTTTCTGATTTTTTTAATTTATACATTTTTTTATTAAATTTAAATATATTTTTAGAATAATTAATGAGTAAGGCACGTGTTGTTTCCTTGTTTGTTTACGGCTTACTTCCTAATTTGGTCAAATTACCTAATTATTCAAAAGCTAACGATGTTGGTCTTATTGACCAATTTATGTAACGGATATTAAACTTAGGGATCAATTTGTATAATAGATGCTTTAAAAATCAATATAATAGAAAAAAATTTAGGGCCAAGTTGAGAAAAACTACAAAATTTAGGCACCACTCTATATATTAAGCCTCATAATTATTTTAAAATTGAAAAGTATACATCATCAAAGTAGATAGTCTTATTACGGAATCAGGATAAGAGATGTATTTTCTTGGTAATATTGTAGATAAAGATGGACCCAATTGGAAATCCCCGAATTTAAATCATATTCGATTACACCTATTATTTATTTTTGTATTATAATAATTTTAAATATTATTTAAAATTTAATAAATTTTGTTATCATATAAATAAATAGTATGAAAATGACAGATAATTATTAGAGAAAGCTTGGCTAAGAAACTTCACTCTCATTATATTAATAACCACAAATTATTTTTTATTCATTCTGATTCACATATTTGTTTTAGATTTTTATCAGGAATCTAGATTTTATGCTATTTTCTTTTCAATTGATAAACCATTTTATTAATTACTAATAATTTTAAATATTAGTTAATATATTTTAAAAGGCTAAAATTAAATATGTACAAAAATAATAAATATAATGTGTTTCAATATTATGGTTGTAGTAACTTTTTAGGAAAAATAAAAGCTTTAATTGCATTTTATGAAACGTTTTGGTAAAGAGGATTTAATGGGCATTTACTAAGGTTAATATATAAAGTTGTCATTTTTCTTATCCAATTTTATTTGCTGGCATTTAGTAACTATTATTATTATTATATCACACTGAATTAAATTTCCAAAATATATAATTTTATTAAAAAAGGTTAAAATTCAAATTCCAATAACATTTTTTAAATGTTATAAATTAGTCATTTATTTAAAAACATAAGTATAAACAATTAGAATCACATGCGATAACTTAATAGTTAAAGATATTCACTGTTTCAAATATAATCTGAGTTCGAATCGCGTTAATCACATTTATTATTCGAATAATATTATGTATAATGAAAGGATTTTACTTAGAAAAAAAAAGTTAATTTAGAAAACGTATCCAAATTGAATTAAATTTCTGCGCTTTGATTGACAAAAATCCTTGCAATCCTCGACTACATAATAACTTAACTAAAATGTGGGGGCGTTTATGTTTTCAGACGACAATAAATAAATCAATAATGTACGGCTCCACCCAACAATTCAACACTGCTTCAAATCATCATTTATTTTTATAATGTAATTATTAATTAAAATAGTAAATATTCAAACATCCTTATTCATGTGATGATTCACATGTATCTAATGCTTATTTTTATTTTTTTCGATTTTTTGAGAATAATTTTTTATATTTTTAATTTTTTTATTAATTTAAAATATAAAATAAATAACATCATATCATTATAAAGTACAAGTGAATTGATATGCAAGTTCTCACGATAATATTATTAAAAAAATTAATATTTTAATCAATATTTTGGTTAAAAAGTAATTTGACTCCTTTATTGGGAAAAGATGGTATGAAATTGTTATTCCACGTCATTTTTATCCCTATCATTTTTCAATATGAGAATGACAAATACAATCTTTTTGGAGAAAAAATTGAAAATCAAAAGAAAAAAATTGATTTGTCATTTTCATAGTGAAAAAGGATAGAAATAATGTAAAATCACAATTTTATGCAATCTCTTCTCTTCTTTGAAATGTTAATTTAACTCAAAAAGAATAAAAAATTAAATTGATAAAAAATATATATATTAGAAGTTAAATTTATCATTTATTACTTTAAAATGAATGTTAATTTGGACAATTTCGAGTTTTAATTGTTTTATATTTGAATGTCAGTGTTATATTTTTTAAAATTATTTCAGATTGTGTTTAGATGGTTTTTAAATTGTTTGTTGAAATTATTCCGAATTTTAAAATAGAAATAATATTTTTTATACAAGAAATTATTAATTTTTATGATGAAATTGAATTCAGATTATAATCAATTAAGTAAAAAGTTCAAGTTGACATGGACATGGAATTACCTTTGTCGTTTGTTTTCCTCAAACTTTCTCAATCCAATTATTGAACACGAAATCCAACCAGACACAGCAACCAACCAAGCAAGACTAGTAGTAGTAGAAAATTTGAACACCTTTTACAGTTTTTTGGTTTTATATTTGTTTAAGATTCCCACAGATCCTTTTTAAAAATTTCTGGCCAATCCTTTTCGAGCAGTTTGTAATTGAGAATGAATGAAGGTGTTGGTCTTGCCACCCTGATTTAACCAAGTGGAGTTGCATGTGTGATTCCGTATATGCTGACAAATTTATATCTGAGTTGCCTGCCTCCTGCATGTGAATGTTTTATGTTTTGTCATGTAATGTATAAATCTCCCTCTCTCATTCTATATAGCAACGTCTTGGGCTCTTCTATTTAACTCCACCTTTTCCATTCTACTCTCTTATTTTTGGACTATTTGAGGCTGCTCTTCCTTCCCAACACAAGCTTTCTAGTTATCTGGTTTTTTGGTGGAGACGACGGCGGCGGTCTCTGAAATTCAACAAGTATCGTAATCCGACATGGCGACCAAAGGGTTCGTTTTGTATCTGCTGTCGGGTTTCTCGATAGCAGTTCTCTCTGTTTTGTTCATCCAAAAAAACAACAACGACATGAACCAAATCTCAAATCTTTTAGAGTACTCGTATCATTTATCCATCACTGAAAAAGTTTGGCCTGTAAGTATTCTTTTTTCTCATTTTTCATTAAAGATCTTTATGTGTATGTATTCAGGTTTTGAATGGTGTTTGATTTGGCAGGCACTGGAGTTGAACTGGAAGCTTGTAATGGCGACGGTGATAGGGTTTCTGGGATCAGCATGTGGTACGGTGGGTGGCGTTGGCGGTGGCGGCATTTTTGTTCCAATGCTTACCTTGATTGTTGGATTTGATACCAAATCTGCAGCTGCTATTTCCAAATGTAATTTTTTTTCTTATTTTTTCTGTTCCTTATCTCTCTACCGTTTGGATTTAATAAAATATTATCAATTGGGTTTGGATGAAATTGAGGGATTGTTATATGAATTGGCTGTAGGCATGATCATGGGGGCATCAGCATCGTCAGTTTGGTACAATCTTAGAGTGCCGCATCCAACAAAGGAAGTGCCGATCATTGACTACGATTTGGCTCTTCTTTTCCAGCCTATGTTGATGCTTGGCATCACTGTTGGGGTTGCCTTGAGCGTTGTTTTCCCTTATTGGCTCATTACTGTGCTCATCATCATACTCTTCTTAGGTTTCTTCAACAATCCCAACTTTGCCTTTTGTTTTTTTACTTTTTAATCTTTGTCCTGCTTCTTGCTTACCACTTTCTTGTTTATTTAGGTACGTCTTCAAGGTCTTTCTATAGGGGTATTGAAATGTGGAAAGAAGAGACAATTTTGAATGTAGGTTTTCAATAATCTGAGTCAATATCAAGTCATTTATAAGACGAAATTATCATCATTTTAACTCTTTAATTTGTTGAATTTTGCAGAAAGAACTCACCAAGCCACAAGAATCTTTTGTTAATTCCAGGGGTGAATGTAAGTTTCATTATAAGTAACACCTTCTCATATTTATCTTTAGACAGATTTGAAAATATATTAACTTCAGTTTTTTCATATTGAATTTCAGTATTGATAGATACAGAGTACGAACCATTGGTTCCAAAAGAAGAGAAATCAAAACTGGTAAGTGAATTTCTTTGAAATATCCATATCTAGATTAAAATGAACTTAATTTCCTTTATATGGCAGCAAATACTGTGTTTCAATCTGAGGTGGAAAAAGCTTTTGGTGCTGGCTACAGTTTGGGTACTTTTCACCGTAATCCAAGTCATCAAGGTAAGATAAAACTCTATCTCAGTTCATCCCAAATTTGTTTCAACTGTTTATCTCAATGGTGCATTAAAATGTTGGATTTTTTTTTATTGCAGAATGATGCGGTTCCCTGTACCACTTCGTATTGGGTATTGTTTTCCTTACAGGTAATCCTAATTTGATGAAGACATGGCGAAATCTATACTGTCTTTGATTCAGTGATTGAAGCAAGTTCATGTTTTATATTTCAGTTCCCCATAGCAATACTGGTTTTTGGATATGAAGCAACTAAATTGTACAAAGAACATAAGAGGAGAATGAGCACTGGGAACGCTGAAACAGTTTGTGGAGCTTCAATTCAATGGAGTCCATTGAACATTGCATTTTGTGCACTTTGTGGCATCTTGGGAGGCACTGTTGGTGGATTGCTTGGTTCTGGTGGTGGATTCATTTTGGGTCCTCTCCTCCTTGAAATTGGTGTAATTCCACAGGTATATTCGACTCCTCATCCAATTTTTCTTTCTTTTCCTCCTATACCTATGATATTTTTGGTATAGAAATGTCAATTTGGAGGGTTGAGTTCATTTCAGATTTTTTCATTTGAGTTTGATACTTATTATGAATCATTTGAATTTGATTTTTCAAGTCATTTTACATTTTATTATTCGAGTTTGACATTAGCTTGAAACCAAATTGTCGTATTCTCGGATTTGAATGACAATTGATGGGTTTTCTGAAATTAAAGCATGTTCTACTGTGTAATCTAAACAGGTGGCTAGTGCAACAGCAACATTTGTGATGATGTTCTCTTCATCCTTGTCGGTGGTTGAATTCTATTTGCTTAAGAGGTTCCCAATGCCCTATGGTAAGTCATATAGTTATTATCCCTTTACATTTCTTCGAATTTTATCAAAAACATGATAAAAAAATCTAACTTTTTATTAAAAAAATTAATTTTCAGCTTTGTACTTGATGGGAGTATCTATTTTGGCTGGTTTCTGGGGACAGTATTTCGTGAGAAAACTAATAACAATCCTTAGAAGGGCTTCACTTATTGTGTTCATCCTATCTGGTGTCATCTTTGCAAGTGCTCTCACCATGGGTATAAATTCGTTAAAGCTCAATGATTCTGCATTCTTAAATTTTAGCATTACAGAAGGATTAATACTTTTCATGTGTATTAAACAGGAGTCATTGGCATTGAGAAAAGCATTCGAATGATTCACTACCATGAGTTCATGGGGTTTTTAGATTTTTGCAGCAGTCAATGATCGTTGACTAAGTAAGAATGTTGTTGGTCATCACCTTGTTGACCAATTCCAACATATTCAATGTCTAGTAAGAATAAAGAATTCCATCAAATGCGTGGTTGTGGAATGTGACTGTTAGCTTCTGGCTAGCACCCCATTCTTCTTTTATCTTCTAGCTATAAAATCTTGTAGCTAAGCATAAATTATAGAAATGGCCACTAAACTATGATCAGTATTATGTTTCAGTTATATAACTTTTAAAAATTATGTAATAGTCGTCAACATTATCAGATTGTTAGATTTTGGTCACTCATTAACACTATTCCACCTTTATATCCTTCAATCATTTTAACCACTTCCATCATTGTTGGTCTTTTTTTTGGTTGAGGAACTACACAAGCCAACTCCACATAAAGCATTGCCACAAGTTCCTCAATGTTTTTGTACCTCAAAAGCTCTTGATTGAACACTTCTACTCACTGACTTGGAGCTATGTCAACGAAGGGTACTACAACAGAGCTCACCTCATAAGAACTGTGGAAACTAACGTGGCCCATATGATAAAGTTAAATTAATCAAGATAGTTTATGTAATAACTATACTGATAAGAATAAAAGATAATTACTCTCTTTTTTTTGGGTACAAAAAGAGATTAACACCCAGACTATCGGACATATCTTGGAGTAGTACAGCACAAACATCATCTGGCGGTTGCTCACAAATCGTCAGGCAAGGTCAGTATCTCTAGCTTTCTTTGCTTGTGATGGTAGCAGTTTAATTAATCTTCTAACATAGGTCCTTAGGCTATAAATTACCTGTGAACCATTAAAGGTGATTATAGGTTGGACAAGTGTGTATGAAGATGGTCAACGAGGGATGCGTTTTGTTTTCTCTCCGGCATATATGATTTCATTGCTCGTGAGAATTGGTATATGCCTGATAAGTTATGGGGAACAATGTGGAAATACAAAGGCCCTCTACAAGTGTAGCATTTCTTGTGGATGGTAGTAAAGGAAAAGCTTCTAACTAACATCAGAAGATGTAGGCGTGGTTTAGCTGGTAATGCAGCTTGTAGTATTTGTGGTGGTAGTAAGGAACAATATTGCATGTGATTCGAGATTGCCATATGGCTAAGTTGACTTGATTGAAAGTGGTGCCCCCTCAAGCCCAACATAGGTTTTCCGCTACACCTATGACGATTCGGGTAACTGAAATATTTGAAATGCTCTCAATTTTTATATTGATAATGCCGATTAGGGGACATTTTATGGTATTATGTGTTGGAAATTATGGAAGAATAGAAATGGTTTATTTTTATGGATGAGAATTTCCTTGGAAATGTTGTTGTGGAGCACAGTTGGTCATGGACTAAACAGGTGAAGTTGAGGTTTGTTCATAGCCTAGTGCCATGGTCCAACATTGTTATGACACAATGCTGTCATGACAACGCACTTAGTGGCCTTGGATGAGGGTTGAGCCCTGTGATATGCGATCCCTAACGGTGAACATAGTGGGGGCGAGCAACATGATGGACTCTTGAGTAAGCCACGAACAGACGAGACCAAGGGAGATAGTGATCCTATGTGATGAGATGAGGCAACACAGGATATGTGAAGTTAAGATATTTCTCCTGTAAAGACCAATAGAAAAGGGATCATGTACATTAAAAGTCTAATTGATGGTCCAACTTTTAAAAGTGAAAATTCATATGAGCTAAAATTTGAGAGTTGTGCTCAAGATATAAAAATAGAATGACAACAAAGAAAAAATTATACAAAAGAGAGGAATGATGTGCTTTCACTAAGGGTTGTCTTGTGGACTAGTTTCTTTACTTCAAGATTTTGTGGATCCTTTGAGAGCAACTCAATTAACATACTCCACTTATGATGATAAAGATTATTTTTTATTTGATCAAGGACAATATTTGAGGACAAATCTTTTTGAGGAAGGTCAGAATAATGCATGCATGGATGAGTTGAAATTTATTAAATTAAATCTACTTATGAGATGTCTTTTGAATGATGAAAAAATTGTCTCTTGGCTTCAAAATTCACTTTAAATAATCTTATTTCGACTTTATAAGCTCAAGATATGATTGTTTTGGTGAAGATTGCATGACCAAATTTTTTTTGAATGTGGGAACGACAAATTTTTGAGTTTAAATGACTTTTTTTAACTAGAAATATTTTCACTATAATCTACTTCCAAAAACATAGGGCTAAAATTTTAGGTCAAAACAAGTTCGTTTATTCCCTTTGTTGAATTAAACAATGTAATTTTTCTAGACAAAAAAAAAAAAAAATCGAGGCACCCATAAATTTTCAGCAAGAAAATTGATGAAACACGAGTTTAGGGATATCAACAGTGCTAAATTATGTTATCAAATGATAAAAGGTAAGCGTCGATGCAAGTCCCACAAATTTTTAAGATTATTTGAAGTTGTTTCTTGTTTTGTAAGATTCATTTTGACTCAAAAGCTCTAGACAAAGCTCTGGGTTTGGGAAACAAGAAAGATGCTTAAAACCTGAAAAACTCACAAACAAGATGATTAATCGAATAATAATGATGAATGAAATAAAAACAAGAAGTAAAAAAAAAAAAAACGGAAATTAAAGGTTGAAGTTGGAATAGATAAATCAATGGAGATGGATAGATGGATTGTATCCGATTGAACCCTTCGAGAAAGAAATCTTTATAAACTCAATCAATTGCTCTAACCAATCCTCAAAAAAAAGTTCTTGGCAAAATATTGAGCAACATTAAGTAAAAAGAATCTTGCAAAACAAAATATTCCAAATAGTGCTTTTATTAATAAAATAATAAACAATGCCATACCTAATGAATAATGCATATGCCTTAGTATAGGTTAGCTAATTATATCAAAATAAAATTTCAAAGTAAAATGAAACTCTAATTAATCTAAATAAGGAGTAGTTCTAGTTGAACTAAACTTTTTTGTTGACTAAGAAACACAACTTTTAAACATTTGAAAATACTTAAAAATATCCTAAAATTTAGAATAAATGAATAAAAAATATAAAACCTAATAAATACAATATTGAGTTCATATAATATCAAAATTAATCCTTAAAATCGAACCCAATATGATTTAAACTCGAATTAAAGCCGAAAATTCGTAATTTCTTATAATAATCCTGTCCAGAAATTTTGCTTACGCAATCTTTATTAAAATGACCATAATTTAAGCTTCAAAACTCAAAATTCGATGATTCAAAGTGTGTTTTGAATCTAAGAGATAACTCATTCATTGGTTTGAAAACATTTTAACCTAAAAATGTTTGTGTCATTCAAAAATGCAACAATTTTAGTGAATTGAATTAAATTAATTTATCCCTATTCATGCATGTTGGATCGATGGTTGATGCTCAATAAAGTCTTCCAACCATGTTCGGACCCACAATTATTAGTTGTGAACCAAGTTTTCCAAGAATCGAATTCATGATTTTCTTTAAGCTCAATCTTGTCTCCTTGAAGCTTGCTAACGTTTGTCACAAACTCTTGTACGATCAAATTCATCTTCGCTTGAATTTACTTCGATCTTGAGCGAGTGATTGGACCTTGAGGGAGACTAAAACTATCACTATGTTAAGCCTGCGAATGGGCCTTGGTGCTTGCGTCATAGACAAAGAGGATTTTGGTTCTTTTATTTGGGTTTTCGGTGCAAGTGAGGAAACGGGATCAATTGAAGAATCCATGGCTTTTTGCAAGGATTCCCACAAATGATGCCAAATTTATGATGAGCTGAAAGGCTTACTTGAGTTGTTGATTGGACTGCAAAACAAAGGAAAAGTAAGTTGGGCTTAAGTGGCTTTTGGTTGTTTCGGCCAACATGTGTAGGGTCTTGTTCATCTTAAATCCTATTACATATTATATAAAATAAACCCGAACTTAAAAATCCTAAATCCAAAAGTATTTGAACACGAAAAGGATTGAAGCAAACAAATCTTAAACTTGAGAAAATTTAAACTCGAAAAAGATGAAATCCAAAAATTCGAAATATAAAAACTCGAAGTTGAAATAACCCAAATCAAAATCGTTCAAAAGAATCCAATTTTCATAACTTTATTTAAATTAGTTTAAATTGTAAAATAAACTGTGAAATTAAACAAATAAAACTTTTATGCAGGCATGAATGTTATGTATAAAGTAGATTTGCATGTATCACAATTCTTTTGAGAGTTTGAACAGTAGTTTTCTTGTATGTAAAGTTGATTTTCTTTTTGTTCCTTATGATAAATAGATTTTTTTGTGGTAATACATTTATGTCACCATATGTATCAAGTTATTGTAAATTTAAATTTTAGTTTATATATTTTTAACTCTAAGAATTTAGTCGATTTACATTTCAAATTTCAAAATTTAACTTCACTTGTTAACATCATTAAAATTATTTTTGTTAAATTAGAAGATGTGATATTTTAAAATAAAAAAAAAACTCGAAAACCATGTAAAAAAATGATATTATAATGAATCTAAATTTAACAAAATAAATTTAATAGTATGAACAATTAAATTTGTATTTTTTATCTCAAAAAAGTAAAAATACAAAAATATTAAAAATAAAAATAAAAATAAAAATACTAAATTTTAAATATAAAAAAGATTATAGAAACTTAAAATATATTTTAATATTTTGATGATGATAACTAACTATCCAACACAACTTTTGACCACATTAGCTATGACCTTTTCATTACAGTACTAAGGAAAGCCTATTTCATCTTTTATGGTCTAGAACTCAAAGCACGAATATATTTAATAGTTGGGAATAAACTCTTGTAATAATCCGATCTTCTTTTTTTTTGTTTCTTTTTTTCTTTCTAATTTATTAATTCATCTTGTCATATGAATTTTAGTTTAACATTGTTATTAAAAAATATTTTTGCAAAGCTTAGTTTAAGAGTTGAATTTTAGTTTAACATTGTTATTAAAAAGTGTATTTGAAAGGTATTTTTGAAAAATTTAATTTAAGAGTTGAGTGTTTAACATTGTTATCAAAAAGTGATTTTAAAAAATAAAATGCCTATTTTAGACATGATATTATTAAGTAACAAATATGCATTTAAATAATATTCAAATTAATTAATATTATTATATTTTAATAAGAATATAAAAAATAATTTATAATTTCTTGTTAATATTTTAATTTATGAAATATAAATTTTAAATACTTTTAAACAATAAATATTAATTATTTATAAAAGATTAATTAGAATATATAAACTATATTTTAAATAATTAAATATAACTATTAAAATTTAATTTAACAATACTTTTTAAAAGTGCTTTTGAATCAAAAAATACTTTTGAGAAAAAGTTAAAAATTTTTTCATTTCTTTTTGGCAAAAAAGTGTTTTTCCAAAGTATTTTTGGTGTCAAAAATATTTTTGAAAAACTCAAAAATAATTTGTTTAGTAATGTTTTTATCTTAAAAATATTTTTTGTTCCAAAAATGCTTTTGAAAAACAATACTAAACAAAACCTTAGATATTTGTACTTAGATATGAACACATTTGTATTATTTTAATATATTTTTAATTAATTATTTTAACACATTTGTAATTAAGTACAAAAAAAAAAAAAAAACCATATTATTGGAAAGGTGAAAAAGTAATCAAGCGTCAACAGTACTTTTGGTAGAGAAAAAGCTAAAAAAAATTTAGGTTTTTTTTTTTCAAAAATGTTTTTCAAAAGTGATTTTAAAAAATAAAAAATTTAAACAAAAAACAAGTTATTTAGGGCAACTTTTCTTTCAAAAGTGCTTTTCAAACAAAATTTTTTTTTAAGCAATATTGAATAAGGCCGAACTTTAATTTGTCAAAAGAGCGGTTAAATCAATTAAGAATAAATAAAATAATATATATTAGGATTTTCACATTTAGGTTGTGTTTTAGTAGTGGTTTTTTAAGCAAATTTGACATTAAAAACACTTTTGAAACAAAATGAACGCTAAACAAATAATTTTTGAAAAAAAAATTTAGCTTTTCAAAAGTATTTTTTTCCAAATAGAAAAGTTAAAATTTTTATCTTTTCTCTCCCAAAAACACTTTTATCAGCTTAATTATATTTTCACCCCTCCAACATATAGTATTTTCTCTTCTCTGATTAATTGCTTAAAAATATTAAAATTTATTTTTCATATATTAAAATATTAACAACAAATTATAATAATTTATTTTCTATATTATTACTAAAATATCATAATATTAACTAATTCGAATATTATTTAAATACTTATTTGTTATTTTATAATGCAATGTCTAAAATGAACATTTTATTTTTTAAAAGCACTTTTTAACAATAATACTAAACACTTAAATATTAAACCAAACTTTTCAAAAGTTCAAAATCACTTTTTCAAAAACATATTTTCAAAAACACTTTTTAAAGTCCTTCTCAAAAGAAATGTTAAACCAATCTTTATAAAATAAAAATTACCTTATTAGTATATTAAACTATTTTTTCTCATTTTTTTGTGAATTATAGAGGGAGAGCAAAACCCTAATAATAACATGATTTACGCGACTTGAACTCAAACCACACTTGAATGATGAATATTATTAACCATCATACCAACACAGGGTTAATTTTTTCTATTTTTTATCAATCTTTTATATTCGACACGGTATCATGCCATCTTGAACTCCAATTTCCCAGTAAGCTCGTTTGGAAAAGCTCCCAAATCACTATGAATTTTGTGTCCATCCTCTTTAAAAAAAAATTGATTCTTTTTAAGAAGAAAACAAGAATATAGTGAGGGCAGACCATTTTAGTAAAACTTTCTCTAATTCACTCATGTGACTTATAAAATGTAAATATAGAGTATCTTTATCGCTTGAAAAATATATATATATATATATCTATAAAACTATCCTCATGAATAAATTATAATAATTTCACATTATTAAATTGAAAATCATTATTAAAAGGGTAAATTATATATAATATTTATATCTGATAAAACTATCCTCATGAATAAATTATAATAATTTCGCATTATTAAATTGAAAATCATTATTAAAAGGGTAAATTATACAATTGGTTATCCATTTTTAATATATTTTCATTTTAGTCACCAAAAACAAATTTACAAATATGGCACTAGTGTTACATGATGTTATAATTGTAGTCACTCTTTATTTAATGGGCAAAGGGAAAATCCTATTGTGATCTCCAAGTTAATTTTTTTTTATTTCCCACCTCATTATTTTACATTCAACTAATTAGTTCTCTTTTTAGCAACTATCAAATGATTTATCTTCTAATATAAATGAATAAAAAAAATTGGGAACCAACTTCATTTTTAATTTTACAGTTAATTTGTCGCAATTCATTGCGACAAATTAAAATCTTTTTGACACTTAATGAACTTGATTTCAAGTCGTTTTATGTTATTTTGTTTTGTTTTTCATTTTAGTAGCTTAGACGTAATTATTAGCAAAATATGCGTTTTTTTACGCATTTTCTAGTGTTTCAACAACCCATTAGGCTAACTTGGGCCTCGAAAATGACTAACGGCCTACTTGAGTGTGTAGGGTGCCATTTTAGGCCAAAGAACACAAAAGATGATGCTAGTGTCGCGACACTGAACATTGAAACATCCAGAGCCTGGATACGTCGCGACGAAAACCTAGATATGTGCACCAGGGTTTTGGCAGCCATCGAGGGTTTAATTGACCGTTAAAACCCTAATTATTTTAAGGATAATTTAGAAACTTAAGACTCTCAATTATGGCCTATATAAACCTCATTAGAGGGAAGTGGACCTAAGGAATCGTCCTAGAGAGCTGTCAAACAATATTTCATACTTTTAACTTTTATTTAGTTTTTATTTTAGTTTTTTATATTCGCTTAATCGAAATCTTTGTATTTTGAAGTTAGACGATTGCGCGTGGAGGATGTTCTAGAACTGCACTTCCATTATTATTAATGAGTATTCTCTTATTCATTTATTTAACTTTCATTAACTTGATCAATTAACGTTTGTATTAATATTGGGATAAATTCTTGTGCATATTTTATATCTTGCATGATTCAGTTATGGAACTGAATTATTGATTAAGTAATTATTTATTTAAAATTGGGTGTTTATTCAAGAGTATGTAGTATACTAGGAAGTGACGATACTAGTAGAATATCTAGACAGGCGAGACTGAAAGGGTATCATGTTGAGTATAACGTGTGCCAAACAGTGAGACCGAGAGGGTATCTTAGGTGGTAACCCTTGGTGACGATGAGATTGAGAGGGTAATTTTAGCTAAGGATGGTAAATCACCCATTTAATGGTAATTGGTTGCTTAGTTGATAATTATATATTTAATTGATCATAGGGTGAGAGCTCGCATCGTTGACACTAGGAATAAGAAATTCCATTATGTTATTTTAGGTTAATTAATTTAATTAGTTTAAGTAATATTGTAATTATGCATCAACACTACTAATTTCTGACTCAATTAGATTAGTAATTATTTTCTATAATTAATTTAATAATAAAATTCTCCAATATGCAATCCCTTGCGTACGATCCTCGGAATACTTTCCAAGTGTTTCGTTATAAACCAAATATATTACAATTTGACTCGTATACTCGCAGACATCGTTGCTTAATTTTATATGTTTTTACTATAGTATTTCCAGTCCAGATGTTCGCACGTCTAGTGGCGGTCAAGTTGTTGACGTCGTTGTCGGAGATTACGATGATAAAAACTATTATTAATTTAATTACTTTGTAAAATAATACCAGTCGAAAGATAAATGAGTTAGATAGTGTGCTAATTTTTAATTATTTTGTATTTTTATTAATTTTGTTATTTTATTGTTTTATTTTTTTAGATACCTTGTTGACTATTTAATTTAATCATGGATACAGTTGACAATAAATTTGATGATACTAGCAATTGGGACGAGGAACATGAGATGTTTGCGTGGTACGATGATGGAGGGCACGTCAACGAATGACCAAGTAGAGCAAAAAAGCTTCGACGAGCTATGACGAAGAATACGATATGCTTGGATATTCAGCCCAACAAGAATTGGACTTAACCATAATGACAAAGTATACCATTATTTTCATGAGCAACATAGGAGCAATCAAAGATTATGTCAGAAAAATAGAGCCTCGATGAAGAAACAAAGTCATGATTGGAGGAGTGGAGATTACAAATATTCATCTCAAATTCCTTCGGAGTCGAATGAATATAAGACTTTCAGCCTCAGTCTAGAATCCCAAGCTAAAGTAGAGGAAGTCCAAAAACAATCAGACCAGTTAAAGACATTCAAATATCCAACCGAGCTCTCTTGTAATTCACATGAGACAGCCTCGTGTAAAGCAACCACATCAACCTACACCGAGGATATGGTGGAAATAAAAGGACTATTGGCACAAATATTGGAAATGAAAAAAAAACTTTAAAACAAATTGAGGTGCAAAGTTCTTTGGAAGAGATCGAACATGATGTACCCAACTCTGATAATGAGGACCACCGTATCGTCGCCAACCACTCTAAATTAGATGATAATAGTCAACAAGAGTTTGGAATCGGAGACCACTAGGAGACATTGAATATAGTTGATGGCATCTCCGATCCAATTGACATAGACATAGATGTAGAAGTAGCAATAGCAATAGACGGAAAAATAATGATTAACATGGAGCTTAAATCGTTCTTGAATGAAAGTGTACTTGAGCTAATACATTTTCTGGCCAAAATCAAGAAAGTGCCAACCGAAGAATTTGACGATTTGGTTTCGTTCTCGTTCAATGATGAAGATAAAGATCGATTAATAGAGCCTCATGCGACATGGAGGTGAAGTGGTTTGAGGTAATAATACCTCAAAAAACAATTTGGGGTTGGCTTAAAGTTGGCATCAAATGGATTGTGATATGGATGTCACACCAATAAAAAATAAGGTGATATCAATGGAATCGGTCGAAGTTGCTGGTTCGGATACATTGACAGTGTAACAAACAACGGATCAAAGTGTCGATGACCAATTGTAAGTTCTTTTTTGATGGCGATATGGATTGTCCTGAGTTTGAAAAAGGACTTCTCATTTAAATTTCTTTTAATTTTAAATTTTAATTGTAGTTTGATGATTTTTTTTGTTTATTTAAAATTTTAAGTTAAATGTTTTTACATATTTCCTACAGTGATCGCTGAGCTCGGGAACTGGAAGAATCAAGGAATCGAAGAAGTTGAAATTTCGTGCATGAGGAAGATTGAAATAGTCAGTGACATCCTGATGAAGGACATCGTGTTGCCTTAACAAGCCCCTCACGTCCCAACATGGCCTTGAAACGTCACAATGAGCCGACCCAATGAAGTGCAAAATAGACGGTTACGTCGTGACGATGGATGTTACTTCGTCCTGACGAGAAGCTCAATGTCACAGAAAAGGGCAGGGGACGTCGCAACGAAGGGAAGGGGACATCATAACGAGCCGTGACGTAATAACATTGGAACTTGTAATGACTAAGCGAAGTTGTGACGAGCAAAAGCTTTACATTTCGATGAGGTGATGATTATAAAAGGGCCTTGTCACGAGGAGCCCTAACCTAACCACCTCAAATAGTCTCTTCTCCTCTCTTTTTCTCCACTCTTCGCCTCCACAGCCCGAGCACATTGCATCCTTTCAATTTTTGTTACTGTTTTATCATTAGTAATTTATTTTTTGTTGTTCTATTTTTTGTTTCTTTTGATTTTCAAGTTTATAACACTAAATCACTCATTGAGTCTCAACAAATTTCTTCTTTAATAAGGAACGACAGTATCCAACTGTGAAGTACTATAATCCAGACGTTTCGACAACAAAAAACTAGTGATATTCAATCTTTCTCTAATTTTTATATATTTGTGCTAGATTTTGAACGATAGATTGGATAATCTAGATTTTGTTAGAATATATTCTATTATGCTTATTGGTTGTTGAACTTGTCTCTCAAATTTAGTAGCATCTCCTCGTGAAAGCGAACAACAACTTGAAGAACTGCAAAACATGATGTTCCCAATGACTCGAGGAGACGATTCATCTTAAAGAAGCAGCCAAACAATTTGGAAACTTTGATAAACCACTTATCTTGGAACGTGGCTTTGACTTTTCCTAATGTAATTATTACATGACTCTATAATTACGAGGGTTGAGCGCTTAAAGTGGGATACTTTTTGCCAACAACCCCTTAAACCTACAATTATATCGACCGTTCAAGAATTTTATGCAAACTTTCCTTAGGCACAAGACCATAAGGTCTTTGTGAGAGACATTTTTGTGGACGCCTCTCCAATTGTAATCGAGGCTATTCATAAAATACCTTGCTATGGCTATGATTTTTATGAAATTTTTCTTGAGGAGAAGGTGGATTATGATGACATTATTAACTTTTTAATTGAGGGTCGAGGTAGTTGGGTCTAGAAGTCGGTAACCAGAGAACCCCTACGAATTTTAACAATCAATATGAACTCTAAAGGTTAAAATTTGGATGTGTTTTATCTGTGCCAAATTTTTCCTGCACAGCACGTCACAGAAGTTACTTGTGATTGTTCTCTTCTATTGTATGCTATTTTGCATGGTTGGAATATCAATTTAAGGGACCAGATCCTCTACAACATGAGACAATGTACCGGAGGGCACACACACGAGGAGAACTCGCACTTGATTTCAAAGATGCACAGGAGGGTGGACGTTGAGATAGACCAATAAAAATTGACTTGCCCATCAAAGGGCATCTCAAATAATGTTATTTTTTAATGTTTCTACAATCAATGTGCAAGTTGGGTGGGGGAGAGGAATGAATAGGTGGCAGCACATCGAGAATACACTCAAGACCATAGGCTTTCGGAGCCAATGAAAGAGCCACAACTTGTACCCCCAAGGGTACAAATGAAGAGGGCAACTCCAGCAGCTCCAATGATGATGAAATGGCCGACATCTAGAGGCATATCTCGAGTACTACACCGAGTGCAACTATGAATATGAGAAGAAAATGAGCAATCTAGTCGAGAGATTTGACATTGAGTCATTTCGATGTCCATAATCACCTCCATTTTGGAAAGCTCCAATGGATGTTGATGCATCAGACATCACTCGACCCACACAGGATGTACCATCCACTGTAAGAGGAAAGGAGAAGATGGTCAATTCGGACGAGGACAACCGTACTGAGGAGTTCGATGATGATGACTTCGCTGACCTTTGAGGGATTTTTTAAAAGGAAATCTGTTTTTAATTTTATATTTTATTTGTTTGTTTTAATTAGTAAAAAAATGTGTGTGCTTTCTATGTAGGAACCCTACCTTAGGTGGCACTATAATTTTGAGCTAAACAATAATAGTGTGATAACTCGTCTGACTCCAAAGTGCCCTCATGGAATACGTGTAGTCTCTTCTCTTATCTTTTAGGTGAACATTAAGGACAATGACAGGGGTGACATAGGAAACTTTAAAATTTTGGTTCTTATTTTTGCTTAGTTTTCGTAATATTTAAAAAAAATTCTTTTCTTGTGTGTTTTGTTTGTGCTTGAGCTTGTAGAAATCTAAGTGATTGGTTAAGATCATGTAAATAGGATTTTTTTTAAATTGTAAATTTAGCTTGAGAATAAATGATTTTAGGTTGTTTGCATTTAGACTAGTTAGTTCATTTTGTTAAACTGTGAATAGGAAAAATTAGTTAAATGTACCAAATGTTAAAGCTATATACGAGTAGGCATATATGTTTGTTGAATTCTAGGTTGTTTAAATTCGAATACTCAACTATTGAATGATTATTAAAATGATATAATGTAATAAGTATAAAATCCTTACAAGTATGTGCCTAAAAATAAAAATTAATGAGCGACCAAAAGTATTTGGAGGGATAAAAGCAAAGCAAGTGTGATAAAAGCATAGAACGATTGAAAGCCAATAGAGTAAAGAGTGAACACAGTGAAATAAATCTAGAAGTATGAGTAATTGAGAAAATCTCACTTATATTGGCACAAATACTCGTGACTTGCTGATGCTTGTAAATAATGTATTACAGTTCAAAGCATGGATAAAAGAAACTGAGTAATTAGAACTCAAACTACCTGTATTCTCCAACCGTAAATTCTATACTCGTGTATACATTTTGATGGAGTCATATGTTTAACTTTCTTTGACTTGTTTGCTTTGTAACATATTGAACTAGTATGTTTGAATATGAAAATTGTAAATCATTTAAATATCTATATAGAATTACTTGTTGATCAAATCTTCTTATTGTCAGCACTTCGACCCAATCTCGTGTAAGAAGCATGCTCAAGTACTTCAGTTATAATGAATGCTACTCTTTTGTTTGTTTTTTTGACAAGCAAAAAGTTAATTATGGAGGGAGTTTGATGTACCACAATTTGTTGTGGCAAATTAGAGTCTTTTTTGCACATAAAGAGCTTGATTTCAAGTCATTTTGTTTAATTTTTCATTTTAGTAGCTTAACCGTAATTATTAGCAAAATAAACAATTTTACACATTTTCTATTGTGTAGGGTGCCATTTCAAGCCAAAGAACACAAAATAATATGCCAGTATCATGACACCGAACATCGAAGCATCTAGAGCCAAAATAGGGCTAACGTCGAGACGTGACGAAGAAAACCTGGATATGCACAGTCGCATTTTGGCAACCATCGAGGGTTTAATTATCTCTTTAAAATCTTAATTATTTTAAGGATATTTTAAGCACGTAAGCCTCTCAATTGTTCATTATAATCTCATTAGAAGGATATGGACCTAAGGAATCACCTTAGGAATCGTGAAACAATATTTCATACTTTTAAGTTTTCAGTTTTATTTACTTTTTATTTTAGTTTTTCTTATGTTCGCTTAATCAGAATCTTTCTGTTCTGAAGTTAGACGATTGCAGTCGAAGGATGTTTCAAAATCGCACTTCCATTTTTGTTAATGAGCATTCTATTTTCCTTTATTCTTTGGTTCCTTTATTTATCTTTCGTTAACTTGATCAACTAATGTTTGTATGAATATTGAGATAAATTATTGTGCGTATTTTATATCTTGTATGATTTGGTTATGGAATTGATTTATTGATTAAGTAATTATTTATTTAAAATTGGGTGTTTATTCAAGAGTATATAGTATACTAGGAAGTGACGACCCTAGTAGAATATCAAACAGGTGAGATCGAGAGGGTATCCTATCGAGTATAACTTGTGCAAAACGATGAGATAGCGAGAGTATCTTGTCGAGTATAACTTGTGCAAAGCAATGAGACTGAGAGGGTATCTATATGTCTTGGTGAGACCGAGAGGGTATCCTGTTGAGTATAATTTGTGCCAAGCAATAAGACTAAGAGCGTATCTATATGTCTAGGTGAGACCAAGAAGGTATTCTTAACTAAGGATGGTCAATCACTCAGTTAATGGTAATTGGTTGCTTAGTTGATAATTAGATATTTAATCAATCATAAGGTGGGAGCTCACATTATTGTCACTACGAATAGGAAATTCCATTAGGTTATTTTAGGTTAATTAATTTAATTAGTTTAATTAATATTATAATTTCGCATCAACACTACTAATTCATGACTCAATTAGATTTGTAATTATTTTCTATAATTAATTTAATAATAAAATTATCCAATATGTAATTCTTTGGGTACGATCCTCAGAATACTTTCCAAGTGTTTCAATGTAAACAAACTATATTTCAATTTGACTTGTATAGTTGCGGACACTGCTGCTTAATTTTATATATTTTTTATAATATTTCCAATCGAAACATTCACACGTCTAGCGACGGTTAACAATACTAACGCAATAGTGAATAGTAAAAGAAAGGAAGAAGAATGAAGAAAATAAAGAAGGAAATAGAAGAACAATCTTCATTAGTGGTAAGAATGAAAGTACCTAACATTATTTTGGTTTGGTATTGTGGATTACCAACTTCAATGAGAACTTCATTATCAAATGATAACTCAAACATAATGGTTTTTAAGTGCCAAAATTATGGTTTAGGGTTACATCATTCTTATTGATTCTTTAGCTAGTTTGATCCTTCCATGAGTCCAGAGGCAGGAACTGTTCTTGTTGGTGTTTTACAAGAAAAAATAGAGTAATGGAAAGGAGAAGGGATGAAATAAATATGTAACATGTGTGGTTTTTGTTTGGCTTATGAAGTTAATAGTAGCAATATCTTAAAATGATACTCTGGTGAAGTTTAATGAATATATTTGGTGAATGTTATTTAATTGATTTGTGTAGATGTTTTGTTTAATTTATTTTAGTGAACTTGAATGGATGTTATTGTTGATTTGCATTTTGTAAATAGAGTTGCAAACCATATTTGTAATATCAATTGGAAATATTAATTGAAATTTTAAAAGGAAATTGTTTCTAATGTAAAATACAAATTATTTCATTCATTTCATAAAAATGGAAGAAGGTACAAAACAAGTTCTAAAGTTATAGCTTATGCCATTTCATACTACAAAACATGGTCAATTAAGAACCTAGTTACATAAAAATGAGTTAATTTATGTTCTACAACCTAAATGCACGTATCTCAAGAAATGTATCACTACCTAATTTGACAAAAAGAAGTATACTTGACACAGAATATGTTGCAACACTCAATGATTTATGTATACCTAATCCAACAAAAATGTTCAGACACAAAAAAAGGGAACCACAATAAGGAACCACTCAAAGAACTATTCTTTGATCCTTCTTTCATCGTTCACGTAATGCCCTAAAAATTAAACCTTCATAATTGAGTTGTGTCATTGAAACTATTTTTGTCACTGTGGTTAAATGCTTTAACTGTTTATTTGAGACCTGGGGTTCGAGTGTTAACTCGAGCATTTTTGCATTTCCTTTTTCCTAAATATTAGCGATTGAGGTTGTGGCATTTATTGATTCCTATGTAGTTAGTGTCAACGATGAGCTTAGTGGTTAAATGGTCTTGCATCTGCTTGTCTGATTTCTAGTCATGTGTTCGAATCCCTACATGTACGTGTATACGTATTTATTTTTGCACTTTTTAGGCAAACTACATTTGAAAAACATGTTAAGAACCCCTTCCCTGTTTAGTTTCTTTCTTTTCAGTTTAGCGTTCTTTTGAATTGGCTTGCCTTGAGTAGGAGAATCTCCACTGAATCAATTCTTTATGCCATTTAACTTTTCCTTTTACTGTCAAACAGTAATTAAAGTAACTGTTGTGTTACTGTTGCAATTTGAGGTGTCATATCGTAAGTTTTTCGATGATCTTTGAGTTGATATTTAAAACTTGATTGTGAAGGTTTACCCTTTGAAAATGGAGATTGGTTGTGAATTCATTAGAATTGTTAATTATAGTTATGTCTTGTTTTACTCTAGGAATGGATCATGATGATACTCCTTTTACAATGCTGTAATTCGTGATTGCGTTTTCGTCTAGAGGTGAGGTTTCATGGTTTGAGGTCTTGGTAGACCTTAAGTGTTGATTAACTGCATTTTGTGAGTTAAATTACTGAATTGGTTACTTGGGAATTGATTGAGGCTTTAGAGTAACATTCGGGAACTTCTATCTCATTATACTTCAGGTAAGGTATCCAAATCCCTTGAGTTGCTATCATTTTTTACAGATTTTGTTAGGATGGTTGTTGTCCGAAAGCCCACAGGTTGGCACACGGGAGTGTGTCCAGGTCGTGTTCCATATAATTAAGCCATAAAAGACACACGGGCTACGTCCATGATTGTGTGTCAGATCATGTGTGTATACTGACTTGAGACACACGAGCATGCGTCAGACCGTGTGTGAATACTGGTTTGTGTGTATACTGACTTGAGACACACGGGTGTGTGCCAGACCATGTGTGTGTACTATTTTGTAAAATAGTGTACAGGGGACATACGAGCTGGACCTACGGGCGTGTCCCAGACTGTGTGTGTATATTGACTTGAGACACACGGGCGGAACCCACGACTGTGTGTACTTGCTATTTTTAATTTTTAGGTATAGTGGCCCCATGTGATGGGGACACAGACGTGTGTCGAACCGTGTGTTACACACGGGTGAGCACATGGTTGTGGGCCAAGCCATGTGCAGGGTGATTTCAAGTGTAAAACTCGGTTTAAGTGACTGTAAGTTAACCATAAGGCCTGCTTGACCTAAACTGCTTACCAAGAGACTGCTCTGCAATGATATACTAAACTGACAGTGACACTGTAAACACTATAATGATATACTGAACTGACAGTGACATTGTAAACACTGTAATGATATACTGAACTGGCAGTGACATTGTAAACATTGCAATGATACTATAAACACTGCAATGATATGTTGAATTGGCAGTGACACTGTAAACACTGCAATGACATATTGAATTGGCAGTGACACTGTAAACACTGCAATACTATACTGAACTGGTGTTGAAACTGTGAACACAACAATGCTACTCTGAAGTAGTAGTGACACTGTAAACAGTACTAAACTATCATTACATTACAACACATCTGTTTCTGTGACTTGTATATTTTTATCATGAACTTTACGAGTTATCATTATACTATGTTCTGATCTATTGAATGTGGTTCCAAGGTCTTCCCAGACATGGTGGTTGACAATCGTGGAGCTCGATCATTTTACGATTTGTAGGATTTCTACTTAATACTCTTAGGCTAAGATTGAGACTACTTTGTAGGATTTATGAACTTATAACGGTACCTTTAACTTGATGTTGGACATGATGATATATATTTATAACCTAAGCGTGTGATTGTCTTCTAAATTTTGTTTTTATTCTTGTGATAACATTGTGACGTTCTTGACTAGGCCATTTCTTCTAGGCTAGGTTTAAGGTGTTACAGTTCAATAGATCGATCATCTTGAAAGGTACTCAAACAACATTCTTGATTAAGTAGAAAGTATAATGGGGGCTGACCCCTTTCATCAATTCTTGACATCATCCATCTAGCAATAGTTATTTGACTTGGTTGTTAAGGTTGCTACACAAGTTTCTTCCTTCTTACTAGTAGCTTCATCCTTACACATTGTTATTGGGGTTAGATACAAGCTCTAAGGCCCAACCTTAGGCCTATGATAGAGATGGGCTTAGTTTTTCTCAAGGCCCAATTACAAGGTCCAAGTCCAAGTAGTTGAAGTCCAAGCTAAATATGTTGATCCAAGATTTTGTCTAAATGCTTGCAAAAAGAAGAATTCAAGCTTTAAGAAGGTGGAATTCTGGCTCTTTTGAACAAGGAGAATGACATAGAAAGCCACAAGCCCATTTTTAGGTTCAGGAGCACAATCCGTGATGACCAGCCCATTTGGAAGATGTTAACAAGCTTAGGAGATGAACTTCAGTATGCAAATCAACCCACTACGCCTAGCCCATGAAGAACAACTCATTTGGAGTGCTTTTATTTTATTTTTTGACTTATTTATTTCAGGTAAGCTTAATTTGGCTAAATGTGTTATTGGCCTACTTTGAACATTTTTTATTAAGCTTTATGTTGACTTTTATTTCCCTTTGGAGAAATTTCCCTTTAGATTAATAAGTTTTATAATGACTTTTATTTCCATTATGTTAGTTTACCTATTGCCTAAGTAATTTGGATGTAACTAAGACTCTTTAACTACTAGCCACCCAAATAGAGTTAAGAGTATAGCTAAAACTACTAAGCTTTTAGCATTGTTTTTCTGTTTTTAAGGTTGTCGCCTACCCCTTTAAAGTTACTAGATTGCATTTGATTAAATAAAAACTCTTAAAGTTAATTTTCATTGCAAGATTCTATTCTTGTGAATTTTAGATTTATTTTTAACTCTTTTTTTTCAAAAATTCGTGGTGATTGTGCTTCACACTTTATCTTTCCAGGGAAATCAACCTAAGGGGTTTATTAGACCTAATTAGTGGCATTTGTTAAGACAAGTTCTTTAAATGATTCCATTTCGATATTATCTTCTTCTTCTTCTTCTCTTTCTTATTTGTTGTTTTATTTTCTTTATTATTTCTAAAAATTTCCAATGTTTTATAGGTTTTAGAACTATCACTTTTGGGACGGGTCTTACTCTTTTGGGAGTAAAGAAACAAAAATCCTACTCTAAACTGAACTCTTCTCTTGCAACCAATTCCTTTTAGTTATCGTTTTCATTTCTTTTATGTTATGTTGAATTATTCAATTATTAACTTGTTTTGTTTGTTTTCAAATAAAAAAAATCAATTTCCAGTTTTGGTTCTTGCTTCTTGGTTTCTAAATAGACTACTTTGGATGAGATCTTAAGGATCCTTCAATCGAATTACTCTTCTTGATCAAATCTCTTTGTTTCTTCTTTATTTAAATCATTTTTTAATTTGTTTTGTTAATTTTCTTCTAGTTCTATTTCAACAACACTAGAACACTTCAAGATCAGTTTCTTATCATTTATGAAAGCTTTGCTTGTTCAGCTCTTGATCGCTCCTCCATAACCGAACCATATCTTGCTTGTTTACCAAGTTTTCTTGAACTTTCCTCTTTTTTTTTCATTCGTTTTTAGTTTCTAACTTAATTATGAAAATTTCAGGTTTGTTTTCTAACTTTCTTGGGGAACAAGAAACCATCAAGTCTTCTAAACCTTAACCAACCAAACTTGCGGACTAAGTCTCCTAGTACAATTGAAACTCTTTGTTGTTTTATTTATTTTTTTCGATTCTAATCTCATTGGTTTCAAATCTAACGTCGTTACCAAGAAAACTTCCTACAAGTTTTGGTCTTTTTCTCACATCACAACTTGAAAGTTCTTGATAATATTTCATTGTCCATATCATTTGGTATCAGATTTGGGTGTTCTTGGTTAAATATCCTTGTGCTAAAATTGATTTTGTTGCCCACAAAACTATTTCAACATTAAAATATTGGATTGTTTAAATTTTAAAGTGGGGTAAATGAACTTGTTTCATTCTAAAAATTTAACCTCATATTATTGGCACTATATTATAGAAAAAAAATATTTCCACAACAAAAATTTTAAAAAACTAAAAAAATTAAAACATTTGAAAAAAGAAGAGAAATAAAAAAAAATATGTGAATTGAATTAAGTGCCCAAATGTTTCACATTTTATTTTTATCAATTGGAGAGGCTTTAGATTAAATTTCACGATTTTAACACATCGAGAACACCATAAACAAAGAGTAACTAATATCTTTGGAGGCAAGCTTTCTATGGCTTCTTGGAGGCTTAGGTGTGCATTGTTAGTGCATGCTCATGAGGTGGTGATGATGATAATATTAAGCCACAAGTTACTCTTAAAAATGTGGTTGGAATGCAAACTAACCACAAAAAGATACGAGGGAGATTGTGGACAAGCTTGAAAACAAGTTCAAAAAGTTAACTGATCGTGTCATTCAGAATGAGATTGTGTAGCAAACTTTGAGGAAAAAATGGCTTAATTGGATGATGAATCTTTTGGGATCTAGTGCTCTTAGTGTAGAATTTTCATCTATATATACTTGTATTTTAAAACAAATTGGTTTAATAAAATATCCATTAGTTTCTTAATATATTGGTATATTGTCCTCAATGATTTTTGCATGAAGAGCAAAATGAAAGCAAATATTGACTCATTGATTATCTAGCATTTAACTAATACTAAGCGATATTACGTGATTAGATCATAATACCAAAAAACAACTTATATTAGTCGATAATCTAAACATATCCTTTGTCCAATAGGAATTGACCGATTGAAAGACTAATATGACGCTTATCAAGTCCAATTAGGGAGATTCCTTGTCCTGAGTATTGGAGTGGATGACTTTTAGAAGATAGAGAGATAAATGTCACTAACTTGACTGACAGTACATCGAACAAGACCCAAGTAAAATACTTCCTAGATCCATTTTTGAATTCATTAACTTGTGACACATATAATGTGGCATACCTTATTCCTAAGTGGATGATGGACTATGTATGCATGACTTGTATACTTAGATTTAAATGAAAGCATAAGTTCAAATAGATAAGGTTCAAATAGATAAGGAATTGAAAGTTGGAACATTGGTTATATGATTTTTGCAGTATATAGCATCATCTCAAAATAGTGGAATTCATAGCCCAATAAAGGGTAAATGATATCGTCTCATTGACATTAAACGTAGTAACATGTCATATGTCATTGTGATAAATGATTTGATTATTAGTTTGATAGTAGTTGACTTTTAATGAAGAAAGATGTAATGGTTATCATGAGATAAAAAGATGTAATGGTTATCATGAGATAAAATGAGATCATATTGAGGGAACAAATCTTACCCAAGAGACTAAGGATATCTTATGAGGGTAACACACTTATACAAGGCCACTAGACAAAGACTTATAGTGTAACTTTCAAAATGGTATATAATAAGGGAGAGCTTAGTCACAATACTTTTGTGTTATGACTTTATGACTAAATAATATTGTAATAAATAGGTGAAAAACCAAAACTTAATTACAAATTATTTAAGCTTTAATTATATATATATATCCAATCGATCCTTCCACCAGTTCGAACTAATTACAAATTATGACTTGAGAATTAATTTAAAAGTTATTCGAACTATTATTTAATTAAAATTAAATAAATGAAGTTCGAAAATGAAATTAAATTAATTAATTAGTATGAATTTTTTGAATGAGGAAATTAAATATATTTTCTTATAGATTCTATTATTGTAAAGTTTCCATGACTAATAAAATCAGGATTGGTTTGAAGAAATCATTTAATTAAGAAATTAATTTACTTAATTTAATTAATTGACTACTGATGCAGCCGAAACTAACTAAAAATATGACTAAAGCAAGTGCACCTATCAATTAATAGTATAGTTACAGTGAGCACAGATATCGTTCTCACGAGGACTAAAAGTACTAGTAGTAGTTATCTTTCTATTATCTAATCGATCGAATAGAGTGATTGTTTAAAACTAAATTTAACTAAACTATTAAACTAAAAGTACGACAAAGAGTAAATCAAGAAATAACAAATGTTTTAATACCAATAAGCAAGACAATACCCAGAAAAGAATCACCCTAGATTTTATCTATCATTATCATTATGAATTAAGCAATTTATTCACTTAGTATTTTGATCCCTAAAAATCCCTAAATTATGCTAATACCTTTATTCGAGCATAAAAGCAATTGACTCTAGGTTAATTAATTGAAATTTCTTTCTAATTAAAACCTCTATTGTCGCATTAATTCGATATATGGATTCCCCTATTAGATTTGACTCTAATCTGATAGATTTACGTTATCCTATTTTTAGGATTGCATGCAACTCCACTTAATTATGCTAGATCTATTCTTAAACAGAGTCTATTCCTCTTTTGATTTAAGCACATCAAACAAGAATTAATTTCCCGAAAATACTAAATCAAGAATTAAACACACACAATTGAGAACAAAATCTAAGTATTTATTGCGTAAAATCAGAAATCAAATGCCAAAATTTATCATAGGGTTCATCTCCCCTAGGTATTTAGGAATTTAGTTCATGCTAACGAAGGAAAACATCACAGAGATAATATAATCGCAAGATGAAGAAAGACTCATAATAATATCGAAAGAAATTAGAAAGAGGTCTTCAATCTTCATGGAGATCTTCTCCAATGACGGCTTATATGGTGTTTCTTCAGTTGTTTTCTTGAATAATCTCTGACGGGTCACTCCCCTCTTCTCATATCTCGTATATATAAGTCTTAGAATGCCCAAAAACCCTAAAAATTACTTTTCCTCGTAGTTTAGAGTGCAGGTCACGAAATTCACACACCTCGGCACACGCTCGTGTGTCAGCCTGTGTGGTTCACACGTCGTGTGTCTAGACCATGTGGCACGGGTACAGCCTGTTGTCACCTGTTGTCACCTGTTCCTTGTGAAAATGTTTGAGTTTTCGCTCCTTTTGCTCCCAAATGCTCTCCTAAGTACAAAAACATGAATTTAAAGGATTAGGAGCATAAAATTCACCAATTTACATCAAAACATCATAAAAAACGCATAAAGAATGGATTAAAATATGTTACTTTTATCACTTATCAACTGCATAAATAATATTTTAAGAAATATAAAATAAATATTGGGTTGGGTAAATTATTAGTGCTGGATATATGTTTAAGAAACATATATAACTGGACCTAGTACATGAATGGCGCAGCTAGTCCTTATGGGAAACATAGGGGTGGTAAACCTATTAAAAATATGGGGAAAACCCTAGTAACCCTATAGTTCAAGTTAGAGTTATATTATTATTATTATTATTATTTTAATTAGACCTTATTCCAACATAAATCTTGTACTTTTCCCTATAAATAAGAACTACCAGTTAAACAAATTACACGTTTCTCATACGTTGTTTGTCCGCTAGAAAGTAGTGAAAATTTATTTCTAAGAATAAATTTTATTTTCTTGAAAAAAATGAACTGTTATTGGCTATAGAGAGAATCTACTTTTCTACTAAAAGTAAATAAAAGCTTTCATTTTGTGATTTGGTTTGTGTTACTCGTACCACACTTGAAACAATTTATGGTTTGAGGATAGCGAAGAAGTTTGTTCGATTGAAATCTAGGATTGATTTTTTTCCGTCTCGCACAAAGAACATGTATATTTCTATTAAAGTTTATTACTATAAATAAAAAAAGGCTTGATTTTAGAAAAATTAAAAACTTTTTCTATACCTAAAATAACCTTATTCTAAGCTGATTTTTTCCAATAATTGATATTAGACTCAGGTTATGCTATGTTTATAGTATAAATCGATATAAATTTCTTTAATCTCTCTTTAATGTTTGAATAGCTTGAAGATAAGACTTGACATTTTTTAAATTGTATGCATGTTTTGATTATGATATATGTGGATGAATGTATGAAATTATTTTATTTTTTTGATAAAGTAATATTACCAAAAGTTGTGACTCATAGAACTTAAATTGGTTGCATTTTAGGTTTTGCATAGATTTTGGGTAATGTAATTAGAACGTGGACTGTCACTACATACGTTTTATTTAATTTAATTTTTTGTAAAATTAGAATAATCCATGTGACCTAGAAACAGACTAAGAATTTATGTAACCTAAAATTTTTGGTGAAACCTGGAGAAATGAGGCGACTAATGATGTAATTGAAACTAATCAAGAAAACACAAACCTGATAGAACCAATTGACATGTAACACCCCAACCTCCGCTAGCGGTCTGAGGCATTACAATTAAAGCAGGCTTAAACTTGGTTGTACTTATATTAAGATTTCAACATATACTCGCTAAAATGGGGCGTTAATCCAAAATTTTAAATGACAAAACAATCAAATTAGGCATACACCATATAAAATAAAACATAATTGAAAACAAACTTTGGACGAAAGCCTTACAAAAGTCACCAGGTTTATACAAAATGCAATGAGAGTTATTTCCCACACAAAAGTTTCAAGTGCATTACTGACAATTAAGTATCGTTTAAATCAATTTGGAGTATACGACTAAAACATGATCCCATAAAAAATAATTGACAAAGGTTTAATCTATACTTCAAGAGTACGTAAACATTCTCTTAAAACAATGATTTGGCGAAAGATGTAAATTATTGCAAATGTTGGTTTCAAAACAAAGCTACACGCCACCCGCCTAAAATAAGAGTCTATGCATGATACAAAACAAACATATACGAGGTTCACAACAAAGGCCACTATCTTTTAGCTAGGTCCCTTCCACAAGCCATTAACGCTATGGTATACTTGGAAAAGGGAAAGAAAAGGGATAAGCTCAAAAGAACTTAATGAGCTTCAGAACTAAACATGCTCAACCTTCTAATTAGATTCCAACAGACAAGATAACTCAACAAATATATTTAAATAAGATAAGCTAGCAGGCTTCTCTTAGAAACATTTGGGCGTAGACACTCTTACACGTAACAATGGCAGATACTTGTCCATAACAAATAGCATCCCTGATGGACTCTATTATTTGTCGAATACGATTCACAACTACTTTCCTAGAGAATAATTAAATTAACATAAATAGAACCGATACTTCACCTGAATGAAATAAAAAATACTCTATCATCCCAAACATATCGGTTGATTGGTATCTATACGCCTACTAAGTATAACTCCCTTTTGGTGAATAGAATACGCCAAGCACTACAACTAATAGATACGTTTATCCAAAATACATTAAATAAGATTAAGAATTAGCACTCTTGATTCAATGCAAGTACATAATCTACATTTTTGTTTGGCAGTCTCATACCTCACTTTGGATGTACATAACATGCATTAGATACAACAAATCTGGTGTTCACATTTTCTTACTCTTCCCATGCCCTTCCTTATACTAACCTTGGATATCATATTTACAACTCATAACAAATGTCTTAGCCCACGTTATTTTGAACATATGCATGTTTCCCCTCGAGATCATGGGTCTTTCCCATAGTTAGAACCTAACTTGCCCTACCAATGACATCACTCAGAATGCCAGGCTGGTTAGCAACTAACATGCCCTACAAGAAACCCAACATATACACAAATATGGTTAGCAACTAATATGCCATACTAGTGGTCCGTCATCTCCATCAACCTAGTTAGCATTTAGCATGCCCTACTAATGGCCCTTCATATTCGGATACCGAGTTTTCACACCAAAGAAGTCGTATTTATTTCCTATCATTTATATGTACATACATATGGTTACATGTAACAATTTACCACGTTCAAAGGAGATAATTTTACCTAAATTCATAACCCTTAACTATTATAACTCGAAAACTAACATCATAAAGGGACATGGAGTAGACTCGTAAAAACCCACATAAATTAGATACTCACAGAAGATCTCAAAGTAGCTGGTTACAATGCAAGTTTTGCTACACTCCAAAACCTTTACTTGTTATTCAGACACTCACTGGTTTTCTCTGATGAGGTTATTCCTTCTTTTCTCGGGGTACCAAAATAAAAACAACGTAGAAGAAAGAAAAGGAAAGAACCCTCACCATAACAACCACACCGTTATTTATAACCCACACAACTCTTACAATATCCATACACGTGGCCAACCATGCAAAATAGACTCAACACGTAGTACCCTATACCCAACCCAGTTGTCGAGCCAAAAAACTAGGATGCCACACCATCGCCTCACATCATGCTTACCTTATTTTAACGTTTTATTTCACATGCAAATTTTTCTTTTTAATTTATCTCACCGTAGTGTTCATATATTCACAAATTCATTCTTATTATATGTCATACAAAATCAGATTAATGTTTAAACCATACCATCAAACCATCATACATGTTATTTAGGGAAAAACCAAAGAAGTGAATGTGAACCGTGCACCAGGTAGGGTCCCAAGAAAGGGAGATGATTGAACACTTAAAAACCAAGTCTTTCCTAGCTAGAGCCAATCCTAGACATACACCTTCTCATTACCACACTTCTCACAGTTATCAAAAAATCAATTTAATTTATCAACTATCAAACATTTATAATATAAAACAAACCTCAAAATGTCTCAAATATCATATTTTCAAGTCTATAATGACATGCAAATAGTTAAAGGAACATAACAAAAACCAATATAAATCCACCACATTGCCTAACACATTGCCTTAGGTCCTCAAAACATAAATATCTTTATAAAACCCTACTAATAAAAGTAAAAAGATCGACTTGGCTTGGATCACCCTCGGGACCACACTGCTCACATCGGTACTAAGTATCTAAAATGGTTAAAAAGGAGTGGGTGAGCTTAACAAGCTTAGTGAGTGCCTAGAATAACCACTACTTAAATAATTATCATTCATCAACTCAATAATCATATATCACATTCATATCATCTCACTTGTATTTATTTACAGATTCTGTATGTAGTTTTTAAAATACTCTATTCACTTTCAAGCGTATTCAGTCATATATACATATAACCACAATCCAACATAATTTATGATAATTTGGTTGTTAAGACTATGAAACATATAGTGAGCTCTGTAATCACACATTGGATTCGTGAATCTTCACCACACCAACACTGGACTCATAAAGTCGAAACATATCTCATAAGTAATGTATATAACTAATACTCTCCAACACACCAAACATATCCTGTTGAATGGAGTATAACTCACATTCCCTTATCCCTCCAACATGTCCCTGGGCCTCAGTGCCCCACATATATCACAACACAAAGGGTTGTACTCACAATCCTATGGCATGCCAACTGTATCTAAAGGACTCATAAGATCACAAAGCCAAAATATCCACATTATTATTACATATTTTTAATATATATGAACTTCATATTCACTTTATTATTACAATATAATTAGTCACATGACATGAAGAAAATACCTACATATTTTCTGTCACATGGCATGAAGAACATACCTACATTTTTTGTCACATGACATGAAGAACATACTTATATATTCACTTTCACAATAGTCATCATAAGCTTATAGCATATGTCACAACAACTCATGATTGTTCATAATATCACATCTTAATTCTTTAAGCTCAAATCACATTAATATTTAATCATAAATCACATTAATATTTGAGCACAAATCATATTAATATTTAAGCACAAATCACATTAATATTTAAGCATTGATATAAGAACACGTACACTTGAAATTTAGAGTAAGGGTTTAGGTTATCTCTAAATTCCCAAATACACAATGTATTGTCTATGAGTAACGATTCCACAAAATGTAACACCCTATACCTGGCCCGATTATCAAGCTCAAATATTAGGATGCCACACCAACGTCTGACATCATGCTCACCTCATTTTAACGTTTTATTTCACATGTAAATTTTCTTTTTAATTTATCTTACCGTAGTGTTCATATATTCACAAATTCATTCTCATTATATGTCATTCAAAATTAGATTAATGTTTAAATCAAACCATCATACATGTTATTTAGGGAAAACCCAAAGAAGTGAATGTGAAACGTGCACTTGATAGGGTCCTAGGAAAGAGAGATGAGTCAAATTGACCACTTAAAAACTAAGTCTTTCCTAGTTAGAACCAATTCTAGACATGCACCTTCTCATTACCACACTTCTCATAGTTATCGAAAAATCAATTTAATATTAAATAATTCCATCTTTCATCGATTTATCAACTATAAAACATTTATCATATAAAACAAACATCAAAATGTCTCAAATATCATATTTTCAAGTCTATAATGGCATGCAAATAGCGAAAGGAACATAACAAAAACCAATATGAATCCACCATATTGCCCAACACATTGTCTTAGGTCCTCAAAACATAAATATCTTTATAAAACCTACTAATAAAAGTAAAAAGGTTGACTTGACTTGTATCACCTTGAGACCACATCGCTCACATCGGTACTAAGTATCTGCAATGGTTAAAAAGAAGTGAGTGAGCTTAACAAGCTTAGTGAGAGCCTAGAATAACCACTACATAAACAATCATCATGCATCAACTCAGCAATCATATATCACATTCATATCATCTCACTTGTATTTATTTACACATTCTTTATGTAATTTTCAACATACTTTATTCACATTCAAGCGTATTCAGTCCTATATACATATAATCACAAACAAACACAATTTATGATAATTGGGATGTTAAGACTATGAAACATATAGTGAGCTCTATCATCACACATTGGATACGCGGATCTCCAACACACCAGCATTGGACTAATAGAGTTGAAACATATCCCATAAGTGAAGTATATAGCTAACACTCTCCAACATACCAAACATATCCCATTGAATGGAGCATAGCTCACCTTCCGTTATCTTTCCAAGATATCCTTGGGCCTCAGCGCCCCACAACACAAAGGTGAGTACTCACAATCCTATGGCATGCCAACTAGTCGCCTCCGAACATACTTCTGTTTGAGATGTGTTTTTGGCTTTCGCAAGTATATGGGTTAGGTTGTAATATAGATTATTAAAACGAAATACTTGGAGTATTCTGAGGATCGTACCCAAAGGAGGCTTAAAGCGATAGTGAATTAAATCTCTACGAAGAATAGAATTAATTAGTAATCTACTTAGGGATTATAGTATGAAAATAAAATAAAGAGTTGATTTGTAGAGAGCATAAAATAAAATAAATAAAAATTGAGTTTGTAGAAATTCAATAAACGACTTTTGTGATATTAGGTCGCTTCAGTATGGGTTCTTCAATTGTTAGGTTTTGGGGATTTTCCTTCAATCAACTAGTCACTACCCCAGTTTGATCTTCCGATCTTCCGATCTTCCGCCAGCATAGCAAGTCAATAGAGATTACTTATCGCTAGATGTCACAGTCTAAATTGGTTTGGGGAAAAGATTTTCACGGATGGGTAATACCAATTTTGGGTTCATTCCCACCTAAATGATGTTCTAGGGTTGTCAGGCTTTCTTCCGTTCCTAAATAGTTGCTCCGAAATGAAAAATCCCTGTTAAATAATAATTTAATAATCATACTTCCACTCCCTAATCCCCAAAATAGAATTAGGTCCTCATGATTTTCTTAATCATAATCAAAACAATAATATATGAAAACATAAAATTGAATAGATCAAATGAAAAAGAAATTTTAATTGTAATGGCAATTTGTTGGAAAAAAATTCCTCAAATATTTATGCGAGTTCTACAATCTCATTTTTAAAATGAAAATAAAAAGTAAAACTAAAATCTAGTAAATGGTGTCCTTAAACCTAGTGCTAAAAGCTTAGTTTAAAGGACTAACTATCGTTTAAAACTCATAGAAAAACGATTGGTTACCTTTGCTTGAAGAAAAATGAGCTTTGAGACGAATCCACAAAAACCCACATTTAGAGAATTTGATGAAGATGAAGGTGATGGAGGTTTTTGGGTGTTTCTCTTGGTTTTTATAGGTATCTAAAGTTTTTAAGGTTACTAGAATTCAATGGAAGTAGGAGTTGGTGTTTGAAAGAGATTGAGAGAGTTCAGGAGAGTGAAAATCGACTAATATGGGGGAAGAGTAGAGTTCAACATGAACTCTAATAGAAATAATGGGTTTTTAAGTTGATTTTGTACATCTGGTCAAATTGCTTCATAAAATCTCTTAATTTTGACTCTTTTACAAAACAATCCTATTTGAAAATTAACGTAATATAAAACTCATTTTTAGAAAATGATTTAACATCTTAATAGTCATTGTCAAAAATACTATCGGTCATCAAACTTATGAAATTTCAAACACATTTAGGCTAAAATTCCTATTTTACCCTCGAAACTTCTTGGCCCAAATTTGGAGTGTGACAATTCTTCCCTCTAAAAAGAATTTTGTCCTCGAAATTCCCTACTAACACATCACTTGCTTAATCATAAAATATGCAACTTCTACTTTTAAACTAACCATCACACTTTTGCTGCACATTTTAATTCTTACTCTCTTGAACTTCCTCCCAACTTTTTTTGAGATCTTATTCACTACCATGAACTGTTCTACGATAACTTATATAAAAATTTCCTCTATTCAGTATGACACTCTCATCTAAAGAACTCGTAATTATTTTTCCTAATTCAACAGTCTCTACAGGGATTCTCCACTTAACCACTCAAAATTTACTAAGGCGTAAAACCTAAATCTACCACCATAATGCTCTGTTGTCTGGTCTGGCCCGAATGAATCCATTATTGAACACTCTAACTGAAATTTCCAACTTACTAGCTAATTCACTTAAAACGTACGAATACATCCACACTCACATTAACACATCTATGAGGCATATCGAACCTACTGATCCAACATACACACAAACAGACAAAAGGTGTCAGTGGCGGAGGAAATTATCCAAGTCTTATTCCTACAAAAAAAGTTTAGGATTAAACACAATGTGTTCTCGTTTCCACCCCACATGCACGCATAAACAAACATCAACAAAACCACAAATCTGCATAATTTAATCAATTGGGTTTGAAACCCCACTTACACACAATAATATCCTAAGTTTGAGTGCTATTGAACCTAAGCTCTGATACCACCAAATATAACTCCTTATACCCGACTCGATTACCGAGCCTGAATACTAGGATGCAACACCATCGTCTACATCATGTTTACCTCATTTTAACGTTTTATTTCACATGCAAAGTTTTTTTTAATTTATCTTACCGTAATGTTCATATATTCATAAATTCATGCTCATTATATGTCATACAAAATCAGATTAATGTTTAAATCAGACCATAAAACCATCATACATGTTATTTAGGGGAAATCGAAGAAGTGAATGTGAATCATGCACCAAGTAAGATCCGAAGAAAGAGAGGTGAGTCAAGTTGACCACTTAAAAACCAAGTCTGTCCTAGCCAGAGTCAATTCTAGACATGCACCTTCTTATTACCACAGTTCTCATAGTTATCAAAAAATCAATTTAATTTTAAATAATTCCATCTTACATCGATTTGTCAACTATAATGGCATGTAAATAGTTAAAGAAACATAACAAAAACCAATATAAATTCACCATAATGCCTAACACATTGCCTTAGTTTCTTAAAACATAATTATCTTTTTAAAACGTACTAATAAAAGTAAAAAGTTCAACTTGTCTTGGATCACCCTCAAGACCACACCGTTTCACATCGGAACTTTGTATCTGCAATGGTTAAAAAGGTGTGAGTGAGCTTAACAAGCTTAGTGAGTGCCTAGAATAACCACTACATAAACAATCATCATGCATTAACTCAACAATCATATATCACATTCGTATAATCTCACTTGTATTTATTTACACATTCTTTACGTAGTTTTCAGCGTAATCTATTCACATTCAAGTGTATTTAATCATATATACATATAATCACAATCAAACACAATTTATGATAATTTGACTGTTGAGATTATGAAACACATAGTGAGCTCTATCATCACACATTGGATACGCGGATCTCCAGCACACCAACATTGGACTCATAGAGTCAAAACCTTTCCCAAAAGTGAATCATATAGCTAGCACTCTCCAACCACCAAACATATCCCGTTGAATGAAGCATAGCTCACATTCCCGTATCTCTCCAACATATCCTTGAGCCTTAGTGCCCCACATATATCACAACACAAAAGTGAGTACTCACAATCCTATGGCATGCCAACTATATCCAAAGGTGTCATAAGATCACAAAGCCAAAATATCCATAATTCACTTTATTATCACAATATAATCAGTCACATGGCATGAAGAACATACCCACATATTTTCTGTCACATGGCATGAAGAACATACCCACATATTTACTTTCACAACAGTCATCATAAGCTTATAGCATATGTCATAACATCTCATGTTTGTTCACAATATCACATCTTATTCTTTAAGCACAAATCACATTAATATTTAATCATAAATTATATTAATATTTAAGCATAAATCACATTAATATTTAAGCATAAATCAAAATTAATATTTAAGCACAAATCATATTAATATTTAAGCACAAATCGCATTAATATTTAAGTATGGATATAAGAACACTTACACTTGGAACTTAGAGTAGGGGTTTAAGTTATCTTTAAATTCTCAAATACACAATGAATCATCTATGAGTAGCGATTTTAAAACACTTACCAAATATACGCTTTCTTTAAAAACTAAAAAGCTTAGACAAGCTTTCCTTTTCTTTTATCTTTACTTATTGAAGGGCCTATCGATTCCAATGCTTCAACCACACATATCACACACATACACAAGCAAAAATCAATCATCCATACATCTCATACTGTCATAAACAATAGCCTAAGATATGTTCTCTTAAACTGAAACATTAAAGCTAGTAAACTTTAAATTCTAATATCTCGGTCTACACTTAATTTTTTTCCATGAAACGAATTCCGTTCATCTACATATTTACCCACGACTGATTCTAAACCTTTAAACCACACAAAACTACACGTTTTAAAATACCAAATATTTTCGACATATCATGGCTTTAATAACGAAAATTCATTAAAACTAAAAAAAAAACTTAACAAAACTTCAAAGAAATTTTAGAAACCTTCTAATCATATTAAAATAAGTTGAAAAACACTTTATATCAAGTTTTTATACACAAACTTGAATTTTACCATGAGAGACCCTATTTTTGACTTTTATTCAAAACTTACATTTTAATGGCTAAAAGCTTAGTTTAAAGGACTAGCTATCATTTAAAACTCATAGGAAAATGATTGGTTACCTTTTCTTGAAGAAAAATGATCTTTGACATGAATATGAAAAAACCCACTTGTGTAGAGAAGATGATGAAGAAGATGAAGGTGATGAAGGTTTTTGGGTGTTCCTCTTAGTCTTTATAGGTTTCTAAGGTTTTGGGGTTATTAGAATTCAACAGGAATTATGAGTTGGTTTTTAAAAGAGATTGAGAGGGTATTGGATTGTGAAAATCAGCTAATATGGGGGACGAGTAGAGTTTGACGTGAATTGTAGTAGAAATAATGGGTTTTTAAGTTGATTTTGAATATATGGTCAAATTGCTTCATAAAAACTCTTAATTTTGACTCTTTTATAAAACAGTCTTGTTTCAAAATTAAAGTCATATAAAAATCATTTTTAGAAATTAATTTAACATTCTAATAGCCATTTTCGAAAATACTATCGATTATCAAACTTATGAATTTTCAAACACATTTGGGCTAAAATTCTTATTTTACCTTCAAAACTTTTAGGCTTAATTTTGGGGTGTGACACAGCACCCTTTTGTGACCGACATAATAATTTCTAAAGACATCCTATTTTAAACATCCTTGCACTCTAGTTAATTCCCAACAAGATCTTAATAAGAAACCAACTAAAATTGAACAACATACCCACGTGCTCATAAAGAAAACTATCAGGTCCATGACTTAACAATCTGCCATGAGTGAATACTAACAGAAGGATCTGCCAATACAAGGCTTGCCAAGAGAATCCACTGATTGGCGGGTTCTCCACAAAAACCACACCAAGATGTATAGATTAGTAACCTACACTTTACTGAAAGATGAACCTACGACCAAGTCTTTACAAACTTACCTGATTAGCCAAACAATCTGCCAATCATGGCGTGACAACCAACACTAACTTAACCTAGTAGTTAGGGTGTAAATCAGCCTCCGTTGGCTTATACTTTAGCCAAAAATCTGCCCACACAAACCACCAACTAGGATTACGTCGGGCGGGGTGTTACATGGAAGGTGGTGAACATTATTTTATTTTTCTTTGTTTTATGTGTGTTTTGTATGTTTCCTATTTTTAGGTTAGTTTTCAAATTGTTTTTTGATTTTTGCACGATACTTGAACATGATTTGATTGATAATTGTTGAATTTTGATATGTTTTTGTGCAATAAATTCTTTGAGTATACAAATTTTTAATAATTCTTGATGAATTCTATTCTTTGTGAATAATTTTTTTAGTTCAATTTGTTACATTGCCCAATAGAGTAGAGGTAGTAAAAAATGTGTTAAAATTTTCCAAATTATGAATAAGTTTGTGGATAAATGTATGGATACGAGCATTGAGATTTAATATTATTCATGGAAATAAGTAGAAACATATTTTGGTTTCGTGATCGTTGAAAAGTTAAGGGATTATCTAAGGCATTGTTTGTGTAGCCTAGTGCCTAACTGAACCAACCTATATGCTATGTTGTCCCTAGTTCTTGTGCATAAGCCTTTAATTATACTTTCTTGAAGAATCTACTAATATACTTTCTTGAAGAATCTACTACTTTCTAAACCTCGAGCCTAAATTGAGTTCAAAACTCAATCATTCATAATCTCTAATTTCGAAATGCACAATAAATAGATGTCAGACCACAAACATTAAGGGTTAAGTAGATACATTTTGGAGGTCTTAAAAAATGAACTTGAATGAATAGTGGTTCAATATGTCATGTATAGACTCTTACAAAAATGCGCGTAAATTGAAAAATATGAGCGAATAAAAGCATTGTGAGTGAAAAGAAAAAATTTTGAAAAATATGCTCAAAATGATAAATTAATTAAAAAGTGTAAAATTAGCTTTCCATTATCATAGTGCATAAGTACTTGCTAAACTGGTTATACTAGGAAATATTTTCTTTCACTTTGTTAGAGAGAAAAAGGAGGTGAGAGATAGTATAAATAAGGTGATGAGCTTAATGATTAAATATGGGGGAATTTTGAGCAATGCCATGCCATGTGCTATATTGTTCATAGTGCTTGAACCGTTTTGAGCTGATCTTTTCTTTGCAATCATACCAACCAAGCTTTAGAATGTTACAAGCTAAAGAGCCCTGTGACCTTAGCATCAACATTAATGAAACGAAAACTTGTGAATCTTAGTACGAAATGAATAAGTTAGACCCTTTCATGAATAGATACATCATTTATGAATATCTTATTTTGATGAAATAATGTGAAAAATGAGTTTTAATGGATTGCCTTTATTTATGTTTACCCTGTAACTTTGTGAACTAAAATGATTTGCTCTCAAAGTTTTGAATTTGCAGTGTATCATTCTTAAGTTGTATAGTAGAAGAGCTTATTGCACCGTACATATCTATTCATTGATTATTAAATTTGTTCATTGTTCAATAATCATCTTTTATGCATGTTTGTGTGTTTGCTTAAGGACAATCAAAGAATTAAGTGTAAAGAGTTTGATTAGCCATAATATGATATGTCAAATTAGACTCCCCATTACATTTAACTTGCTTATTTTTGAGCAATTTACAGGTTTTTACCATGTTTTATTTAATTTTAGTTATTTGCATTAATAAGTGATTGAGTTACTTTTTGTGCTATTTTGAGACTCGAAATGGCCAATTGGCACCCGAGGAATCTGATGCGAGCTCGTCCTCATAGGATGATTATGAGTTGCGTGAGTTTGTAATCAAAATTAAGAAGTATCATTCATAATGACTTTTGTGAGGGTTAGAAATGATAATGGCAGGCTGTACAAGGTTGGATGGATGGATATGCAATGGATAAAGAAGGATAGATGATCGGCCTGTAACATCATAGCAATTGTGCAAGCGGACACACGTCGATGCAAGTATAGTTGATGGATTAATTCTATCAGATATCGATCCCATAGGGAATGATTCTTGATGTCTATATGTCGAAGCAATTAAAACTGAAATTAGTGATAATGTGAGTAAAGATGTCAGCGCAATTAAATCTGATCTGCACACTAAGATAGTTAAAATTGTTAATGTAATTGTAAAAGTTAAATGTCAGAGCAACTGAAAGTAAATCAAATTGTTGTTTAAATTTTGAGAATTTAAATGCAGCAAAGTAAAATGAAGATCAAGTGCGAAGAGCTGGAGTGGATCGCTAACTTCACTAATTCGTAACATTGAATGCGTCGACAAGGTATTGTATAGATGAATTGTTACAACAGTGAGGTTCCAATGAAATCTTACCAACTACAACTCTCTTATTTAATTGAGACTCGAGTACCCACAATTACCCTATCTCTCGATATAGGCAACGTTGTGCACTTAAGAACAAGTGATAGAATCTCTTCTAATCCCAAGCAACTCTCGCTGACTTGCTTATTATCCTAACTTGTCACCGCATCTCTCGATGTCGGTACACTGGAATTTCACTCTCGTGTTTAATGCAGTTAAGTCCAAGAATAAACAGATGAGAAGAATCAAATAAGAATCAAAGTAATCTAACACTGAAAGATATTATCATATTCAATTATCAATAATAATCCATCAGCATAAAAGAGGGGTCAACAAATACATCGAAACCTACTATCTCTAGACTACTAGGACTATTCCTTAACCGCTTATCTTGTGCTTGCACCAAGCACTCCTCGTCAGGAGATGTTGCTCGTTTGCTGAGTCAGCTCACCTATCTCTAATAAAACATCAAAAGCACAAAGTAATTGCAGATTTAATTCCTTCCCTCTTGATATCTTTCTTCATCTTTTCTCCTCTATTTATAGGCTTCAAGAACGGTAAACCTTTTTCTCTTCTCAGATCCATATCCAATTACAGCTGTAAAAGTTTGTTACAGTCTAGCTGTGCACTCACGCAGATATGGTGTGAACCTCTTGGATCTGCAGGTTGTCGTGACATCGCTAGGCACAATCTGAAACCTTCAATTATGACGATAATGTGCTCTTCCCCTACGCTGGTGCTTTCAGTTGTGATTACAGCTTGAATTCTCTCATTTCAAGTAAAGATTCCTATGCAGCGACATCGCTAGTCGCAATTTAAAGTTGAATTTGTGATTGCATTTTCAAATTCTTTTTGGCTTTGGTCTTCTCAGATGGATCCTTGCGCTGACAATTTTAAGACGCAATATATATGCTACATGTGGCGACATTAGTACATAGAAAGACATAAAATAATAAGAATTTAAACCAAGCATAAATGAGTTAGAAAACATAAATATTAAGTATGAAATGCTTAACATGCATGCTAAATATGGTACAAAAGAGACAAATAATACACAAATTTAGGGAGAAAATAGGTGTCATTACTAATGCTATCAATAGACTTGAACACGGTTTTAAGGACTCAAGAATGAACCAATATTATAGAATAATATTGACCCAATTCCTATATTAGTACTTAGAATCAATTGCAAGTAAGAACCGTGACCCTTTACCTAGCAAGATAGGAACCAATCGGTATAAGAGTTGAACACCACACTTTAAAGAAGTGATAAGTTCGAAAGAATCGGATTGATGCCTTAAGGATTACTTGATAAGTCAACTTGAGTAAAATAAGAACAAGGAGTTTGCAAACTCACATTAAGATTAAAATTCATCAAAAGTTGATACAACATGTGCCAAGCTTCATATTTATAAGCTTACATAATACCAGTTGAAAGGGCATGAAATAATCAACCAAAATAATCCAAAACTTCATTCAGCATTTCCTAAGCACTTTAATTCAATGTGGTGGTTGCTATATGAAGGTGTTTGGCCGAATTAAATGTTTTCTTAGCTAGGAAGAAGTTGCTTCTTTAATTCAGCTGAAGTTCCCATACACTTGAAGTAATTGCTGGGCGGTGCATTAATGAATTTTTAGTAACCCGAACAGCCATTTTCATGTCCCCATGATCAGCCTTTGAGCATTTAAACATTTTGTGACCTTTGGTGAAACTAAACAACCATGCATGAAGAGAGCATTAATTTCCTTTACTTTCCATGAAATGCCTTTTGGGGAGGTGTTTTTAGCACTTTAAATGTTGGGAGGTGTAATAAAAGCTTGTGTTGACCGGCCATCAATGTCCCTAAGACATATTTAACATGCTGGTTAAGACATATTAAATAGGTAGTAATATTTGACTAAAAACTAACAACTAACTTAGGACATATTTAAATACTGATCAAAATAACACAAAGCATAGTAAAGCCTTAGATTAAAATAAGTAAATAGTTAAAACCTTATTTTCCAGTAATTTAATTAACTTAAAATTAAAGTTTGAAGTGCAACACATTGCATGCAAGACATGGGTTGCAATAAGTGCACGAGTTGTATGAAATGCATGGAATGCATGAAGTGTTTTCTCAAACTCGTGACAACTTCTTTGAACTTCTTAGCTTCTGCTCGCGTAATTGGTCCTACAGGTAGCTCGATTGGATCGTGCGAGGCTTGCCATTCGTTAATGCTTGTGACGCGAGTGTTCGTAACATCATTGTTCATAATGTGACTACTCGCAACATTAGTGCTCGCTTCTTCCATGCTTGCATTATTCATGTTCGCATCATCCTCTCCCTCATCAAAGTGATTTGTCCTCAAATCGTTGCCTACATCATAACATTTAAACTCGCATTAACAGTATACTCACTTGGAAGGTCCAATTTGCACGAAGCACTTGAAAAAGGTCATCACCTTGTGGTAACAACTTGGATATTCTTTGAGCTGGAAACCTTTCTTTTCACATGTCAAGCCAAACCCAATTTATGGGTTCAAAAATTACTCGTTTACCTTTCTTATACTTAATAACGTAAGGAAACAATTCTAGGAATTCAACCCATTTGGCATGTCTCTTGTTCAATTTTTTTGTCCCTTGAGATGTTTCAATGCCTCATGGCTAATGGTAGCGTTGCCAAGTCTCCAATGCTCGGATTAGTAGGTACATCTCTTTGTCGTACGTTAGCTAATTGAGAACAACATCATTCAAATTTCTCATTAAAGTAGGCTATAGGTCGCCCATCTTGAGTTAGCACGACTCCAATTCCTATTCTTGATGCATTACATGCAATCTCAAAATTTTTTGTAAAATCAAGTAAGGATAACAATGGTGAGTTAGTTAAACAATCCTTAATCAAATTAAAATATTTCTCTTTCTCTCACCGCAATAAAAGTTGGAGTTTTTCTGATAAATCAAGATATCATCAAAATACACTACACATAATTTACTAATGAAGGACCGAAGAACGTGATTCATTAACTGTATAAAGGTGTTAGGTGCGTTAGTTAGGTGATAGCATTAGAAATGACACTTATTTTCTCCCTAAAACTTGTGTATTAATTGTTCCTTTTGCATCATATTTAGTATGCATGTTAAACATTTCATAGTTAGTGCTTGCATTTTCTAACTTAGTGTTATATGGCTTTAGTCCTTTTCGTTTTAGCCTATTTTATACTACTAATGTCGTCTTATGCAGCATAAGTTTTGCGTCTGAAATTGTCAGTGCAGAGATCCACCTCTGAACATCAGTGCTAGAAAGTGTGCAAAGATGTAGCCACAAATTTAACATGGAATTGCAGCCACAGATGTCACCGCAAATATACCTTGACCTCGTACAAGTACTTTCACGCTAAAAACATACCTAGAAGCACTAGCACAGGAGAGAGCTAAGATGTCACCGCAAGTAAAAATCATAGATTGCGCCCAAAGATGCAACGACAACTTGCAGATGCATGATAAACACACCAGATCTGCGTGAGTGAACAGATGGAATTAACCAACTTGTACAGCTGCCAAAATGGCTAGATCTGAGAAGTAAGGAGAGCTGTAAATTTCGAGAGCTTATAAATAGGAAGGAAAGGAAGAAGATGAGTATCAAGTGGTGAAGAATTAAACTCTGCAAAATTTCTCAAATCTTTAAACAAGCTGCCATAGAGGCTTGAGTTTCGGAGGAAGGTGATTTGACAAGCAAAGGAGCAAGACTTCTGACGAGAAGTGCCTATCTGCGGTGTAAGAGGAGCTGTCAAGGAATAGTTCTAGTAACTAAGAATAGGATACTTCGACTTTTTCTTTGATACCTCTTAATTGTTGATGACTACTATTGATTTCAATTGAGTATGGAAGTACCATTTGTAGTTATATTCTAATTTAATTTCTACTTTATCCTCTTTATCTGTTCATCTTTGGATTTAATCGTTTTGACCATGGAGGTACGATTGCAATCACAATCACTGAAGGTGCGGTGACAAGTTAAATTAACAAGTAAGACAACGGAAGTTTCTTGAGGCTAAGAAGGAATTCTGGCCACTTGTTCTTACGTGCAAGGCATTACCAGCACTGGAAGGTGTGATAATTACTAGCATTTGGTTCTTTGTTAAATAGAGAAAGTGATAGCAGTAAGATTTTATTGAAGTATAATTGCAGTGACAATTCATCTATTTGTTACTTTGCAACCACATTTAGCATTACGACTTGTTAAATCAGTGATCCTCTCTACTTTACACTTGATCCATTTATTTTAAGTACTGAATTTACCTTCACAAACATCCCAATAACTATTCATTTTATATTAATTTGCTCTGACAATTTGTTTTATATTTGCGTTGACAAATTAATTTTTTAGTTGTGCAGATCTAACTCAGTTGCGCTGACATTCTTTGTAACAATTCTTCTAATTTTAACTTAGGTTGCTTTGACAATTAAACATTAGGAACTCTATCCTCGTGGGATCGATATCCGATAGAGAAAATCAATCAACTATATTTGCTTCAATGAGTGTCCGCTTGCACTTAAATGCTATGACGTTTATAGACCGATCAAGTTTTGGCGCCGTTGTCGAGGATGTCGTTTGTTTGATGTTCATTTTTATAGTTGCAATTATTCTTTCTTACTTAACTTTTTATTTTCACTAATCTGTTTAACTTTCTTTTGATTTTCTTTCAAATTCTTTAGGAGTTGCATGTCCACAGGGAGAAATCCTAAAGATATTGTGAGCTTTGATCCAGAACTCGAACGGACTATTAGAAGGAGGAAGCAAGAGCAAAAGAAAATGGCTAGAAAGAACAATGATCTACCACCATTGCTGTCACAAGTTGCAGTTCGTCCAATACAACTATAAAAGTTAATAATATACCACCACCGCTGCCACAAGTGGAGCAAATCTTAGAAAGGACAATCAGAGATTTTGTTATTCCTGTGCTTGATGATTTACAACCAGGGGTTGTTAGACTGACAATATAAGCTTGTAATTTTGAATTGAAACCGGTTATGTTTCAAATGCTGAATTCCAATGGGTAATATGCAGGTTTTCCTTATGAAGATGCTAGAGAGCATCCGAAATAGTTTCTTCTCATATGTGCTTCTTTAAGTCAACATGGTGTTCTTGATGACGCCTTGAAGATGCAATTGTTCGCTTATTGTCTGCAAGGGAGGGTAAGAACTTGGTTCCTTGGTTTACCAACTGGATCCATTACTTCTTGGAATGCACTAGCAACACAGTTCGTTTTGCAATTTAATCCGTCGACAATGAATGCTAGATTACAGAATGATATCACGGCATATTATCAAATGGATGATGAAAATTTACTCTACGTGGGAACGTTACAAGACTTTACTGAGACGTTATCCTATGCATGGAATCTAACAAGAAACTCAAATTGAGATCTTCTACAATGGGTTGAATACACAGACAAGAAATCTTCTCGATGCATCTGCCAATGGTCCATTGTTGGATTGCACTTACAATCAAGCCATACGAATATTAGAAAGAATTGCACAGAATGACTATCAATATTCAATTTCTCATTCTGCTCAGGTAAAAACTAATCATGGTGTTATGGAATTAGATGTTATATCAGCTTTGAGTGCACATGTATCCTCATTGGAAAACATGATTAAAAACATGAAGGGAACAAGTGAAGTTGCCCCTATTCAAGTAGCCCAACAGATGGATGTCCCAACATTTTCCTGTGAAATTTGCAGTGACAACCACAGTTCTAAGGATTGTCCATAACATGCTGAGAACGCATTTTACGTCAACAACATCAGAGGAAATTCCTATGGTAACTCATACAGTAATCCTAATCGTACACAACAACCTTGGGGAGTCAGAATGCACCCACATTCAGATATGGGAATTCCTTAACTCAAGGTAACTTTCAATAGGGGAGTTACAACCAACAACAACAAAACTATGATCACAATCTATAATTGCAAGCGTAACCATATAATATGCAATCAAAAAATCAGATGCATTCATATAACCAAATGCAACCACAAGCTCGAATGCCGCCACAATAAAATGCGATGCCATATATGCATGGACAACATCAACAGCAACAACAACAATATTCTCAACCAAAAGTAGATCCATTAGCTACTCTTGAAGCATTGATGTGAGAGCATATTACAAGAACGGAAGCAATCGTTCAAGGAAAATTTTCTTTTATTTTTGTATTAAAAGCTTAGCTAGGACAATTGGCTTCTAACATGAGCACAAGGTCACCAGCTGCTTTGCCTAACGACATTGAAAATATGACTTAGAAGGGGAAGGAGCATTGTAAGGCTATCACGCTAAGAAGTAGAAAGCAAACTACTGAGCTGAGCAGCCGTTCCAACCAAGTACATGTTGACGCATCTGAACCAAAGCAACAAAAATAAGTTACCTATGAAGAAGACCTAGTAGAAATAAACGAAGAGGAGCCACCTGTAGTCACTTTTATGCCCATAGTTCGACCAAGAAAGATGTCGATGCAACTGCCCATATTGACGCAGCCGAATCCTTTACAACAACCCACTGACAATATACCTTTGCCATTTTCACAAAGATTTAAGGAGAAGGACCATGACAAAGATTGTCAGAAGTTTGTCTCTACCTTGAAGCAATTACACATTAATATACCTCTAGTTGATGCTTTTGTGCAGATCCCCAGCTATGGGAAATTTATGAAGGAACTATTGTTGAAGAAGAAAAAGCTTTCTGACATTAAAACAATTAAGCTGACAGAGGGGTGTAGTGCTGTGCTAACAAACAAGTTGGCACCAAAGGTGAAAGAAACTGGCAATTTCACGATTCCATGCTCCATTGAAACCACTACCTAGATAAAGCTTTATGTGTTTTAGGAGCTAATATTAACCTCATGCCATTATCCACTTTCAGGAAATTAGGAATTGGATCTATAAAGCCAATTGCGGTGACATTATAGCTTGCAAGTAGATCCTTGGCACAACCTGAAGGATAGATTAAGGATGTCCTCTTCCAAGTTGATAAGCTTGTGTTCTCAGCTGATTTTATCATTCTTGATTGTGAAGCAGATAAAGAGGTGTCCATTATCTTGGGATGCCCATTTTTAGCAACGGGTTGTACATATATCGATGTTTTTAAAGGAGAGCTAATTATGCGTCATAATGATGAGCATGTCACCTTTAGTGTGTTCGAAGCATCTCTGCCAAGAACTAAAGAACAATGTCAACACATTGATGTGCTGGACGAGTTAATCACAGAAGAATTCAATAAATGAAGTTCAGCAGTTCAAGACGATTATGCGGTGACATCAGAAGAACAAATCCTACCTGAATCGACCACATAGTTGAGGCTAATATTTGTGACTTGAGACAAGGCTGGCAATTGGAATCTTCGGATCTGTCTAATAGGACGATCCTTGTTTTTAAACCATCAATTGAACAAGCTCCAACCTTAGAGTTAAAGCAATTGCCAGTACATTTAAAGTATGTATTTCTAGGTGTCAACGACACATTACCTGAGATTGTAAGCATAAGCCTCGACACAAGTCACGAAGAAAAGCTAATCGTAATTTTGAAGCAGTACAAAAGAGCCATTGCCTAGAGCATTCTAGATATCAGAGGCATTAGTCCCTCTTTTTGCATGCATAAAATCAAGTTGGAAGATGAAGGGAAGCAGTCAATTGAACAACAACATAGAATGAATGAGAAAATAAAAGAGGTTGTGAAAAAAGAGATCATTAAGTGGATGGATGCAGGCATCATCTACCCCATTTCGAATAGCACATGGGTGAGCCTGGTCCAATCTGTGCCAAAAAAAGCGGCATCACAGTGGTAAGTAATGACAAAAACGAGCTAATCCCAACTCGCATTGCTATAGGTTGGCGAGTATGTATGGATTACTATCGTTTAAATACGACGACAAAGAAGGATCATTTCCTATTGCCATTCATTGATCAAATGTTGGATAGGCTAGCTGGTAAGGCCTACTACTATTTTCTTGATGGCTACTCTAGATACAATCAAATCGTGATTGCATTGGAAGATCAAGCAAAGACTATGTTCACATGCCTATTTGGAACCTTTGCTTTTTGATGTATGCTATTTGGTTTGTGCAATGCACCAGCTACATTCGAGAGGTGCGTGATGACTACTTTTTCTGACAAGATTGAAGATTCATTGGAGGTATTCATGGATGATTTCTTTGTGTATGGGCACAATTTTGATCAATGCGGTGACAACCTGACAAAAGTATTGAAGAGATGTGAGGACACAAATCTAGTACTGAACTGGGAAAAATGACATTTCATGGCAATTGAAGGCATTGTCCTTGGCCATTGCATATCATGTCAGGGCATTAAAGTAGACAAAGCAAAGGTGGAAATCGTTGGGAGGCTACCTCCACCTAATAATGTGAAAGGAATAAGGAGTTTTCTTGGTCACTCTGGATTCTATAGAAGATTCATTCGAGACTTCTCTAAGATAGCAAAACCCCTATGCTCTTTGTTGGAGTAAAATAAAAAGTTTGTGTTTGATGAAGCGTGTCTAGACGCATTTGTTAAAATTAAAAAGCAGCTAGTACAAGCTCCTATTATCGTCGCACCAGACTAGCCGCAACCATTTGAGGTAATGTGCGATGCAAGCAACTTTGCTGTGGGGGTTGTGCTTGGTCAACGCAAGGAGAAGGTATTTCATTCCATTTATTATGCTAGTAAAGCTCTAACTGAAGAGCAAGTAAATTACACGATTACTGAGAAGGAATTACTAGTAGTAGTTTTTGCATTTGACAAGTTTCGTACATATCTTATCAGGGCAAAAGTTATAGTTTTCACATATCACTCTGCATTGAGATACCTTTTTGCGAAGAAATATGTCAAACCAAGACTGATAAGATGGATCCTACTTTTACAAGAATTTAATATTGAAATCAAAGACAGGAAAGGATTTGAAAACCAAGTAGCAGACCACTTATCTTGCCTGGAAGCTAAAAGCGAGGATGGAAATAAATCCCAAATTCTCAATGCATTCCGGGATAAGAAACTATTTCTTATTGACGCATCTTCATGGTATACAGATGTCGTCAATTATCTTGTTTGTAGGAAGCTACCATTGAGTGTCACTGGTTATAAGAAGATCAAATTTATGCGCGATGCTAAAAAATATCATTGGACTGAACCATACCTGTTCAATGTATGCGCTGACAACATTAGTTGTTGCTGTGTTACTGAGGAAGAGATGTCTCCTATCTTGAGGCATTGCCATGATGCTCCTTATGGTGGCCATTTTGGTGTTGTTAGGACTGTTGCGAAGGTCCTACAATCATAATTCTATTGGCCCACATTGTTTCCAGACGCCTACAATTTTACGTAGCAATGTGACAAATGTCAACGCACAGGTTCTATATCTCGATGCAATGAGATGCTCTAACAACCTAGCATGGAGGTGGAGTTATTTGATGTTTGGGGTATAGACTTTATGAGACCATTTCCAAACTCTTTTGGGAATGTGTATATTTTAGTTAATGTTGACTACATCTCCAAGTGGATCAAGGTAATTGTGGCTCCAAAAGACGATGCTCGGACGGTGTTAAGGTTCTTCCACACACACATCCTTACAAGATTTGGAACACCTCGAGCATTGATAAGTGACCAAGGCACTCATTTCCATAACAATCAAGTGGCGACAGCTTTAAAGTGCTATGGTGTGAAGCATGGTATGCAATAACGTATCATCCACAAACGAATGGCCAAGCATAGGTCTCCAATCGATAAATTAAAAGCATTCTTGAAAAGGTGGATAATCCTTCTAGAAGAGATTGGTCTTCGCGGCTACATGATACATTGTGGGCAGTTCGCACTGCATATAAAACTCTGTTGGGAATGTCGCCGTATCAGTTGGTATTTGGTAAATCCTGCCACTTGCCAATTGAGCTTGAACATAAAGCCACATGGGCGATTAAACAAGTGAACATGGATTATGATGCTGCGAGACAGAAACGGTTCTTGGACATTTCTGAGCTGGAAGAAATTCAACGCAATGCATATGAAAATGCAACCATATACAAGGAGAAAACTAAGAGATGGCACGCCAATATCATTTTGCAATGATAATTTTTCCCTAGTCAATTGGTACTTTTTTTTAACTGACGTTTGAAATTGCATCCAGGAAAATTGCCCTCGAAATGGTCGGGCCCTTTCATAGTTGTCGAAGCATTCCATCATGATGCAGTGAGAATTGAAGATATGAATGATGGTCACCAGTTTAAAGTAAATGGACAACGACTGAAACACTACTTAAGCCTAGATGTCAAAAACAAAGCGAGACCATTAACCTGGTCACATTAATTTAATGTCATTGCAATTTTTACTTTTACTTTTACTTTTTGCGTTTTATTTTCATTTGTTTCCTTGTTAGTTTTGTATAGGAATAAAAAATCTCCTTTTTGTCTAAGCATCTAATAGCACAACTTATCGACACATTCTGTGAAGACTTAGCAAAGCATTTCAGGCAAGAATCACACATATTGATCTCCAATCGTCCCCAACCGTTGGATAAACCCAAAAAGTATGATCTGTGCCCTAGCATTTATTGGTTATAGACATAACGTACTCTCACGCCAATAGAGATAGTCACATCTCTTCACATCCAGGGTTTATAAAACCCTTCTTCTGCCTACTATACTATTACACTCATAATCGCCATTACTATTGCAATTGTTTTCTTCTTTCAATCACAATTTTTTCTGCACAAATATTATCACTCTTTTTTCTCAGATATCGTGGCTAGAATGCGAGGAGCTAAAACCCTATCAAAGTCACCTACTAAATCATCGACAACCGTGGTTCGAAATACCGAACAACTATCGCAGAAAGAACCTGTTATGTTCCTCTCTAAAGCGGCGAATGACAGATATCACGATATGATGATCAAGAGGAATTGTGACCTTGAACAGGGGTTCCAGTTGTCCCCACAACAACCGTTAGGAAAACAAGTCACTAGAACTATTTCTCACCTAGGTTAGGAGTTCTTTTGTGACCATCCGATCGGTTAGTCCCCAACCATGGTAAGAGAATTCTACGCTAACTTGATTGATTCAGAGCAGGAATTTGTTTTTGTTCGCGAAGGACTGGTGTCTTGGAGTGCCACTCATATAAATGAGCTCTTCCATATTGCTAAGGGGGAGGATGCACATACTGAGTTTTTGGAGAATCTCTCTGACGAGGCGGTGGACATTGTGTTACAAGACTTATGCGTCGATGGCGCAATGTGGACTGGCAACGATCCACATAACTATACTATGCATCGATGCTACCTACCTACTCAAATCAAGGTGTGATTCCACTTTGTCAACTATCGCATTCTATCATCTACCCACAACACCACTGCGACGCTAGATCGCATGTGCCTGCTGCATTCTATATTGATGTCGGTGCAATCCTGCATGATAAGATAGCTGAAGCCACGAGCAAGCAGGCAGGTATCCTACCTATCCCTTCTTTAATAATGATCTGTGGAAGTAGAGGGGTATTGTGCCCCGTGATGGTGAAGAGGTGTTGGAAAATAAGGGTAATGACATATCTGAGGAACGACTGATAAGGGGGCGAGAAACCTCTCTGATGAAGGAGGTGCCCAAAAAGAAAGAGAATGAGAGGGGAAAGAAAAAGGAGAACCAAGCAACTATGCCCAGAGATCCCCAGATGGGGAAGAAGCTAATTGCAATAGAACAACTCATTGGCCATATGGATATGCAACAAATTTGACTTGTCATCATACTAGAAGAGATGGAATACAGGCAAAACCTTTTCTATGCCTATACTCGGGTATGAAACAAAGCTACTGTCACTACATTGAGGAGTCTGAGCTCGAACCATATACTAGAGTTCCTTGTTTTTCCCTCTTTTGTTAAGGAATCCCCATTGTCATCCGAGCAACTACTTCTGAAGATAGGCCTCAGCCTGTCCCATCCCCTACTAGTATTCACATTTCTGATGATAAGGATTATGAGGGAAACTCCAAGGTTATGGAGGATTGTTTCAGAAACATAGCCAACCTTTTCGAGGATGAATTTTCCAACAGTCTAGGGGCCAACATGGTGGAACGGGAGGCTGCTGTTGAGGAAGTATGCTCACCAATCGTTTATGTGGGTTTAGAAGTAAAAGTAGGAGAAGGAAAAGATGAGGAAGCCACAGTAGAGAAGGAGAATGAAATAGAGAAGGAAAACCCTAAGGAAGAGAAAGGAACTGAAGAAGAGGAGGAGAAGGAGAAGAAGGATGAAGAGGATGAAGATGCCTTGAAAAATTTAGATGAGAAATTTATCGATGCACCAACTAGTGTGGGGGCATCCGTTGAAGACTTGGCTACACTAAAGCGAGCCAGGCCGAGGTTGTTGCATCCAAAAACGAGGATTCTAATCCTCTAGCTATTGTGCCTTACGAGGCACCACTTGCTGAAATCCATCTTTTGGATGTCACGGTCGATGAAGCTGATAATCAACCAGCTATGGAGGAACAATCAACTCTAATGATTGAACCACAAGAGAGGTGGCGTAAAAGAAAAACAAAGAAGAAATGTAAAGAGGAGTGCCTAAAGAAGAAGAAAAAGAAAGCCAAGGTAGCCATATCATCAGTTGTTGAACATTGAGTTAGTTTACTTTTCCGTAGTTAGTTACATGCATCTCATTTTATTGTCATTTCATTTTAGTTGTCGTTGCATTTTACTTGTTAGTTCATTTGCATTGTGGTTGCATTTTCATTCTTATTTGTATAATATTATCGGTGCATTGGGGACAATGTAGACATTAAGTTTGGGGGAATTTATGTGAAATGGAAATGCAATTTCACCTACATATTTGAAGAATTTACTTATCTTTTTAGTTCAATGAAAGTATGCAAAGTTACAAGAAAAATGTGACCACAATTTTTGTTTTATGCTTAAATCTTGAATTGTTTGGGATGTTGATATGTGAATTGGATGAATGTGAATGAATAGTAAGTCCTTCTATTTTTGAATGAATGGTTGAAATTGCATGGTGACTTATCAAGGGAGAACACTCCACTACATGTGTTAGAAAAATTATCTAGCCAATGGTGGTCATTGTAAGACTGTGTGTCGGCGCAATTACATACTTCCTAGGGGTTTGTTGCACACCATCATTACTATCCAGGAATACGGTATTGTAATTTAATGACATCTCTCAGTCACGTATAAAAAAAGAGAAGAAGAAAAAGAAAGCAAAGAAAAAAAGAAAAGCAAAAAAAAAGTATATATTGCAATAAATACTATATTGGTTAAGAAATGTTAAGATTCAAAGCATGATGCTAACATTAGTGAAGTTGCAGTCTTGATTGTTCATATTTATAAATTGTCGGTGCATTATTTTGTCATATGAATGCAATTTATACAATAGGATTCCAGAGAACTTAAGTTGCTAGAATGATGATTGCGGTGACAATTTTGATTTTGACTTTGCTAACTTTTATTTACTTGAGGACAAGTAAAAACTCAAGTTTGGAGGTGTGATAGCATTAGAAATGACACTTATTTTCTCCTTAAAACTTGTGTATTAATTGTTCCTTTTGTATCATATTTAGTATGCATGTTAAACATTTCATAGTTAGTGTTTGCATTTTCTAACTTAGTGTTATATGACTTTAATTCATTTCATTTTAGCCTCTTTTATACTACTAATGTCGTCGTATACAGCATAAGTTTTGTGCCTGAAATTGTCAGCATAGGGATCTACCTTGAAGATCAGTGCTAGAAAGTGTGGAAAGATGCAGCCACAAATTTAACATGGAATTGCGGCCATAGAATGTCATCGCAAATATACTTTGACCTGGCACAAGTGATTTCACGCTACAAACATACCTGGAAGCACCTACGTAGTAGAGAGCTAAGATGCCGCTGCAAGTAAAAATCATAGATTGCGCTTAGAGATGCGGCGACAACTTGTAGATGCCTGATAAACACACCAGACCTGCGTGATTGCACAGTCGGAATTAACCAACTTGTACAGCTGCCAAAATGATTAGATCTGAGAAGGAAGGAGAGTTGTACATTTCGAGAGCTTATAAATAAGAAGGAAAGGAAGAAGATGGGTATCAAGTGGTGAAGAATTAAATTCTGTAAAATTTCTCAAATCTTTAAACAAGCTTCCATGAAAGCTTGAGTTTCGGAGGAAGGTGATCTAGCAAGCAAAGGAGCAAGACTTCTGATGAGAACTGACTATCTGCGGTGTAAGAGGAGCTATCATTGAATAGTTCTATTAAACTAGGAATAGGATGCTTCAACTTTTTCTTTGATACCTCTTAATTGTTGACGAATACTGTTGATTATCAATTGAGTATGGAAGTACCATTTCAAGTTAGATTTAATTTGATTTCTACTTTATCCTCTTTATCTATTTATCTTTGGATTTAATTGTTTTGACAATGGAGGTACGATTGCAGTCACAATCATTGGCAGGTGCGGTGACAAGTTAAATCAACAAGCAAGACAACGGAAGTTGCTTGAGGCTAAGAAGGAATCCTGACCACTTGTTCTTAAGTGTAAGACATTACCAGCACTGGAAGGTGTGGTAATTAGTAGCATTTGAGTCTTTGTTAAATAGAGGAGGAAGTGATAGTAGTAAGATTTCATTGAAGTATAATTTGCGGTGACAATTCATATTTTTGTTACCTTGCAGCCACATTTAGCATTGCGACTTGTGAAATTAGTGATCCTCTCCACTTCTTTACACTTGATCCATTTATTTTAAGTTCTGAATTTACCTTTACAAACATCCCAACAACTATTTATTTTATCTTAATTTGCTCTGACAATTTGTTTTATATTTGCGTTGACAAATTACTTTTTTTAGTTGTGCAGATCTAACTCAGTTGCGCTGACATTCTTAGTAACAATTATTCTAATTTTTACTTTAGTTTCTTTGACAATTAAACATCAAGAACTCTATCCTCATGGGATGAATATCCGATAGAGCAAATCTATCAACTATACTTGCATCGACGAGTGTCCGCTTGCTCTTAAATGTTGTGATGTTTACAAGCCAATCATTAAGCCAAAAGGCATAACCAACTACTCATACAAACCTTGTCTGGTTTTGGATGCAATCTTTCATTTGTCTCATTCTCTCATTCGTATTTGATGGTATCCACTCTTGAGATTGATTTTGGAGAAAATGCGAGCTCCACTTAACTCGTCTAACATATCATCTAAGCGTGGGATCGGGTGTCTATACTTAATGGTGATCTTATTGACCGCGCGACTATCAATGCACATGCGCCAAGAGCCATATCTCTTAGGCACCAATAGCACAGGCATGACACATGGACTTAGGCTCTCTCGAACATACCTCTTTTCTATTAGCTTGGTAACTTGTCTTTGTAGCTCTTTGGTTTCCTCAAGATTGCTTCAATAGGATGGCCGATTCAGAATGGTGGCTCTTGGAATAAAATCTATTTTATGCTCAATGCCTCTAATGGGCGGCAATCCACTTGGGATATCCTCTAGAAACACTCCCACGTACTCTTGCAACAAAGTCACAATAGAAGGAGGAAAAGAGTTATCTAAATCATTAGTTCTAAACAAACTTTCCTTGTATATGATTACAAGCAAAGGTTACTTGGAAAGTAAAGACTTTCTGATCTCTCTTTCTTTTGCAAATATACTCAATTTTCCTAACTCACTCTCTTCTTTTCTCTTGTATTTTTACCTTATGCTTTTTTCTTTCTTTCACTTTCGCCTCATTCGTTTCTCTCTTCTTTTGTGTTTTTTATTTTATTTTTCTCACACTCATCCTTTTCTTTTTCTTTCAATTTTTCAAACGAATTTTGTAATTTGAGCTGATCTTCATACACTTGTTTGGGAGTAAATGGGGTTAATGTAATATTCTTTCCTTGATGTTTGAAAGTATATCAATTGGTATAACCATCATGCAGTACTCAGCGATCAAATTTCCATGGTCTCCCAATAGCAAGTGACTAGCATGCATTGGCACTACATTACAAAGCACTTCATCACAATACTTAACAATCGTAAAAGTGACAACAACTTGCTTAGTAACTTTGAGCTCTCCACTGTCATTGAGCCATTCAAGCTTGTAAGGGTATGTATGCTTGGTGGTTGCTAGGCCAAGTTTTTCTACCAACAAGCAGCTAGCATTGTTAGTACAACTACCACTATCAATAATAACACTATATACCTTTCCTTAGACATGACAGCATGTGTGAAAAATGTTTTCGCGTTGCTTCTCATTCTCCATGGTTTGGATGCTCAATCTTCGCTTAATGATAAGGATTTTCCCTTCCACGGCATACTCCAAGTCATTCTCTTAATCAATAGGTGATTCGAGCTCATCTTCTTTTTCAGGTTTGGATTCTATCTCACCATTTTCCCTTGTAAACATAACATTTCGATTTGGACATTGGTTAGCAATATGGCCCCTCCCTAGGCATTTAAAACACTAGATGTCTCGGGATCGATTTGGTATAATCTCATTCTTTCCTTTACTTAAGTTTACACTTGGCTTATTAGGCTTGGACGTCACAATATTGTCTTAGGATCAAAAAGTGGTATCCTTTTTATAGATTCCTTATCCCCACTTTGATGTAAAAAAAGAATTAGAAAGGGGTCGGGTGGTACCTTTTCTCTTCAATTGCTTTTTCACCTTAACTGCCATGTGAACCATATCAACAACTTCAACATAATGTTGTTGCTCAACTAAATTGGCAATGTCTTGGTTGAGGGTGGCTAAGAACCTCATAATGGTTGCCTCTCGGTCTTCCCCAACATTACCATGTATCATGGCTATCTCCATTTCCTTGTAATAATCTTCCACACCATGGTTTCCTTCATTGAGATTTTGTAGCCTTTGATGAAACTCTTGATGATAGTGAGCGAGTACAAACCTCTTTCTCATGATAGCTTTCATTTCAGCCCATGTAGATACGAGTCGTTCACCATTTTTTCTCCTACTCAAGGTTAGCTGGTCCCACCAAATAATAACATAATTAGAGAATTCGATGGCAACAAGTTTTACCTTTTTATTTTCTCAGTAGTTATGACATTCAAAGATTAGTTCTATTTTCTTTTCCTACTCCAAATAAGCTTTGGGGTTGGTTTTCCCTTGGAATGGAAGAATGGTCATTTTGGTATTACCAAGATTGTCATATTTTTATTTCGATCCCTAGGACCTCGATTTCTTTGTCGTCGATGCCACAAACTTCAATTGGAGGATTGATCACTCTCCACTTCACTTGGTTCATAGTAATCCTCTTGATTTGGTCTTAGAAGACCTCGCTCTCTTCTTTGAACTTGAGGTGAATGTCCCCGTTGAGAATGCTCCTTCACTTGGTTTAGACTTTCATGAATTGGTTCCAATTTAACGCGAAGCATTCGTTGCATTTCTTGAATCATGGCTTGCTCTCCACCACCTTCGTTTCTATTGAGACTTCAAGACATGTTCTCTTAAAGATAAAAAAAAATTAGTAATAAGATTTTGATTGAAAGATAATGAGTACCATACCAGTTACAAAAAACTCACGAGACACTCGGAAAAGAAATCTCTCCAGTCGTGTTTGCACTTGATATTGGCTTTTTAACTTCTCTAATGCTCTTTATCACTCTTTGCTTGCTCAAAGTTCTTAAGTGACTTCCTTAGACTTAACAACAAACCTCGTAGTATTGGCTTCAAATGTTATGTAAGGTAGGTATGATGATTAGGTGATAGGGAGGGCTTAGAAGAAAATTGAGGGTAAGTAGAAGTGTAGCTGAAATTTTTACGAAAAGGAAAACTAGAACTCGGGAATTTCACACTTTCAAACTAGATCTTCTTCTTTTTCTTCTTCCTTTTTTTGATATAAATTTCAAATCTCCCTTTGTATTTTGAACTTGGGATGAAAATGTGTTGTATCTTTTCTTTTTCAATTTTTTTTTAAATGCTAATCTCTGGAGAGATAAAAATGTTGAATACTTAATTTAGCTAGCTCAATACTAAATGATACGAGCTCATCCTTGTAGGATGATTACGAGTCGCATGAATTCTTGATCGAAATTAAGAAGTATCATTCGTAATGGCTTTTGTGAGGGTTGGAAATGATAATGGCAGGTTGTAGAAGGGTGGATGGATGGATGGATATGCAATGGACAAAGAAGGATAGGTTTGAACTCGATTTTAAGGACTCAAGAATGAACCAATATTATAGAAGAATATTGACCCAATTCCTATATTAGTTCTTAGAACAAATTGCAAGTAAGAACCATGACCCTCTACCTAGCAAGATAGTAACCAATCGGTATAAGGGTTGAACGCCACACTTCAAAGAAGTGATAAGTTCGAAAGAATTAGATTGACACCACAAGGATTACTTGATAAGTCAACTTGAGTCAAATAAGAATAAGGAGTTTGCAAACTCACATTAAGATTAGAATTCATCAAAAGTTGATACAACATGTGCCAAGCCTCATATTTATAGACTTACATAAGACCAGCTGAAAAGGCATGAAATAATCAGCCAAATAATCTATAAATTCGTTCAATATTTCCTAAGCACTTTAGTTCAATGTGGTGGCTGCTAAATGAAGGTGTTTGGCCAAATTCAATGTTTTGTTAACTGGGAAGAAGTTGCTTCTTTAATTCGACTAAAGTTCCCATGCACTTGAAGTAATTGTTGGGCGGTGCATTGATTATTTTTGCGTAACTTGAATAGCCATTTTCATGTCCCCATGGTCAACCTTTGAGCATTTAAACACTTTGTGACCTTTGGTGAAACCAAACAGCCATGCATGAAGAGAGCATTGATTTCCTTTGCTTTCCACGAAATGCCTTTTAGGGAGGTGTTTTCAGCACTTTAAATGTTGGGAGGTGCAATAAAAGCTTGTGTTGGTCGGCCATCAATGTTCGTAAGACATATTTAACATGTTGGTTAGGACATATTAAATAGGCAACAATATTTGACTAAAAACTAACAACTAACTTAGGACATATTTAAAGACTGATCAAAATAACACAAAGCATAATTAACACTTAGACTAAAATAACTAAATAGTTAAAACCTTATTTTCTAACAATTTAATTAACTTAAAATTAAAGTTTGATGTTCAACACATTGCATGGAATGCATGAGTTGCAAGAAGTGCACGAGTTGTATGAAATGCATGGAATGCATGAAGTGTTTTTCCAAACTCGTTTAATTAAACTCGTGACATCTTCTTTGAACTTCTTGGCTTGTGCTAGCCTAATTGGTCCTCTAGGTAGCTCGATTAGATCGTGCGAGGCTTACCTTTCGTTCATGTTAGAAACACAAGTGTTCGCAATGTGAGTGCTCGAAACATCAGTGCTTGTATCTTCCATGCTCGCATTATTCATGTTCACACTACTCGTACTCATATCAGAATCTAACGAGGTTAGTGAGTGATGCAGGGAGTCTATGGTGGCCCGAACGACATTAGAACATCACTTAGAAGGAGGGTAGCGCGATATCAAAGCATGAAAGTCGTGATACCCTTAATAGTGTTGAAAACAAGGAAGATGGAACCACCAATAGTTGCATCACAATATCGGTCCTAGGGTATTACGATACCCAAACTCTCAAGGGACCCCCATTTCAAGACTGATGAGGATATTACTATATCGAACCATGAGTATCGCAACATCAATGTTGAGAGAGACAAAAAATGATTGTATGGTAATCCTTGTTCAACATGCCCCCAACCAAAATTAGATGATCAAGGCAATGTGGTCAGTTAATTTGGGTTGTAATCAGTTTAAAAATACTTCTTTTTGCTGAGAGAAATGAGAGACTTTTAGAATATTAATCTTTTTCATCTTTTTAGCTTAGATTTTGGTTGCTTTTTTCATCTTTTTAGGATTAAATTTTTTTATTTAATTTTAAACAATATTGTTTCTTTTCACCTGTTAAAAATCGTTTCTTTAGTGTTTTTATTCATCTATTTTGCCACCATTGTTGTTTTCTCCAAGCTTTTAAGAGAACACTTAGGTTTTTATTGCTTTGCTTTGTGATTAAGTTAATTTAATTTGTGACTGATTATCTATTGTTAATGTGTTAAGATATAAGAATGAGTAGCTAAATCCTAGGTGATTGATTGATGGAAATGTGAGAAAGTTGATTTTTGGGTTCAAGGACTAAATCAAATAGACTTCAAAACTTAGGATTGACACCCCTAAGGGAAAATTAAGATAAGTGAGACCAAGAGGAGATCTTATTGAGAACCAATTTGATAGTCCTGGCTTAGTTTGGTGAGGTTGAGAGATAAATTGGATTAATTTATCTAAATCGGTAAGATTGAGACCAAGAGGTAAACTTGAACCAATTTATAGGTATTAGCGATTTAGATCCAAAATTCAAAGGTTAATCAACCACATGGAAAACGACCAACCACTTTTTGTTATCGTATTTGTTAGTTTCATACTTTGCTTGAGTTATAATTTAGTCGTTTTCCATTTCTAGATAATTAATTAGTGTAATTAACCTCTTGTATGACTTGTCGTAATATAATTGTTTAGTGATTAGTTAGCTAGACTCTTTTAATTGCATGTTCATTGCTTAGAAATCGCTTATTCGCCGGCTACTTTGGGTTTGTACCTTGGAATACTCCGGTGTTCCATTGGATATTATAAATATTACAACTGACACAATATGCTTGCAGTTAAAACTGCACTTTTAAATTATTTTATAAAAATTGTTTGTTTTTTGTGCTAGCGATCAATTTATTGGTGCCGTTTTCGAGGAGTCGGTTCTTGATTAAGTGATTTTTGTTTATGCGCGTGCTTTCTAGGGAGAAAATTGATAAAAGCTAAGTTTATAAATACAATATTTTTCTTTGTTTCTCATAATTGAATATTTATTGTCTTTATCACATGGTTTGTTTATTTGATTTGATGCTTTTATTTTTTGTAGGGAATTAAGCTTCCTTGTGTTGGAAGAAACCTTTGATTAGGCCAAAAATGAAATCTCTACTTAACACAATATTGTATGATTGGAGTTGGTTACGACCCAGTATAACTACACCATATGTTGACATCACACACTTCGAGCATAATCCATGTTTGATATCTTGGGTTCTATCCAATTTCCAATTTAGTAAAGTTGGAAAAGAAGATCAGTGGGATTTCTTGTCGGTTCGAACATATTTGTAACACTGTTAGTTACTAAGGTGTTCCGAATGAGATAATCCAATTACTTTAATTTTGTTTGCACTCGGAGGAAAAGTGGGATAATGATTGGTTATGTTGCCTCCGAATACCATTACCTTATGGGAAGAATTTCTTCAACTGCTTTTAAGATGTAATATTCTGGTGACCATAGTGCTCACTGCATATGAAGAATTATTTGAGTTTAAGCAAGGAAGTATGGAGACACTAGGCTAAGCTTAGGAAAGGTTCAAAAGAATATTGTGAGGCTTAATCGATAATAGTTCTGAAAGTGCAATTCAATTGCAACAATGTTTGGTTGGATAAGGGCAATAAATCACAGTTTGATATTATTTTCGAGGGGAGTAGTTAGACAAAAACTGCACGGGAAGTAATTCTCCTACTTGAGAATGTTAGTGATAATGACTTCACGTGGAACTACAACCATTCATCTAACCAAGAAGATTCTAGTAGAAATTTGGGAGAAGCATTGAGTTTAGGAATGGGAAAAGTAAAAGAGCTATCAACACCAATGGGAGCTACACCCATAAAAAAGGAATTACACGAAGAACTAGAAGAGTGTGATGTTGAACGGTTTTTTTATGTTGAAAGCATGGAATTTGTGGGAACTGAATTACCCAAGGAGCATAGGGAAATCCCATTGCCGAGTGGAAAGGTATTGTCTATTGATGATGATGGTTGGGAATCCCATGAAGACACTAAGGTCCAACTCGAAAGTGAGCGGGTAAATTTGTTGGATTGGTGGAGGTATTGTAAAGAACTGTTAAGACCTCTTGAGGATGCATCTAAAAAGATGATACCATCCATAATTAAACCGCCATAGTTAGAATTGAAACCTCTTCCCAAGGGTTTAAAATACGAATATCTGAAGGAGAACAATACATTGTCAGTTATCATTTCGACATGCTTAACTTTGGAATGAGAATTGGCTTTGAATGCTCATAAGAAAGCCATCGGGTGGACTATAGTTGACATAAAGGACATAAGTTCATCTCTTTGTCAACATAAGATCCATTTCAAGGAGGTAAAAAAACCTATGGTTGATGCTTAACGGAGGTTAAACCTTGCTATGAAAGAGATCGTGAAGAAGAAATTGACCAAGTGGTTAGATGTTGGAATTGTTTATTCCATTTTTGATAGGGAATGGGTTAGTCCAACATATTATGTTTCAAAGAAAGAGGGGGTGATTGTAGTCTCCAATGAGAAAAATTATTCGAACGACAAAAATGTGGAAGAATATACAATTGTTGACAAGTAATATAGTGATAAGTATAGAGTATCATTTCCATAGGGACTGTATAAGCCATTCTTTGTGAAAAATTAAGACAAACAAATTGGTGGTGAAAAATAATGTTGCTTAAAATGAGATGTAAACATATAAGAGTGGATTAACTAAATTAATTAAATACTAATTACCTTAGAATTTAAATTAAAACAAACACAAAAAAATTATGCAAGTCTTAAGAGTTATCACAATAGCATGCTTTTGTTAGAGTAATCATTCTTCCTAGCTCAAAATATCCAAACTATTAAAAGGTGTTACAGAGATTTCGTGACAAAATTGATCATTTACTAACCTTATTTAAATTGAGCAAAAATATTAAACTTATTTAATTACTAAACCTATCTTACATATTTCTATGTTTAATAAACTTAAAATTTCATAAGTAAAACATATTACAAGGTTATGTAAGGTAATAATTTTGTTATTATTAAATATACACCACACAAGTATATTGTTAATTAATTAAAACTTTGTTTAGATTAATTAATTAATTCATTTCTTCACATTAGAAATGTATTAGAAGCTTAATCATGATTTTACTTGCATAAATAAATAGATCAAAACACAATAACCTTTTAACAAAATTTTATAAAACAAACTATGAAAATCAGATCATCCTAACACCAATGAAATTGAGCGATCATGACTATATTGAAAATAAAATACTTAATTAGAATCATGTTTATGAATTGAGAAAAACAAAAGATCAGAAGGGAAGAAGAAACTTTAGCCAACTCTAGAAGGTCCCTGAGTCGCAGACTACTTGCTCCTTCTTAAGTTCTTCTTTTTTGCTGTCACAAATAAGCCAAGATGCTCTCAATATGGCCAAATAAGGTTGCTCTCAAGCCTTGAAAAACTCTTTTTCAAGAGGAAGAAATATAGGAAATGGAAAGGACAAAAAAGGGAGAACAAATGAATGAAAAATCTATGAATAATGAGTGAATTGGATGATGAAAGGTGAGGCCTTATTTGTACTAGATGGGATGACTAAAAATAGAATTTAGGAGCCTTAATTTTCTCCCTTAAATGGTCAGCCTTGATTGAAGGGAGAAGAGGTTGAATGGATTGCTAAATTTAGCTTGGTGCTTGGAAAGGGGTAGCTCGAAAAGTGGAGGGGTTGGAACGGTTTCGTGGAGAAGTTTAGGGGATGTTTTATATATATTTTCAATCAGATTTTAATACTGATTTGGGGCAACGGAATGAACGGTTTGGGCTGCTTTTTGGCTTATGATTCTTTCCTCCTCAATTGGACACTTTGGGCATCTTCTTTTGCATTAGGCTGTACAATTTCATCAATCCAATTTTTAATTGGATCAAATGAATTTTTAGAGAGTCCAAGAATATTAATTTGGGGCATTCATGGTTGTATAATAGTCAGCTTTCTCATGTATGACCAATGCTTCGAAGATGCTTTAGCAATTTGTTCTTCCCAAGGTGACTCCAAGGCTGATTTTTCTTCCATTGCATAAATGATAAAATTTTGTAAGTTTAGCATAGAAATTGGTCTTTAATTTTTTTCAACTTAGATATTTTGTAATAAAACTACAAGAATATGCTAAAAAGAACTTAGAATTTACAAGAATTGTCAACCAGAAAATCTGGAAAATTCAAATTTAATTAATTTCTCGTCCCAAGAAATGCTAACTTGCAAAAGAATTCAACTTTTTAGACATTCCCTTCGGAAAATCAATCTATCTCATAGTTATGCATTTAGTGAAATTGTGCTAAAAATGGAACTTTTGTTACTATGTAACTTTAAGTATATATATCATTCAATTATCTTCAATTATTAACATGCTAACAAAAATATGAACTAAATGGCTTCTCCTAATTAATGTGTACTTAATCTCTTCCAATAAATTTTTATGTCCCTTAACTAGACTGTCTAAATTATGCCTTCATGTGTTGAATTCAATAATTTATCTCCACTAATGTAGTAGAGATCTTTTGAAAGGTTGTAATGGGGCAAGGTTTTAGTGTAGAGAAAAAAGAGATAATCATTTTAGGCGTAAGTACCCCTAACTCAACTTACCTTAGGTCTCTAAAAATATAATCATCCCCGTGACTACCCAATTTTTCTTTTCTCAATTTTTGGAACCAAATGCTCATTTCGCCTCTTTTCATAACAACTGAGTTTTTTTTTATCAAAAACGAGCCTAAAGGCCACACCTCATATTATTAACACGAATCCAAAATTACAAGGTGTTGGATTTCACTAGGAAAATCCAAGTAAAAAAAAAGAATTACAATGCTTATCTAAGCTGATTTTACTAAGGGAATCGACAACTCTATTACAGCTCCGAGGGCACCAATTAGCACTACAATCAATTCAATCATTAATAATATCCCTACACTGCCTCAACAAAAAACCCATAGCAATAATATCCTCTCGCTTATTAGTAATCCGATTTATAATGGCTGCACAGTCACCTTCAAAAATCACCCTTGACAAAATTTTCCTTCTAGCCCATTCGAGACTTCTAAGAAAACACTCAGCTTCAGCCCAAGCTGCACTAGCCACGTCCTGCATTAAAAACATGCCACCCCCATGCATGAAACCCTTCGTGTCACGAGCAATAAAGCCCACGCCAGCTTTGTTACTGCTCCAAGCAGCATCAAAGTTGATTTTTAGGAAGCCACATGGAGGCTTGGACCACTTAGGTTGTTGCATCTGCTTGGGACACATGATGGATGCGAAAATCATGACAAAGTTGAGCATACGATCCCAGACCACTTTCGAATCCTCCATACAGCCCTTAAATAGAAAATTATTTCTAGCATTCCACATGTTCCATATTACCAACATAAAACATTCGAAGGCTGTCTTATCAAGGAGCCTCATCGTACTCTCAAGACAGTCAATACCAGTGGTCCAATCGGAATTCAAGATGCACCCGTCGATACCACCATGAAGCAGAACCTCCCTCGCCTTCATGCCATCACGAAAAGCATGAGTCAAAGATTCCTCCGCCACACCACACCTGGGGCAGGTCGAGTTATAAGAAGGGTTGACAACAACAATTTTAGTGTTAGTCGGAAGAAGGTTATGGTCAACCTGCCAGACAAAAATACTGACTTTCGGGGGTAGCTTCAGCATCCAAATCAGACGCCAAAAGTTCTTATGGGAGCCAAAACCGACGTTTTTCAACATTAACCAAGAATAACCAGACTTTGTAGAATAAACACCATGAGGGGCATGAAACTAGATCATTCTATCGGTTAGACCCTTCTTGATGATAGGGATCTCGCATATTTTATTCCCAATATCGACCAAGTACAAGTTCACCACCTTGTTTCTATCCCAAGTCGAAGCATTCGAGGACCATAACTCCTGAGTCAGATTCTATCTCACATCAACATGGTTAGGTAACAAAGAGTTGCCACATAAACCTTCAAAACCCCACTGATGCTCTTTAATTCTAATGAGTCTGCCATCCCTAACCTGCCACCCAAAGCCAGACTTCAAGGCCTTAGCCACTGTGCATAAACTAGACCAAGCATAGGAAGGTTTGTCCACTTGTTTGGGGTTGAAAGGGTCACCGTCCGGGAAGTATTTGGCTAAGAGAACGGCGTAGCACAACATATCTTTATGATTGGCCAACCTCCATATTTGTTTACCAAGGAGAGAGATGTTGAACAGCTGCATGTCTTTGAAACCAAGGCCTCCCATCCCTTTCGGCATAGAGACTTTGTCCCAGCTCAACATTACGCATCCCCAATTTTTAGGTTTACTGACCCACCAAAAATTCCTTAGCTTTGATTCCACATTATCAATGATGCCTTGGGGCAGAAGGAAGATCGATAGGGAATATGTAGGCAAAGATTGGAGAATAATCTTCAGGAAGACCTCCTTGCCACCAAGAGAAAGAAGACGCTTTGACCAACCCTTGATCCTGGAGGAGACTCTATCCACCAAATCGCGAAACACATTTGTCTTATTTTTCCCAACCACAACAGGGAGGCCAAGGTAACTTTCCATGCATTCCATAGTACGCATGCCCAGCAAGTTACCAATCTCGATCCTTTGCACCCTCGGGGTCTTGGAACTAAAAAACAATGAGGATTTAACCAGGTTGATTTTTCTACCCCGAGGCCTTCTCAAAGTCACGCAAGATATGTTGAACATGCTCTACATCAGCCCTTTTGTTCCTAATGAATAACAAGGCATCATCAGCAAAGAATAAATTGTTGATGTGAGGGCAACTATAACAAACACTTATGCCTCGCATCAAGCCATTAGATTGAGTAGTCAAGAGCATACGTGAAAGGGCATCCATGCAAAATAAGAACAAATAGGGCGATAAAGGGTCTCCATGTTGAAGGCCCCTTTGGGGGTAATAATCTCGGACAAAGTAGAGTTACACTTGACAACATAATGTACCGAACAGACACAGTCCATAATCCTAGCCACCCATTCGTTCGCAAATCCCATTCGTAGGAGCCACCAATAGTTGTATCACGATATCGACCTTAGGGTATTACGATACCCAAACTCCCAAGGGACCCTCATTTCAAGACTGATGAGGATATTGCGCTATCGAACCATGAGAATCGTAATATCAATGTCGAGAGAGACAAAAAATGATCGCATGGGTAATCCTTGTCCAACATGCCCCCAACCAAAATTAGATGATCAAAGCAATTTGGTCAATTAATTTGGGTTGTAATTAGATCAAAAAGACTTTTTTTTTGCTGAGAAAAATGACAGACTTTTAGAATATTCATCTTTTTAGCTTAGATTTTAGTTGCTTTTTCATCTTTTTTAGGATTCAATTTTTTGATTTAATCTTATACAACTTTGTTCCTTTTCACCTGTTAAAAATCGTTAGTGTTTTTATTCATCTATTTTGCCGCCATTGTTGTTTTCTCCAAGCTTTTGAAAGAACGCTTAGGTTTTATCGTTTTGCTTTGTGGTTAAGTTAATTTAATTTGTGATTGATTATCTATTGTTAATGTGTTTAGATATAAGAATGAGTAGCTAAATCCTAGGTGATTGATTGATGGAAATGTAGGAAAGTTGATTTTTGGGTCTAGGGACTAAATCAAATAGACTTCAAAACTTAGGATTGATGCCCCTAAAGAAAAATTAAGATAAGTGAGACCAATAGGAGATCTTATCGAGAACCAATTTGATAGTCTTGACTTAGTTTGGTGATGTTGAGAGATAAATTGGATTAATTTATCTAAATTGGTAAAGTTGAGGCCAAGAGGTAAACTTGAACCAATTTATAGGTATTAGCGATTTAGATCCATAATTCAAAGGTTGATGAACCACATGGAAAACAACCAACCGCTTTTTGCTATCATATTTGTTAGTTTCATACTTTGCTCGAGTAATAATTTAGTTGCTTTTCGCTTCTAGATAATTAATTAGTGTAATTAACCGCTTGTATGACTTGTCGCAATATAATTGCTTAGTGATTTTTAATTGCATGTTCATAGTTTAGAAATCGCTTATTCGCCAACTACTTTGGGTTTGAACATTGGAATACTCCGGTGTTCCATGGGATATTATAAATATTACAACTGACACTATATGCTTGCAGTTAAAACAGCACTTTTAAATTGTTTTATAAAAATTATTTTTTTGTGTGCAAGCGATCAATTTGTTGATGCCGTTTTCGAGGAGCCGGTTCTTGATTAAGTAATTTTTGTTTATGCGCATGCTTTCTAAAGAGATAATTGATAAAAGCTAAGTTTATAAATACAATATTTTTTTTTTGTTTCCCATAATTGAATATTCATTGTCTTTATCATATGATTTGTTTATTTAATTTGATTCTTTTATTTGTTGTAGGGAATTAAGCTTCCTTGTGGAGGAAGAAACCTTTGATTAGGCCAAAAATCACCTACAATAAGGGCACTTTTTTTGAGCATAAAATCACCATTTGCATTTTAGGTACCCACTACTCTTTCTTGAACTCTTACAAATTTAACCATAGAGAATATCCTAAAATAAGTTGAGTCTAAAGTTTGGTGAGAAAAACTCAAGATGAGTAATTTTGAAATAAAGGATGGTTCGTTTTAATGTAAAAACTAAAAAGAATTGGTCATTTGGCTCAAAAGTGGGTTTCAAGGGATAAATTTTAATAATGGAGGCTCAAAAAGCTCAAACGATCCAAACAAAAATTTACCTAAATCATTTTTAAATTACTATTCCTCATAGGATTTCGCTTCAAGAAAATTATTGAATCAATTCTAAAGACTTAAACCTTCATGCATACCTAATTCTATAAAGGGAAGAAAATTTTCATAGTTGATTTATACACATTTATTAAGATAAGATTTTTTTTTCAAAAGTAAGCTAACATAAAAGTAATTGAAATAATGAAATTTTATATATACGAAGGGAATAACATAATTAGACAAAAATTTAAATTTATCATAACTTGATAGAAAAGTTTAATTTTTGTCAAAAATCTCAGAAAAAGTTGCAATTTTAGGTATCCCAAAAAATAAAAAAAATCTCAAAAAAATAAGAAATTTTAATTTCTAGTCCTCCAACTTAGGAGTAACAATGTCCTCATTGTTTAAAATGTAAGATAAAAGGAACAAAAATAAAGTAATGGATATTGTGCATGGCGTAAGATCCCAAGAAATTTTAGACATGTACATATTTATTACCACTCTTCTTATTTTTCAAGAATTTTTAATTTTATTAATGATTTCAACTTAATATTTATTATGCGAGAAATAAAAAAAAAAATTATAAAAAGAAACCAAAATTTAAAGTAGCCTAAAAGAAAAGTTAAGTAAAGATCCCCTTTTATTTTTTTGCAGACCCCTCAATATACGACCTTATTTTTGCTTCATCGTTTTTGTCCTTGTTTAAGTCGTCATGTTCCTCCCTCGAAACTGGAGTCCTTGGCTCAAATATAAAGTCTGGAAATTGAGGCACAAAACAAACGGGTTATGAAATATTTTTTAAATGCATCTCTGATCGAATAATCCCGTATTTTTGTTATCTCCAAAAAGCATGCTGCTGCCAATGCATGTGTTGTAGCATATTCATTATAGCAGACTGTTCACTTCGTGGAATGGTGCTAGATGAAGGGACTCTAGGCGTCGAAGCTACCATATCTAGATCAGGAATCAGTTTAGTCTGTTTTGCCAAGTCTAGAGATTTAACTGGCTCCATTAGTTCTACGAGATCTGAGCATTGAGGTTTGATACGAAACAAATGCGGAAGAGGTGGAAGAGAGTTATAAAGTTATCAAGTCGTGAATCTACCCTAAAGCTCTAGACAAAAGTAATCTGAAACGAAAACAAAGAAAACAAATTAGTTGACAAGAAGAATATAATCAAACGAAAATTAAAATACAAGAAAGATTAATGGCAGGTAACGGATCCAATAGATAACGAAATTAGGGTTTCTAAGATGAAAGAAACCATCCTTGGACCTCAAAAAAACGTTCCAACCAGATTTGGAAAACAAAAACACAAAAAGATTCGTTAGAAATGATTTAAAAGATAAAAACAAACTGTTTAGGCAAGAATGATTGAAACAACGAGAAAAGATTGAATCTCCTAATTTTTAATGTGTTTCTTGATAGATCAAGGTAGGAGAACGTCCCTCTTGAAGCAATTTCAACCAAGAACGAAAATCAACTAAATCAGTAACCCTAAACAGCAAGAAATAAACTAGACTAAACTAGAACGATAGATTAAAGATAGAAAAGAGAAGATAACGTCCTAAGAAGCCTTGGAAACAATAAGAATCCACAACTCCCTTCAATGGCTCTAATTACCCCTCCAAGAAAGAGATCTTGGCAAGAAAAAACTTGAAGATGATTCCCATAAACTGAAAGATTGTTAAAACAACTTCTAAAAAAAACTCAAGAGCAATTCTTGAAGAAAAACTCAAAGAGAATTATTATTAAATCAAAATAATCAAAATCCAGTGTTTCTTTGTTTACAATTCCAAAGCCTATATATAGGCAAGCTAAATAAATCTAAATAAAACTCTTAATTAAGCTAGAACTCTAACTAATCTAAACAAGAAACTTTCTTGTTGACATAAAACTCCTAAAAACTTAAACTACTTAATAATTATTAAAAATTCGAAATAAAAAATAACAATAAATTAATAAGAGCTGATAATACAACAATGGGCTCATATATAATAAAAATTAAACCTAAAAACCAAACCCAATATAATTTAAACTCGAATTAAAAGCCCGAAACTCGTAATTCCCGTCATAATCACGTCCAGAAATTCTGCTTGTGCAGTCTTTATTAAAACAATCATAATTTGAGCTCTCGAACTTGAAATTAAGTGATTCAAAGTGCATTTCGAAGCTAAGAGATAAATCTTCGAAATCCATGCAGACATCTTAACCCATAAATTCCTGGATCCCATCCAAAAAGTCGTCGCAAGCCTACTGATTTCCCCAACTTGAAAATTGGCAGCTTCGGTTTCTTGGACCAAGATTTCCAAGATTTGAAATCTTGATTTTCTTGATTCTTGAACTTGTTTGGAATGGAAAAATTGGATCAAGATTCAATTTCTTAATTTTCTTGAAAACAAGAGAGTGAATCTTGATTTTCTTTTTCGGTCGTGTGCACATCTGGGGCCTTAGTAACGAAGTCTTGGATTGTCCCGTTCAATCTTGCTCGAATTTGCTTGGCCTTTGACCTCATTATTGGGCCTTGAGAAACTTTGATCCCATCACATTCATAAGCTTGAATTTGGTCCTTGCGACTCGTATCATTCCCCACTTCCTCAAGAAGATTCGTCCTTGAATCTTTAGCTCTCTCCCACAAGTAAAAGTATCGATTGATGGTAGAGTAATGTAATTGGAAGTCTACCAATGGATCTTTAAAATCCTATAACAAGGAAACACCACTAAACAAATTCGAATTATGGTTAGTTAAAACATAATCATTCCTCACCTTTGTATGGGTATCTTCTTGTTTTTCATTTTCATTTTTTTCTTGTTTTCATTTTCTTTTTTCTCTTGAGAACTCTCCAATTTTACCTCATATGGATTATCACTCACCAAATGTGGACCATCAAGTATACTTTTATCACTCAAGATCTCTTTTCTCTCGGCCTTTTCACATATTTTTTCCTCACTTCCCATATCCCCCTTAAAAGTATTTTGAATAAGGCATCTCAGTAGGAGAACATGATGTTTCTACTTCATCTATAGATTCAAGGGAAAATTTCTCATTATCATCCTTTTTCGGTTCACAAAGTTCGCCATCACAACAAATCTTTTTTTCACTTGAATAAGAGTCAACAAAAGGCACAAAGTCATACTTACTTTCTTCTCTAGTTGGATATTAGATTGGACATTGAGAACTCTCATGATATTTTGAACTACACTAATAACATTGCTCAAAATGTGAGAGATCACTTGGAATCCTCCTTTCTTTTGGCCATCTCTTCGTGAAGTACTCATCAACTAATCTACTTCATTGAGCAAGTCGTCGAAGTCTGGTTTTGACCTCCCTATAATAATGTGTTGGGATAAAGCGTTTTCGCATAACTTGTTTCAACTCATCCCATGTGGTAATTTCTCTCTCGTAGTTTCGTTAGCGACTTATACCAAGTTAAGTCCACCAACTCAACGCATAGTCTGAAAACTCAAGGGTCGCGAATGGAACTTTCTCATCTTTTGGGCATTTATAGTAACAAAACATAAGCTCTATTTTTTATTCCCACTCACAGTATGCTTCGGGATCATTCTTTCCACGAAATTGAGGAATTGTGAACTTCGGCTTTGCCAACAAAGGCTATCCGCGATCATTGGGAAATAAAGGATCTTTATCCACACGAGGGACACGTCTAGCTTGATGTCTATGAGCACGGGGTTGTACAAACCCATCATCATCATTAGCACCCCAACATTGAGTTCTTGGCTCAGTTCGCAACTGATTTAAGGTATTGTTCAACTGATTGAATATGGTTTCAAACTTATCAGTGATGGCATGGAGATCTAACTTTGTTGCGACACCAGCAAGATTTTCGATGTTAACTAGTGGTTTGTCACTCTGGTCATCACTACCTTTTCTACTATGAGACATTGTGACAAATCTAGAAAAAAAAACACAACACTTAAAAAAAAGAAAAATTAAACAAACCTCACCGTTATGCACTCAAAAAGAAAAATTAAATTCTAAATGAGTTAAGAATTAATCTTGTGAGTCCTTTAGAAGTATTAATATCAATCAATCAGGATGTATTAGAATCAAACTAACAAAGTAATCCTAATAGCACTATGAGTCCAAAATCAGCTAGACACCAAAGAATTGTGTTGCACGGAGGAAGGAAGGTGCAACGTTCGTTAACCTACTAACATAAGAAATAAGAAAGTGTTAGAATGTGTAAAGAAACAATAAAAAGCAAAAACAAATGAAAACCTAAAACTAAGAATCAATAAAATTGCAGAAACCCGAAAATCCAAAAACTACGAAGCAACTTGACAAACTTTGTTTGTGGTGTTCCCGATTTCCAAAAATCACAAAATTTAAATTGGAGCCTCTCCAAATAATTTTTTTCTGATCTGGAAATTTTCGGCACAAAATTCAACCTACAAAATATTTTTTTTATTTTTTATTTTTCTCGACTTTTTGATAACTTTTTTTGTGGGAAATATTTTTTTATACTGTAATATAGTGCCAAGAATCAGTATATAAAATTTTAGAACAATTGAAAAACGTTTACCCACTCAAAAATATATTTTTCCGAAAAAATTACTGAGTAAAAACTGCTTGTTGGCTGTTTGTAATGGAAATCAATGTAGAAAGCAACGAAGAACACTCAAAACACCCAAAATCTGATACCAAATGATAAGAACGAATGCGGAAGAGGCAGAAGAGGATCGTAAAGTTGTCAAGTCGTGGATCTACCCTAAAGCTCTGTACAAAAGTAATCTGAAATGAAAACAAAGAAAACAGATTAGCTGACAAGAAGAATAATCAAACGAAACACAAGAAAGATGAATGGCTGGTAACGGATCCAATAGAAAACGAAATTAAGGTTTCTTGGATGAAAGAAACTATCCTTGGACCTCAAGAAAACGTCCCAACTAGATCTGGAAAACAAAAACACAAAAAGATTCGTTAGAAGTGATTTAAAAGTTAAAAGCAAACTGTTTAGACAAGAATGATTAAAACAGCAAGAAATGATTGGATCTCCTAATTTTTGATGTGTTTCTTGATGGATCAAGGTAGGAGAACGTCCCTCTTGAATCAATTTCAACCAAGAACGAAAATCAACTAAATCAGTAACCCTAAATAGAAAGAAATAAACTAGATCAAACTAGAACGATAGATTAAAGATAGAAAAGAGAAGATAATGTCCTAAGAAGCCTAGGAAACAATAAGAATCCAAAACTCCCTTCAATGACTCTAATTTCCCCTCCAAGAAAGAAATCTTGGCAAGAAAAAGCTTGAAGATGATTCCCACAACCTGAAAGATTGTTAAAACAGCTTCTAAACGAAACTCGAGCAATTCTTGAAGAAAAACTCAAAGAGAATTATTATTAACTCAAAATAATCAAAATCCAGTGTTTTTTATTTACAATTCCAAGGCCTATATATAGGAAAGCTAAATAAATCTAAATATAACTCTTAATCAAGCTAGAACTCTAACTAATCTAAACAAGAAACTTTCTCATTGACATAAAACTCCTAAAAACTTAAACTACTTAATAATTATTCAAAATTCGGAATAAAAAATAACAATAAAATAATAAGAGCTGATAATACAATATTGGGCTCATATATAATAAAAATTAAACCTAAAAACTAAACCCAATATGATTTAAACTCGAATTAAAAGTTCGAAACTCGTAATTCCCGTTATAATCACATCCAGAAATTCTGCTTGTGCAGTCTTTATTAAAACGATCATAACTTGAGCTCTCGAACTTGAAATCAAGTTATTCAAAGTGCGTTTCGAAGATAAGAGATAGATCTTTGAAATCCATGCAGACATCTCAACCCATAAATTCCTGGATCCCATCCAAAAAGTCATCGCAAGCCTATTGATTTCCCCAACTTGAAAATTGGCAGCTTCGGTTTCTTGGACCAAGATTTCCTAGATTTGAAATCTTGATTTTCTCGATTTTTGAAATTGTTTGGAATGGAAAAATTGGACCAAGATTCGGTTTCTTGATTTTCTTGAAAACAAGAAAGTGAATCTTGATTTTCTTTTTCGATCGTGTGCAATTTGGGGCCTTGGTAACGAAGTCTTGGATTGTCCCGTTCAATCTTGCTCGAATTTGCTTGGCCTTCGACCTCATTATTGGGCCTTGAGAAGCTTTGATCTCATCACATTCATAAGCTTGAATTTGGTCCTTGTGACTCGTATCAAGATTCCTCTTTTTCAGTATCATCAATCGGTTCAAGTTGCTTTTGTAAAATAGCATCACCTACTACTCTCAGAATATCCCAGTCAGTGATCGTTCCTTGATTATACATTGTCATTTTTACATCTGAATGGATATGAGCTTGCAAACAAAATATTATTATCAAAGAAGGAAAATAAGTTGAACCAGAACGTCTCACAACATAATGTCAAATTTCTTAATATATATATATTTTAAAATAACTGAAGAGAGAGAAATTGAAAGCACATCCAACAAGATGTATTTTCATCTAACATGATAAAAAAGCGTATCCTACTGAATGCATTTTCTCTTTCTCTCTCTAAAATCAATTTATATTTTTAAATATCCCAAAAATCACCTATTTCCTTTTTTTTTTAATTGGCATTTCTATCTAATTCACCCATTACCTAATCATTCTATACTATTTCTGTAAAAAACAAAAAGCCAGAAGAAATTAGTTAAACAAATATAATCTCAGCTTTTGTTAGAAAATAAAAAATATGGATGGAATGACAAAATGAAAAAAAAAACATTAAAATACTAAAAAAATTGGTTTTCTATACGTTTTAAAAATAAAATTAAATTAACACAATATATCAACATTGATAAATAATTTTATTATCATACTAATTTTAAAAAATATCACATTGTATTTCTATTAATCATTTAATTATTGGTAATAAAAAAACATATCCGAAAACGTTAATAATCATTTTATAATTTTTATAATTAAATAAAAAAATACTAATAATTAAATAACTATCCTGAAATTTATTCTTCAAAATATAATTTTGTGATTAAAGTAAAGAAGAGTAAAATAAAAAATGATGATCCTGTCTTTGTCAGATAAAATAAGGAAAATAATTAAATAATTGATCAAAGAAAAAGAAATGAAATGAAAATGACAGCTCTCTGACGGTAGGTTGATGTAAATAATGTAAATTAATTACAAGAATAAGGCTATGCAATACGCATGGAATGGAGCATAGAACATTTGGTTCTTTGCACTTAACTTTAATTACTATTTCAACTTTGTTTCATCACTTCATGCTTATTCATTCTTTTTATTATATTTATCATTATTTTGTCAAATGTGAATTCAAAAGTATACCCTAAAGATCAATGGTCCCCCTTTCCTTCCTTGCCCTATTTACTTTCATTTTTCTATTCTTGAGATCACAACAAGCTCTAAAAAAAAAATTCATTTTAAGTTCCTTAAATCTTAAGACATATATCAATTTTCTTTTCCAGATTATAATTGTTTTGAACTTTTTTACAATTTTTTTTTTGTAAAGATGAGTTCAGTTAACATAAATAATTAATATCTATATTTTGTGAAAGTTATGGATTTAATTCTTATATTTTAATTTAATTAATTTTAATTTATGTATTTTTTGAATTGGTTAATTTTAGTCTTTGCACCTTTCGAATTTTGAAATTTGTTCCTGACCTAAATAATATCAATTAAATCCACTTGGTTAAATTCAATTATTAGTCTTGTACTATGCGTGTAACTGTAGATTTGATCCATTTTTTCCAATTGGTTTATTTTAAGTCTATACTGTTCGAATTTTGAAATTTTAGTATTGATGCAAATCACAACTGTTAATCAATTAACTAAATTTTTAGTGAGTAATATATTAAAATAATAAACTCACATGACATTATATATATGATAAAATGTTTGGCGTATTAGATTTTTAAAATAACATAACTTAACTTAATGAATTCAACAATTTTCGTTTGGTGAAGATTAAAATTCTAAAAATTGAAAATATAAAAACTAAAAATTGACTAAATTAAAATAAAAAAATTAAATCCACATTTTTTATAAAAATAGAGAGTAATAAAATAATTTAAGATAAATTATTTTAGTTACTAGTATTCTTTTTCTTTTTTGAGGTGGGGGTGTGGGGGTAAATACTATTTGTCTTTTCTTTTATCAAGGCGTTTGTATCGGAAAACCAAATTTATTTGTTTTAATTATGCAAAAGAGGCAAAGAAAGTGAGAAAATGAATAAATAAATAAACAAGTGGCATATGGGTTACCTTGTGATTAACTCTGAACCCCAACCCCCCCCCCCCCCCCTCCCCCTCCCCAACATGCTCATCACTAGCGAGAATCCACCTTTTCTAGAATCACCTTTTATTTTATCTCTATTTAAATTAACATAATAAAATATCAGAATATAAGAAATTTTTTTAAATATTATGAAAATTGGGTAATTTTGAAAGTAAATAGGCATGTTCGTTTTTATTTTTTAATTTTATTATAGTTTTCATTATTTTCAACTTTAGTTATTGATATTTAATTAACACCATTTTAAAAAATAACTTTGCAATTATTAAAAATAAAAAGTTGTAGTGCACGGTTAATTATGGGGAGGATCTTGAATTTTGCGTTCATATCCTTTAAAAGGATATTCTGAAGTTGCTTTTAAATTTACGGAAATAAATTTGGGGATTATCATTAAAATATAATGATTTTTTATTTACTTTGATATTTTAAAATAATAATAAATTTTAAAATTAACTTTGATTTGAAAGAATTACATACGTAAAATTTTTATTATGATTCAAGTACACATGTAAAACTAGGGATAAAGCAAAAAAATTTTTGGACGGAATTAAATTATATAATTTTATGATAGTAAAAATTTAATTTTATTATTCTAATAGCACATATTTTTATAATTTTTATAATTTTTATAATATCAAATCAATTTTTTATCATTTTTTTGAAAAAAATACAATCTTATTAATACTAATTTAAAATTTTATAAATTATAAAAGGGTTTAAATAGAAAATTTTTCATTTTAGGGGGGATTAAAGCCCCTACTAACTCCCTAATTCCGCCACTATATGAAACGTATTTTTAATTCAACTAAACACATTTAAAGAAACAATTGTATTGATTTATTTTTCTATGGAATAAATATAATTATTTGTGTATGTAATATGTAAACTTAAAATGGCATTATGTCGATAATTGCTTTAGTAGTTTGTGAAAATTGAATCAAATAAAAAATTCGATGTATAAAAATACACAAAATCAAAGTTCAAGTATAATATTGCACATTGTACAAAAATTTATGTATTAGTTTTCTTTCTATGTGTTACACTTGAACATACACATTTATTTTTAAATTTTTATAAAAATTGTATATTTCGTACAATTTGTGAATTCGATGATTTTGCTTTACAATTTTTTGTTCAGTTGCATCTAGATGAACATACAACTAGTTATAAAATAGAGATTGATACAAAAGTTTGGTTACATAGTTTGGAAATTTTCTACATTTATGGGGCCTTGCTTAGATAGTAATTCACTATAAATCAACAAGTATAAGTGGTACTTTAAGTTCAACTCGCTTATCAAATTATAAGATCACTCATATATTTCAATCTAGATCATTATCTCACAAAGTCTTTTCCCTTGAAAGTTGAGTTGTAAACTAATGAACAATTCGATTTACAGACATAAATACACGTGAAAAATCAATTGCTCAATGAAAAAGTTAAGTGGTATCTAACATACATAATAACCTAAATATGCCATCTACAGATAAGTACAATATATCTTGTTAAATTACAATCAATGTAAAAATCTAATTCGTCAAAAGTAGTCATCAAATAAATCATCAATAATGAATATATTTGTAGAGAACTTCTTGTCATCAAAATCCTTGAAGATTTAATCTCTTATTTATGGGAACTTTAATTACATTAAAAGTCTTGATCGCATTAATAAATTGATCTTGTCATCAAACTCCTAATGTGATTATTGCATAATATGCCTTTAGTAATAATAGAATACTAAAATACTCAAAGATAAGCAATTAAAATCTTGAACAATTTGGAGATTGGATCGTTGGCTATCAGCGGCACCTTGGAAAATGTTCGATATTAGATGCTGAACTATGGGACATATTTGAGGGTCTCTAACTCTTACAACATAGAGGTCATAACCAAGTCATTATCCAATCTGGCAATTTGGAAGTTGTTCAAGCAATCTTTGAGAGCTCTTTCATTGTTTCAAACTCAGTACTTATTAGACGAATCCAAAGCATTTTAGCTCAGGAAATTCAGTGGTTTCTATGATACATTTTGAGAGATCAAAATCAAGTTGAAGATTTTTTGACAAAATTAAGCTTTAATCGAAAGTGACGATTTGCAGGTGTTTGAAACTCCACTTACGATGGTTCGACATGTGTTGGAGTTAGATAATTTTAAGGAAGTTTTTCCTTATCATGATACTACTATGTAATTTGGTTTGATAATTATTTTTCCACCAAACAAAAATCTCGAACAGTTCTGTTCAAAACATATCAATCAAATAGGACAAGTTATAATGGCTTGTCAAATACTCCTCCAATTGCAACTAGTGTTGCATTTAATAGTTGTAACTAGCACTAACAATCCCCCTTAGCATTTTTGAATAAAAACATTGCATCACATCAAGTAAGGAAAAATCAACTTTACACTCCCCCCTTAATCTATCCATTCAACTATGGATTTCAACCATGACATTAACTATTAATGCAAGATAATACAACATTGACAATAAAAACTCAAATTAAAATATCAAAATAAAGGTAATGATATGTCAAGTGACAAGACATTTTAACAATTTTATGCCCTGAACAAAATAAAAAATTTACAAAGTATCATCATCCATATAAAAAATTAAAATAAAACACCATTAGGATCAACTCAACAAAAAAACAACTTTAGTAGGAATAACAACTAGCAATCAACTATATTTCCTCTCTCTCCCTAAATTCACTCTCCCTTTTTTTTCCTCAAAAAATATAAAAGCTTTAAAGACCATAAGCAAGCATATCTTGTAATGGAGAACTCAAGCTTGTTGACAATGGGGGAAGTTTCAATTCTTGCTCATGATACTAAATATTCATTTCAAGGCAATCAATTTCCTTATCCAAGTGTTCAATAAGCCTAGCATGTGTTGCACTCAAAACTCTAGTAAATGTTGAGTCATCTGTAACTCGGGAATAACTAGTGCAAACTTATCACCTTCATTAGTATCATTAGAAGGGTCATTCACTTATGTTGTTGCACCATGGTTCTCCTTCTTCCACTTTGAGGAATACTTCGACTCAACTAACTTAGCCTCACAAACCTCTTCATTTTCAACAATGTTTGGCTTTTGCTTCATGAGTATCTATGTCACGCTCCAATTTTAGTTTATCAAGAAATAGTGAAACTACCAGTTCCTATGTTTTAAATTAAGTGCGCAAATTTGGACACAAGGGAATTAATGGCCAAGTGATTTAGTAATTAATTAGCTATCATAAAGGTTATAAGTTCAATTCCCCTCAAACATGAAGTGTTTAATTTTTTTTCCTTATCTTCTTAGCCGAATTTGTTGACCCTTCTAGAAGGTCAAATCTCTTCTTCTTGCCATCCAAGGCATGCAAAAATTAAAGGAGATTGTCCCTAATTTGCTTGATTAAATATTTCCTTTTATGCCCCCTATTTACTACCTTTAATTATGCAATTTCCCTTTTTACTCAAATTAATTGTGTAGTCCCTCTTATCACTCTATTTAATTCCAAAATTAATAAGTGAATGACAATGCATGGCAGGCCACACCCTTCCTAACCTAGTTTCACTTTTGAGTTATTTTCAATTTTCCCCTTCTCCACCACACACGATTGTCGCACCTCTCTTTCTCTACTGTAATACCCAAAAACCTAAAACCATCGCCTGCTAAGGTCCCGGTGTATTACTGTTCATCTATCATTATTCATCTTTTATTTTCATCTCATTCAATCATATTTTAATAAAGAGATGTGTACCCAACATGTCATAAATCATTAATCGATTAAAATCACAACTCAATAAGGGAAAAAAAAAGTCATTCCATGATTTTTGGAGACTTCTACCGGTACTTGTTGTATAAGTATCGGTAGTTGTCATGTCAGTAAACAGTTCAAGAACAGTGCAAACTTCTATTGATACTTGAGATAATATTATCGATACAAGTGTGACTTCTACCAAAACATATCATGCTTCTATCGATACTAAAAGCTCCAGAGAGTTAAAAAATCTTACCCTACAACTTCTACCGGTACAATTATACGAACTACCGATACTTCTGTAAGTAGAACTACCGAAACCAATGATGCAACTACCGATACAACTCAAGCCAATGAACAACTACTTTCCTACCTTGTACTTCTACCGATACATGCATGAGTTCTACCAAAACAAGTAACCAGAATCTCTAGAATCATATCAAAACATAAGTTTTTCAACACATAACCTTCAAGACGTCAAAATGCATTAGACCATTACATAATTCATAGTTTTCCCAAGTCATTTCATTGTACTTCCAAGACTATATTCTATCTTGAACATGCATATACTACATTCAATATTTCATTAAAGTATAACAAGTTCATCAAAATCTCGAACAAGTAAACAAAAATTAACATCATCCTAGTACATGTCATAAAACAAAGTGATGAAAGACTACCAAATAGGCTCCGCGATAGTGTGACTTCGTGGAGATGATCCGATCTTCAAACAACAAAGTAATCTACAAAACAATAATAACATTTTTGGTAAGCTTCAAAGCTTAGTAAGTTTGAAAAGTTTAAAGAGTTACCAAACATATGCTTTAAGCAGTTATAACTCAACCGAGCTAGGATGAACTATTATTTCCTCAAGCCATATTTGGTATTCCAACTTTCCTGTCTATATCTTTTCTGTTACCAGTACCTAATGCTGCTCATACGAGCTATCGAGGATATGCATTTAAGCATAAATCACAGCCATCGTAGGGCCTATAATCCAAAATTTGGATTCATTTCTCATTCCCATTTAATACTCACGATGACACCAAGCCATCGGACTTTAAATTCGTAAGAGGATCCATATTCTCACGATGACACATAGTCATCGGACCTCATAATCCATAAAGGATTCATATACTCACGATGACACAAAGTCATCGGACCTCATAATCCGTAAAGGATTCATATACTCACGATGACACAGAGTCATCGGACCTCATAATCCGTAAAGGATTCATATACTCACGATGACACAGAGTCATCGGACCTCATAATCCGTAAAGGATTCATATACTCACGATGACACAGAGTCATCGGACCTCATAATCCGTAAAGAATTCATATATTCACGATGACACAGAGTCATCAGACCTCATAATTCATAAGGATTCATATACTCGCGATGACACAAAGTCATCGGACCTCATAATCCGTAAAGGATTCATATACTCACGATGACACATAGTCATCGGACTTTTTTGCATTTACGGTTCAAGCACGTTATTTCTTCTTTTCCTTTGTTCTTGTCTTCCATACTACTAATCATTGTTGCAACTCATAGCAATTGTTTAGAATACAAGAATATACAATTTAAATTGGAATTTAACAATACGAACTTATCGGATTGATTTGTACTATCAGCTCAAGTACAAGGACTATCCGTCAGTAAGACATCCAAGTCTAGCTCTCGAAATTGTATAGCCCCTACTGACATGTCCTTTGTGTCCAAAATATTCACAAAGTTCATATGTGTCATATACCATGTCTATTTCAATTAACTTTCATCACATTATACCTTTTCGAGCAAACATCCATATAATCCTTATTTATCAAACATAATATCGAACTAACTAACAATGTCATTTAGTTCAATTTATATTTATCATATATCAACCAAATTAATTCATTCGTAATATGAATAATAACAAACACAACACATAATCATTTAAGCATTTTGTTGTCACCTGATTTCAACTATATCATTTTGTTACTTTCAATCATACTCCTTAATACAATTTCATTTCAATTTAATTCAGTTCCTCAATTCAGTATTTACTAAGTAAATAAATTTAAATACAGCATACTTAAATCATTTCAATGATTTACAAACAGAAATTAAATCAATTATTTACTGTATGAACTTACCGGACACACTTGCAGTTAAAGTGAACTCTAGGGGCAAATCTGTAATTTTCCTTTCTCCACGATCGAGACACGGTCTTGATCTATTATAATAATTTCATTCAATTATTTAAATCAACATGAATTTTTAATCATTTGATGTAATTAAGCATTTTTGGTATTTTTCAAAATTACCCTAAACTTTTCACTTTTATTCAATTTAGTCCTTTAGCTCAAACTTGCAAATTAACCATTTTATTTTAAATTCCAGCTTTGCCAAATATTTAATAGCATTTCTACAGCCCACTTTTTGCAATATTTCACCCCAAGTTCTTACAAATTTATCACTTTAACAGTTTAGTCCTTAAACATTAAAATCATCAAAAATTACTTTACAAAATAATCAAATCTAACAACCAAGCTTATAAATCTTCCATAATCTTTCAAGAACAAGCTTATTCATAAATGACAAAATTTATAACATTTGACAAAATCAGAAATAGGTCCTTGTGTTAGCTAGTCTAAGCCAATACGAACTCAAAAACATAAAAATTACTAAAAACAGAAGAGAATCACTCACCCAAATATGGAACCAAGCTTGACCGAAGCTTTCTCTACTCTCCTCTAGGGTTTTTCGGTAACTTAAGAATAAAGAAGATGATTTAAATTTCATATTTGTTTCGTTTTAATATTACCTTAAAAAAATTATCATTTTATCCTTTAAATTTCACTTCAATTTTGGCTAAATAAATGTCAAAACCGTCCACTATAAATATTAATGATTTAATTACCATTTAGGTACCTTACCTTATCTTCCAATTAGCATTTAATGCCTTTAATTAATAGAATTCATCTTTTTCACCTTTTAAGATTTAATCTTTTTTACTTAATTGATTATCTAATTAACAAAATTTTGTATCCAAAATTTAATATTATACTAATGACCTCGTAAATATTAAATAATTAATATTTATAGTCTTACATATCGAATTTGTAGCCTCGAAACGACCCTTCCCGATCATACTAAAAAATAGACTAATTAGTAAATTCCCATTTAATTAGGATTTAAAAGCAATTTATCAAAATCTAAAGAGTTTCACATCATTTCTATTATTAGGCCATTTAAAGAGGGTTCAATTTCATAATTGGTCCTTCAATTATATTAAATTCCAACTAAATAAACTTTATTTCAATTTAACCTTAAACTACTTAAGACTAAAGGAATAAATATTCCAAAAGTTAGTGGAAGGTAATCATATCCTCCACCTCTTGGACTTTTTGACCATGGTGTAATTATCACTTTGGTCCCTTTTATTTTTAATCAATAGCAATTAACTTTTACCCCTTTTACAATTTACTCATTTTTCCTTAATTAAGCAATTAATCGTCAAAATTTTCTAACCGAACTTCAATTCACATATAATAAGACTCTGTAAATATTTAATAAAAATATTTATGACCCTTAATTTAAAAAACGAGGTCCCAATATCTTATTTTCTAAAACCACTTGACTTTTGAACAAAATCATTTATACTAACTTTTAATTCCATAAATTAAAATTCTTCAATTTAAAATTCCATGTAAAATTATTATTGACTTATTTAATTTAAACACTCATTATAAAAATTTTCTCATCGGGTTTGTGGTCCCGAAATCACTGTTTTGGACACCACTAAAAAACGAGCTGTTACATCCACTATCACGCCGCAATCGCATCGCCATCGACGACCACTGTCGAATTTTCTTGATCTTCTTCTTCTTTTCTCCTTTATCTGAAATCAACTACGTAAACTATTAAATATGATATTTTAAGTGCTAAAGGCCATTCTTCGGAATATTTTTTTCTAAACACTTCTATCTGGGTTTATAAAGCTTGGTTTTCCTCTTTAAACGATTTTACGGGATTTATCACCGAGTTATATTCTCATACTATTTCGTAAGTACTGTCTATCTCGTTACTACTTCTTTCGTTTAAGGATTGTTATTCTTTAGATCTATACTAACATGAGTATGCGATCAACATAATGACTCAAGAAACCAGAATTTCTCACGTTCAAGCAGATTGTGATCTAACTCGTTAGATCTAAGGTGTGGGATCTAGACTATAACTTAAGTCGTTTAAGTGTTTTTAATTAAATTAAATAAATATTATGTGTGAGTACCTAAGTGCTCGTGTGGAGTTGAAAAACTCAAAGATGTGTTAAAGAGATCAAGTAAGTAATTTAACTACTATTGGTATGAAAAATCGTGACATGAGTTAAGTGATCTATTATAAGTGTTATCTGAAGTGATGTGATTATTATGATAATATGTTGTATGTGAATATCTCAATCTCATGAAATGTGTTACATGGCTTATGTGTTAATTGTAATTCAAACATGTGATATAATATGTGTAAAAGTGATTATGTGATTATCAAGATTTATGATCTAAAGTGAAATACATGTTAAGCATGCAATGAGTGATATATTATGATTATGTGAGCATATTTATATGTCGATGTGTTAAAGTATTTCACATGTGTTAAGTGTATTTTACCATGTCACATGCATGGGGTGGGATTTGTGAAAGGTGGAAGATGTGGCCATTGGAAAATATGTGGCAGTTTTACTGCAATACTATGTAGCAGATCATTTGGAAAACTATGTGGCCTTCATTTGCAAAATATGTGGTGGCTTGTCCACGAAGTGATCATGTGACTAAGTGGCCGTTTCAGCAAATATGTGTGATTTATTCACAAAAGTGCTATGTGATCATTTATCGGTATCTAAGTGGTAGCTTGTCCACAAAAATTGGCTGTGTTTGGACGGACTAATTTTGGAGAAACTCGATTGTGGTATGTAGTGGAGATGGATAGGAGCTTTTGTAAAATGTACATCATTTTCAAAATGTGCATCGACACGTTCATGCATAGCATTAGTGATAAAATCTATGATTGTATCATTATGTGAATTTGATGTGAGTGTTATATGTGTTTATGTGTTTATAGTGGGAAATCTCACACTGAGCCTTCAAAAGGTCACCCATGATATTTTATGTGTTATCAAATAATCCTCGTGACTAGGACTCGGATTTGCTTGACGGAGAGGTTGTCTTGGCAATCAAAATGTTTTTGCGAATAGTGACATTGGACATCATAATAATATTGATTTATTTGGATTATTATAGCTTGAATTTGGAATTGAACTTTAATTTTGAGATATTTTAGATTATGGTTTATTTGGGCCTATTTCTGCTTGGTATTATATGATTTTTTACATGTTTTGAATAAGTGAGGAGATTAGAACTTGATCATTGGATTTTATTCAATAAGGTTACTTGAATTTCAAATGATGATTTTTACTAAATTATGTGATTATTATGAAATGTTAAATAAATGAGTTTTTTGTTGCGATATATATGTTAAGTTTAGATATTTTCTAAGAACTCAAGTTTGGATTTCTAAAATGTAATGATAATGATTTATGGGCTTTTGATTGAAATACCCAATTTTTAGTATTAAAGTGATTTTTGAAGAGATAAGTTTCAAAGTGTTTTACTTAGCCATTCTTATTGCTAATGTGATCGCTCGAATTAGGCCATAACATCTAGACGCGGTTTGGGGGATTACATTTAGTGGTATCAGAAAGGAGTGAAAATATTTTTGAAAAGCCTTCATGCATCATAAAAGAGTATTTTAGAAATAATCATGCCAAGTGTGATTTTTTACAAAGAAAACAGAGACCCTCCGAAGCTGATCCGATGTAAGTTATTCTTTAGATATGATATTGAAACTTTAGAAATGTGAATGTGAAACTACAGATCTTGAGAATATAGAGATGTGATTGTGAAACTATAAGAAACTATAGAAGACTTTTAGATTGAGACCAACTCTGAATTATGAAAATGATGAATAAGTGAAATTCGCATGAAAGTGATAAAAACGAAAATTTGATTAGAGAACATTTGAACTGATAACAATTAAAATCATCTCTTTTGGTAGGATAATACTATAAAAGAATAAGTACTCACGAAGTTAGGACTCGAGGGATGAAAGAACGTGAGGAATCCGATCAAGGAACCTAAGTTGGATCGTCTGCATCTAGGGTATGAACCCGTGAGCCAATGAATGAAAATGTTGAACATGCACCTATTACTGAGGAAAGTCAACAGGAGCCTGTGAATGAGGAAGTATCTCAAGCCATGCTTCGAGTGCTTGAACGAGTGCTCAAACTAGAGCAAATAGTCATGGGACTATAGTTGAGAGGCACTGATCGAATAGGGTCGAATTGTTTAGGGGAATTGATGGGACGACCCCCATTATAGACGAATATTGGTTGGAGGCTATAGAAAGAATCTTAGATGGTATAGAATGCACCCCCGTAAAAAGCTTAAGGGGGCTATTCTTTGCTGCGAGACGAAGCCTACTATTGGTGGCAGGCCGTAATGAAAGGTACAAAGTTGAGAGATTAATGTAGGATTATTTTTTGGATACCTTCTAGAAGAAATACGTGGCGCGAGGTACATTGAGGCTAGACACTTAGAATTTATTAAGCTGAGGCAAGGCAATAGGTAGTATCTGAATACGAGGCTAAATTCTTAAGGCTTAATCAATATGCTCCAAGAATGGTGGCCGAGGAATAAGATAAGTGCGTCCGATTTGAATTTGGGCTAAGGCTAGAACTAATGAGGTAAGTGGCCCCTTCGTAAGAGAGAGTCTTTGAAGCTTTAATGGAGAAGACTAAAATTTGTAAGGAAGTGAGGCGCATAGAGTGTGAAAGGAAAGATATGGTGAAGGTCTTTGTAAAGAGAGAATCGAGCCCTAATGTTAAGGCTCCACGCCTTGTTAAACGAGCTACAGAAGATCGACCTCGTCATAATGTTACAGCAATTGGAGGTAGAATCCCGAACTGTGCCACTTATGGAAAGAGACAATTTGGAGTTTATTGGAGGAGCATGGGAGCATGCTTGAAGTGTGGAACGTTAGACAACAAGATTCATGATTGTCTATAGCTTAACAATTAGGAGCAAATTCAAGGGCATAATAGAGCCCCGAACCAAAGAACTAGACCACAACCTCAAAGAGAACAATGATAAAATCGAGGTGGTAATGTTGATCAGAGGTAACGAGTACCAGGTCAAAGTGCTAATCGAGCTGATACGAGACATCCAACACTTGTCTATCGGCTAGATGTAGAGAGGAGATAACGAGTACCAGGTCAAAGTGCTAATCGAACTGATACGAGACATCCAACACTTGTCTATCGGCTAGATGTAGAGAGGACCAAGATGCAATTGACGTGATAGCGATTACTTTTACCATTAATGCTATTTCGTACTTTGCATTTATTGATATTGGATCTACCCATTCGTATGTGTTGTGTGATATGGTTGATAAACTGGGAATTCGGGTAGAGGAAACTATAAGTGACGTAATTGTTCTTAGTCTTATAAGACAATCAGTGCATGTAAATAAGATCTATAAGTGATGTTCGTTACAAATCCAAGGCGTAATGTTTCCTATCGATCTAATGGAATTGCCATTTAGAGAGTTCAATCTCATCTTAGGGATGGATTGGTTAAGTGAGAATCGTGTTAGTTATACGAAGTAGGTTACCATAAGGACTCCAGAAGGGAGTGAAGTGGTCATGATTGAGGAACGTAAGGATTTCCTATCGAATGTGATTTTTGCCTTAGTAGCAGATAAGTTGATTCGAAGAGGGTGTGAGGTGTACATACCTTACATCCTAGATACGGAATTGGATAGTGTAGTGATTGAGGACATCCATGTGTTACAGGAATTTCTTGACGTTTTTCAAGAGGATTTACCCGGTTTACCTCCTTAACATGAGGTTGAATTCGGTATCGAGTTGCTACCTGGAACAGCACCGGTGTCCATTGCACCTTACCGCATGGCACAAAAGGAGCTTAAAGATAGTAGCTTTATAAGACTGAGTGTATTGACATGGAGAGCACCTGTGTTGTTTGTAAAGAAGAAGGATGGGTTGATGAGGCTTTGCATCAATTATTATAAGTTGAATAAATTGACTATAAAGAATAAGTACCTATTACTGAGGATAGACGACCTTTTTGATCAATTTAAGTGCCAGTATTTTATCAAAGATTGATCTAAGGTCAGGTTACTATCAGTTGCAAGTAAAGGAGGCAAATATTCCTAAGACAACCTTTAGAACTCTCTATGGGCACTCTAAATTCTTAGTGATGCCTTTCGGACTCAAAAATGCCCCCGCAGTTTTCATGGATCTCATGAACATAGTTTTCCAACCCTATCTAGATCAGTTTATAGTAGTCTTCATCGATGAAATTTTGATCTACTCCAAGTCTGAATTAGATCATAAGTAACATCTAAGTTAGTCCTTCAGACCTTGCGTGAGAAGAAGTTGCATGCAAAATTTAGTAATTGTGAATTTTGACTCCATGAAGTGATTTTTTGGGTTATGTGGTATCTATTGAGAGTATTCGAGTTGATCCCAAAAAGACAGAGGCTATTCTAGATTGGAAGCAGCCTAAGAACGTGAGCGAGATAAGGAGTTTTCTCAAACTTGCTGGATATTATCGAATGTTTGTTGAAGGTTTTTCCTTGATTGTTGTACCGATGATGAAGTTGTTGAGGAAGAGTGCACCTTTTGTGTGGGCTAAGGAACAACAAGCTAGTTTTAAGAAGCTTAAAGCTTTGTTAACTCAAGCTTCTGTATTGATCCAAACAAAGTCTGGTAAAGATTATGTGGTTTACAGTGATGCTTCTCACATTGGTCTTGGCTGTGTATTGATGCAAGATGGGAAGGTAGTGACCTATGCTTTAAGGCAATTGAAACCGCATGAGAGCAACTATCCTATGCACTACCTTGACTTAGTCGTAGTGGTCTTTTCACTTAAGATTTGGATACACTATTTTTATGGAGTGAAGTGTACTATTTTCATTGATCATAAGAGTTTTAAGTATCTCTTTACCCAAATGAAGCTAAACTTGAGACAGAGGCGTTTAACAGAACTCTTGAAAGATTACGATTGCATTATCGAGTACCATCCAGGAAAAGCTAATGTTGCGGTCGATGACTCGAGTAAGAAGGCTATGGGTGAGTTAAGAGAGTTATTTAGTAGGTTGAGCTTGTTTGAGAATGGTGGTTTATTCATGGAGCTACAAGTGTGACCTACCTTGTTGGAGGAGGTTAAGTTGAAACAACTATCTGATACATCTCTTACACCACATGTGAAACTTATTGAAGAAGGTAAGAATTCATATTTTACCTTCAATTTTGAAGGAGTTTTGTGTTTTTGTTGGAGATATTGTGCACCTTCAGATCTTGAGTTGAGGCAATCTATTTTGAAGGAAGCACATAGTATCCCTTACGGTATGCATCTTGGAGGGAGAATTATGTATCAAGATCTTCGTGAACAATATTGGTAGCCATGATTAAAGTGTGATGTGACAAACTTTGTAGCAAGATGCTTAACATGCCAACAAGTCAAGGTTGAGCACCAGTATCTTTTTCATTTGCTCCAACCCATTCAGATCCCACTTTGGAAATGAGAATGCAACACCATGGATTTTGTGAGTGGTTTACCATTGACACCCTTGAAGAAAAACTTTGTATGGGTGATTGTTGATCGATTGACCAAGTCCACTAATTTTTTGCATGTACGTACCGATTATTCGTTATAGAAATTGGCGAGATTGTACATCTTCGAAATCGTGAGATTGCATGAGGTACTAATTTTCATCATCTCTGATCGGGATCCTAGGTTTATGTCTTAGTTTTAGAAGAAGCTTCATGAAGCCCTTGGTACAAGGTTAAATTTTAGCACCGTTTTTCATCCTCAATCGAATGGGCAATCTGAGAGAGTTATCTAGATTCTCGAGGACATGATCAGAGGATGTGTTATTAATTTTCGAGGTAGTTTGGAGGACATTTGCCACTTGCTGAATTTGCGTATAATAATAATTTCCAATCAAGCATTCAGATGGTTCCATATGAGGCTTTATATAGACGCAAGTGTAGAACATAATTGTGTTGGATCGAATTGGGCAAAAAGAAAGTGTTAGGATCAAAATTAGTGAATGAGACTGAGAATACTGTGAAGACTATCCGAGATTAATTAAAGGCGACATCAGATAGAAAGAAATCATATTTTGACTAGAAGAGGAAGAATATCGAGTTCAATATTGGTGATCAAGTCTTCCAAAAGGTTTCACCTCGGAAGAAAGTGTTGAGATTTGGTCGCAAAAGGAAGTTGAGCCTAAGATTTATTGGACCCTATCGTGTTGTTAAAAGAATAGGACCAGTAGCGTATCAATTAGAATTGCGTTCGAAATTTGATTGTATCCATGACGTATTTCATGTGTCTATGATAAAACGATATTGATTCGATCCTTCTCATATAGTGTAAATAGAGGAAATAGAAGTCCGGCTAGACTTATCTTTTGAAGAGGAACTAATAGAGATCTTAGATAGAGAAGTCAAAGTTTCGTAAAGGAAACAAATTCCCCTCGTAAAGGTTTTATGGAGGAATCACGGTTCTAGTGATACTACTTGGGAGCCAGAAGATGCAATGTGACAACAATATCCTCACCTATTTCTGACAGGTAATTTCGAGATTGAAATTTTTTTAAGGAGGGTAGAGTTGTCATATCCCAATTTTAGTTTATCAAGAAATAATAAAACTTCGAGCTACTATGTTTTAAATTAAGTACACAAATTTGGACACAAGGGAATTAATGGCCAAGTGGTTTAGTAATTAATTACCTATCATAAAGGTCTTAAGTTTGATTCCCCTCAAACGTGAAGTACTTAAAATTTTTTCTTTCCTATCCGCCTAACCGAATTTATTGACCCTTCTAAAAGGTCAAATCTCTTCCTGCTGTCCAAGGCATTCCAAAATTAAGAGAGATTCTCCCTAATTTGCTTGATTAAAATTTTCCTTTTATGTCCCCCTATTTACTCCCTTTAATTGTGCAATTTCCCTTTTTACTCAAATTGATTGTGTAAATAAGTGAATGACTATGCATGGCCGACCACACTCATCCTAACCTAGTTTCACTTTTGATTTTTTTTTTAATTTTTCCTCTTTTTTCTCCTTGGTCGACCACCACTTTACCACCACCGGTTCCCAACTTTTTCTGCTTGTTTTCAACATCCTTGAAGCCAATTTTATTCGAATCTCTTCCCCTTCACTACACACGGTTATCGCACCTACTGCTCTCCTCCAACACTGTCATTGTCGCACAATCGTTGCGTCGCTGTCGCACCATCGCAACAACCACTACTAAATTTCTTGATCTTTTTCTCCTTTTTCTGAAATCAACTACGTAAACTCTTAAATCTGATTTTTTTAAGTGCTAAGAGCCATTCTTCGAAATATTTTTTCTAAACACTTCTATTTGTGCCTGATCTTCCTCTCTGAACGATTTTACAGGATTTAATCGAGTTATATTCTCCTATTATTTCATACGTACTGTCGATCTCATTACTACTTCTTTTGTTTAAGGATCATTATTCTTTAGATCTATACTAACATGAGTATGTGATCAGCATAGTGACTCAAGAAATTGAAATTTCTTACGTTCAAGCGGATAGCGATCTAACTCATCCGATCTAAGGTGTAGGATCTAGACTATACCTTAAGTCATTTAAGTTTTTATAATAAATTAAATAAATATTATGTGTGAGTACCTAAGTGTGTGGAGTTGAAAAACTCAAAGATGCATTAAAGAGACCAACTAAGTGATCAGACTGCTATTGGTGTGAAGCATCGTGACATGAGTTAAGTAATCTATGATAAGTGTTATGAGAAGTGATGTAATTATTGTGATAATATGTTATATGTGAATATCTCGATCTCATGACATGTGTTACATGGCTTACGTATTAATTGTGATTCAAACATGTGATATAATATGTGTACAAGTGATTATATGATTATCAAGATCTATTATCTAAAGTGAAATACATGTTAAGCATGTAATGAGTGATATATTGTGATTATGTGAGCATATTTATATGTTGATGTGTAACAGCCCAGTTTTCAATTGTGTTGGAAACAGTGGTTTCGAGACCACAACTTCGATGAGTTAAGTCGTAATTTATTAATTATTGAATATTTATGATGTCATTAGTGTTATATTAAACTTTGGTTAGGGAATTATATCGATTAGATAGTCAATTAAGTAGAAAGGATTAAATTGAAAAAGGTGCAAAAATAAAATTACTTTATTAGAAGGACCGAATAGGGAAATTAGTCAATAGAGGTTGAGATAGTGGAATATCATGGCATTTTAGTGGAATATCATGGCATTTAGGTTTCAAGGGAATGATTAATTAAGGCTAAAAATGATTAAGTAAGCATAATTATGAAAGTTACAAAAATTACAAAATTACCATTACTATATAAATGAAATTAAAAGAAAGAAAATTGGAAAATTTCATCTTATTTTCCCCTTTCTTCTTCTTCCATACGGCTAAGGAGATAAAAAAATTAGGGTTTTCCATTTTCAACTTTGAGCTTTGGTTTAGGTAAGCAAATGTTACGTTTTTAGTAATTTTTATGTTTTTGAGTCCGTATTAGCTTAATCTAGTTAATACAAGGACTAATTTGTGATTCTGTCAAATGTTATAAATTTTTCCATTGCTGAATGAGCTTGTCTTTGAGTGTTTATGGTAGATCTAAAAGCTTGAAGGTTGGGTTTAGAATTTTTATAAAGTGATTTTTATGATTTAGGGTTTAAGGACTAGATTTGCTAAATGTTAAATGTACATGTACTTATTCTAAAATTATAGCATGAAAGGATTTGTAGAAAGGCCTTGAATGTTCGACTGAGTTTTTGTGTCTGGGAAAATGGGTATTTTGCATGTTTTGTGTTGAAAGGACTGGATTGAATAAAAGGAAAACCATAAGGGTAAAACTGTAATTTCCCCAAAAGGACTAAATTGTGTTGAATGACTCAATTATGTGACTTAATATGGGAATTAGATGATTTGTGGATGTAGACTACGATTGTGTTTCAAATCGCGAAAAAAGGAAATTAGCAAATTAGTCCCTGAAGTATTTCCTCAACTGCAATCCAATCCGATAAGTTCATAATGTAAATTTACTTAATATTTCTTGAATATGTATTGTCAATGTTCAGGAAGTCGGAAGCATTTGGCATTGAAAAGATCGAGGAAATGAAAAGAAAAAGATAGCAGGCTTTATGTCGTTGAAAAAGTACCGACGCGATGGCTGAGGTACTGCATATGTTATGAGTCCTCGACAGCTTGTGTGATAAGCATCGTGATTCAAAAAAGAGATATGAATCCTAAATGGATTATAAACCCTTCGATGGTTGGGACTTATACTGTATGCATACTCCCGACAGCTCGTGTTAGCAACATCGTTAAGGAACAGTTTACAGACAGACACCGTATCGATGGCTGGGGTACCTCATACGTTGCAAGTCTTCGAAAGCTTGTGTGAGCAACATCAGGTACTAGTAACAAAATGGTTATAGACAGGAAAGGGAAAGATTACAATTGACTCGAGGAAGCAATGAAATTTTCTTGACTCGGTTGAATTATAGCTACTTTATACAAATATTTGGTAATTCTTTAAAACTATCAAACTTACTAAGCTATGAAGCTTACCAAAGATGTTTTTGTTTTGTAGATTGTTTGCTGATTGAAGATTTGATCATCACCTCTCAGAAGTTATACTATCGTGGAGCTCGTTAGTAGTTTTTATATCACTCGATCTTACTGCATGTATTAGGATGATGTTATCTTTTATTTTTTGTAATGGAAATGGTAAAATCTTATCATGATGATGGAATGTTGAATGTAAAAATCCATGTGGTGTAAGTTGGAGTATAGACTTGAAATGCTATGTAATGACTTGGAAACTATGTATTTTGTGTGTAAGATTAATACATATTTGGAATCATGTATGTTTGTGTTGATAAACTTGTGTTTTGGCATAATTCTTGAGATTCTGCTTACTTGTTTTGTTAGAACCCATGTAGGTATCGGTAGAAGTACAGGGTAGGAGAGAGGTTATTCATTGTCTTGGGTTGTATCGGTAGTTGAATTGCAAACATCGGTAGTTATATGTTTAGACGTATCAGTAGTCTGTATACTTGTATCAGTAGAAGTTTCTAGGTGAGACTTTTAGCTCTCTTGAGTTTTTAGTATCGATAGAAGTAAGACTTGTATCGGTAGAAGAGACACTTGTATAGGTAGAACTGTCACTAGTATCGGTAGAAATCTACACTATTATTGAACTGTTTACTGACTTATCAACTATCGATACTCGTCCAAAAAGTACCGATAGAAATCTCAAAAAAATATTGAAAATGACCTTTTTGCCCTTATTGAATTGTGTTTATGATTAAATGACGATATATAATGTGTGAAGTACAATTCTTTAATAAAATAAAGATGAATAACAATGATGTTAAAGATGAACTGTGATAAATGAACATTAAGTCATCAGAACCCTAATCGATGACGATTTTTGGGTATTGGGTGTTACATTTAATGGTATCAAAGCTTACAATTTAGCCGTTTCTCGGATAGTTATGACTGTATTAAATGACTTAGTAGTACATGCCATATGAACCTGTGATAGTGTGATACAGATGAATCCGATCTAACCATAGTTTTTATAGATAAAAGTAAAGATGCCTGATTCTAAAAGAGATGAAACCAACGAAGTAAATAGCAATGACTCGACAAGTGATTCCGGGGCTAGTCTTGGGGCACTTATCTTGCCAATGATAGGAAGCGAAGCCAAAAATATGTTCTTCGGCTTAATGGAATAGTGGTTCTCTGAATTTATGCAGAATAATCGTATGGCGGCACCTCCTCCACCCCCAGCTACACAACTTGCTGCTCAACTTGCGGGACCTCCTGTAAGGCCTTCACCTCCTCCTTTAACAGAACAGAGGTGTCGTATTCCGACGGATAGGTAAGAAAGTATGGGGAGGAAGAATTCCATGGAAATGTAGAGGATTGTCCATCTAAAGCTGAGTATTGGTTGAAAAACACCAGAGGGTATTGAATGAAATGACTTGTCCGCCTGAAGATTTTGTGAGGTGTGCTGTTTCGTTGCTAAAAGACGAAGCTTATAATTGGTGGTCAATGATTGTAGCAGTGATGCCGAAAATAAGGTTACTTGGGAATTTTTCCAGATGAAGTTTAAATAGAAATATGTCAGTGATGCAGTCGAAACTAACTAAAAATATGTCTAAGGCAAGTGCACTTATCAATTAATAGTATAGTTACGGTGAGCACAAATATCGTTCCCACGAGGACTAAAAGTACTAGTAATAGTTGTCTTCCTATTATCTAACCGATAATAGAGTGATTATTTTAAACTAAATTTAACTAAATTAATAAACTAAAAGTGCGACAAAGAATAAAACAAGAAATAATAAGTGTTTTAATACCAAGAAGCAAACTCCACCTACATTTCATCTGCCATTATCATTCTAAATTAAGCAATTTATTCATTTAGTATTTTGATTCGTAGAAATCCCTAAATTATGCTAATACCTCTATTTAAGCATAAAAGCAACTGACTTTAGGTTGATTAATTGAAATTTCTTTCTAATTAAAACCCTTATTTTCGCATTAATTTGATCTATGAATTCTCCTATTAGATTTGACTCTAATCCAGTAGATTTATGTCGTCCTATTTTTAGGATTTCATGTAACTCCACTCAATTATGCTAGATCTGGTCTTAAACAGTGTTTGTTCCTCCTCTGATTTAAGCACATCAAACAAGAAGTAATATCACAGGAATTCTAAATCAAGAATTAAGCACACATAATTGAGAAGAAAATCTAAGTATTTATTGCGTAAAATCAGAAATCAAATAACAAAATTCATCATAGGATTCATCTCCCCTAGGTATTTAGGAATTTAGTTCATTCTTACAAAGGAAAACATCTCAAATATAGTATAACTGCAAGATGAAGAAAGACTCATAATAAAATTAAAAGTAACTATAAAGAGGTCTTCAATCTTCATGGAAATCTACTTCAAAGACGGCTTCTATGGTGTTTCTTTAGTTGTTTTCTTGAATAATCTATAACGGCTTAGGTTTGGAGAGTGGAGGATTTTACAAAAAATTAGAAGTATCAATTCATATCACTCCATCTCCTATTTATAATACATGGAAATCTCTAGTTGGATCTAAATTAAATTCTAAAAAGATAATTAGAATTAAATCTAAACAATAGTTTCCTAATTGGATCCAAATTAAACTCTAAATTATAAAACCTAAAAGATAAATTAAAATTAAAAATAAACAATAAAATAATAATCCTAAATATTAATCCTAAAAAATAGAGTTTAAATTTAAATAAAGTCTTATGTCTAATAAATCACTTCCTAACTCTTCCACATTCACGCTTTTTGCCCCAAATTTTTCTTTTGTCTTCGATTTAGACAATAACCATGTGTCTAGCCCGTGTGGCTCCTAAAATCTACTCTTTTTGTCCTATCTTCACTTGTTTTTTGCTCCTTTCGCTCCCAAATGCTTTCCTAAGTATAGAAACATGAATATAAAGGATTATGAACGTAAAATTCATTATTTTAAATCGATTAATCATCCAAAAACTCATTAAGAATGAGGCTAAAACATGTTACTTTTGGCACTTATCAGTCAGCAAGAGGTATTTGGATAAAAATAAGAAAGAATTCCTAGAGTTAAGACAAGGAAACAAGACTATAGTAGAATACGAACAAGAGTGTATATTTCTTAGCAAATATGCATGGGAGATTGTACCTACAGACGAGGCTATGTGAGTTCGATTTGAGGACGGTTTGAACGATGATGTTAAGTGGTTCGGAAATACAACCATTTGTCGCCTTGGTAGACAGAGCACAAAAAATGAAGAAAGTATACAATCAGAAGAAACAGAGAGAGAAGAGATTTCGAGATTTTGGGAAGAAAAATCCTACTAGAACCTTCTTAATTCCACCACTGAAGAAATTAAGAGATAATGAAGTTCGGGAAGCAGTCTCTTCTAGTTTTCTGAGTAGGAGCCGATCAAGACCACCAGAATCCAGATTTCAGAATAGGCCAGTTGACAGTGTGGTTAGTGTTCGTAACGTGACAAAACTAGTTTGCGAGCATTGTAAAAGAATCTATTAAGGTGAATGTCGGTTGATTAAGGGAGCTTGTTTTCGATGTGGAGGTACTGATCATTTTATGCGAAATTGCCTGATGAATTTTGAAGCAAGGGAAGATCGGAGTGTTAATCCTCCAGCTACACCATATAAGGGTAGACGCTCGAGGCAGAATAGCAGTATAAGTGGAGATCGAAATGAAAACAGAGATAATGTAAGCAGGTCAAAAGCTCAAGTGCCTGCACGGACTTATGTTATCCGAGCTAAAGAAGAGGCTAACACTCTCGATTTTATGACTGATATATTCTATATTTATAATGATATTGTGTGTGTTTTGATTGACCCGAGATCAACTCATTCTTATATTTTCACTGCCTTAGCTACTGGTAATAAATTGTTTGTTCAGTCGACTGAATTTGATGTGCAAGTCACAAACCCATTGAGTCATAGTATCATTGTTAATTTGGTATGTTGTAAATGTCCACTGAAAGTCCAGGGCTGTGAATTTTCTACTGATCTAATGTTATTGCCATTCATCGAGTTTGACGTGATCTTGGGTATGGATTGGTTATTTGAGCATGATGCAATAGTAAATTGAAAGTTATGACAGGTTAGTTTGAAATGCCCGACAGGTGAAGTGATTACAATTTAGTCCGACAGATTAAACAAGGAAACTAGGGTGATTTCAGCTATTTCAGCATAGAAGATGGCTCGTAGAGGCTGTAAAGCCTTCTTGGCATACATACTAGATACACGGGGTTCGGGAATAGAGTTGAATTAGGTTCTGGTTGTTAATGAGTAAACAGATGTGTTTCTAGAACAATTATTGGGTTTACCACTAACTAGAGAGGTAGAGTTTGGTATTGATTTGCTACCTGGTACCGCTCCGATCTCAATTCCATAATACAGAATGACACCGATCGAGTTGAAAGAGTTGAAAGCTCAACTGCAAGAATTGTTAGACAGAGGGTTCATACGACCTAGCGTATCACCTTGGGGTGCGCTCGTATTATTTGTGAAAAAGAAAGATGGATCAATCCGGATGTGTATAGATTACAGACAGTTGAATAAGGTGACAATTAAGAATAAGTACCTGTTGCCTCAGATTGATGAGTTATTTTATCAGTTAAAGGGTGCAACAGTATTCTCCAAGATAGACCTCCAATCAGGTTACTACCAAATGCGAGTGAAAGACTGTGATATTATGAAAATGACATTCAGGACCTGGTATTATCATTATGAGTTCCTGGTTATGTCATTTGAGTTGACTAACGCCCCCGGAACATTTATGGATTTAATGAACAGAGTATTTCAGCCTTAGTTGGATAGGTTTATAGTTATGTTTATTGATGACATATTGATCTACTCCAAAACAGATTTTGTGAGAAAGATAGTTGTATGAAAATTCAGTAAATGTGAATTCTGGCTTTGAGAGGTTGGGTTTTTAGGACATGTAGTATCTTTAGAAGGAATATAGGTTGACTCAAGTAAAGTCTTAGCTATTCTCAATTAGAAAATACCAAAGAATGTCTCCAAAATACATAGTTTCTTAGGATTGGCAGGTTATTATTATTAGTTCAAGAAGGATTTTTCTATCATAGCTTTGCCGATGACAAAGTTGTTAACCACCTGTCCTGAAGCAGGCAGAGTGGGGAAAAGAGTTGGTTGTTTAGAGGACGCGTCTTTAAGTGGGTTGGGAGGCGTTTTGATGAAAGACGGGAAAGTGATAGCATATGTGTCCTATCAGTTAAAGCCACATGAAAAGAATTATTTGACTCATGATTTAGACTTAGCTGTTATAGTCTTTGCATTAAAGATTTAGCGTGACTATCTTTATGGGGAGAGATGCCATGTGTTTCCTGACCATAAAAGCTTGGGGTATCTAATGACACAGAAAGAGTTGAATTTACGACAACGCTGATGGTTAGAGCTGTTAAAAGATTACGACCTTGTGATTGATTATCACCCAGGAAAGGCTAACGTTGTTGACGATGCCTTGAGCCAGAAATCATTGTTTGCTCTGACAGCATTGAACGTTCGGTTGTCTTTGTAGAATGATTGTTCCGTCATTGCTGAACTCAAGATAAGACCGTTATTTCTACAGCAGATTCGAGAACTTCAAGGAAATGATCCAAAGTTTATAACTAAAAAGAAGCAGATACAGAGTGATGCCACTACAGGGTTTACAGTAAATACAAAAGGTATGTTGTATTATAGAGACAGGGTGTGTGTTATGAATGATCCAAATTTGAGACGAGACATTCTAACAGAAGCTCACAGCAGCACTTATTTCATTCACCCGGGAAGTGTGAAAATGTACAATGACTTAAAGAAAATGTATTGGTGGCCGAGCATGAAACGAGAAATTTTGGAGTTTGTGACTAGATGCCTTATATGTCAACAAGTGAAAGCAGAGCACCAGGTACCATCTGGGTTATTACAGTTGATTTCCATCTCAGAATGAAAGTGAGAGCAGGTTATGATGGATTTTGTCTTAGGATTTTCGGTAACACCGAGAAAGAAAGATTTGATCTGAGTAATTGTAGACAGATTGACAAAGTTAGCTTACTTCATCCCTATCCGAGTAGATTATCCACTTGAGAGATTGGCTGAGTTATATGTATCCGAGATCATACGACTACATGGAGTACTAGCGTCTATTATCTCTAACAGGGATCCACATTTCACCTCGAGGTTTTTGGGTAAGTTGCTTTGGGAATAAGGTTGAGTTTTAGTACTGCATATCATCCGCAAACAGATGGTCAGTCAGAGCGGGTGATATAGATTCTTTAAGATATGTTACGGTGCTGTATACTTGCGTTTGAGGGTAGTTAGGAAGAATATCTGTTGTTGGTAGAATTTGCATATAACAGCAGCTATCAGTCTAGTATCAAAATGACAACGTTTGAAGCATTATACAACAAGAAATGCAGAACACCTTTGTATTGGTCGGAGTTGAGAGAGCCTAAGTTGATTGAAATCGATTTGGTTCATGAAACTGAGGACAAAGTGTGGGTAATTCGTGATTGTTTGAAAGTAACATCTAATCAACAAAAGTCATTCGTAGATATTAAAAGGAAAGATATAGAATTTACAGTGGGAGACTGAGTTTTCCTAAGAGTTTCACCTTGGAAGAAGGTGCTACGGTTTGTCAAAAAAGAAAAGTTGAGTCCACTGTATATCAGGTCGTATGAGGTCATTAAACAGGTTGGTCCTGTAGCATATAAGTTGGCTTTTCCATCGGAACTAGAAAAGATTCATAATGTATTTCACGTTTCGATGCTGAGCCGGTACAGATAAGATCCTTCTCATGTGATTACACCCACGAAGGTTGAGATTCAGTCGAATTTGTTGTATTTTTAGGAACTGATTAGAATACTGGCTCACGATGTAAAAAAGCTACGAAACAAAAGAGTACCATTAGTGAAAGTATTACGGAATCATTACGGGTTAGAGGAAGCCACTTGGGAGACAGAAGCTTCGATGAGATCACAGTACCCTAACCTGTTTGCTAGTAAGAAATTTTGGGATGAAATTTCCCAAAGGGGGGAAGAGTTGTAACAACCAGTTTTTAGTGGTGTAGAAATAGTGATTTCGGGACCACAACTTCGACGAGTCGAGTCATAAATTTATTAATTATTGAATATTTGTTATAAATGCTCTTGTACAGATCCCCAGTTATGGGAATTTTATGAAAGAGCTGTTATCAAAAAAGAAAAACTTATCTGAAATCGAGACGATTGCGCTCATAGAGGGGTGCTAACAAATAAGTTGCCACCTAAAATAAAAGACTTTGGCAGCTTCACAATCCCATGCTCCATTAGAAATCATTATCTAGGTAAAGCTTTATGCGACTTGGGAGCCAGGATTAACCTTATGCCTTTGTCCACATTTAGGAAGTTAGGAATTGGATTGATGAAACCCACTACGGTGACATTACAGCTTGCAGACAGATATCTAGCACAAGTTGAAGGCCAAATCAAAGATGTCCTTGTCCAAGTTGACAAGCTCGTGTTCCCTACTGATTTCATAATCCTTGACTATGAAGCAGATAAGGAGGTGCCCATCATCTTGGGGCGACCATTCTTAGCAACAAGACGCACTCTTATTGACGTTTTCAAGGGCGGGCTCATCATGCGACATAATGACAAGCACGTTTCCTTTAGTGTGTTCGAGGCATCTCCTTCTACAAGTAAAGAGCAATGTCACCATATTGACATGCTGGACGATATCATTATAGAAAAATTTATTGAATGAAGTTCAGCAGTTTTAGACGAAAATGCAGTGACATCCACCGATTATATCCTAACTGAATGTGACCATAGAGTTAAAGCTAATAGTTATAAGCTGAGATAGGGTTGGCAATTGGAATCATTGGATCTTTCGAACAGGACGATCCTAGTGTTAAACCATCGATTGAAGAAGCTCCTACCTTAGAGTTGAAGCCATTGTCGACACATTTGAAGTATGTCTTTTTGGGTGACAATGACACGCTACCCGTAATTGTCAGCGCAAACCTCGACACAACTCAAGAAGAAAAGCTCATCACAATTTTAAAGGAGCACAAAAGAGCCATAGTCTGAAGCATTGCAGACATCAAAGGCATTAGTCCCTCTTTTTGCATGCATAAAATCAAGTTGGAAGATGAAGGAAAGCAATCCATTGAGCAACAACGAAGACTTAATGAGAAAATGAAAGAAGTAGTGAAAAGGGAGATTATCAAGTGGCTAGACGCGGACATCATCTACCCTATTTTAGATAGCACATGGTTGAGCCCTGTCCAATGTGTGTCCAAGAAGAGTGGCATCACAGTAGTGAGTAATGACAAGAACGAGCTGATCCTACTCGCATCGTTACAAGGTGGTGAGTGTGCATGGATTATCGTCGACTCAATGCGGCCACAAAGAAGGATCACTTCTCACTACCATTCATTGACCAGATGCTGGATAGGCTAGCTGGTAAAGCCTACTATTGCTTCCTAGATGGCTATTTCGGATATAATCAGATTGCTATTATGCCAAAAGATCAAGAAAAGAACACATTCACTTGCCCATTTGGAACCTTTGCCTTCTGATATATGCCATTTGGATTGTACAATGCACCAGCCACATTTCAGAGGTGCATGATGGTTATCTTCTCGGACATGATTGAAGATTCTTTAGAGGTATTCATGGACGATTTCTCTATATATGGGTAGAACTTTGACCAATGCGCTAACGACTTGGCGAAAGTATTGAAGAGATGCGAGAACATAAATCTAGTGTTGAATTAGAAGAAATGACATTTCATGGCAACTGAAGGCATTATCCTTGGTCATCTCATATCATGTCAGGGCATTGAGGTAGATAAAGCAAAGGTTGAAATCATTGAGAAATTGTCGCGCCACCCACCAATGTCAAAGGAATAAGAAGCTTTCTTGGTCATGTTGGTTTCTATAGGAGATTTATCCAAGATTTTTCCAAGATTGCTAAACCACTATGCTCGTTGCTAGAGCAAAATAAAGAGTTTGTGTTTCATGACGAATGTCTGGACGCATTTGTCAAAATAAAGAAGCAACTAGTACAAGCTCCAATTTTCGTTGCACCGAACTAGACGCAATCCTTTGAATTAATATGTAACACAAGCGACTTCACTGTAGAAGCTGTGTTGGGACAACGCAAAGAAAAGGTACTTCACTCAATTTATTATGCTAGTAAAACTTTAACTGATGCGTAGGTAAATTATACGACCACGAAAAAGGAGTTACTAGCAGTAGTTTTTGCTTTCAACAAATTTCGCTCATACCTTGTCGGCATAAAAATTATAGTCTACACAAATCACTCTACGCTGAGATACCTTTTTGTGAATAAAGACGCCAAACCGAGATTAATCAGATGGATCCTCCTCTTACAAGAATTTGATGTTAAAATCAGAGACAGAAAGGGATCCAAAAACCAAGTAGCAGATCAGTTATCCCATTTGGAAGCTGGAAGCTAGAATGGCAATCAATCACACATTGTCGACACATTTCCAGATGAGCAATTATTTCATATCGACACATCTCCTTGGTATGCAGATATTGTCAATTATCTTGTTTGTGAGAAGCTACCCTTGAGTGCCATTGGTCACAAGAAAGTCAGATTTTTGTGCCACGCTACGAAGTATCATTGGAATGAGCGATACGTATTCAAGGTATGCGCTGACAACATTATCTGTTGCTGTGTTCCTAAAGAGGAAATGACTTCCATCCAGAAACATTACCTTGATGCTCCCTACGAAGGCCATTTTGGTGGTATGAGGATTGCTGCAAAGGTCTTACAGTCAAGATTCTATTGGCCTACATTGTTTCGCGACGCCTATAATTTTTCTCAATAATGCGATAGATGTCAACGTACTGGTTCTATATCTCATCACAATGAGATGCTCCAACAACCTATTATGGAGGTGGAGCTACTCGATGTCTGGGGTATAGACTGCATGGGACCATTTCCAAACTCTTTTAGGAATGTGTACATTCTTGTTGCTGTTGACTATGTCTCTAAGTGGATTGAGGTAATTGCGTTTTCAAAAGATGATGCTTGAACGATGTTGAAGTTCTTCCACACATATATCCTTACACGATTTGGAACACCGAGGGCATTGATAAGTGATCAAGGTACTCATTTTCACAACAACCAAGTACCGATAGCATTGAAAATATATGGTGTGAAGCATCGCATGGCCACCACAAAAAAATGACCAAACAGAGGTGTCCAATTGGTAAATTAAAAGCATCTTTGAGAAGGTGGTTAACCAATCTAGGTGAAATTGGTATTCGCAACTACATGATGTGTTGTGGGTGCTTCGTACTGCATATAAAACCCCGTTGGGGATGTCACCGTATCGATTAGTGTTTGGTAAATCCTGTCACTTGCCAGTTGAGCTTGAACACAAAGCCATGTGGGCAATCAAGCAAGTGAACATGGACTACAATACTGTTGGATGGAAAAGGTTGTTGGACATTCTGAGTTGGAAGAAATTAGATGCAATGCCTATGAGAATGCTGTAATATGCAAAGAAAAGACCAAGAGATGGCATGACAATATCATCTTGCGTCTACAATTTAGTCTCGGTCAGTTACTACTTTTGTTTAATTCACGTCTAAAACTACATCCAGGTAAATTACGTTCAAGATGGTCAGGCCCTTTTACGGTTGTCGAAGCATTCCAGAATGGCACGGTGACAATTGAAAATATGAAGGATGGTCACTAGCTCAAGAAGAATGGCTAATGACTAAACCATTACGTGAGCCTAGATGTCAAAGAACTAAACGAGACCATTAATCTAGTCACATTTCTTTAATGTCAACGCATTTTTAAATTTACTTTTATTGTTTTTACTTTTACTTGTTTTCTTTAAATCTTATGCAAGAATAAAAAATTCGTCTTTTGGTCGACACATCATAAAGCACAACTTATCGACGGATTATGTGATGACTTAGGAAAGCTGTTTCATCAAGAATCACCCCAATTGATCTTTATCCGTCCCTAGCCATTAAAGAAGCCTAACATTTATTGGCTGCAGACGCAACATTTTCCTAAGACAAACAGTAATAATCATGTCACTTGCCACTGAAAGGTTATAAAACCCTTTTTCTATCTACTTCCTTTTCCCACTCACAATCGCCATTGTTGCTGCACTTATCTTCATCATTTTTAAAGTTTTTCTGCAGCTTCTTTTAATCTTTTTACCCAGCTATCATGGCAAGGACACGAGGCGCAAGAACTCCGTCCAAAACCCCTACTGAATCTTTCGCCACCATGATTTAGACAACAGACCAACCCTTACAAAATGAACCAGTCCTATTTTTGTTCAAGGCGGTGAAGGACCACTACCATGACGTTAAGCTTAAACGGAACTACCACCCAGAGCAGGGTCTATAATTGTCCCCACACTAGACATTGGGAAGCAAATCACTAGAAAGATCAATCGTTTGGGCTGAGAATTTTTCTACGACCACCCAGCCGAAATTCCTCCACCATAGTAAGGGAAATTTATGCCAATCTTATAGACTCTGAATAGGAGTTTATTATAAGGGAGGGCTTGGTACCCTGGAGTGTTGCTCACATCAACGCTCTGTTCTGGATTGCTGAGAATGAAGACACCCACACTGTGTTTTTAAAAGAGTTGATCGTTGAAGGTGCTGACCAGGTAATAAGAGGCCTTTATGTTGAAGGCGCTGTGTGGACTAGCAATGGTCCGCACAACTACACAATACACCGACATTATCTTACAACCCAAAGCAAAGTATGATTCCAATTTGTTAACAGTCGCTTACTACCTTGAACCCATAGCACAACTACGGCACTAGATCGCTTGTGCCTCCTGCACTCTATCCTTAAGGGTTTCCACTTTGTTAACAGTCGCCTACTACCTTTAACCTATAGCACAACTACGACACTAGATCACATGTACCTCTTTCACTCTATCCTTAAGGGTCACCACATCGATGTCGGTGCAATTCTCCATGACCAGATTGCTAAAGCCACTACTAAGCAAACAGGTATATTACCTTTCCCTTCTTTGATAATACTGCTGTGTAAACAAAGGGGGATTGTACCTCGTGATGGTAAGGAAGTGCTAGACAACAAGGGCCCCATTAATGACATCTCAATGGAGAGAATGACAAGAGGGCAAGAAACCTCGCTGGTAAAAGAGGCACCAAAGAAGAAGGACAAAGGGAAAGAAAAGAAGGAAAAACATGAAAATGCGCCCACAGACCATCAGATGAAGAAGAAATTGGCTGAGATTGAAATACTCATTCATCGCATAAATATGCGTCAAATCAGACTTGTCAATGCGTTAGAGGAAATGAAATATAGACAGAACATTTTTTATGCATACATAAGAGTGTGGAATAAAACAATTATCGACGCATTGACAAGTCTGAGCCTACATCCCCTGCCAGAGTTCCCTGTCTTCCCACATATTGCTAGGGAAGCTCCCTCATCCTCCGACCAACTTACTCTTGATGGTAGGCCTCAGAATGTCTCATCCCCAACAAGAATTCATATCTTCGATGATAAGGAGCACGAGGGACATTCCAAAGCCATAGAGGACTGTTACAAAATAATTGCCATCCTGTTCAAGGAGGAATTTTTGAATAGCCTTAGGACTAGCATGGTAGACAAGGCTGTTGTTATTGAGGAGCTACACACCCCAATCATATATGTGGGGTGAGAAGTAGAGGAAGGTGCTGACAATGACACAATTGAGCAGTAGAAGCCTTAGGAAGAAGAAGTAGAGAAAGAAAAAGGAAATGAGAAGGAGAACGAAGGAAAAGAAGGGGAATCTGGTGAGAAGAACCCTGAAGAAGAGAAGGAAGAGAAAAAGGACGATGCCCTAACAAATTTTAAGGCAAAAATTATTGGCACACGCATAAGTGTTGGGGCATCCATTGAAGACGTGGCTCCACCTGAAGCGAGCCAAGCTGAAGCAGTTACTAGCAACATAGAGGATCTTAATCCCTTAGCCATTGTGCCCTATGTGGCACCGCTTGCTGAAGTTCATCCATCAGATGTAACTGTCGATGAGGCCACCACCTAATCGATTATGGAGGAGCAATCCGCTGCTCCAGTTGATTCAAAGGACAAAAAGATAAAGCGCAGGGATAAGAAAAAAAAGCGCAAAGAGGAAGGCGAGCGCCCAAAGAAAAAGAAGAAGAAAGCCAAGGTAGCCACTACATCGGCTGCTGAATAATGACTTAGTTTACTTTTAGTAGGTAGTTGCATGCATTTCATTATCATTGCATTGTTATTTATCACTGCATGTTTCTTGCTAGTTTATCTGCATTGTAGTTGCATTTCTATTCTTATCTGTGTATTATTGTCAGTGCATTGGGGATAATGCAGACATTAAGTTTGGAGGGATCTTGTGTGAAACGGAAATGAGATTACACCCACATATTTGAAAAATTACTTGTGTTTTTAGTTCAATGAAAGTATGCAAAATTTCAACAAAATGTGACCACAAATTTTTTTATGCATAAATCTTGAATTGTTTGGAATGCTGATATAAATGAATATTGAACCTTCTATTTTTGGATGAATGATTGGAATCGCTTTAGTAATGAATGGATAATATCAACCCTTGAATCTTGCAGTAACTTACCAATTGCAGGGACATTGTACTAATAAAAGACACTCCAATGTGAGTGCATTGTGACTTGTTAAGGGAGAACACTCTGCTGCATGTGTTAGAAAAATCATCTAGCCAAAGGCTGTCACTGCAAGAGTGTGTCAGTGCAATTACATAGCTCCTGGGGGTTTGTTGCACCCCATCGTTACTACCTAGGAACAAGTAGAGTAATACAATGACATCTCTCAGTCACTTATAAAACAATCACAAAAAGAAAGAAAAAGAAAGAAGAAGAAAAGAGAAAAGAAAAAGAAATATATTGCCATAAATGTTGTATTAGTTAAGGAAGGGTTAAGATTCAAAGCATGTTACTAACATTAGTGAAGTTGCAATTTTAATTATTCATGCTTATAAATTGTCAGTGCATTATTCTATCATGTGAATGCAATTTATATATTATAATTCCAGAAAATTTAAGTTGTTAGAATAATGATTGCGGTGACATGTTGGCTTGTGAAGTTTCCTAATTTTTGTTTACTTGATGACAAGTAAAAACTCAAGTTTGAGGGTGTGATAGCATTAGAAATGACACCTTTTTCTCCTTAAATTTGTGTATTAATTCTCTTTTGTAGCATATTTAGCATGCATGATAGGCATTCCATACTTAGTATTTATATTCTTTAACTCATTGTTGTTTGGCTTAAATTCTCGTCATTTTAATGCACTAATATTGGCGTATGTAGAATATGTTCATAATTGTCAACGTAGGGATCCATCTCAAAAGATCAATGCTAGAAAGAATTTAAAGATACAGCCACAAGTTAGCTTGAATTGTGGCTAGAGATGTCACCGCATAGAAACCTTTACTTTGTATGGGTGAATTCACGCTGCAAACACACTTGGAAGCACCAGCGTAGGGGAAGAACACTTTGTCGCCGCAATTAAAGGTTCCAGATTGCACCTAGCAATGTCGCGACAACCTGCAGATTTATGAAGAACACACCATATTTGCGTGAGTGCATAGCTGGATTTTAACAAACTTTGACATCTGCAAAAGGTGTTAGATCTGAGAGGAAATGAGATCTAAAATTCTTGAAGTCTATAAATAGAGGAAAGAAGAAGGAGAAGGGTATAAAGAGGTGAAGGAATTAATTCTGCAAATTCTTTGAGTTTTTGAAGCTTTATGCTGGAGTCCGGTGAGTTGATCGATCAGGCGAGCAATAACTTTTGACGAGAAGTGCTTGGTGCAATACAAGAGGAGTAGTTAAGAGATAAGCCTAGTAGCCTAGGGACAGTATGCTTCAATTTATTTGTTAAACCCTCTTTGAATACTGATGAATTATTATTGATAGTTGATTGTATATGAGATCTTTCAATGTTAGATTACTTTGACTCATACTTAATTCTTCTCATCTTTTTATTCTTGGATTCAACTATTTAACCACGAGAGTGTAATTGTAGTCTATCGACATGAGAGGTGCGGTGACAAGTTGAATTAATAAGCAAGTCAGCAAGAGTTGCTTGAGACTAGAAGGGATTTTGTCACTTGTTCTTAGGTGTGAAGCAATGCCAACATTGAGAGGTGTGGTACTTGTAAGCGCTTGAGTCTTGATTAAACGGAGGGTTATTATTGGTATGATTTCATTGGAACCTTATTGTAGTGACAATTCATCTATGATTTCATTGGAACCTTATTGTAGTGACAATTCATCTACACTATACCTTGTCGACATATCTAGCATTACTACTTAGTGATATCAGTGATCCAGTCCAATCTTTTACACTTGATTACACTTTTACTTTTATGCATTTAAATTCTCCAAACTTCAACAACTATTTGATTTACTTTCAGTTGCTCTAACAATTAACTTTTATAATTACATTGACAACTTTGACTATTTTAACTGTGCAGTTCTGATTTAATTGCGCTGACATCCTTACTAGCATTTTCCCTAATCTTACCTTTAGTTGCTTCGACAGTTTAAACATCAAGAACTTCTTCCTCGTGGGATCGATATCTGATAGAACCAATCTATCAACTATACTTGCATCAATGTGTGTTCGCTTGCACAATTGCTATGACATTACAGGTTGATCAGTCATATTAAACTTTGGTTAGGGAATTATATCGATTAGATAGTCAATTAAGTAAAAAGGATTAAATTGTAAAAGGTGTAAAAATAGAATTGCTTTTTTAGAAGGACCGAATAGGTAAATTAGCCAATAGAGATCGAGATAGTGGAACATCATGGCATTTAGGTGTTAAGGGAATAATTAATTAAGGTTAAAAATGATCAAGTAAGCTTAATTATGAAAGTTACAAAATTACAAAATTGCCATTACTATTTAAATGAAATTAAAGAAAAAAAATTGGAAAATTTCATCTTATTTTCTCCTTTCTTCTTCTTTCATACGACTAAGGAGATAAAGAAGTTAGGGTTTTCCATTTTCAACTTTGAGCTTTGATTTGGGTAAGCAAATGTTAACCGTTTTTAGTAATTTTTATGTTTTTGAGTCCGTATTAGCTTAATATAGTTAATCCACAGACTTGTGATGCTATCAAATGTTATAAATTTTGTCATTGATGAATGAGCTTGTCTTTGAGTGTTTATGGTAGATTTGAAAGCTTGAAGGTTGGGTTTAGAATTTTTGTAAAGTGATTTTTATGATTTTAGGGTTTAAGGACTAGATTGTTAAATGTTAAATGTTAAATGTACATGTACTTATTATGAAATTATAGCATCAAAGGATTTGTAGAAAGGCCATGAATGTTTGACTGAGTTTTTGTGTTAGGGAAAATGACTATTTTGCATGTTTTATGTTGAAAGGACTAGATTGAATAAAAAAAATAATAGGGGTAAAATTGTAATTTTCCTAAAAGGACTAAATTGTGTTGAATGACTTAATATGGGAATTAGATGATTTGTGGATGTAGACTACGATCGTGTTTCAAATCGCGGATAAGGGAAATTGGCGAATTAGTTCTTGAAGTCTTTCCTCAACTGCAATCCAGTCCGGTAAGTTCGTAATGTAAATTTTACTTAATATTTCTTGAATGTATATTATCGATGCGATGGCTAGGGTATCGCATATGTTGCAAGTCCTCGACAGCTCGTGTGAGCAGCATCGTGATTTGGAAAAGAGATATGAATCCTATTATAGACCCTTCGATGGTTGGGACCTATGTTGTATGCATACTCCCAACAGCTCGTGTGAGTAGCATTGTTAGGAGTAATTTATAGACAGACATCGTACCGATGGCTGGGGTACCGTATACATTGTGAGTCCTCGACAGCTTGTTTCAGCAACATCGGGTACTGGTAACAGAAAGGTTATAGACAAGAAAGTGAAAGATTACAATTGACTCGTGGAGGCAATGGAATTATCTTGACTCGGTTGAATTATAGCTACTTTATACAAATGTCTGGTAATTCTTTAAAACTATCGAACTTACTAAGCTATGAAGCTTACCGAAGACGTTGTTTTTTTATAGATTGTTTGCTGATTGAAGACCGGATCATCACCTCTTAGAAGTCACACTATCGCGGAGCTCCTTGGTAGTTTTTACATCACTCGGTCTTATGGCATGTACTAGGATGATATGATCTTGTGTTTTTTGTAATGGAAATGGTAAAATCTTATCATGTTTATCGAATGTTAACTGTAGAAATGCATGTGGTATAAGTTGGAGTATAGACTTGAAATGCTATGTAATGACTTGGAAACTATGTATTTTGTGTTTTGGATTAATACATATTTGGAATCATGTATGTTTGTGTTGATAAACTTGTGTTTTGGCATAATTCTTAAGATTCTGCATACTTGTTTCGGTAGAACCCATGTAGGTATCGATAGAAGTACAGGGTAGGAGAGAGGTTATTCATTAACTTGGGTTGTATCGGTAGTTGAATTACAAGTATCGGTAGTTATGTGTTTAGATGTATCGGTAGTCTGTATACTTGTATCGGTAGAATTTGTTGGGTGAGACTTTTAGCTCTCTAGAGTTTTTAGTATTGGTATAAGTAAGACTTGTTACGGTAGAAGAGACACTTGTATCGGTAGAACTGTCACTTGTATCGATAGAAGTCTACACTATTATTGAACTATTTAGTCACTTGTCAACTACTGATACTCGTCCAACAAGTACCGGTAAAAGTCTCCAAAAAAGGTCGAAAATGACCTTTTTACCCTTGTTGAATTATGTTTATGATTAAATGATGATATATAGCGTGTGAAGTACAATTCTTTAATAAAATAAAGATGAATAACAATGTTGTTAAAGATGAACTGTGATAAATAAACAGTAAGTCACTGAAATCCTAATCGGTGACGATTTTCGAGTTTTAGGTGTTACACAATGTGTTAAAGTGATTCACATGTGTGAAGTGTATTTTGCCATGTCACATGCATGGGGTGGGATTTGTGAAAGGTGGAAGATGTGGCCATTATTGGCAAATATGTGGTAGACTATCTATAAAACTATGTGGTCTTCATTGGCAAAATATGTGGTGGTTTATCCACAAAGTGATCATGTGACTAAGTGGTCATTTAAGCAAATATTTGGTGATTTATTCACAAAGTGCTATGTGACCATTTATCGGTATCTAAGTGGTGGCTTGTCCATAAAAATTGGATGTGTTTGGATGGACTAGTTCTTACGAAACTTGATTGTGGTGTTTAGCAGAGACGAGTAGGAACTTTTATAAAATGTGCATCGACACGTTCATGCATAGCATCAGTGATAAAATCTGTGTTCGTATCGTTATGTGAATTTTATGTGAGTGTTATATGTGTTATTTCCATATATGTGTTTACGTGCTTATAGTGGGAAACCTCACATTGATCCTTCAAAAGCTTACCCATAATATTTTTGGTGTTTTCAGATAATCCTTGTGGCTAGGACTTAGATTTGGTCAACGGAGAGGTTCTCTCGATAATCAAAATGTTTTTTTCGAATAATGACATTGGAGATCATAATAAATCTGATTTATTTGGATTTTTATAGATTTGATTTGGAATTGAACTTTAATTTTGGGATGTTTTGAAATATTGTTTATTTGGGCCTATTTCTTCTTGGTATTATGTGATTTTTCACATGTTTTGAATAAGTGAGGAGATTATAACTTTACCATTTGATTTTATTCAATAAGGTTACTTAAATTTCAAATGACTATTTTTACTAAATTATGTGATTATTATGAAATGTTAAATAGATGAGTTTTCTAGTGTGATATATGTGTTAAGTTTTGATATTCTCTAAGGAACTCAAGTGTGGATTTCTAAAATGTAATAACAATGATTTATGGGCTTTTGATTGAAAACCCCAATTTTTAGTATTAAAGTGATTTTAAAGAGATAAGTTTTAAAGTGTTCTACTTTGTCATTCTCATTGCTAATATGATCGCTCGGATTCGGTCATAACATCTAGGCCTGATCTAGGGGGTTACAATCTAAAAGATGAGGATAGGAAGAGTAAAGCAAGCTTTATGTTCTTATTTTTTGCATGCTTGGTTATTTAGTTAAAAAATAATTTACCAAGATTAAAGGGAATGAATGATACAACCTCATACAATAAGAAAAAAAAATTCGTTGTTACCATATTCCTCAAATTATTGATGTAAACCCCACAACCGACCTAGAAATTATTATCGAATCTTGAGGAATTACATAAACTCATTTTAGACCCAAATTTTGTACTAAAAAAGTGTGTTTTGACGATATTAATTTTGAAAAATCTCTTACAAGTTTCTAGAAAGATGCACCTTAAAGTTATTTATTTTACAAAAACACTTAATTGATTACCTAATCTCTGCAGTGGAAATTTCAGAGTTTTAGTTTTGAAAACCAAGATTATAGTGTGATAAACTGTATAATTTTGCAGTTTATGATGAAAATATCAAAGTCTGACAAAATCAACCAAACCGAGAAATAAAGTACAAAATAGTTTTATAACCTAAAAAGTCTAGAAATAGTTTAAAAGTGTGAATCATCTTATCTTATTAACTGAGGAACCAATTTGAGCTACCGCATGCCGTTTGATCCTAAGTTTGCTGATTACCTGAGAAGATAAAAATATAAGGTGAGCTAACAAAGCTCATTATGCAACTCAACCCATACATACAGATAAGATTGCATATAATCATACAAAATCATGAATTGAACAGATATAAAAACATAAAATATCTCACAATGCAACATGGTAGAAAGATCAGATAGGGATGGCATGGCATATCATGTGATGCAACATATTTCACATATCAGAAACATATACAGATACAGAAACGAATATAGACACAAATCTTACTCGTATTTGTTACATAACATCTCCGTCCATCCCTACACACCAATTAGGGTAATAAATACCAATCCAACCATACACACCAAATAAATGATCGTATGCCACTATATAGAATGTGCAGACAAGGTTGGTAGAAATAATGTGATAATCCACCTGAATCAGATAAGTGTGGTCAAGTCACCAGAACAAATACGTGGTTAAACCACCAGATAGGGCAGATCATTAAACTACTAACACTTCCTCTGTAAAATAATTACCATGCCCCAATGGACATGCTAAAATATAATACATACTCAGATGCACACAGATGAATCATGCTTTAACAAATTTCTCAAATTTACAGATCAGATGCAAAATTTATACTACAAAAATGCTTTTCAATGTTACACATACAATATCAGTACTTCAAATTTCATATATCAGAGTCCTACATATCACATAACAGACCCTATGAAGTAGCTAACCTCAAAATGCACGTCAAATACAAACCTAACTAAATTTACTAAAAATGACACAATATCACACTGATTAACTAGAGAGCTTCAAACCTAAATTAACAATTCGACCATAATTGCTAAAGTATTCAACCCTTACCAAGATAGAAAACGATTTCTAAGGCACTTCGCTTACCGGAAAAGAGTTAGACGCCTTGCGATCTTCCCCTAACAGATTCCCATAAAAAGAGATGTAACAACTCATTCTCAGTGGTGTTAGAAATAGTGATTTTGATATAACAATTCTGACGAGTGAGTCCATAAATATTATTATTTAATATTTACAAGTCAAATATAGTATTATATTGAATTTTGATCTGGTAATTTTTGCTAATTGAACAATTAGTCAAGTAGAAGTGGTTGTCCCTAAAGTCAATTGATTTTGGAAAATGAGGTATCAGTACCTTGTTTATGTAAACCAAGCCCGTAAATATTTAATGAATTACTAAATAGGTGTATTGAAGTTCGGCCTTAAAATTTTTATTGGCTAAAAGTCTTTAAATGGTTAAAGTGAGAGGACTTAAATCCTTTTTAGACCATAGTGGTTAATAGTGGATGGTTTACCCAAGCATAGTTGTTTTAATTAGTTGTTAATTAAAGTTAAATTAGTAAATTAATTAATTGTTAAAGAAATAAAATATGTAAAATGTCATCATCTTCTTCCCACCACTGAAATTGAACAAAAGTGACCGCCTCAGAACGTACTACTGTTCAAAGTATATTTTAGGGCTTTCTGCAAGTGTATGGGTCGAGTTGTAATATATTTACAAGGAGGCAGTTGAGTACTCTAGGATCATACCTAAGAGAGGCGAAGTACTAACAATTATAATTCTTGCACTGAAAAGATCTAATTAGTACTTTCTTTAGGATTATAGTACGAAATATAATAAAAGTATTTTGGAGATTTTTATAATAATAAGAAATATGCTAAAAAGAGATAAATAAATAAAAGAAATTGAAAACATGAAAAGAGAGTCGATAAACTTGATCATGGGGAGTTATCTTGCTCTGGCATGATTTCATCAACCATTGCGTTGGGTTTTTGATCAATTAATTAGTCGTTACCCTACTAGGATCTTTCCATCTTCCACTAACATAACAAGTCAATAAGAACTACTTATACTCTAGCCTCAAGTTCAGATTGGTTTGGGGTAAAGGTGTTCATGAATGGGGAATACCAATTTTAGGTTAATTCCCACCTTGATGACTTCCTAGGGTTGTTAGGCCTAAAGTTTGTTTCTCGTTCTTCCTTCTCCAAACAATTGATCCACTGAAAAACCCTACATAACAATTAAATCATTATACCTCCACTAACTAATCCCCCATAAAAGGATTAGTTACTCATGGCTTCTGAAGACATTTTAATTTCAATGTAAATAATAAACATGAAGATTAGATTGAAAATATAAGTAAAAGAAACTTAGGGATTTATATTGATCATTAGAAGAATTCCACAAGCGTTTATGCACGTTTACAAATCTCGTTTCCGTAAAACAAGAACAAAACGAAATAACTAATCCTAAATTTATTAAGAAAGAAAATGTCTAAGAAATGGTATGTGCAAAATGGAGGCTTAAGGGGTCTATTTATAGCCTTCTGATGGCCGTTCTCCTCAACCCTAAGTCAGTTACCGTCCTCGAGTTTTAATGATGCATTGTGAAGACCAAAATGCCCCTTATCGGTGTATTTCCACGTCCAGGAATTGATGTCGCAACACTTAGGATTCGTGTCGCAACATAGTAGACAATGTACTCCTTTGGCTATATTTTCAAAGGCTTGTCGTGACACCCTTGTGTTGTGTCGCGACCAAGAAGGCAATTGCAGAATTCTTCGAGTCTAGTCTCTATGTTGCGACATCCATAGTCCTATATCATGACGTAGTGATAAGTCTTGGTATATTCCGCCTTCTAAAGGTCTCCTACACACTCACTATGTGGGTTAGCTACCGTTTAGGCCTCAATTGGCCATGAGGTCAATAAAAGACTAAATCCTGAAAAAACCTAATAATAATACTTAATTTCAAGCTCTTAAAGTGTGAAAACTAGTTTAATCTGCTAGGTCAAATTTACGATAGATAAAAAGAAAAGCCAAAAACTCCATTCTTGAATACTTAAATTTCGACCAAGTCCAAAATTCATGCATGGTAAACTTTTTCAATCTCGTTTTTAACATTTTTTTATGTTTTTGAGATAGTTGCAACTAGGTCCAACTAACCCGTATGTTCGTTTTCTAATTTCTTAAAGATTTTAAATCTTTCTATTGATGAATCTTAGATTTTTTTATAGAAATTGTTAGATTTGGAAGCTATGAAATGTTGAAGGACTATTTGATTAACTAAATTTTATTAATTTTGCATTTAGGGAGTAATTTATGAATATGTCAAAACTGACATTAAATTTCTATAAAAATTGGATTTTAAGGGCTGTAGAAGGACATAAATGAAATTGGAATGAAAAACAAAACTCAATTGTGAAAATTATGTTTGTTTCAGTTTTAAGGACTAAATTGAATAATATATAATAGTTTCGAGAAATTGTGTAAAATGATTAAAATATTATAAGCATGAAATTGAGTAGTATTATGATATTTGTATTGATATTTTGAATCTTAAATATTATTTAAATCAAGTTGTTGACTTAGACGAAAAAAAGAAAAATTATCGAATAGTTCTTGGTATCTAAAGTGTTATCATTTTGTCAAGTAAGTTCATACGACTTATGTGATTTCAAATTGTTGTTAAATTATGTTAATTATATATATATGAACTATTGTAAGTCGGAATCAAAATATTCGGTAATGAATTGGATTGAATTGATTTGTGATCTAATTTCGATGGACTTAGTAAAAGTCTTATATACGATATTACAGACTGATTCCCGACTGGATCTAGCTCAAGCATTTGTTGTGAAATAGGATATATATGTGACACAGATTTAGTCTGGTCTGGTAATCTGTTGTTGTTCTAAAGGTTTAGCATGGACTAGTAACCTTACATGTATTTATAGCCTTGGCCAGGCTATTTTCTATGTTGTCAAAGGTTTACCCTAGACGGGTAACCTGACACATTTATCTGTATACAATTAGCTCAGACGAGCATCAAATTTTATTTGTACTCGTATATTGAGTTTCTTTTATGAAGTTCCATCGGCAACTCAAAGGATAAATAGTGTGAATTTGTAATGTTAATGTGGATGAAATATGAACTTTGAATATCTATATGCTCAATACTTATTGACTCAGAATTGTGGAACTATGTTATGATAGGAAAAATGTTTTGAATAGCTATTTGCATTTAACTATTAAATGAGTAAGGAAAGGTGCTTGTTTATATTGTATGAGCTTACTAAGTATTTTATATACTTACTTGTATTACTACTTTTCTGTAGATTTTGAACGTCTGAAATGTGTCAATCGGATCAGCAAGAAGCATACACCTTTCGTCTCCCAATTCGTTAGACTTTTGATGTTTCAAGCTTGATTATGTGACATGTACTTAGGAGAGTTAATTATTAAAATGTAAAGCTTGTGTTTTTGGGTTAGCACAGTTGAGTTTGGATGTTTATAAAAATATGAATATATGCATATGGTAACTTAACATATAGATGATAATGGAAAAGACATGAATGTCATTAAGTATTTATTTAGATGATAGCATGAAATGGCAATGGACTTTGGTTATGTTAGGTAAATGTTTACTGTTGATGTAATTGAGTTGTGTTATGAAATGGTTAAAGGCGTTGGTAATTATATGGTATGTTTTTCGTGATGAAATTCTAGGTAAAGATGGTTGCATTTGAATGTTTAGGTACAATTAACTTATCAAGAATTGTAAAGTTTGCTAGTTGTTTAATAATTGAATTGTTGGTGCCAATGGGAGCATATTGGTTGCTTGTTCAAATGATTAGTAAATAATGTTTTGGTCTTCTAATATGAATATTTTGGAGTCGATTTGAATGGTGATAAATGACATTATAGGTCATTTGGTATGAATGGTATACAAATTGCTTAAAATAGGTCATTTTATGCTACACAGGGGCTACCTCACGATCGTGTGTCACACACGGGTGGTTGACACGACCGTGTGTGCTACACGTTTAGGGTGATTTTTAGTTCACACGACCATAGTGAGTTACACGGCCTGATGACACGGCCGTGTGACCCCTATTTTTTATTTTACCTAGCTTTTTAAAAAAGTTTCAAAATGGTCCTAATTTAGTTTCGAGCTTGTATAAGGGCTTTTGTAAGCCCGATTAAGACTCAGTTTTGTTTGAAATGTATGTTTAACATTTTTGTGTTCAATGTAGATAATACACCTCTCACCATACAAATAATGCCTTTAGATTTTCAAAGCGAAGACAACTGCAGCTAATTGAAGCTCATGCGTCGAACACTTGCCTACATGCGGCTTAAGTTGTCTAGAAGCGTAAGCCACCACTTTACTTTCTTGTATCTAAACATAACCCAACCTGGTATGAGGTGCATCACTATACACAACAAACTCTTTTTCAAATTCAAGCTGTATTAGACCAGATGCCTAAGTCAAAATTGACTTAAGCTTTTAAAAGCTCGATTACTGATCATCAGTCCACATAAAAGGTGCATTCTTATGCAACTGTTTAGTTAAAGGAGTTGTGATAGGCTAAAACCCCTCTACAAATCTCTGATAATACCCTACCAAATTGAGAAAACTTCGAATCTCTAAGATACTCTTAGGCTATTTCCACTAAAGAATAGCCTCAATCAATCTTTTCAGGTCCACATAGATACCCTTGGTAGAAGCTACGTGCCTAAGAAACATAACTTCTCTCAACCAAAATTCACATTTGCTCAGCTTAACATAGAGCTTCTTCTCTCGAAGAATCTGTAGAACTACTTTAAGATGCTTATCATGCAACCTTGGTCTTAGAGTATACCAGAATATCATACATAAATTGATTGGCTGTAAAAGTCACAGTAATAATGTGCAAACATGCACTGTCGATACAAGTATAGTAGAAAGATGTGAACTTGTCGGATATCGATCCCACGAGGATGGATGTTTGTTGTCTATTAATGTCAGTGCAATGAATAAGTAAAATGTGATAAATTGTGAGAATGGTTGTCGGAGCAATAATGCAAAAATATAAATAAACTGTGATAATAATAAAATAGGGTCCACAACATGGATGTTCAACATAATACTAAGTGTGGCGCACAAGGTTTTAAAGGATAGGTGATTGTCGCTACAATAAGGTGCAATGCATATCTTACCAAACTTGGCTTCTCTATTCGATCTAAGACTTAAACATGCAAATTAACCACACCTTCTGATGATGCCAATGCAACACGTTTAAGAACAAGTGGATCAAATTCCTCTAATCCTCGAGCAACTTCCGTTGTCTTGCTTGTTTGTTTAAACTGTCGTTGCACCTTCCAGTGAGTGACTGCAATAACACTTCCGTGGTAAAAATATTCAAACCCAAAGATTAAACAGTAGAAGCAAGATTGAATAAAATAACATTTAGTCTAGAAATCATGAGTACTTCCATACAAACATGAAATAAATAGTAATCACCAATGTTTTAGAAAAGAAATGTAAAAGAAGTAAGTGGAGAATACTATTTCTAGAAGAACTCGACTTAATCCTTCAATTTCCTTCTTATGTCACGCTTAGGACTCCTCGTCAGGAGGTGTTCTACATCTTCACACGTCGGTTCTCCCATGAGAGCTTTAATCCTCCATATTCGCAAGCTTCAAAAGCTAAGTTAAAGAAAAATATGCATCGAAGAAGACTCCCTTTTCTCTCTCCTATTGAGTATTTATCTTCAGCCAAATTGTGCAGGTATCCTCTCCTCAAAATCTACATGTCTATAGTCGTACTAGTTAGTTACACCAGACTGGACATCTCATATAATTTTTGTTCTTATCCGGACAGCTGTCAAATGAGACGACAATTCTTGGTGCAATTCTAGAAATGCTCATGCAGCGACATTAATAGTAAAATATGTCAAAATTAAGGGCAACTAGGCTAAGGTCCATTGAGTTAGAAAATATAATAAACTAAACTAGAAAATGCTAAAATATGTGCTAAGGATGCCAAAATGGGAACAGCTTAAACAATAAGTAAGGAGAAATCAATGGTTCTTTCTAGTACTATCATAAATACTACGACGAACTAATTTAGATATGGCTGAAACACCCTATTCATTAGATCCATGAATGCAATCAGAGCATTCGTCAAACCGAATGACATAACTAGATGGCATAACTAGGAACTCGTAATGACCACAATGAGTCCTAAATACAGTCTTATGCACATTAGATCCTTTTACCTTCAATTGATGGTACTGAGATCCTAGATCAATCTTGGAGAACAAAGACACTCCTCGAAATTGATCGAACAAATCATTGATGCTTAGTAGTGGATATTTATTCTTTATTGTTAACTTATTCATTTGTCGATAATCCACACACATACTCGTAAAGCCATCATTATTTTTGATAAAGAGTACCGGTGCTATCCACGGAGACACACTAGGTCTAATAAACCCCCTATTAAGAAGTTCTTGAAACTACACTTTCAGTTTTTTCAACTCTTTCGGTTCCATACAATAAGGAGTAATGGGCTCCAAAGTTGTCCTTGGCAAAACATTAACTTCCCTATTCAGTGGTAACCTTGACAATTCATCAAGAAAGATGTCTTGAAAATCTCTAACTGTGTGAATTGCTTCCATAACAGAACTCATAATAGTCGTGTCATGCACATAGGGCAAATATTCCTTACACCCTTTTCGAACTAATTTCTCAGTCATTATAGTGGAGATCCCATTAGAGAGGTAATCTCAAAGCTCACCTACAATAATAATTTTCACACCATTATCAATAATTCAAAGTTACCCTTTTCGTAGCATAATCTAGACTCGCTTCATGCTCCATAAGCCAATCCATGCTCAAAATTAGATCGAATTTTTGAAAAGTAACTCCATAGATCAACTGAAAACACAACCTTTTCAATCTCTAACGGAAACCTTCTATAAATCTTACTACTTGCACTGATTGACCCAATGGACAAATTACTGAAATCCTACTAAAAGTATCCTTAATGGGAATCCCCAAATTACCAAAAATATAACTAACATAGTATGAATGCATGGAACCGATGTCAATCATAGGAAAATATGAATGAGCAAAAATAATGAGCGTATTGGCTATCACGTCGTCAGCATCTCTGCCCTCGCGACGTCTCCCCATATAAACCAAAGTAGGCTACCTTGCCTCAGTCTGATTCTCTTAAGTCTTGAAAAGAGATATATTTCAAACCTTTTAGACTTAGTAAATTACTTGTACTTAAGTAAATATAGTCACATTTTAGGGAATTATGTTAGTTTTTTTAGTTATTGCATTATAAAGCTTGGATTGCACTTTAATATTTAAATTTGTTACTCTTAACTACGGGAGGAAAGGAGTTGTGTATGGCAAGTTTAGGAGAAGGATAAGAGATGGAGAGAAATATTTCCATGTCAAAAGGCTAGATAATTTGTCAGCAAAAATGCAATGACAATTCTAAGAAGGAGCTGACTCAACAGAGCGACTTGTTCCAGAACTAGCCAACTGGATGTACTAGAAAGATCTATTGGAAAAGTGAGAAAAGTGTGAGCTGGGAGAGTACCTACCTGCAAGTAGATCTATAAGTTTGTGGAAAACTCAAGGAAGAAGAGGGGTGGATAATTGAGAGAAAAATAATTATGCAAGAAACACATGTAAAAACCACATGTGAAATATGTCGCAGGAAGGGAAGGTTCAAGTTGCAACGTAGAGTAAAAACTTAAGGAAGAAGACGACGCATCCCACCTACGCTCACAAGGCATTGCAGTGCACGGGATGATACTAGATCAACAACACTTGCAGTTCTTCCTTCATCTCAGATTTGTGTTTTGTTTTTACTTTGAAAAATGTTAAATGATATGGTTATTTTGATGGTTAATCACCAATCCATGAACTAATCTCATTGGGTTGGGATTACTAGGTTATATTTGATTTCATTGTGAATTTATGGATTCAATTCTAAATTTGTTTATTGTTTTATTCAAATGAGTTCTTATTCATATGCAGGCATGCTCTAGACATAGATGATGTATGGATGGTTCTTAGGTTTAAATTGATGTTGAAAAGATTATTTAAATTGGATTGCATTCGAATGATACAAGCAAATACTCAAAAGATATTCATAGCACTCTGGACATAGAGTTGTGATATGTACAAAGGACGCAAATTTGGGTTTCTTCTTGAGTTCTATAAACATATAATGTCTCAAGAATAGAAACCTCAAGCTTAGCTCTCAAAAGAAGCAAGCTACTTGAGAATTCCTCTCGATAGTGAGCTAATTAGGGATTTCTCCATGACATTCCTTTATATTAAAATAGATATTCAGTGATCCCAACCTTGTTATTCAACATATTTCACCCTTGATACTTGCTCAATATTTTTTCAAAATATTTCGTTGTATGTTTTGCCATTACATTTTTCATTTCAATATTATTTATTTTATTTTATTCTCGTAGCATTATTATAAGTCAACCAATTTGCTATCACATAATTTATTACTTTATTACTTTATTACTTGTCACGATTTGTGCACTTGCACAATTTGCATACACGATTTACATGTGACAAGTTTTTGGCATCATTATCGGGGATCGACAATTTGGTGAAATTCAATTGTGTATTCTTTCATTAAATTCTTTTTAGTTTTTCTTATTTAGTTACTTCTAATTTTTACAGGTTTGCCAGTGCATGAGAAGAGGCATTCCTGCTAACGAAGGCTATTTGTTTGATCTTGAAATTGAAAGAACATTAAGAAGGAGGAGAGAGTTATGAAGTATGGCTCGAAATAATCTTGATATAAGGGATCCATTAAATCCTAATGGTAAAAATTTTCTTGTTTCCCAATGTATGATGACAGAGATAGGCCAATAAGAGAGCACGTGGTTCCTATTTTAGATGAAATAAATCCTGGAATAGTGCAGGCACAAATTCATGCATCGCATTTCGAGCTTAAGCTAGTAATGTTTCAAATGCTGCAGACAGTTGGGTAATTCGATGGATTGCCAGCTAAGGATCCACGATTACATTTGCGATTTTTTTTGGAGGTCTATGATTCTTTTCAACAATAGAGTGTTCCTGATAATGCCCTGTAACTCAAGCTATTCCCATATTCTTTGCGAGACAAAGCAAGAGATGGCTAAATGCATTGCCATCTAGGACTGTATCGTCATGGAATGAGCTTTGTCAGAGGTTTTTCTAAGGTATAATCCTCCCAACATGAATGCTAAACTACGGAATGATATTACATCCTTTAGGCAAGTAGAAGATGAGACTTTGTATGAAGCTTAGGAGAGGTTCAAGGATTTACTTAGAAAATGTCCAATGCACGATTTTTGACACTAGACATAAATGGAGATGTTTTACAATGGGTTGAATGAGTACACAAGAATGGTGGTTAATGCATCTAAGAATGTCACTTTGCTAGACAAATCATATAATGAAACTTACTAGATTTTGGAAAGGATTACGAACAAAGATTACCAATACCCTACCATGAGGCTTGGAACTGACAGGAGAGCTGCAGGAGCTATGGAGGTTGATGCTATCACATCTCTCACAGCTCAGGTATCTTCTCCAACTAATATGATTAAAACTATGCAGAAACTTGTGGTAGTTAAAGAATTGAAAATTGACGAGACAACTTGCGTCTATTGCAAAGGTGATCATGAGTTTGAAGAATGCACATCAAATCCTACATCCGTTTGTTACATGGGTAGTTATAACCGTAACAATAATCCCTACTCTAATACCTACAATCTAGGGTGGAGAAAACATCTAAATTTTAGTTGGAATAATTTGATAACAGAGAACTCAAATCATGTTGTCAAACAAAGTAACAGAAAAGCACCACTTGGATATGTATGATCAGCCAATGCCACGATAAAATCAGCAACAAATTTCAACATCAAATTCTTCATCCATTGAAAATCTACTAAAGGAGTATATGGCTAAGAATGACGTTGTAATCTAGAGCCAAGTTGCATCCTTGAGAGCCTTAGAGAATCAAGTGGGTTAGATAGCCAACGTATTGAATTCAAGACCACAAGGAGCATTACCAAGTGATACAAAAATGCCAGAGAAAAAGGGAAGGAGCACTACAAGGCCATCACACTCAGAAGTAGAGTGCAGTTGCCAGATCGTGTTGCCAATAGAAATGTCATGAAAGAAGAAGAGAGTTAAGATACTATTCATGAAGGAGATGTTGAAACATTTGGTGAACATCTTACACCTGAAAAAAACTAAGCAAAATTCTTATACAGAATCAGAGCATGTTGCCAACAAGAATGCTACAACAAGAATGCCACCGCCAGCATTTCCTCAGAGATTTCAAAAATCAAAGAAAGATTTCCAGTTAAAATGATTTCTAGATGTACTAAAAAAACTGAATATCAATATTCCACTCATAGAAGCTTTGAAGTAGATGCCCAACTATGTAAAATTTATAAAGGACATTTTGTCAAAGAAAAGATGGTTGGGAGAATTTGAAACTATTGCTCTTACTGAAGGGTGAACAACAATGTTGATGAGTAAATTGCCTCCAAAGTTAAAAGACCAGAGAGTTTTACTATCCCTTGTTCAATAGGCAATCATTATGTTGGTAAGACATTGTTTGACTTAGGAGCAAGCATAAATTTGATGCCAATGTCTGTTTTCAGGAAGCTAGGAATTGGAAAGGCAAGACCAACCATAGTGACATTGTAACTTGATAATCGATCATAAGCACATCCAAAAGGTAAAATTGAGGATGTATTCATAAAAGTAGATAAATTTATTTTTCTCGTTGATTTTATCATTCTAGAATGTGAAGCCGATAAAGACGTACCCATTATTCTTGAAAGACCCTTTCTTGCTATAAATAGAACTTTAATTGATTTGTAAAAAGGTGAGCTAACAATGAGGGTTAATGATCAACAAGTTACTTTTAATGTTTTTGATGCCTTAAAGTGCGTTGATGAGAATAAAGAATGTCATGCAATTGAGCTGATCGATACAATAGTGAAAGAGGAATGGGTAGAATTTTGCCATAATAATACTGAGGATGAGATAGACCGCTTCGAGTTTAATGTATTTGAAACTTCTAAAGAAGTTGGTGAAATTGTAGAAGCCAACCAATTTGAAGTTAAACCGGGGAAGAGGTTTTAGTCATTAGAGCTATTAAATCCCTCTTTCAAAACTCCCAAGCCTTCGATAGAGGAACCTCCCAAGTTGGACTTAATGTTTTTGCTGTTGCATTTTAAGTACGCTTATTTAGGGGATACAACACTTTTCCAGTAGTGATTTATGTAAGCTAACTCCTAACCAAGAGGTAAAGCTATTGGATGTTTTAAGGTGAACCAAAAAGGAATTAAGATGGGCCATTACTAATATCAAGGGTATCTGTCCTATCATTAGCATGCACAAGATTTTGTTAGAGGATTTCCATAGCAATTCGATTGAGCAGCAGAGACAATTGAATCCCGTCATGAAAGAGGTGGTGAAGAAGGAGATCATCAAATGACTCGATGCTGGTATCATATATCCTATTTCAGATAGCTTATAGGTGAGTCATGTCCAATGTGTGCCCAAGAAAGAGGGTGTTACGGTGGTAGAGAATGACAACAATAAGCTTATTCCAACTCGCATTGTCACATGTTGGAGAGTTTGTATGGACTACCACAAGCTGAACAAGGCAACAAGACAGGACTATTTTCCCATACCCTTTATCGATCAAATGTTGGATAGATTAGTAGGGAAAGCTTTTTATTATTTTTGGATGGTTACTCAGGGTATAACCAGATTGCCATAGATCTGAATGATCAAGAAAAAACCAATTTCATATGTCCTTATGGAACTTTGGCATTTAGGATAATGTTATTTGGATTGTACAATACCCCAACAACATTTCATCTTTGCATGATGGCAATATTTTCAAACATGGCAGAAAAATTTCTAGAGGTGCTTATGGATGATTTCATTGTAGTTGGAGATACCTTTGATAGCTGATTGAAGAACTTGTAATTAGTCCTTGGTTATTGTGAAGAAACAAACCTTGTGCTGAATTAGGAAAAATGCTACTTCATGGTTCGGGAAGGCATTGTGTTGGGCCATAAAATTTCACAGCAAGGAACTACCATGACAAAGAAAAAACTGAGGCAATAGATAAATTGCCACCACTTACCATGGAGAACGGTATTCAAAGTTTATTAGGTCACGCAGGTTTTTATAGGAGATTTATTAAAGATTTTTCAAAAATATCTAAACCTCTTTGTCCATTATTAGAGCATAATAAACCTTTTAACTTTGACGAGTCTTGTTTGAAAGCATTTGAGGATTTTAAGAAACAATTGGTAACATCACCAATAGTCATAGCACCGGATTGGATGATGCCATTTGAACTGATGTGCGATCCCAATGAATATGTTGTGAGAGCGGTGATAGGGCAAAGAAGGAGCATGACCTTTATAGATGCGCAACTCAACTACACCACGATTGAGAAAGAGCTATTAGTCGTGGTCTTCACTTTGACAAGTTTAGATCATATTTAGTTGGCACCAAAGTCATTGTTTATATAGACCATTCGACAATTAAGTATTTGGTGACAAAGAAGGAGGCCAAGCCAAGATTAATCCAGTGGATTTTATTGCTACAGGAGTTTGATCTTGAAATTTGAGATAAGAAAGGAATGGAAAAATCAAGCGGCTGATCACTTGTCAAGATTGGAGGTTTGAATTCAAGATGGAAATGCCCAACTTATTAAAGAAGAATTTCGGATGAGCAACTACTCGTTGCCATGACATTACAATGGTATGCTGACATTGTAAATTTTCTAGTGAGTGGATTGCTACTACTTGAGCTGAATAGTAAAGGAGAAGAAGTTCCTTCATGATGCAAAGCAATATTATTGGGATGTGCCATCTTTGTTTAAACATTGCGCAGATCAGATTATTAGGCGTTGTGTTCCGTATGATGAATGTTAGAGCATTTTGCAACTTTTCCATGTAGCGCCTTATGGATGAATGAGAACTGCTGCTAAAGTTCTCCAATCAGGTTTTTATTGGCCAAGTTTATTTAAAGATGCACATGAGTTTTATCGAGCATGTGATCGTTTCCAAAGGATAGGTAATATATCCAAGGGGAACAAAAGGCCATTGCAAAATATCTTGGAAGTGGAGTTGTTCGATGTATGGGATTGGATTTCTTGGGTCCATGTCCACCTTCTTAGGGCAATATCTACATCCTTGTAGTTGTGGACTACATGTCTAAATTGGTCGAAGCTATTGTACTTCCTACCAATGATGCTAAGTCGGTAATGAAATTTTTGCAAAAAAATATTTTCACAAGATTTGGTACGCCTTGTGATATCATTAGTGATGAGGGGACCCATTTTCAGTTGTAAATTTGTTGCTAATTCCTTAACTAGGTACAAAATGAAGCATAAGATTTCCACGACATATCTTCCTCAGACAAACGGATAAGTTGAAGTGTCTAACAGAAAAATAAAGTAAATTTTAGAGAAAGTGGTGAATCCGACTCACAAAGACTTTTAATCCTGGCTGGATAAAGCTTTGTGGCATGTCGCACTGCATTCAAAACACCATTAAGGATGTTCACCACCTCCGAACGCATTATTTTTTAGAGTGTATTTTTGGGGCTTTTCGCAAGTGTATGAGTGAGGTTGTAATATAGTTACAACGGGGTATGTGAGTACTCCGAGGATCGTACCCAAGAGAGGCGAAACATTAAGAATTTGAATTCCTGCACAAAAACGACCTAATTAGTACTTTAATCAGTTTTATAGTACGAGATATAATAAAAGGGCTTTTGAGTTTTAAGTTATAATAAAAATACTAAGAAAATATACATAAATAAAGGAAACGAAAACGAGATTAGAGAGTTGATAAATCTAATCATGGAGATTTAGCTCGCTTTAGCATGTATTCATCAACCGTTGATTTGGGTTCTTCGTTAATCAACTAGTTGCTACCCTAGTAGGATCTTCCAATCTTTCACTAAGATAATGAGTCATCAAGAACTACTTATCTTCTGACCTCACAGTTCATACTGGTTTGGGGTAAATGTGTTCACGAATGGGCAATACCAATTTTGGGTTAATTTCCACCTTATGACCTCCCGGGGTTGTCAGGCCTAGGCTTTGTTTCATGTTCTTCCTTTTTTAAATAGTTGATCCGTTGAAAAACCCTACACAACAATTAAATCATCATGCCTCGACTCGCTCATCCCCCATAAAAGGATTAGTTCCTCATGGGTTTCATAAACAAAATAGATTCAATAAAAAGATGAAACATAATCAACGTATTGAAAATATTGAGAATAAGAAAATCTCTGATTTGTTTTGAGTATTGAAAATAATTCCCGAACATCTATGCTTATCTACAAATCACATCTCCTAAATAAAAGAGAAAAAATTAAATAACTAAACCTAAGAAAGAAAATAACTAAAACCTAAATCTAAGAAAAGAGAAATTGTCTAAGGAAAATGGTGTGTGTAAAATGGAGGCTCAAGGTGTCTATTTATATCCTTCTGATGGTCTTTTTCTCAAACCTAGGTCAACTGTCGTTCTTAGGTTTAATGACGCATTGTGAAGACCAAAACGCTCTTCACTTGGTTTTTTTTGTATCTAGGGATTGATGTCGTGGCATAACAGGCCATGTGTCGTGACATAACAGTCAGTATACTCCTTTAGGGTCATCTTTAGGGGTTTGTTGTGACACTCACATTTTTTGTCGCGATATAAAAGGCAGCTTCAAGTTTTTTTGGTTCTGGATGATATGTTTTGACATAGTAATCATCCTTGGTATGATACACCTTCTATTGGTCTCTTGCACACTCACGAGGTAAGTTAGCCAACCTTTAGGCCTCATTCATCCCTAAGGTCAATAAAAGACTCGATCTCACACTTTTTACATATTTATTGAATCTATCAAAAACTAACTAAAACCTAAGTAAAATCTAATCATAATACTTAATTTCAAGCTCCTAAAGTGTGAAAACTAGTTTAATCTGCTAGGTCAAAGTATGACAGATCAAACTCCCCCACACTTAAGGCATTGTTTGTCTTAAAGCAATATAAACATATAATTAAAATAAACAAAAAAGAAGGTATGAAAACAAAAAGAAAAGATTTAGTTGCAAATAAAAGTAAACCAAATGAAAAAACATAAAATAAAGAAATAAAGAAGTAAAGAAGTAAAAAGACAAAATCAAAGGAAAAAAAAGTTTTGACTTGGATTCTTTCTTTAAACAAGCTAGAGTTAGTGAAGATGGATGTAAAAATGAACCTCATACCTAAACTTCCCACAGTTAACCTTTTTCTTGTCCTCAAGCAAACCAAGTCTATGAACATAATCATGTAAGAAGACGTCTCTTGGATTTTATTTCTACTGAGAACATGATTTTCAAATAATAAAGGTATAACAATTCTTATAACACATGTAACTTAATCTTGATAGTCGATGACTTGAATTTTTTTAAAGTAAATTAGGATTAGATTACAAAGTTACATTACTAACAAAATAGAAGCAATTCTCATAGCCAAATGTTTAACAATATTACCATTAACATAAATCAAACAGTTATGTAGAAGACACAGTCATGTGAGTAAAAAATATTCATTAAATATAATCGTCAGTAATTCCGAAAGATTATGCATAAAAAACGCTTAAGTCACATTAGTCTTCTAGGCTTGTAATGTTTTGAGACTTAGGACGATATGATTTCAAAGAAAGATATGACTCAAAACGGTTCAAACACTAGAAATAGTTAGGCACATGACATTGTTCCCTCTCTTCCCCCTTAATGTCCCATCCAAGCTCATCGCCTTTTGGCTCCCTCTCTCACCTACCTTATCTTTTTACGTAGGAAGATACAATATAATACTAGTAATTATGGTCAGCTTAACGAGTTTTGGTACACTAATGACTGAGTTTTCTCTCACCTTTGTGACCTTTTGTTTTGGCACTTGACTTTTTACTTTTTTTCTCAATCACAATGTTTTTGTCTTTGTTCGGTAGTATTTCCAATATTTTTTCTTTTGACTTTCTTTTTTCTAGATTAATTACACACATTTTTCTTGACCTATAATCACTGTATCACATTGTTTCTTTCTCTTGCTTTCTCTCTTTTTTTTAAACCACCGTAATGTACCTATTTAAATCCTCAATATCTATGGCCTGAAGTCTGTTTCGTAATGTGTTAAAGTACCAAGGATAGGGAAGAGTTCAAGTTTTCAATTTATCTGTGGTCTGCGGGTTTCAATTTTTTTGTAAATTCATCAAAAAGAAGTTATCAGGCTAAAATAAGTAGACTAGGGATTCATAGCATTAAGATATAGTCATTTGAGAACTGGCTATTCAAACAATGCCTTATGTCATCCCTCAGCATCCCACCAGACACAAATTCATTCATGCATGAAATTTAAACCAAATGAATAATAATCAATTCAAGCATCAATGTCTCTACGACAATCTATAAAACTTATATCTCATATGGCGTCACCAAACATTCTTAATTAGGTACTTTTAATCTATTATGCAATTTACCTAGGTAACTTAATAAATTTACCTTAAAATTTTATCACATTATTTCATATCAATAAAAAATTTCATGCTTGACAAGAGTCATTACATGCTTTATTATCTTCAATCTTTATTCACAGTATTAATATAATCCAAGCACCATGCAACAAAAACAATAATAAGAATAAATTTTTAAAATAAATAATCAATTAAATCAAAGTAAACACACAAATGAAAACACACAAGAAAACTAATCCTATGTACTTCCCCCACGCTTTAGAACATACATTGTCGTTAGTGTAAAATAATTAAAGTGTAAACAAGAAAACTTCCCTTAGTAGGTTGAATCCTTGCTGTTATGATAATCTCGAGGTTTGTGTGCTTCAAATGGTGGGAAAGTACCTAAAACAATTCTACAAAAAGAAATATGAAATATAATATACAGAAAATAAAATAAGAAGAAAAGATGAAGTGTTGATAACGGATGGAAGAACATTTTTATTCGGATGAACTTGGGTCATCAATGTTGTAAGGTACGTTATGTCTGAGGATGTCGCAACATTAGGGTGCGATGACGCAACGTCAAACCCAATTTTTGATTTCTTCGATTTTTTTTAGTTCTGTCACTCCATGATATCGACACCTACTATGGAACAAAATAAACATAATTAAAATTAATAATAATAAAAGAAACGAATAATTAAAAAATAAAAAAATTCAAAGCATGAAATAAAAGTTCTTTAAAATCGGGACGATCCATGTCGCCACCATAGAAGAACTTCCAACTGGATCTCGACACTTTGATCCGACGTTTGTTCCTCTGTTTATGAATATGAACCAGATTTTTTGGTTGATCTAACGATGTTTCCTTATTTTCGACTGACACAACATCCATATGACAAGCCATTTGGTACCAAATTCGAGCCAACCCCAAATTTTTTTTGGGGTATTATTGCCTCGAGCATCCTCCTCTTCCTATTGTTTGAGACTTTGGTTGCTCGAGCCTTGCTGTAATTATTGAATGAGAATGAATCAAACTCCTCGGCCTCTTCCATTGTCACCTTCTCTATTACGGCTAAAAAGTGTATATTGGCTCTTCTTCACTTCCATTCAATATCGGGTTAAGTTCCATGTTTGTGGTTAGTTTGTCTTTCACTTCTACCCTTATGGTTAGTTCTGCTGCTACATTGATTGGATCATAGACCGTTCCAACTATGTTCAACTTGTCCCCATGATATTAAGTTACGAGCTCAAGTTAAATCTCACCATATATATCATCATGGTCATTTATAATACAGGGGTTCTCATGATCGAAGTTACGAATGTTAGACATGTCCTCTTTCTTTAGAGGTAGTGTTTCGGATATTTCTTGCATCATTTTTATCATTTGCGCCATCATGTTTGACATGTTTGATAATACCTCCGAGTTGGTCGTTTTGGTGGTTTCACATGAAGACATCTCATACGAATCATTGAGAGGATTATATAAATGTTCGGACATATCATGATCTCCTTCAAGTGCTTCACATGTCAATTCTTTGTTCATTACTTCACTGGTTAGTTGAAGCTTCGTTCCGTCGTTGGCTCACCTCGATCATGAACAACTTTTTTCTTTCCATGATCTCTAATCCTTCCTATACTCCCTCATCGCATGCTTCGTCATCATAATCTATGTCTCCATCTGACCACATATAATTGAAATCATTCATACTCTTATTATAGTAACGTGGCAACAATTTTTCTACAAATGAGCACTAAGGTTCCCTAAAAACAGAAAAAATGTTAATAATGTTAATTAATTAAAAAAAATAATAATAATCGTATCTATAACCTAAAAATTTTCTATTTATTCTAATTAAATGCAAAAATAAAAATTAACTGGTGATGTTGCCTCCTTGAAAACGGAGTCAACTACTTGACCGCCTCCGAACATACTATTATTCAGAGTGTATTTTTGAGACTTTTCCCAAGTGTACGAGTCAGGTTGTAATGTAGTTACAACAAGGTATGTAAGTACTCCGAGGATCGTACCCAAGGGAGGTGAAACACTAACAATTCTAACTCTTACACAAAGAAGATCTAATTAGTACTTTAATTAGTTTTATAGTACAAGATATAGTAGAATGATTTTTGAGTTTTTAATGATAATAAAAATACTAAGAAGAGGTAAATAAATAAAGGAAATGAAAACGAGATTAGAGAGTTGATATATTTGATCGTGGGGAGTTAGCTTGCTTTGGCATGTTTTCATCAACCATTGCTTTAGGTTCTTCGTCAATCAACTAGCCGCTACCCTAAAAAGATCTTTTGATCTTCCACTAACATAACGAGTCAGCAAGAACTACTTATCTTCTGACCTCACAGTTCAGACTTGTTTGGGGTAAAGGTGTTCACGAATGGGCAATGCTAATTTTGGGTTAATTCCCACCTTATGCCTTCCTGGGGTTATCAGGCCTAGGGTTTGTTTCATGTTCTTCCTTTTCCAAATGGTTGATCTGTTAATACACCTTATAATACAATTAAATCATCATGCCTCCACTTGCTAGTTCCCTATAAAGGGATTAGTTCCTCATGGGTTTCATAAACAAAATAAATTCAATAAAAAATGAAACATAATGAACATATTGGAAATATTGAGAATAAGAAAATCCCTATTTTGTATGGTGTATTGGACATAATTCCCGAATGTCTATTTGCATCTACAAATCACATCTCCGAAATAAAAGAACAAAATGAAATAACTAAACCTAAGAAAAAATAACTTAAACCTACATCTAAGAAAAGAGAAATCGTCTAAGGAAAATGATGTCTGCAAAATGGAGGCTCAATGGGTCTATTTATATCCTTCTAATGGTCGTTTTCCTCAACCCTAGGTCAACTGACATTTTCAAGTTTAATGATGCATTGTGAAGACCAAAACACCCTTCACTCTGAGTTTTCCGCTTCTAGGGATCGATGTTGCGACACACCTTGTCTTGTGTCGTGACGTAGCAGTCAGTATACTCCTTGAGGGTCATTTTCAGGGGTTTGTCGTGACATAGAAGGTTGCTTTAGGTTTTCTTCATTCTGGACAATATGTTACGACATCGACTGTCCTATGTCGTGACATAGTGATCAACCTTGATATGATACACCATCTAATGGTCTCATGCACACTCACGAGGTACGTTAGCCAACCTTTAGGCCTTATTCAACCCTAAGGTCAATAAAAGACACGGTCTCACACTTTTTACACATTTATTGACTCTATCGAAAACTAACTAAAACCTAACTAAAATCTAATCATAATACTTAATATCAAACTCCTAAAATGTGAAAACTAGTTTAATCTTCTAAGTCAAATTATGGCAGATCAAATGTCACCCTTCAAGCTCGTCTATGGAAAACCTTGCCCCTTACTTGTTTAGCTCGAGCACAAGGCATTTTGGGCTATTAAGAAACTAAATGCAGATTGGCTAGCAACAGAAAACAAAGAATGTTGGAGCAAAATGAGATGGAGGAATTCAGAGCGCAAGCCTATGAGAATGCAAGGTTATATAAGGAAAAGACAAAACGATGGCATGATAGGAGAAATTTTCCATGACAATTTGAACCTGGCCAACAGGTGTTGTTCAATTCGCTGTTCTGGACCCTTTAAAGTAGCTTATGTTTATCCTCATGGTCCTGTAGACATCAAGGACATGAAAACTGAATTCACATTCAAAGTTAATGGGCAAAGATTGAAATACTATTGGAGTTCTTCTGTTAGAAGGGAGAAGCATTCTATTGCTCTTCGAGATGTTTGAACCCCTGATTATCCACTTCCTTTTACTTTATTTTATTTTTTCTTTAGCTAAATTTCTTGTTTCACCTAAACGGGGTTAATAAAATTTGATTATTTTTCAGGTATAATACTCGGTCCTAATAAAAAATTTGTTTTGAAGAAATGATGATTGATCCTTTAGCATTGCAAGTCCACAAAGTCCAGCAAAAAATATTTCCATAGCCAATTTTTCTCCAAATAGTTTTCTTTCCTTGACTTCTCTATTTCCCTCCATTTCCCTTGTTTTATGTGAAAATTATTGCGCCTCATGTCACGTTTGTTTGTAGTAAATGATGACAGTTGTCGTTCTTATTATTTTCCCCTTATTTAACCTAGTCAGTTTCATATATTTTACCTCACTAGCAGTTTCTTTTTCCTTTTTCTTTTCTTTTAGTTTTATCTCTATTTTGCCATAAAATTCTTAAAGGTCTCACCTTTCTTGACTAACACTAAAAAAATGACACAACGAATTCCTCCTCAAACTACCCCAACTTTACCACGAACATTCTTTAATGATGCTGGTAAAGAGAAGTTTAACAAAAATATAAACAAGAGGCCTCTCTGTTTGGAAAATGGTTTATTCAGGGACAAGATGCTGAACATGGGGAGTCTGTCACTTCAGTGGTTCGAAAGCATGGTTAGCAGATATTTTGCTTGCACCCTGACGAAGTATACACCAAGGTAGTTCGGGAGTTTTATTCCCATTTAACATCTCCAGATACTGCATCGTCTACGTAAGGGGTAAGTCTGTACTATTCGATAAAGATTCTATTAATTCTCATCATTGCTTGAGAAATGTTGAAGATGAACATTTCGAGTTTGCCGAGAAAATTTTTGAAGAGGGTTTACAACAAGTTCTTAAGGATTTGTGTGTGAAGGCACTGAATGGTCGGTGTCCAGTCAGGATTGCTATACCATTGATCGGGCTTCGTTAAAACCTCACTACAAAGTGTGGTATCACTTCCTCAAAGCTAGTCTTAGTCCATCCATGCACCATACCACTGTTTCGAAGGAGAGCTTGTTACTTCTCCACTCTATCATGACCGGAAGGAAAATTAATATGGGAAAGATTATTTTTAGAGAGGCTTATCGTTGAGCTCAAAAAAATACAAGTAGCCTTATCTTCCCCTCCAACCCTCTATGAGAAGGTCAGCGTGCCAATTCAGCGAAATGAAGACGTTACCCAGAAAAAAGGGGCCATAACAAAGCAGTTGGTGCTTAAGTTTATGGGTGAAGAAATGCCACAACAAAAACCTTCAGGAAATGCCCCGACAACCTCTAGCCCTACGAGCAGTCAGGGTGGACTATTCACCTCAAACTTTGACTTTGAGCAATTGCGATCACAGTTCAAGGTTTTTGTGAAGGAACAACATAGAATTGCAACTGATGTGGCACAAGCAAATTAGGAGATGGCTATTTTTGGGGATATGTAAGGTGTAAAGATGTTGTAATCAAGAGGTCCCTGCAGAAGAACTTTACTAGACTGATGCCTGCTTTCCCTAAAGAATTGTTATCCAATCTAGAAAATGAGGAGGAGGGAGAAGAGGGTGTAACAAAACCAACTCCAACGCACCTTACAACTAAAGAGGAGATTGCTAAGGAAAATGAGGCTGGGAAAGAAAAAATTGATTCTGAGAATACTGAGTCCGATTATGAAGAAGAAAACCCCAAGTCTGCATCTCAACTGCTGAAACACTTGCACAACCTACTGAGACTATTGCACATGCTACATCTCCAACAACTAAGGAAAGGTAAAAGCAAGATTAGGAGATCGATGAGTTGATCAATGACCTGACAAAATTTGATGATGATAAGGAGGAGAATGTGCCAATTAACTCTTTGAAATGTAAATCGCGTTACAAGACAACTGCACGCAAAACCGCCTGCATGAATTAGAGTAACATTTCTTTATCCAAGCTTTATTAGCTATTTAATTTGTTTTTTTATCATGCATTTGTTAGTTTTGTTTGATTTTATTTCCATATACATTTTTTCGGTTTATTGTTATTGTGTTGTTAATTCATTGAGGATAATGCATCTCTTAGGTTTGGGGTGTGTTGTGCATTCGATAGTTAGTTTGCATATTTGTTTTTAGTTAATTACCTTGACATTCATTGTCATTCATTTTGCATTTTTGCCATAACAAACATAGTTTCCAATGATTGTCAGATCATGATGAGTGTGATGTTCAATGAGGATATTTAGAAACTATGATAGTAATGTAGGTAAGTTTAGCTTAAGAAAATTGTTGAAAATTGATTCTTAAAAATAGAAATTCTTAGTTGGTAGTACAATTTGTTTAAAGTATTTTTTTAATAAACTTAGGAATTCTTTTGATTAAGTTTAGTAAATGACAGTGCTAAATAAAGAAAAAGAAAAAAAAATTTTGTCATGACATAACTGGATAATTTTAGAAGAAAATGCCATAAGACACTTCAATGCTTGAAACTACTATGTAGGTCAGCAACATTTTGTTTTCTCCTTTATGTTGTTGATTAGAAAGGTAAGATTAAATAGAAGTGTATATAAAAAAGAAAAATACATAAGAAATACAAATAAAGTTAAGGGCACTCCACTATAGTAGTAAGAGCTAAAGAGGTAGTTGTTTGCTCCATCCATCTTCTAAGTAAAAAGGCCTTAGCTTTATGAGTGGGTTGCATTTAAATTGTGACATGATAAAATACTTAACAGTTTAGAATTTGGAAAATTGAATAAATATAGTAAAAACAAAGCAAATTTGAAAAGATTGAATTTAGATAAAAGATAAACAAAGATAGTTAGGAGATGCTAGCTATAAATAAATTTACAATGGTAATTAGGAATTTTTATTTTTAAGGAAAAAATTATGCATTTCTTTTGCTAAATGAGCTTATGAAACTTGAATAAGTTTCCAAAAATAGAAGATTGCTGAGAATTGAAGCATAATGTGTACTATGTAGAAACTTGATCGCGTCTATAACGTCACAGCGATTGTGCAAGCAAACAGACGTCGATGCAAATATAGTAGATAGACAATTCTATTGGATATCGATCCCACGAGGAAATGGGTTCTTTGATGTTAACTTTTGTAGCAATTAATACTGAAAATGAGTAAAATGTGAGTAAGGATGTCAGTGCAATTATGTTAACTCTGCACACTGAAATAGTTAACATTGTCAATGCAACTAGAGTTAAATGTCAGAGGTTAAATGTCAATGTACTAAAAGTAAATCAAAATTGTTGAGTGTTGAGTGTTGAATATTTAAATGCATGAAATGCAAAATTGATCAAGTGTAAAGGGTAGAAATAGTCCACTGATTCTGCTAAGTTGCAACGTTGGATACGTCGACAAGGTAAAATATAAATGGATTGTCACAGCAATAAAGTTCTTTTGAATTCTTACCAACAACAACTCTTTGTTTAATCAAGACTTAAATACCCACAATCACTCGACCTCTCGGTGTGAGCAATGTTGAGCATTCAAGAACAAGTGATTGGATTCCAATCTCAAGCAACTCTCGCCTAACTTACTTGTTAATCCAACTTGCCACCGCATCTCTCAATGTCGGCAGACTGTAATTTCACTCTTGTGCTTAAAGCGGTTAGATCCAAGAATAAACAAATAAGCAGCATAAAATAAGAATCAGAATAATCGAGCATTAAAAGACACTCTCGTATTCATTTAATGTTATCAAAATCCATCATCGACAAATGTATAATCCATCATCATTTAAGAAGAATTAAATAGTACAATTGAAGCTTACTATCTCTAGACTACTAGAACTGCTCCCTAATCATTCCTCTTGCCATGCATCAAGCACCTCTTGTCAGAAATGGCTGCTGACTTGCTTTATCAGCTTCCCAATTTCCAGCTCAAATCTCAAAATCACACAAAATTTGTAAAATTCAATCCCTTAATTCTTGATGATTTCTTCATTCTTTGTTCTTCTATTTATAGCCTTTAAAAAGTTACAGGATTCAACCTTCATTCCCAGATCCAGATCTAGATTTTGCAGCTGTCAAAGTTAGTTAGAGTATAGCTGTGCACTCACGCAGATTGAATGTTCTCTTCAGAGATCTGCAAGATGTCGCTACACTGCAATGCGCAATCTGAGATTGTAATTGCGACGAGACCTGTGATATTCCTGCATTGGTGCTTCCAAATGAAAATTCAGCTTGAGTTTACTCATTTTTTATTCAAATTCAATACGTCGACATTGTTGGTTGCAATTCCAAGCTGGTCTTGTGGCTGCATTTTGTTGATGTTGATCTTCTGAACTGAGCTCCTACGCTGAAAATCTTAAGATGCAATATATCAACTGCTTTCGTCAACATTAGTACAAAAATAGATAAAAATAACAAGAATTTAAACTAACTAGCAATGTATTAGAAAATATAAAAAATGAGTATAAAATGCTTATGATGCATGCTAAATGAGATACAAAAGAGACAATTAAAACACTAAATTAGGGAGAAAATATATGTCATTTGTAATACCATCACACCCCCAAACTTAAGTTTTTACTTGTCCTTAAGTAAATAAAAATTAACAAAGTCACAAGTAGAAATGTCACCGTAATCATTAACCATACAACTTGAATTCTCTAAAGTCCTAATGTACAAATTGTATTCATATGATAGAATAATGCACTGACAATTTATAGAAATGAATATTTAAGAACTGCAACTTTATAAATGTTAGTGACATGCATTGAATCCTAATCTTCCTTGAACCAATATAGCATTTATCAAAATTTCTTTCTTTTCTCTCTCTTTCTCTTTTTCTTATTACTTTTCTTTTTCTTTTTCTTTTCAAATGACTGAGAGATGTCATTGCATTACTCTACCTTTGTTCTTAGGAAGTAACGATGGGGTACAACAAATCCCCAGGAGGTATGTAATTGTGCCGACACACACCCTTGCAAAGACAGCCTTTGGCTAGATGATTTTCTAAACCTATAGTGGAGTGCTCTCCCATGGAAAGTCATGATACACTCACATTGGAGCATTTTTTTTATTAACACAAAGTCACTACAATTGGTCAATTAGCTCAAGATTCAAACATGAACACTGATCATTCATTATTGAAGCAATTCCAATCATTCATTTCAAAAATAGCAGACTCATCATTCATTCATACTCATTCAATTTATACATGAGTATCCCAACAATTCAAGAATTACGGATCAAAATAAAAATTGTAAGAACATTTCAGTTGAAATTTTGTGAATTCTCATTAACCAAAGAAACAAATAAAATTTAAATATGTGGGTGTAATTGCATTTCCATTTCACATTATCTCCCCCAAACTTAATGCCTGCATTGTCCCCAATGCAATGATAATATTATACAGAAATCATGGAAATGCGATTACAATACAACTATGTTAACAAAATGAATGCAGTGACAAAATAAAATGCATGGACACTAAGAATGCATAAAACTAACTAAATAAATGTACCAACTCAGGCGTTAGCAGCCAATGCAGAGGCTACTTTAGTTTTCTTATTTTTCTTCTTTGGGCTCTCACCCTCGTCATGATTCTTCTTCTTCTTCTTCTTGTCCTTGCGCCTTTTTTTCTTTTTATCCTTCGTGCCAACCGGTTCAGTGGATTGCTCCTCTGTAATAGGTTGGGTGGTAGCCTCATCGATTGTCACGTCTGATGGGTGGATTTTTACGAGTTGTGCCACATAGGGCACAATAGCAAGAGGATTCAATTCCTCTACCTCGCTAGTGACAACAGCATCTTGGCTCGCAGCATTTCGAGCTTCGTCTGAGCTGGATGCTCTCATGACATCCGCTATAATCATTGTTGGGGCATCTATTTCCCTCTCTTCCTACACCTCGATAGGTTCTTTCTCATCATTTTCTTCTTTTTTCCTTTCTTGATCCTTCTCCTTCAACTGATCCTCCCCTTGATCCACATCCTTGTGCACACGTTGTTCAGTTTCAATTGGGCCAGTGTTAGTGCATTCTACTGCGTCAACATCCTCCCCCATAATAGCCTCTCATTCTGTCATATTTGCACCTAGACAATAGGAGAACTCATCCTCGAATAAGTGGGTAATGTTGCGATAATAATCTTCATCAGCCTACGAGTGCTCGTCATCCTTCTCATCATCAAAAATGTGAATCAGAGTTCACTCAGGGGCAAGCCTACCATCAGGGGTAGGTTGCTTGGAAGATAAGTACTGCATTGGTCGATAGATGGACGAAAATGCTAGGAAGTTTGGTAATGGATCGCAGATGATCTGGATCAATACGACGATAATGACCTCATTCCATGCCTTCATGTATGCATAAAATTTGTGCAGTCGAAAATCCGTATCCTCTACTATGCCATCAATGTGGATTGAATGCATGTCGATGTGATCCAAGTGTACTTCCATCAAGGCTAGCTTCTTCGCCATGTGGGACTCTGTCAATGCATCAGGCTGATCAACCTTCTTTTTACCTTTCGTTTATCCCTTTTCTTGAAGGCTTCCTTGGCTACTGGTGTATCTTGACCACGTGTCATCCATTCAACAGAGATATCATTGATAAGACCTTTGTTGTTTAAGATCTCCTCACCATCATTGGACACAATGCCTTTTTGTTTACAAAGTAGCATAATAAGGGAGGGAAAAGGAAGTATACTAGTTTGCTTGGTTACTGCTTCTACGATCTAGGCGTGTATGATCTCACCGATGTCGATGTGTCGGTGGTGCAGGATCAAGTGCAGTAGACACATATGGTCTAATGTCGCCGTAGTGCTATAGGTTGAGGGCATGATGCGATTGTTGATAAAATGGAACCAGACTTTGCAAAAGGATGTAAGGTACCTTCTGTGCATTGTGTAGTTGTGAAAGCCATTACCGGTCTAAGTGGCTCTATTGATGCATAGGTCCTTCACCATCTGTTCCATGCAGTCATCGTCCAAATGTTGCATAAATGGTGTGTGGTCATCCACCTTCTCTTGGATCCTTAGCAACGTCCACCTTCTCCTAGATCCTTAGCAACACGTTTACTTGGGCAGCACTCCATAGAATAAGCCCCTCTCGTACAAAAACAAATTCTTGGTTCGGATCCACCAAGTTTGCATAAAACTCCCTAACCAATTCAGGGGAGTATCCAGATGGCCTACCCAAGGCGGCTTATGGTACGTTGAACTTGCTTTCCCAAAGCCTGGTGTGGAGAAAGTTGTAGGCCTTGTTCGGGATGGAGGTTGCATTTTAACATGGTGTTTTGATAACAATCTTTGGCCGCAGTCGTCAGAAACAAGATTGGGCTTGTAGATGATGATGGTGGTGGTGTGGACGGAACCACATTAGAAGTGGTTAGGGTGTTCTTTGAAGGGATTTTGGAAGTATATCTTGAGGCACGGGTTTTTTCCATTGTTAAAGAAAAAAGGAAGAAAGTTGCAGAAATAGGTGCTTTGTAAACAGAAAAGAATGGATGAAAGCAATGAAGAAGACAAGTTGCAGCAACCATGGATGATATGAAGAGAAAAAGAAACTGCATGAAGTAGGTTTTATAACCTAGGCGTGATGATTGAAAAAAATATGGGGAATCGGTACGTCTGCATTCATTAATTACCGAGCCATAGATTGTACTGGTTCTTTTGATCCAACGGTTAGGAGAAAAAATAAATCAACCGACACAATTCTTACTGGAAAAGCAATGCTGACTCACCACAGAATGCATCGACAATACGTGCTTCGATGCTTCGAAAAAAATTTGATTTTTATGTCTGCAAGGAATTTGAAACAACACAGAAAAGTTAAACAAATAAAAGTAAATAAAGAAATGCTTCGACATTATTTAAATGTGACCAGATTGATGGCCTCGTTTGATTCTCTGACATTTGGGCTCACATAATGCTTTAGATGTTGGCCATTCACTTTGAATTGTTGTCCATCCTTTAGGTTCTCAATTGTCACCGCACTGCTATGGAATGCTTCGACAACTCTAAAAGGGCCTGACCACCTTGATCGTAATTTACCGGGATGCAACTTTAAACGTGAGTTAAATAAAAGTACTAACTGACCAGGATGAAATTGTTGATGTAAGATGATGTTGTCATGCTATCACTTTGTTTTTTCCTTATATATCGCGGAATTCTCATAAGCATGGTGTCAGATTTCTTCTAACTCCATGATGTCCAACAGTCTTTTCTTTCCAGTAGCATCATAATCCAAATTCACCTGCTTTATTGCCCATAAGACTTACCAAATACTAGCTGATACGGTGACATTCCCAATGGGGTCTTGTATGCAGTGCGAAGCGACCACAATGTGTCATGTAGTTGCGAAGACCATTCCTTCCTAGATGGGTTAACCACCTTTTCAAGTATGCTTTTAATTTGTCGATTGAATACTTCAGCTTGACCATTGGTTTGTGGGTGATACGTGGTAGCGATACGATGCTTCACACCATATCTTTTTAATGCAGTCACCACTTGATTGTTATAGAAATGAGTCCTTTGGTCACTTATCAATACTCTCGGTGTTCCAAATTTTGTGAGAATATATGTATGAAAGAACTTCAACATCGTCCAAGCGTCATCTTTTGGCACCGCAATGACCTCGATCCACTTCGAGACATAGTCAACAGCCACTAAGATATACACATTTCCAAAAGAGCTTGGAAATGGTCCCATAAAATTTATACCCCAAACGTCAAAAAGGTCTACTTCTATAATCAGTTGTTGGAGCATTTCATTGCATCGAGATATTGAACCAGCGTTGACAACGAGCATATTATTGTGCGAAGTTGTGAGTGTTTGGAAATAATGTGGGCCAATAAAATTCTGACTGTAGGACTTTAGCAGTAGTCTTTGATCCACCAAAATACCACCATAAGGGGCATTGTAGAAATGTTGCAGGATTGAATTCATTTCTTCTTCAGGTACACAACGACGAATGATGTTGTCGGTGCATACCCTGAATAGGTATGGCTCGTTCCGGTGATATTTTGCAGCATCACATATGACCTTGATCTTCTTGTGACCAGTAATACTCATTGGTAGTTTTCCACACACTAGGTAATTAACAACATCGACGTAGCAAGGCAATGTGTCGACAAAAAATAATTGGTTGTCTGGAAATGCTTCAATAATGTGAAACGTCTATCCATCTTCACTTCCAACTTCTAGTCGAGACAAGTGGTCAGCTACTTGATTCTCAGATCCTTTCCTGTCCCTAATTTGAATATCAAATTCTTGAAGGAGTAGGATCCATCATATCAGTGCAGGCTTAACGTTTTTTTGTTGAAAAGGTATTTTAATGAGTAGTGGTCTGTGTAAACTATAGTCTTTACGCCGACAAGATATGAATGGAACTTGTTGAATATGAAGACTACTACTAGCAACTCCTTCTCAGTGGTAGTGTAGTTAGCATGCGCTTCAGTTAGAGTTTTACTAGCATAATAAATAGAATGAAATACTTTCTCTTTTCGTTGGCCAAGTACAGCTCCCATAGCGAAGTTGCTTGCAGTTGTGTCCAGTCTGGTGCAACGATAATTAGTGCCTACACCAGCTTGCTTATTTATTATTGTGAATGCGTCTAAACAGTTGTCATCAAATACAAACCTTCTATTCTGCTCTAACAATGAGCATAATGGTTTAGCTATCTTGGAGAAATCTCGAATGAATCTTTTATAAAAACCAGCGTGTCCAAGAAAGCTTCTTATTGCTTTAACGTTGGTGGGTGGTGGTAGTTTCTTGATGATTTCTACCTTTGCTTTATCAACCTCAATGCCCTAACAAGATGTCCAATGCCCGAGGACAATGCCTTCAGTTGCAATGAAGTGGTATTTCTCCCAATTCAGAACTAGATTTGTGTCTTTGCATCTCTTCAAAACTCTCGCCAGATTGTCAGCACATTGGTTGAAATTTTATCCATAGACAGAGAAATCATCCATGAATACCTCTAAGGAATCCTCGATCATGTCCAAAAAAATTGCCATCATACATCTCTAGAATGTTGCTAGCGCATTGGACAACCCAAATGGCATACATCGGAAAGCAAATGTTCCAAAAAGGCATGTGAACGTTGTCTTTGCTTGATCCTCTAGCACGGTAGCAATTTAGTTGTATCCAGAGTTACCATCTAAGAAACAATAATAGGCTTTACCAGTTAGCCTATCTAGCATCTGGTCAATGAAAGGTAGTGGAAAATAGTCCTTTGTGGCTGCATTTAGTCAATGATAATCCATGCATACCCGCCAGCCAGTCGCAATATGAGTAGGGATTAACTCGTTCTTGTCATTGGTCACAACTATGAAACCACTCTTTTTAGGCACACATTAGACGGGGCTCACCCAATCACTATAGAAAATAAGGTATATAATGCCCACATCTAACCATTTGATAATTTTCTTCTTCATTACTTCTTTCATTTTTTCATTAAGTCTTCGTTGCTGCTCAATTGATTGCTTCTTTTCATCTTCTAGCTTGATCTTGTGCATGCAAAAAGAGGGACTAATGCCTTTGATATCAGCAATGCTCTAGGCTATGGCTCTGTTATGTTCTTTTAAAATTACAATAAGCTTATCTTCTTGCATTGCGTCAAGAGATGCGTTCACAATAACAGGTAATGTCTTGTTGTCACCAAGAAAGACATACTTCAGATGTGTTGGGAATGACTTTAACTCTAAAGTAGGAGCTTGATCAATAGATGGTTTAAACACTGTGATTGTCTGTTAGACAAATCAAAATACTTCAATTGCCAATTCTATCTTAACTCACAATTATTAACCTTCTCTTTGTCTCTACATTTAGCTAGGATTTCATCTGTAGATGTCGCTGCAACGTCCTCTGACGCTTTTGAACTCCTTGCATTGAATTCTTCTACAACGATTTCATCCAACACGTCAATATGGTGACATTGATCTTTAGTTTTGGACGGAGATACCTCAAACACACTGAATGTCACATGCTCATTGTTATGGCGCATGGTAAGTTCTCCTTTGAATACATCGATAAGTGTGCGTCCCGTTGCTAGAAATGGTCACCCTAAAATAATGAGCACTTTCTTATCTGCTTCATAGTCTAGGATAATGAAATCAGCAGGGAATACGAACTTATCAACTTGGACAAGGATGTCTTTGATTTGGCCTTTCGGTTGTGCTAAGGATCTATCCGCAAGTTGCAATGTTACCGCACTGGGTTTCATCGACCCTATTCCTAATTTCTTGAAAGTAGACAGAGGCGTAAGATTAATTCTTGCTCCCAAATCACATAAAGCCTTACCTAAATAATGATTCAAAATGGAGCATGGGATTGTGAAGCTGCCAGGATCTTTCATCTTGGTTGGCAACTTATTCATAAGCACAGCGTTGCACCCCTCTATGAGCGTAATTGTCTCGATTTCAGACAATTTCAGACAATTTCTTTTTCTTTAAAAGTAACTCTTTCATAAATTTCCCATAGCTAGGTATCTGTACAAGAGTATCTACAAGAGGTGTGTTAATATGCAATTGTTCAAAGTAGAAACAAACCTTTGATATTCTTTATCATGGACTTTCTATTTAAATCTTTGTGGAAATGGAAAAGGTATTGTAACATTGGGTTGTTGTGAAAAACTTGGTGATGTCGACATAGGTAGTTACGTTGACAACTTAGTTGGGCAAAGTGTAGGTATCGATGGTACTACAATTGGTTCCTCTTCTTTTGCTTTTGCTTGACTTCCTTCAACTTCATCCTCTTCCTGTTATTATGGTTAAGCTGTATCGACATGGTCTTGATTATAATTGCTTGGTTCAGTCGTTTGCTTGCCACTCCTCAGCTTGATTGCTTTGCAATGCTCCTTCCCCCTTTGCGCAGGATTCTTAGTGTCACTAAGCAGAGTGCATGGTGGTCTTGTGCTGAGATTGGAAGCCAACTGCCTTAGCTGGGCTTCCAATGCTCTAATGGAAGAAGAGTTACCTTACACTATTGCTTCAGTTTGTGTGACATGCTCGCGCATCATCGCCTCAAGAGCAGACATATGATTTAACTTAGGTTGAGAAAATTACTGCTATTGATATTGATGATGTTGTCATTGCTTATGTGGCAGCACAGACTGTTGTGGTTGTAATCGTGATTATGGTTACATTTGACTATGTGACTGCATCTATTCATATCGAGAATTTATTTGTGAATTCTGATTATAATTCTACTGTGGATTGCTATTGTAACTTCCTTGTCTATAACCCCTTTGATTTGAGGAATTTCCATATCTGAATGTGGAATCATTTTGATTCCCCCAAGGTTGTTGAGATCAGTTGTTGTATGAGTTACCAAATGAAATTCCTTTGATGTTGTTGACATAGAAAGTGTTTTCTGAATGTTGTGGGCAGTCCTCATAACTATGATTATCGCTGCAAATTTCACAAGAGAATATCGACACATCCAATTGCTAGGCCACTTGAATAGGATCAACTTCATTTGTTCCCTTCATATTCTTTATGATATTGGCCTATGAGGATACCTGCGTTGACAAAGCAGAAATGACATCTAACTCAAGAACTCCAGGGTTAGTTTTCACTTGTGCAGAATGAGAGATCGGATATTGATAATCATTCTAAGCAATCCTCTCTAGAATTCTTATAGATTCATTGTATGTACAATCCAACAAGGGACCATTAGCTGATGTGTCGACAAGGTTCCTTGTCTGAGCATTCAAACCATTATAGAAAATTTCTATTTAGGTCTCTTGCTGAATTCCATGCATTGGGCATTGTCAAAGCAATGTTTTATAACGCTCCGATGTTGTATGTAAATTCTCATCATCCAACTGATGATATGCAGTAATATAATTATGCAACCTTGTGTTCATTGTCTGCAGATTGAAATGCAAAACAAACTACGTTGCTAATGCATTCCACGATGCAATTGATCCTACCGATAATCCCAAGAACCATGTTCTCGCTTTACCCTGCAATGAATAAGGAAATAATTGCATTTTTAAGGCATCATTAGGGACACCATGTTGACTAAAGGATGCACAAATAAGCAAAAATGATTTTAAGTGTTCCCTTGCGTCATCATGAGGAAAACTAGAATATTGCCCATTTGAATTTAACATTTGAAACATCACCGACTTCAGCTCGAAATTTCCAGCTTGGATAGCTGGTCTCGCAACCCCTGGTTGTAGATCATCAAGTATATGAGAACAAAATATCTTATTGTCCTATTTTGCACTTGTTCTTCTTGATGAGTGGTGGTGGTATATCATTAACAATTTTTGGAAGCACTGGAGGAACTCCATCTTGTGGAATCAATGGTGATAAATTATTGTTGTTACTGTTACCAACCATTTTTCTTTGTTCTTGCCTTCTCCTCCTAAGTGTCCTCTCAAGCTCCGAATCAAAGCTCACAATGTCATTAGGATTTCTCCTTATGGACATGCAAAAATAAAATATCTGAAAAAGAAAACAATTAGAGAAATATAAACATATTAGTGGTGATTAAAAGTTAAGTAAGTAGAATTAATTGCAATTATAAAAGTAAACAACAAACGCCAATTTCCCCGGAAATGGCGCCAAAACTTGATCGCGTCTGTAATGTCACAGTGATTTTGCAAGCGAACACATGTCGATGCAAGTATAGTTGATAGACAATTCTATCGGATATCGATCCCACGAGGAAATGGGTTTTTTGATGTTTATTGTTGGAGCAATTAATACTAAAAATGAGTAAAATGTGAGTAAGGATGTTAGTGCAATTACGTTAAATCTACACACTAAAAGAGTTAATATTGTTAATGTAATCAGAGTTAAATGTCAATGTACTGAAAGTAAATCAAAATTGTTGAGTGCTGAATATTTAAATGCATGAAATGTAAAAGTGATCAAGTGTAAAGGGTAGAAATAGTCCACTGATTCTGCTAAGTTGCAACGCTGGATACGTCGACAAGGTAAAATATAAATGGGTTGTCGTAGCAATAAAGCTCTTTTGAATTCTTACCAACAATAACTCTTTTTTTAATCAAGACTTAAATACCCACAATTACTCCACCTCTCGGTGTGAGCAATGTCGAGTATTCAATAACTAGTGATTGGATTCCAATCTCAAGCAACTCTCACCTAACTTACTTGTTAATCCAACTTGTCACCATATCTCTCGATGTTGGCAGACTACAATTTCACTCTCGTGCTTAAGGTGGTTAGATCCAAGAATAAACAAATAAGCAGCATAAAATAAGAATCAAAATGATCGAGCATTAAAAGACACTCTCGTATTCATTTAATGTTATCAAAATTCATCATCGTTTAAGAAGAATTAAAGAGTACAATTGAAGCTTACTATCTCTAGACTACTAGAATTGCTCCCTAATCGTTCTTCTTGCCTTGCATCAAGCACCTCTCGTCAGAAGCAGTTGCAGACTTGCTTCATCAGCTTCCCAATTTCTAGCTCAAATCTCAAAATCACATAGAATTTGTAGAATTCAATCCCTTAATTCTTGATGATTTCTTCATTCTTTGTTCTTCTATTTATAGCCTTCAAAATGTTGCAGGATTTAGCCTTCATTCCCAGATCCAAATCTAGATTTTGTAACTATCAAAGTTAGTTAGAGTACAACTGTGCACTCACACAGATTGAATGTTCTCTTCAAAGATCTGCAAGATGTCGCTGCATTGCAATGCACAATCTGAGATCGTAATTGCGGCGACACTTGTGATATTCCTGCGTTGGTGCTTCCAGATGTAAATTCAACTTGAGTTTACTCATTTTAGATTCAAATTCAATACGTTGATATCATTGGTCGCAATTCCAAGTTGGTCTTGTAGCTACATTCTATCGATATTGATCTTCTGAACTGAGCTCCTGCGCTGACAATCTTAAGATGTAATATACCGATTGCTTTCATCGACATTAGTACAAAAATAGATAAAAATAACAAGAATTTAAACTAACTAGCAATGTATTAGAAAATATGAAAACTGAGTATAAAATGCTTATGATGCATGCCAAATGAGATACAAAGGAGAATTAAAACACTAAATTAGGGAGAAAATATGTTATTTGTAATACCATCACAAACTGACATTTCAAAAGATAATTATGTTGTCATGGCGATTCATTCAAGTAGTCAATCAATAACTCAGGTTTGGGGGTTTGATAACTCTTGAAAAGAGTTATATTTTAGACTTTTTAGACTTGGTGAATTGCTTGTACTTAAGTAAATATAGTCACATTTTAGGGAATTATGTTAGTATTTTTAGTTATGGCATTATAAAGCTTGGATTGCATTTTAATGTTTAAATTTGTTACAGTTAACTGCGGGAGGAAAGAAGTTGTTTGTGGAAAGTGCAAGAGAAGTTTAATAGAAGGACAAGACAAGAAGAGAAATATTGCCATGGTAAAAGGTTGGATAAGTTATCAGCAAAACAACCATGGCATTTCTAAGAAGGAGCTGACTCAATAGAGCGACTTGTTCTAGAACCAGCCAGCTAGATGTACTAGAAAGATCTATTGGAAGAGTGAGAAAAGAGGGGTGGAGAATTGAGAGCAAAAAAATTATGCAAGAAACACGCGCAAAAACCACGAGTGAAATCTGCAGCAGGAAAGGAAGGTTCAAGTTATAGCTTAGAGCAAAAACTTAAGGAAGAAGACAACGCATCCCACCTGGGCTCGCAAGACATTGCAATGCATTGAAGGAAGCTGGATCAGCAACACCTGCAGTTCTTCCTTCATCTCTGATTTATGTATTGATTTGACTTTGAAAAATGTTGTATGATACGATTATTTTGATGGTTAATCACCAATCCATGAGCTAATCTCATTATGTTGGGATTATTGTGTTATATTTTATTACATTGTGAATATTTGGATTCAATTCTAAATTTGTTTACTATTTTATTCGAATGAGTCCTTATTCACATGCATGCATGCTCTAGACATAGACAATGTATGGATGGTTCTTAGGTTTAAATTGATGTTGAAAAGATTATTTAAATTGGATTGCATTCAAATGATACAAGTGAATACTCGTAAGATATTCCTAGCACTCTAGACATAGAGTTGTGATCTGTACAGAGGTCGCAGATCTGGGTTTCTTCTTAAGTCTTATAGAAATATAATGCCTCAAGAATAGAAACCTCAAGCTTAGCTCTCAAAAGACGTAGGCCACCTGAGAATTCCTCTGGGAAGTGAGATAATTAGGGATTTTGCCATGACATTCCTTTATTTTAAAATAGATATTCAGTGATCCCAACCTTGTTATTCAACATATTTCACCCTTCGTACTTGCTTAGTATTTTGCCATAATATTTTGTTATATGTTTTGCCATTGCATTTTTCGTTTTGATATTGTTTATTTTATTTTATTCTCGTAGCATTATTATAATTCAACCAATTTTCTATCACATAATTTTATTATTAGCAATACTAGACTGAGTTGCATCAATCTGATCCCTTTGGAGATGATACTCATATTTATCACTTTATTACTTGTCATGACGTGTACACTTGCATAATTTGCATACACGATTCACACGTGACAGATTCGCACCTCTACTTGGTGCCCTTTATTCATGACCCATACCATTACCTCCTCTAATCGAACCATGACCCCTCGAAGGTTACTGAACTACCTTGTAAGGTTGAACCGGTGCTTACTTTTGCTCAACCTGATGCAGACAATCCTTAATTCGGTGTTCCATAGACCCACACCACACACATGCTCATGTCCTCCAGTATTCGCCCGGATGGCATCTACCGCAATCAACACAATCCTGAAACTCATCAGTATAAATTGTCTCCTCAACCTATTAAGGCCTATCAAACCTGTCCCGTTTCTTAGACTGCGGAGCTGAACTAAAAGACCATCAAAATGTAAGCTTTTCAATGGTTCCACTTCATCGACACTATAGACACTTGTTATTGCACTAGGATGACCCATATCCTCATAAACATTAAACCTCACCATTTCACTATCAATTACCTTGACGAGGACATCTTCCAACACTCCTTCCAGATATACTATAGACCCATCTGCAAGTTGAATGATTACACTCATTTCTTTCAAATGACCCATGTTTAGTAGTCAACAAATAGACAAAGGCATAATGTTAATAGATGAACCGAAGTCGCACATGGCTTTTTTAATTCCAACAATTCCTATTTTTCTAGATATGAAAAATATACCATGGTCCTTACACTTAGGGGGATTTTCTTTTGTAAAACAACGAAGACGTTTTCCCCAACACTCAACTTTTCATTACCCAAGAGCTTCTTTTTACTTGTGCATAATTCTTTTAAGAATTTTGCATATCGTGGAATTTGCTTAATCACATCAAGAAGAGGAATATTTATTTCTACCATTCGAAAAGTGTTAAGGATCTCTTTTTCTTCTCGCTCATTTCTACATTGGACGAGTCTTCTAGGAAATGGAGATGGTATTGCAAACGACTAACTTTTGAGGAGTCTAATCCGTAGTGGACGTTGGATCAGGTTTCTATGTTTCTCATTCTGTGTTATGGGTACGATGTGTGTCATAAGATGACTCCAAAACTGTTCAACTTCTCAATGTCATAACACTTATATTATGTCGAGGATTAGGTTCTATTTGAGATGGTAACTTACCTTGGGACTCCAAATGAATAATCGTGAGCACAAGCTTGCTCACTTGCTTATCTATTTCCTGCAAAAGCATATTAGTTTTCTGTTGAAAATTTTCAGTACTATTTGCTAACCTTTCAACTATGGCTTCCAAAGATGATTTTGGAGGTGGCAATTGTTTATTCGGAAGTGACCTTTATTGGTATGGTTGATTGACTTGAGGATTCAACCCAAAACTTAAATTTGGATGATCTTTCCAACCCACATTGTAAGTATTTGAATATGGATCATAACACTTTTGGGGTGGCCCTAGAAATTTTCCAACAACATTCGCTTGTTTTGTTAACCCTCGTATAAAATAGGACATGAGTTTGTCGGGTGATCTGATAGAGCACAAATTCCACAAAATGGTGTTGGGCTTGTTTTATCTATAAGTAAATTTTGAACAACATTAGTAAGCTCATCTTTCATCTTCTAAAGATAGAGTACTTAACCAATGAACTCATCTCGTGGGTTCTGTAGCTGGTCGAAATTGTTGAATTCAACCATGGTCAAAATTAACTCTCTAGCTCACTAGGACGTCATATTTACAAATGCCCCTCCACTAGTAGCATCTCTTATCTTCATTTCCATTGGGAGTAACCTCTCATAAAAATGTTGCAAAAGCGATTATTTAGCTAGGCTATTTTATGGACAACTTGCACACAACGTTTTGTACCGCTCCCAATAATCATAGAATGATTTAGTCTCCTTTTTCTGAATTCCTACAATGTCTCATCTTAATAAGGTTGCCCGTGCGGCTGGAGAAAATCTGTAAAGAAATAAACGAGACATATCAGACCATGTATTAATTGAACTAGGAGGTAAATAAAATAACTACTCTCTAGCAGAGTCGACTAATGAGAAAGGAAAAGCATGAAGTTTAATTTGATCTTTAGTCACTCCTTGAGGTTTCATGCTTGCGCAAACCATGTGAAATTCTTCAAGATGGGTATGCGGATTTTCATTTTGCAATCCATAGAAGGTGGGCAATAGATGAATTAAGCCCGATTTCAACTCGAACGGTCTTCCTCCCACCGGATAAGTTATGCATAATGGTTGTTGTTGATATGATGCTGCTACAAGTTGGTGTATAGTTTGATATGCCATTTTGTCTAGTTCGCTAATGAGAAAATATCTTTGGTAACAGGTCCTGTTTTGAACTCGGGTTGTGGTTGTTTACCGCACCTAATAACTTCTTTTCATAATGTTCGAGCTAACTTCTCTATTTCAGTTCAAATTCTAGAGTCCTCGGTTCTGACCTTTTCATAAAGAAAATAGAAAAAATTTAAAAAAAATTATTTCTAATCCACGACAATGGTGCCAAAATTTGATGCGTGCCAAGTCACCAAATATAATTTCCTACAACAACATAGCACTAATATGCATTATAGAATAGTAAGTCGAATCCATAGGGATTCATTATCTAATTTCAACATTTCATGTGAATAGAATTATTACTGCGACAGTAGTCGTGCCCACGACTCATGACGAGCTTGTTGAAAAAAAAAATAAGAGTAGATGAAAATTTTTGGGAAATAAATAAAATGAAATAGCAGCAAATAACAACTATATTAATCGAAAATAAAAAGAGTAATTGGAGTTGAACTTTGTAAGGATTAATATAAAGTCTTAGCCTTAGACTCCATGAATTTCGATTCCAAATCGATCCATAAAAATGAGTTTTCTCCTCCAAACCATAAGCTGGTTATAGCGGCTAAGAATGTCCCAACCACCAATTCTTCCTTTCATAGTTGATTCCGGTACGACTTGCAAATCAACCCTAACCGATTTTCTAATCGCGATACACGTGTTGGTAATTCAAGACCTCGAGAGCCTTATTTTTTGAAGAACCCAACTTGAATCAACAGCCTCAACCACGTGGGTCATTTAAATCTGATCACTATCTCCCTTGACAAAAATCCCACTTGTTGATAAAGACATGCATGGAACAAAATCTTAAGTTGCCTCGTTACGGATTTGTCCTAGGGCTCTAGGAACAAAATTGTAAGTTGCCTCATTACGGATTTTTCCTAGGGCTCTAGATGTTTAGAGATGACTTGTTTGCTTGTTGGATCTAAAACACATTGAAAAATGAAGAAAAAAGTTCGATCTAAAGGAAAATAAACTGGTTGGAACTAAACAAAACAAAATCAGTAAAAAAACCCAAATAGTAAAAACTAAGATGTAATTCGAATTTGGACACGGAATAATGAATTTTAGGGTTTCTTGATCTCAAAGAACCCTAATTTAGGTGGCGAATTTCATTCAAAATCAGATCTACTAAAGAGAAACAAAACATATATGTTAAATAGATTTTTAAGTTTAAAAGGAATTTGTTTTGTAATTAAAGATTCCAAACAATGTAAACAACCAAGAACCCCTAATTTTATGATGAATCTTGCTGGTCTGGGATGGGAAAAAGATGAATCTTGGTGGTTTTAGGACCTGGAACGAAATCAAACGAAATTAGGATCAAATAATAAAGAAATAACAAAACATAATTTTTTTAAGGAGAATAAAAGATGGAAAGGTGACGATGGTGTTTCGAAAGATGTACTCGGCGCCTTGAATCCATAATGAGATCCACAACCACTTGCTAACGGCTCTAATTCTTCCCTCCAAGAAGAAGATCAAGGCAAGAAGAAAGGTGAAGACTACTCCCGCAATCAAAGAGAATACCAAAGCAACTTCTAAAATAAACAAGACCTAAGAGAATTTCTTAAGACTCAAAGAGAACTTGATTAATCAAGAAAACGAATTAAAACTAAATGTCATAATGAGGGGTGGCTAAGGCCTTTAAATAATCCCTAAAGTTAGACTCCTAATCAAACTTAGGAGTTTAAAGTCAAATAAATAATTGATTACAACTTAGTAGAATAATCAATTAATTAATTAACTAATAAATAAAACTAAAACAACAATCTAATATGGAATTTTAGCTAAGGCTTAATGGCTTGTGCTTGGGTCAAATTTTTACTTGGAAAACTAAGATAAATTCGATTTCGGCTCTATTGGGCCTGATTTGCAATGTGGTTTCTTCTCAGCTTCCAAATGGTGTCCAAAACTTTAAGTTGGGCTTAGTGATATGTAAATGGGCCAATTCTGATCTTGTACGTGGTTTCCTTTCAAGATCGATCCGCTTATGCTAGAACACATTATCCATCAGATGTTAGTTTCAAGATTCGATTTATTGGACCAAGAATTCTAATATTTGAATTCTTGGTTTTCTTAATTTATAAAATCTCCCTAAACGGCATAATTAGACCAAGATTTGTTTTCTTAATTTTCTTGATTTTCTTGAAAATAGGAACGTGAATCTTGGTTTTCTTTTGGCTCATATGTGCGTCCAAGGCCTTTGCGATGAAGCCTTGCACAAATCCATTTAATATTGCCTTCATCTTCCTTGCCTTTGACCTTGTAATTGGTCCTTGTGGTACTCACATTAGCTTTGATGCTTGCATCAGCCCCGAATCCGAAACATGAAAGGGAGAAAGATCTGCAACATTGAAAGTAGTACTCACATTAAGCTCACCAGGTAGATCTATTTGGTAGGCATTGTCATTGATCCACTTGAGAACTTGAAAATGGTCCATCACCCCTATGGTCTAATTTCATTTTTCGTTGTTTGAGAAATCTCTCTTTGCGTATATGAACCCAAACCCAACCATTGGGTTCAAAAACAACTTGCTTGCACCCCCATATTGGCTTTGTTGGCAGTGACTTCATTGGTTTTGGGAATTTGTTGTCGAGCTTTCTCATGTATGGATTTTACCAACTCAGCCTTCTGTTCTTCATCTACACTACAAATATTATCTAAAGGTAATGGCACAAGATCAAGTACAGTAAGTGGTTAAAACCATAAACAATTTCAAAGGGAGAATAACCAGTTGTAGAATGGATAGATCGATTATATGTGAATTTGAAAAAAGGTAAAAATTCTTCACACGTTTTGAAATTCTTACCCAACACGGCTCTAAGTAAAGCTCCTAAGATTTGATTTACCACTTTGGTTTGTCCATCGATTTAGGGGTAACAAGTAGTCGAGTAAAGGAGTTTCGTGTCAATCTTACCCCAAAATACCTTCCAAAAATAGCTTAAGAACTTCACATCTCTATTAGAAACAATGGTGCGAGGCATTCCATGTAGGCGCACCACCTTTTTAAAGAATAAATCAGCCTCATGTGTAGCATCATCTATTTTATGACAAGCTATGAAGTGAGCCATCTTTGAAAACCTGTCAACAACAACAAAGATACTATCTCGACCTTTTTAGTTTATGGCAACCCAAGAATAAAATCCATGGATAGATCAACCTGTGAAGAAGAAGGAATCAGTAAAGGAGTATAAAGACCATGAGGCATTACCTTAGATTTTGCTTGTCGACAAGTTATACATATAGAACATACCTTTTTAACATCCTTCTTCATGTGTGGCCAAAAGAAGTGTTCGTGTAGAATGTTTAATGTTTTCGCAATTCCAAAGTGTCCATAAGTCCTCCACTATATGCCTCTCGAACCAAGAGTTCCCTCATGGAGCATTGTGGAATACATAACCCATCCATGTGAAATAAAAAACCTTCAACAAGATAAAACTTATCATATGCCCTATTCCCACAATTAGCAAAGATATGTCCGAAATCAGTATCATTTAAGTACAAATCTTTCAAATGCTCAAATCCTAAGACTCTAACATTCATAGTAGTTATTAAAGAATATTGTCAAGATAAAGCATCAACGACAACATTATCCTTACTCATTTTGTACTTAATGACATATGGGAATGTTTCAATAAATTCGACCCACCTAGCATGTCTCTTACTTAATTTACCTTGTCCTTTTAGCCACTTAAGGGACTCATGATCTGTGTGAATTACAAACTCATTTGGCAGCAAGTAGTGTTGCCAAACCTGAAGAGCTCGAAACAAAACAACTAGCTCCTTGTCATAGGTCAATATTTTAGTTGCACTTCATTTAACTTTTCATTGAAATATGCAATCAACCTCTTGTCTTGCATCAAGATTGCACCTATCCCAATACCTGAAGTGTCACATTTGAGTTCAAAAGTGTTAAAAAATCAGGTAATTTAAGAACCAGCAGAACAGAACTTATCTTTTAAGGTTTCAAAAGCCTTTGCTTGAGGTGTACCCCACTGGAAACCCACAGATTTCTTAATTATTTCATTTAATAGGGTAGCAATAGAAGAAAAATCTTTCACAAACCTGAGATAAAAACTAGCTAAACCATGGAAAGATCTTAGTTCAGTAACCGATTTAGGAGTAGGCCACTCCTTGATTGCCTTTACTTTGTCCTCATCAACTTGAATACCTTGTGCACTAACTATAAAACCCAAAAAGATTACCTTATCATAGAAAAATGTGCATTTATCAAGGTTGACATACAATTTTTCAGTCTGTAGAATGTCCAAAATAGATTTAACATGCTGAACATGGTCATTCAAAGAGGTTGAGTAAATCAGAATGTCATCAAAGTAAACAACAAATTTATCCAAATAAGGCCTTAAAATATGATTCATTAAGCACATGAAAGTACTAAGTGCATTAGTTAACCCGAAAGGCATTACTAACCACTCATACAATCAAAATTTTTTTGAAAGGTTGTTTTCCTTTCGTCCCCTTCTCGCATTCGAATTTGATGATACACACTTTTTAAGTCGATTTTAGTAAAGATAGAAGATCCATGCAACTCATCAAGCATATCATCAAGTCTAGGAATAGGATGTCTATACTTTACCATAATTTTATTAATTGGGCAGCAATCAATACAAATGTGAAACTTACTATCTTTCTTAGGTAGTAATAGAACATGAACGGTAGAAAGACTTAGGATTTCTCGTACAAATTCTTTAGCTAAAAGATCTTCCACTTGCCATTGCAATTCCTTTGTCTCCTCGGGGTTGCTTCAGTAAGCTGGTCGATTTGGTATGCCAGCATCAGGTATTAAATCGATTTGCTGCTCAATTCCGCTTAAGGGTGGTAAACCTTTGGTAGGCTCACCAAAAACATCCTCATAATCCTGTAAAATAGCAAAGAAAACACTAGGCAATGAACATGTTAAGTTAGATAAAGATAATAGAATCGGCCTAAATCTCACAAGGACACAAGGTTGTTTAGTGAAAAGAGCTCTCCTCACATCTTTTACACTTGCATATAAATTTTGTGCGCTCTTTTTACCACAAGATGATTCACTTACCAGTGGGCCTTTTGATTGACTTTTGTTACTACCAGTCTCTTTACTCTCAGTCCTTTCAATATTCTTACCCTTAACCCCCCCACAAAATCTTAGCATTTTGATTTGCTCATCATGAACTTCTTTGGGTGTCAAAGACATTAGAGTGTACTTTTTCCCTTTGAAGATGAGGGAATAGAAGTTTACCTTGCCATGGTGTTGCACATCTCTATCATATTTCCATGAACTTCGGCGCCATCATTAAGCCATTAAAGTCGATATGGCCTAAGGTGTCTCGTATATGACAAGCCAAAGGAATCAACTATGAAGGACCTTGCTCTTGCAATTGTTGTTCAATCTCTGTGGCTTTTTGAACGGCTTCCTCAAGGTCAATATAGGTTTGCAATCGCAATATGTTCGCAATTGGTTTAGTCAAAACCTCAACAAACCGAACGATGGTAGACTCATCATCTTCTTCAACACTAGCTCGCTACATTAGAGTCTCAATTTATTTGAAGTAGTCATCAACGGACTGATTACCTTGCATCAAATTTCGGAGTTTTGTTTTGAGCCCTCTATAGAGGGACAAAACGTTTGCACATCACTATCTTGAGTTCCTCCCATGTATCAATCGCACCCTCATAGTTACAGCGGCAACTAATTCCCAGTTGAGTCCAAGAAATCAAGGAATAATTAGAAAATTATAAAGTTGCCATAGGAACTTTCTCATCATCACGACACGTAAAGTACTGAAATAGATTCTCCATTTTTGCTTCCCAATCACAATAAGCATCTGGATCATTTTTTCCACGTAATTATGGAATGGAAAACTTTGGTTTAGCCAAGGAGGGCTATCTATAATCATGGTAACCAAAGTTTTCATCTAACTCACGAGGGCTTCTTCGAATAGGACATGCATGAGGACCATCACCACATTGATTTCTATGAGCATCATGACCGCGAGGTTGGTCAACCTCAAACTCATCACCATCAGCATTATGATTGTGTTGATGCTCAACTTGAGTACTTAGTTGCTTAATGGATCGTGTTAATTGAGTAAAAAGATCAGCCTATTATTTAGCTTGGTGTTCTCGTATTTGGGCTAAGTGCTCATTCATATTTTCTTCTAGCTTTGTGATGGAACTTGCCAAAGCCTCTAATGTGTTCGGTACTTGGTCATGTGTTTCCTTACTTCCTTTGTTACAACGAGTGGAAACCATCCTGAAATCCACAACACTCAAAAATAAAAATCAAACCTCACCGTTATGCACTCAAAAAGAAAATAAAGTTCTCAATGAGGCTAGAAAAACTCTTATGAATGTTTTAGTAGAAGTCAGATTAACAAGTCATTTTTAAATCACATTTTAATCACTAATCAAAGAACCTAAGAGCTTTATGAATCCAAGAAAGGTTAGACTCCAATAGAATTATGTTGCTCGGAGGAAGAAGGTAACTTTTTCGTCCAACTAACACAAGAAAAGAGAAAGTGTTAGATTGTGTAAAAGAAGAAGGAAAACTTAAAAAAATGAATACTTAATCTAAGAGTAAAAGAAAATAAACCCAAAACCTGAATATGAGTATAGATGCAGCGAGAGAGACTTCGTTTAGAGTGTTCTAGAAGAAGTGCAAACTAAATTAAACTCAACAGATTTGATTTTGTGAGGATATTTTTCTTTTCTTTCTTTTTCAAGACAGGACACTTATAAATGCCTGAAATTTGATACCACTTGATAAAAACATTTACAAAACAAAATCCTAAGTTGCCTCGTTACGGATTTTTCCCAGGGCTCTAGACATTTAAAGATGACTTGTTTGCTTGTTGGATCCAAAACACATTGAAAAACAAAGAAACAAGTCAGATCTAAATGAAAATAAATTGGCTGGAACTAAACAAAACAAAATCAGTAAAGAAACCCTAAATAGTAAATACTAAGATGTAATTCAAATTTGGACTCCAAAGAATGAATTTTAGAGTTTCTTGAACGCAAAGAACCCTGATTTAGGTGGAGAATTTTGTCCAAAGTTAGATCTGAAAGGGGAAACAAAACAGATTTGTTAAACAATTTTTTAAGCTTAAAAGGAAACTATTTTGTAATTAAAGATTCCAAACAATGTAAACGACCAAGAACCCCTAATTTAATGATGAATCTTGCTGATTTGGGATGGGAAAAGACGGATCTTGGTGATTTTAGGAACTGGAACGAAATCAAGCAAAATTAGAATTAAGTAATAAAGAAATAACAAAACATAATTTTTTTAAGGAGAATAAAAGATGGAAAGGTGACAATGGTGTTTTGAAAGATGTCCTCGGCAACATTGAATCCACAATGAGATCCACCACCCCCTGCTAACGGCTCTAATTCTCCCCTCCAAGAGGAAGATCAAGGCAAGAAGAAAGGTAAAGACTACTCCTGCAATTAAAGAGAATACCAAAGCAACTTCTAAAATAAACAATACCTAAGAGCATTTCTTAAGACTCAAAGAGAACTTGATTAAACAAGAAAAAGAATTAAAACTGAATGTCATAATGAGAGGTGGCTAAGGCCTTTAAATAAACCCCAAAGTTAGACTCTTAATCAAACTTAGGAGTTTAAAGTCAAATAAATAATTGATTACAACTTAGCAAAATAATCAAATAATTAATTAACTAATTAAGTAATAAATAAAACTAAAACAACAATATAATATGGAATTTCAGCTAAGACTTAATGGCTTGTGCTTGGGTCGAATATTTACTTGGAAAACTAAGATAAATTCGATTTCGGCTCTGTTGGACTTGATCTGCAATGCGGGTTCTTCTCAGCTTCCAAATGGTGTCCGAAACTTTAAGTTGGGCATAGTGATGTGTAAATGGGCCAATTCTGATCTTGCACATGGTTTCCTCTCAAGATCGACCCGCTTACGCTAGAACACATTATCCATCGGATGTCAGTTTCAAGACTCGATTTCTTGGACTAAGAATTCCAAGATTTGAATTATTGGTTTTCTTGATATTTGAAATCTCCCCGAACGGCATAATTGAACCAAGATTTGGTTTCTTGATTTTTTTGAAAAATAACGTGAATCTTGGTTTTCTTTTTGGCTCGTTTGTGCATCCAAGGCCTTTGTGATGAAGCCTTGCACAAATCCGTTTAATTTTGCCTTCATCTTCCTTACCTTTGACATTGTAATTGGGCCTTGTGGTAAAGTCAACCTATTAGCTATGATGCTTGAATCACTTGTATGACCCCACCAAGGTACACCAATTTGTTTGCAAAAATCTGAATACAACATAAGCGAATCGACTTCCCATCTATATGCCAAAACAATCCCAACCCAACTCACACTTTGTATTGAAGTTGAATTAACTTTGAGAGACAAATTTGTACTATCCCATATTTTGGAGAGATGGTGAATACCGTTATGGAAGATTTTTAGTGCAGATTCATTTCTCACGATTATTGACTGGGAAGTATACCGGCCAAAGGCTAAGTAGAGGATTAATGAAGAATTAAATTAATCATGCTTTGTTGGTTTGTAAAAAATATTTTAAACGGAGATGGTGGAAAGTTGAAAGGGAAAGAGACTTGGGAAGTTATTAAGCCAAATTTGTAAAGAAAAAGGAAATGAAACGAAATTGGAAGAATGCCTATTAACGCATGAAATAGTTTTATAAACATAAAAAATATACTAAAATTAGTCTAACTCACCTAACAACCCATTACATTAAATCAAGATCATATTAGATTTTTTCTAAATATGACTTTTACAAAGTCAAAAATCTAATCAGCCCTTAAGTGTCTCCAAATTTCTGATTCGATCCCTCTTTTATTGCTTGTGCTCCAATTTAATTCTTTCATGCCTATTTTTTATTTAAAGAATCTAAATTTCATTCCTGACAGAATTTAAACATAAAATCACAAATTTATCATAAATTAATTCAAGAATTAATTGATTTGAACACGTAAAATATGCAAAATAAACATGCTATCACCTAAATCTTTCTAGCGAAAATTTTAGAGTTTTAGTTTTGAAAACCAAGATTCTAGAGTGATAAATCGTATAATGTTGCAGTTTACGATAAAAATATCAAAGTCCGACAAAACCAACCAAATCGAGAAATAATGTTCAAAATAGTTTTACATTCCAAAAAGTCCAAATATAGTTTAAAGGCGTGAACCATCTTATTTTATAAATCGAGGAACCAATCCGAGCTCCCAAATGTTGCTCAATCCTAAGTTTGCTAATTACTTGAGAAGATAAAAATATATAGTGAGATAACAAAGCTCAGTGTGCAACTCAGCCCATACATACAGATCAAATTGCATATAATCATAAAAAATCATAAATCAAATAATACAAAAACTAGGCATAACTCATGATGCAACATGGCAGACAAATCAGATACAAATGGCATGGCATATCAAGCGATATAACATATTTCACATATCAGAAACAAATATAGATACAGAAACGAATACAGACACAAATCCTACCCCTATCCACTACACACGATCTTCGTCCATCCCTACACACCAATTAGGTTAATAAATACCCATCCAACCCTACACAACAAATAAGTGATAGTATGTCACTATACAAAATGTGTAGACAAGGCTTCCAAAAATAATGCAATAATATGCCAGAATCAGATAAGTATGGTTAAGCCACCATAACAGATATTTGGTTAAACCACCAAATCAGGCAGATCATTAAACTGCCAACACTTCCTCTATCTCATAATTATCTCACCCCAACGCACATGCTAAAACATAATACATAATTAGATGCGCAGAAATGAATCATGCTTTAACAAATTTCTCAAATTTACAGATCAGGTGCAAAATTTATACTATAGACATGCTTTTAGATTTTAAATATACAATATCAATACTAAAAAAATCATTTATCGGAGTCCTACATATCACATAATAGACCCTACGAAGTATCTAACCTTGAAATGCACTTCAAATACGACCTTAACTAAATTTACTAAAAAAGGGCAAGCACGACCTACTTGACCCAACCTGTGTGGGCCACACGACCTAGCACATAACCTAGAAAATGACCATGAAGCATCGACAATATGATTTTAGGCTTTGCGTCGTTCATTATTTTTACAAGTTTGAGTCAGACACTTGGTCGTTTTTCGAGATGTCAACCCTACTAAACACTTTCTGTTAGACTAATTGTGGTTGTGCTTCTATTGTAGCCTCTTACAAAATTTCAAGTACTCTAGCTTTCATCTTTTTATTTCTTTTATTGGCAAAGGATGGTGCACTTGGTCTTTAGAACTTAGGTTTATTCCTTCTTAAACTTTCAATTATGCTTTTAACACATATCCTTCAAGATTTGAATTAACCTAAACTGATTTTAGAGTCTTTCAACCCTTTTCATCTTAGGAACCTTTTGAATAATGGGTCAATTCCTTGCCAATAACTTTCTTGGCAACGTATTCAAACTCAATCTCTTTAGTCATAAATGCATTTATTTTTTCGTGAGATATAAGGCTAGTTCCAATTGAGGTAACCCACTACCTCAGGTTTTGCATCATCATTGTCACCTTCAGTAGTCTTTCTCTTTCATCAATGGTTGTGACTTCTTCAACAATTGTTGTTATTTTTGGTTTGCTTCAATAGAGTCTTGTTGGGTAAGAGCATCAATTAGTTGGCTAAATTGTGTATCTTAACTAGGATGAGGTGGTTATAATAGTAAGCAATCAATTTCCTCCATTACCTTTGGAGCCTTCTTAATGTACATAACTTCCACTCCTTTAGTGCATGGCCTAAATGAAACCAATGGAATATCTAGGACTTGTTCATGCACCTTTTAAGGATCAACCTCTGGAAATTTTATTGATGTACTCTCTCTAATTTTTTTTGTCTCCTCAAAAGAGGAGAAAGAGATTGTTTTTGGGAGTTCTCATGCATAGAATATTGGTAATCTTGACACAAGCCATTATTTTCTTTCGAACAAAGTAAGGGTTTCTTTAAATGTAAGCTTTTTTTAGAATCAAAGGAAGAAGACAAGAAATAGGGAGAACTTCAAACTTTTAGATTTAGCATAATTGGGTAAAAGAGTTTAAATTAAATTGTAACTCAATCAAGTGAATTAAATATCTAAATCTTACACTAACTATTTTCCCTCCAAAATAGGAAAATGAATATTTTGATGAAATTTAAGCAAATTTCTTAACCATTTTGCTTCTTTAGATGCAGCAGCTAATGCAATAAATTCTGCTACCATGGTGGAATCAGTAATACATGTTTGTTTCTTGGAACCTCAATAAATGGCTCCTCCACCAAGAATGAAGATCCATCCACTAGTAGATACATGATCTTCCAAACTTGCAATCAAACTAGCATCCAAATACCCTTCTAAAATTGAAGGATATCTATTATAACCTAATCCATAGTTAATAGTTTTCTTTAAGTACCAAAGTACTCTATTCAAAGCTTGCCAATGCAAACTACTTGAATTACTTGTGTACCTACTCAATTTTCCAATAGCGTATGCAATATATAGTCTTGTACAAATCATTATGTACATAAGACAACCAATTAGACTTGCATATTTCAATTGATCAATTTTCCAACTAGCATTAAATACTAATTTTATTTAACGATCCATGGGTGTAGATGTTGGTATACAATCGAAAAGATAGAACTTTTTAAGCACCTTTTCAATGTAATGTGATTGTGATAAAGATATAGTGCTTTCCTCTTGGGTTATTTTAATCGCAAGAGTAACATATGCTACACCCATATCCTTCATAGCAAACTTGTTTGAAAGAATTTCTTTGTATTTTCTATTTGTTCCAAATTCGTGCCAAATATGAGCATGTGATCCACATATAAGCAAATTATGACACATTTTCCATTTTCAAATTTGCTATATATGCACTTATCGGATTCATTTATTTTATAGTCATTAGCTAGAATAACCTTGTCAAATTACATATTGAGGTAAGTGATATTAAGATTCTAATTGTAGCAATTCTTGCAACTGGAGCATAGGTATCAAAGTAATCATTACCTTGTTTTTGTGTAAAACCTTTTTCTACCAACCTTGCTTTAAATTTATCAATGGTTCCATCGACCTTCATTTTCTTTTTGAAGATTCGTTTACAACCTATTGGTTTGGGACCCAGTGGAAGATCAACTAGGATTCAAGTTTGATTTCCCATTATTGAATCTATCTCATCATTAATTTCTTATTTCCAAAAAAAAGCAGAGTCTTAAGATTCCATTGCCTCTGCAAACGTAATAGGATCAAATTATGTATTATAATAATAAGGTATCTTATTACATATCCTTTCACCCTTTCCTTTTACAAGGAACATAACGAAATTTGGTCCAAAATATTTGATCTTTTTAATCCTTTTACTTCTTAATTCTTGACAAGATTCATCATTATTATCAACTTGTTCCAATGAAATCTCATTCTCATTTGAAAAATGAATCATTTTTTGGGGCTGTAATTGTCTTGAAATAGAATTAAATTTATTTTCATAAGAAAATAGCATCTCTTGATTGAATAACAGTATTAATTGAAATTAAATCATTTGGTTCAATTACCATGAACCTATATGCCTTGCTATTATGTGCAAATCCTATAAATATGCATTCAATTCCTTTTTCACCTAACTTTTTACGTTTAGGTGTTGGAACTTTGGCAATAGCTCTGTAGCCCCAAACCTTCAAATAATTAAGGTTTGGTTTCCTTTTCTTCCATTGTTCATAGGGGTTATTTTAGTTTGCTTATTAGGAACTCTATTCAATAAATGACAAGCTATTAGAACAACTTCTCCCTAAAAACCTTATCCAAGACTTGAATATGATAACATTGAATTTACCATTTCAGTCAAGACTCTATTTTTCCTTTTAGGTACACCATTTTGTTGTGGTGTGTAAGGGGCTGAAACTTGATGGACAATTCTAGTGGATTCAAAATAACTTGGATTATAGTATTCTTCACCTCTATCTAATCTTAAGAACTTAATAAATGATTCACACTGAAGTTCAACTTTTGATTTATAAACTTTAAATTTATCAAGCGTTTAATCTTTTGAATGTAATAAATATACATAGAAATATCTAGAACAATCATCAATAAAAGTAACAAAATATATCTTTCCACCTAATGTAGGAGTATTATGCATGTCACATAAATCACTATGTATCAAATCAAACAACTTTCTTTTCCTTTTAACCTTAGGGAAAGGGTTTCTTGTAATGTTAGTCAACATACATGTATTGCCTTTTTCAATATTATTATTAAAAATAGGAATTAAATCTAACTTATACATGTCATTCAATTTTCTATAATTCAAATGACCTAATACAAGAAAACTCAACCATATAAGCAGAAATAGTATTTTTATTCTTATTAATAATATTGAGTTTGAAAATACTCTCATTCATATATCCTTCCCTTACAGATTCCTCCCTTAGACAAAATAAACTTATCTGCCTCAAAAATAAGTCTGAAACCAAACTTATTCAACAAACTTCCTGATCACGCTATGAACGTCACAGCAATTTTGCAAGCGAACACTTGTCGATGCAAGTATAGTTGATAGGTGTAAAGCTATCTGATATCGATCCCACGGAGATGGTTGTCTATGCTTAAATTTATCGATGCAAAAGAGGTCAAAATAAGAAGAACTGTTAGGAATAATGTTAACGCAAACTGGTTAAAACTATAGATGTTAAGAGTTAAATTTGTCAGTACAAATGTAATGTAAAATGTTAGTGCAAATGTAATATAAAATGAATTGATTGTTGAGATGTTGTAATGTAAATTCAGAAATATAAGAGAAATAGATCAAGTGTAAAAAAGTGGAGAGGATCACTGACTTCACAATTTAGCAATGCTCAATGTGACTACAAGGTAACTCATAGATGAATTATCGTCGCAATTATGTTCTAATGAGATCGTACTAATATCAACTCTTTGTTTAACAAAGACCTAAGTACCCACAACTACCACACCTTCTAGTGTTGGTAATGCTAAGCACTCAAGAATAAGTGACCAGAATTCCTCCTAGTCAAAAGCAACTTCCATTGTCTTGCTTGTTAATCTTACTTTTCACCGCACCTTCCAGTGATTGTGACTGCAATCGCACTTTCATGGTCAAAATAGTTAAATCCAAAGATAAACAAATGAGAAGAATTTAATAGAACTCAAAGCAAACCTAATATAAAAGATACTTTCGTATTCAATCAATTATCAATAGTATTCATCAACACTTTAAGAGGGATTAAAAAATGAATTGAAGCATCCAATTCCTAGCCTACTAGAATTCCCCCTTAATCGCTCCTCTTGCGGCACACCAAGCACTTCTCGTCAGAAGTTGTTGCGTCCTTATGGCATGAAATCACCTTCCTCTAGAATTTAAGCTTCTATGGCAGCTATCTTCGAAAATGAATAAGAGAAATTATAGATTTGAAATCTTTACACCTTGATGATCCATCTTCTCTTTCATCCTTCTATTTATAATCATTGACCATTCTAGATCCTTCTCTCTTTTCAGATCTAACTCCTTGACGTAGCTATAAAAGTTGTTATTGCCAGCTATGCACTCACGTAGATCTGGTGTGTTTTTTGAGCAGTTGTAGATTGTCGCGACATTTTTGGACGCAAATTATGATTTTTAATTTGCTGCAACAATTTGTCATTCTCTTGCGTTGGTGTTTCTGGATATGTTAGCAGCGTGAAATTCCTTATAGAGATGTAGAAGCATTTATGTGACGACATATTCAGCCACAATTCTGGATCAACTTGTGATCGCAACTTTGAATGCTTTCCTACTTTGATCTTTCTAGGTAGATTTTTTCGCTAACAACTTTGGACACAAAACTAGTACTAAATACAGCGACATTAGTAGCACAAAAGTGATAAAATGAAAGAAAATAAGATCCAACAACACTGAGTTAGAAAATGTAAATACTAAATATGAAATGCTAATAATGCATGCTAAATGTGATACAAAAGGAACAAATTATACATTAATTTAAGGAGAAATTGAGTGTCATTTCTAATGCTATCACACCCCCAAACTTGAGTTTCTACTTGTCCTCAAGTAAATAAAAGCTAGGAAGTTATATCTAAATTCGTGTCACCACATTCATCATTCTAACCACTTATATTCTCTAGAATTCAAATGTATAAATTGCATTCATATGTTGGAATATTGCGCCGACAATTTATAGGTGTGAAAAATCAAAACTGCAACTTCACTAATGCTAGCATCATGCTTCAAATCTTAAATCTTCTTAACCAACACAACATTTATTGTATAATAATATACATATATATATATATATATATATATATTTTTTTTCATTCATAAACTTTTCTTTCTTTAATTCTTTTCGTTTTCTTTTATGCGACTGAGAGATGTCATTGCATTACTACACTCTTGTTCTTGGGCAGTAACGATGGGGTGCAACAAACCCCCAAGGAGCATGTAATTGCGCCGACACACACTCTTGTAGTGACAACCTTTGGCTAGATAATTTTTCTAACACTTGCAGTGGAGTGTTCCCCCTTGTTGAGTCACCCACATTGGAGTGTCTTTTATTTAGTAAATATAATTATAAACATAGCTGCAAGATGGTAAGTTAATTCAATATTTAAAGAATGATACAACTCATTTATCATTAATGCAATCTTAATCATTCATCCAAAAATATAAGGATTCAACATTCAATCACATTCATTCAATTCACACATTAGCATTCCAAATAATTCAAGAATTTACGCGTCAAATGAATAAAATGTGGTCACAATTATTTTTCTTAACTTTGCATACTTTCATTCAACTAAAGAAACAAATATATTCCTAAACTTGTGGGTATAATTGCATTTCCATTCCACATTTCCCCCCCAGACTTAATATTTGTATTTTCCCCAATGCACTAACAATACTATATAAATTATAATGGAAATGCAACTACAATGCAACTATGAAAACAAATAAAATGCAGGGACAATAAAAATACAATTATAAAAAATATGCATGCAACTAACTACGGAAAAGTAAATTAACTCATTGTGCTGTAGCCTCGGAAGTGGCTGCTTTGGATTTCTTTTTCTTCTTTGGATGCTCCTCTTTGCTTTTCTTCTTTGCCTTTTGTTTGCGCCTCTTCTCTTTTTGTTCAACTGATAGAGTAGATTACTCTATTACTAGTTGAATGTTGGCTTCATCGACAGTCACGTCTGATGGATGGAGTTCAACAAGTGGTGCCACATATGGCAAAATAGCTAGAGGTTTGGAATCCTCATTCTCGGATGTGATTGCCTCGACCCAACTCACCCCAATTGGCATTAGTTGTTCTACAAATGCACCCAAACTTGTAGGTACGTCAAAAAATTTCTCAGATAAATTTGTCGAGGCAACATCTTTTTCTTTTTTTTTCTTCCTTTTATTCTTTTTCTTCATCTTTTCTTTTTTTTCTTCAGCCTTAATACCCATAGAAGCAACTGGTGTGTGCTCTTCAGTTGTAGCAGCCTCTCGCTCCGCCATAGTGGCCCCCAAACTATTAGACAATTCATCTTCAAAAAGGCTAGCTATGTTTTTGAAGCAATCTTCCATGTCCTTGGATTGCACCTCTTGATCCTCATCATCAAAGATGTGTATTCTATTTAGGAACTGGACGGATTGGGTTCTACCTTCTGAACCAGGCCACTTCGATGATGGAGTGGCTTCATTGATGATGGGAGGGAACATAGGGAATTTTGACATTGGGTTCCAGCTCAAGCCGTGCAATGTGGTGACAATAGCATTATTCCATGCGCTAGTATATGCATAGAATAAATTGTCTGAATTGCACCTCTTCCACTACACCGACAAGTCTGGTTTGTCTGGTACTCATCCGATCAATAAATTTTCCAATCTCATCAAGCTTCCTCCAAATTTGAGGGTTTGTGGGGGCATGGGTCTGAGCGCTTTCCTTTTTCAATTTCCCTTTTCTTTCTTCTGTGGGACCTCCTTCACCATAGGGTTTTTTACCCCCTTGCCATCCTCTCCACCAAAACATCGTTGATTGGGCCTTCATTTTCCAAAGTTTCCTCCCCTTTACGAGGCACAATGCCTCTTTGTTTACACAACAACATTATCAAAGAAGGAAAGGGTAGGATACCTGTTTGTTTGCTGGCGGCCTCAGTAATTTCTTGATGAAGGACCACGTCGACATCAATTCTACTTCCCTTAAGTATAGAATGCAATAAACACATTCTATCTAGTGTTACAGTGGTGCTATGGGTATATGGCAGCAAGTAACAGTTTATAAAATGGAACCATACCTTAGTTTGAATAGTGAGAAAGCGACGGTGCATGGTGTAGTTGTTCGAATTATTGCTAGTCCAAACTACGCCGTCAATGCATAAATCATTCTTTAAAAGTTTGGTACCGTCTTCAGTCATATTTTCTAAGAACTCATTGTGCTCATCCCCTCCCTTAGCAATATGGAAGAGAGTGTTTATGTGGTCGGCGCTCTAGGGCACCAACCCTTCACGAACAAATATGAATTCCTGTTCAGAGTCCACCAGGTTAGCGTAAAATTCCCTTACAGAGAGGGAGAGTACCCGGTCGGATGGTCACAAAATTGCTCTCATCCCAAACGAGAGATTATTCTAGTGACTTGCTTCCCTAGAGTTAAATATGGGGACAACTGAAATCCTTGAATAGGATGACAGATCCTCTTTAACATAACTTCATGATAGCGATCCTTCGTTGCTTTTAACAAGAAAAGAACAGGCTCTTTGGGTTATGGTTAGTTGGTATTCGTAACCATAGCAATCGAGGATTTAGCTGTCGATTTAGATGGGGTTTTCAGTCCACGAGTTCATGCCATGAGTGCTGAAATAGAGAGAGTGAAAGTATCTAGCAAAAAAAATTGAAGGTTGAAGATGAAGAAAATACAATAAGAATGGAAGTTGTGAGTGTGAGAGAGCAGTCAGCACAAAAAGGGTGTTTTATAGACGATGGAGGCAAAGAGACGTTATGATAGGAGAGAGTACACTGTGCTTGTAGCCAATAAATGCTAGGACACAGATCATAGTTTTTCAGGACGATCCAATGGTTGGGGATTGGAGTGAATCAATCGGTGTGATTCTTGCCAAAAACGTTTCACTGAGTCATCAAAGAAATGCACCGACAAGTCTTGCTTTTGTGTGCGTCAACAAAAAGGAAATCTTTTATTCCTGCATAAAACTAAAGAAAATGAATTAAAAGTAACCAAAAGACAAAAAGTAAATATCAAAAATTGTAATGACATTATTAAGTAAATGTGACCAGGTTAATGGTCTTGTTTTGTTCGTTGATGCCTGAGCTGTAGTAATGCTTCAATCATTAGCCATTTACTTTAAATTGGTTCCCATCATTCAATTCTTTAATAGTCACCACACCATGTGAAAATGCTTTGACAACTTGGAAAGGTCCTAACCACCTTGAGCGCAATTTTCTTGGATGCAATTTTAAATGTGAGTTAAATAAAAGCACTAACAAACCAGGAGAAAACTGTCGCTGCAAGATGATGTTATCGTGCCATCTTTTAGTTTTTTCTTTGTAAATGGCCGTATTTTCATAGGCATTGCACCTAATTTCTTCCAACCCAGAAATGTCCAACAATCTTTTTTGTCCAACAGCATCATAGTCCATGTTCACTTGCTTGATTGTCCACATGGCTTTAGGTTCAATTTCAACAGGCAAGGGACATGATTTTTCGAACACCAGCTGATATGGCGACATTCCTAACAGAGTTTTGTAAGCAGTGCGAAGCACCCACAATGCATCATGTTAACGTGAGGACCAATCCCATCTAAATAGGTTAACCACCTTTTCAATAATACTTTTAATTTTTCGATTGGATATCTCCATTTATCCATTCGATTGTGGATGATACGTGGTTCTCATGTGATGCTTCACATGATAGCGTTTCCAAGCTGTTACCACCTGATTGCAATGGAAATGAGTGCCTTGATTGTTTATTAATGCTCGAGGTGTTTCGAATCGTGTAAGGATATATGTGTGAAAGAACTTTAACACCGTTCGAGCATCGTCCTTTGGAACAACATTTGCCTCAATCCACTTAGAGACATAGTCAACAACTACCAAGATATACACATTCCCAAAGGAAATTGGAAATGGTCCCATAAAATCTATACCCCACACGTCAAATAGCTCAACCTCCATGATAGGTTGTTGAAGCATCTTGTTGCGTTGAGATATGGAACCGGTGCACTGACATTTGTCACACTGTTGAGCAAAATTATGTTCATCTCGAAACAATGTAAGCCAATAAAATCTTGATTGTAGGACTTTGCAACAATCCTAACACCACCAAAATGGCCTCCATAAGGAGCATCATGGCAATGCTTCATGATAGATAACATTTCCTCCTCAGGAACACAGTGACGAATGATGTTGTCGGGGCATACCTTAAACAGGTATAGCTCATTCCAATGATACTTAGCAACATCTTTGGGAAATTTAACCTTCCTGTGACCTGTTGTACTTAGTGGAATCTTTCCATAGACTAGGTAGTTGACTACATCTGCATACTATGGAGATGCGTCGATAAAGAATAATTTCTCATATGGAAATGCATTTACAATTTGTGACTTATTTCCATCCTCGCTTCCAGCTTCTAGACGAGAAAGGTGGTCTGCTATTTGGTTTTCTGATCCTTTTCTGTCTTTAATTTCAACATCAAATTCTTGGAGGAAAAGGATCCATCTAATCAACCTGGGCTTGGCATCTTTCTTAGCAAAAAGGTATCTCAAAGTAGAGTGATCAATGTATACTGTAATTTTTACGCCGACAAGATATGAACAAAACTTGTCAAATGCAAAAACTACTACCAGGAATTCTTTCTCAGTGGTTGTATAATTCACTTGCGCTTCAGTTAGAGTTTTACTAGCATAATATATTGAATGAAATACCTTTTCTTTCCTTTGTCCCAGCACAGCACCTACAGCAAAGTCGCTCACATCGCACATTACCTCGAACGGTTGCGTCCAATTTGGTGCGATGATAATGGTGTACTAACTACTGTTAATCTTAGAAATGCTTCCAAGTAAGCTTCATCGAACAAAAATTTTTTAATTTTCTCCAACAAGAAGTAGAGTGGTTTTGCTATTTTGGAGAAGTCTCGAATGAATCTTCTATAAATTCCGGCATGGTCGAGAAAACTCCTTATTCCTTTCACATTATTCGATGGACGTAACTTTTCAATGATATCCACCTTCGCTTTATCCACTTCAATGCCCTGACAAGATATTCGATGACCAAGGACAATTCCTTCGATTACCATGAAGTGCCATTTTTCCCAGTTTAGAACCAAATTGGTGTCCTTGCATCTTTTCAACACTTTTGCTAAATTGTCAGTGTATATATCAAAATTTTACCCATACACAGAGAAATCATCCATAAATACCTCTAATGAATCCTCGATCATATCCGAGAAGATAACCATCATGCACCTCTAAAATGTGGCTAGGGCATGTAAAAGTCGTCTTTGCTTGATCCTCCAGCATGATTGCAATCTGATTGTATCCAGAGTATCCATCAAGGAAACAATAATAGGCCTTACCAGCTAGCCTGTCCAACATTTGATCAATGAATGGAAGTAGGAAGTGATCTTTCTTTGTGGTCGCATTTAAACGATGGTAGTCCATACACACTCGCTAACCTGTAGCAATGCAAGTAGGGATTAGCTCATTTTTATTGTTACTTACTACCGTGATGCCGCTCTTCTTAGGTAAACATTGGACCAGGCTTACCCATGTGCTGTCTAAAATAGGGTAGATTATACCTGCGTCTTACCATTTGATAATCTCCTTCTTCACTACTTCCTTCATCTTCTCATTCAGTCTTCGTTGTTGCTCAATTGACTATTTGTCTTTATCTTCCAGCCTAATTTTATGCATGCAAAAAGAGGGACTAATGCCTTTGATTTCCGCTATGCTCCAGGCAATGGCTCTTTTGTGTCTCTTCAATATTCTAATTAATTTTTCTTCTTAGCTTACGTCGAGACTTGTGCTGAAAATCACAGGCAATGTATCATCTTCACCTAGGAAAACATATTTTAGGTGTGTTGGCAATGACTTTAACTCCAGAGTCGGAGCTTCTTCAATTGATGGTTTAAAAATAGGGATCATCCGATTAGTCAAATCCAAAGATTCCAATTGTCAGCCATGTTTCATCTCACAGACAATAGCCTCAACTATGTGGTTACATTCAGGTGGGATATTGTTGTTAGATGTCACTGTATATTCTTCTGCCACTGCTGAGATTCGTTCATTAAATTCCTCTGTAATTAGCTCGTCTAGAACATCAATGTGATGACATTGTTCCTTACTGCACAATGGAGATGCGTAGAAAACGCTGAAGGTTACATGCTCATCGATATGACCCATAATCAACTCGCCCTTAAAAACATCGATAAGAGTGCGTCCCGTTGCGAGAAATGGACGTCCCAAAATAATAGGCACCTCCTTATTAGCTTCGCAATCAAGTATGATAAAGTCAGCTGGGAACACAAACTTGTCGACACGGACGAGAGCGTCTTTAATTTGTCCTTCAGGTTCTGCCAAAGATCTATTTGCAAGTTGTAATATCACCGTAGTGGGCTTCAAATGACCAATCCCTAATTTCCTGAAAGTTGACAATGGCATAAGATTAATGATAGCTCCTAGGTCACAGAGAACTTTACCTAAATAATGATTTCCAATAGAGCATGGGATCGTAAAACTGCCAAGATCTTTCATCTTTGGTGGCAATTTATTTGTTAGCATAGAGCTACATCCTTCTATGAGCGTAATTATCTCAATATCAGATAGTTTTTTCTTCTTCGATAATAGCTCCTTCATAAATTTCCTATAGCTGGGGATCTGTAAAAGAGCATCAACTAGAGGTATATTAATATGCAATTGTTTCAATGTAGATTAAAACTTTTTATAATCTCTGTCATGATCTTTCTCCTTGAATCTCTGTGGAAATGGCAAAGGTATGTTCACAATGGGTTGTTTTGTTGTAACTAGTTGTGTCGACATGGACAGTTGCGTCGATAACTTTTGAGGATGAATGGTCGGCATCGGTGTAACTACTGGTGATTCCTCCTCATCTACTTCTACTGCGTCTTCTTCAACTACAACTTCTCTTTGTTGCTTTGGTTTGTTTGCGTTGATAGGTGCTTGGTTGGAGCTACTACTTTACTCTACAGTTTGCTTTCCACTTCGCAATGTGATAGCCTTGCAATGCTCCTTTCCTTTCTGATTTGGATTCTCAGTATCACTTGGCAAAGTACCTGGTGGTCGTGTGCTCATTTTAGAAGCTAGTTTTCCTAGTTATGCTTCCAATGCGCGGATTGAAGATGAATTTCCTTGTACAATTACTTCCATTCTGGTAATATGCTCATGCATTAAAGCTTCAAGAGTAGCCAATGGATCTGCTCTTGATTAAGAATATAGTTGTTGTTACTGATGTTGTCATTGCATATTTGGTAGCATAGTTTGTTGTGGTTGTATTTGAGTATGCGACTGCATCTGGTTCTGTGATCGCATCTGGTCAGGTTGTGCATACACTTACGGATGATTATGATTCTACTATTGTTGACTATAACTTCCTTGTCTAAAATTACCTTTATTTGAGGAATTTTCATATCTGTATATGGATGCATTCTGACTCCCCCAAGGTTGTTGAACTCTACATGAACTATTGTATGAGTTACCATAGGAATTTTCACGGATGTTATAAAATGCATTTTCAGCATGCAGTGGGCAATCCTCGTAACTACGATTGTCGCTGCAAATTTCACAGGAAAATGTCGAGATTCATCTGTTGAGCTACTTGAATAAGGGCAACATCACTTATTCCCTTCATTTTTTGATCATATTCGCCAGTGAGGATACCTGTGCACTTAGGGCTAAAATGGCATCTAACTCCATAACTCCAAGATTTGTTTTCACTTGAGCAGAATAAGAGATCGGGTATTGATAGTCATTTTGCGCAATCTTCTCTAATATTCGCATGGCTTTAGTGTAAGTGCAATCCAACAAATGACCATTAGTAAATGCATCGACAAGATTTCTTGTCTGTGCATTTAATCCATTGTAGAAGATCTCAATTTGTGTCTCTTATTGGATTCCATGCATGGGACAACGTCTCAGCAGAGTTTTGTAACATTCTCACGTAGTGTGTAAATTCTCATCATCTAGTTGATGATATGTCATGATATCATTCCGCAATCTATCATTCATTATCGGTGGGTTGAATCGCAAAACAAATTGAGTTGCTAGCGATTCCATGAAGTAATAGATCTAGCCGGTAAACCAAGGAACCATGTTCCTACCCTTCCTTGTAAAGAATAAGGGAACAACTGCATCTTTAAGGCGTCATCAGGAACACCGTGTTGACTGAAAGACGCACATATAAGCAGAAAAGATTTTAGATGCTCCCTCGCATATTCATGAGGTAAACCTCCATATTATCTATTCGAATTAAGCATTTCAAACATTACCAATTTTAATTCGAAATTACCAGCTTATATTGCTGGTCTAATAACCCCTAGTTGTAAATCATCGAGCACAGAAACAACAAAATCTCTAATTATCCTATCAAGAATTTGCTCTCTCTGTGGCAGTAGTGGTATATTATTGATTGTTTTTTGCTACACTAGAGGAACAACATTTTGTAGCAGCAATGGTGGTAGATCGTTGTTATTTCCAACCATTTTGTAGTAGCTTAAATTTGTCGATGCAAAAGAGGTCAAAAAAAGAATAACTACTAGGAATAATGTCAATGCAAACTAGTTAAAACTACACAGGTTATGAGTTAAAATTGTCAGTACAAATGTAATATAAAATGAATTGATTGTTGTAATGTAAATTCAGAAATATAAAAGAAATAGATCAAGTGTAAAGAAATGAAGAGGATCACTGAATTCATAATTTAGCAACTCTCAATGTGACTACAAGGTAACTCATAGGTGAACTATCGTCGCAATTATGTTCCAATGAGATCGTACTAATATCAACTCTTTGTTTGACAAAGACCTAAGTACTCATAACTGTCACACCTCCTAGTGCTGGTAATGCTAAGCACTCAAGAATAAGTGACCAGAATTCCTCCTAGTCTCAAGCAACTTTAGTTGTCTTGCTTGTTAATCTAACTTGTCACTACACCTTTCAGTGACTGTGACTGCTTATGGAACTTCCGTGGTCAAAACAGTTAAATCAAAAGATAAACAAATGAGAAGAATTGAGTAAAACTCAAAACAAATCTAATATTAAAAGATACTTCCGTATTCAATTAATTATCAATAGTATTCATCAACATTTTAAGAGGGATTAACAAATGAATTGAAGCATCCTATTCTTAGTCTAATAGAATTCTCCCTTAACTGCTCCTCTTGCATCGCACCAAGCACTTCTCGTCAGAAGCTGTTGCATCCTTGTGGCATCAGATCACCTTCCTCTAGAATTTAAGCTTCCATGATAACTATCTTCGAAAAAGAATAAGAGAAATTTTAGATTTGAAATCTTCACACCTTGATGATCCATCTTCTCTTTCATCCTTCTATTTATAATCACTGGCCATTCTAGATCCTTCTCCCTTTTCAGATCCAACTCCTTGATGCAGTAGTAAAAGTTGTTATTGCCAGCTACGCACTCACGTAGATCTGGTGTGTTCTTTTAGTAGCTGTAGATTGTCGCGACATTTCTGGATGAAAATTATGATTTTTAATTTGCCGTGACAATTTGTCATTCTCTAATGCTGGTGCTTTTGGATATGTTAGTAGTGTGAAATTCCTGATAGAGATGTAGAAGCATTTATGTGACGACATATTCGGCCGCAATTCTGGATCAACTTGTGACCGCAACTTTGAATGCTTTCCTACTTTGATCTTTCCAGGCAGATTTCTGCGCTCACAACTTTGGACACAAAATAGTACTAAATACAGCGACATTAATAGCACAAAAGCGATAAAATGAAAGAAAATAAGATCCAGCAACACTGAGTTAGAAAATGTAAATACTAAATATGAAATACTTATAATGCATGCTAAATGTGATACAAAAGGAACAAATTATACATTAATTTAAGGAGAAATTGAGTGTCATTTCTAATTCTATCACTTCCAGACACTAAATTCTTCCTAACTTCTGGTACATAAAGTACATCATTCAAGATTAAAACCTTTCCAGAAGTGAATTGTAGTTCAACAGACCCTTTGCCTTTGATTGTCGCGGTGGAAAAATTTCCCATGTACAAGACATTGTCATTTTCATGTTGTGTGAACTTTGTGAACATACTTTTGTCTTTACACACATGTTTGGTTGCTCTAGTATCAATCCACCATACATTATCATCTTGTGCCATATTAATTTCAGATAACATTGCAACAAACTTTTCGTTATTATCGGCCTTAGAAGATGATTTTTTTCTTTGAAAACCGACATTCATGTCCTGGCTTACCGCAATGATAGCATGATCCCTTTAGTTTCTTTTTTAACTTAGGTGCTCTATCAGTCTGTTTGAACTTTCTCTTGGATGGTTTAGTAGTTTGTACTTCCTCCGTAACATGCACTTTGACATTTTTAGAATATAGGTTTTGATCTTACTTTCGATATTCTTCTTCAATATGAAGACGACTAATGCCTCAAGAGATATTTCCTATTTCTTATGTTTTAGACTTCTTTTAAATTCTTTCCAAGATGAAGGAAGTTTGTCTATTATGGAGGATACAACAATCATTTCATCCATTTTCATATCATATTGCTTAAATTGTTTCAACATTTTTTTCAATATCATGAAATTTTTCCATAAAAGAACGACCATCATCCATTTGATAATTATTGAAACAATTGACAAGAAATTTCTTGTAGCATCTTCGGTCATGTATCTTGTCTCCAATTTGTGCCATAAATCCTTAACGATGACCTCGTTCTAGTAGGTGTCGAATAAACCATTGAATAAACCTTTTAATATGTGGTCTATGCACATGTAATCAACATTGTCCCATTTTTTCCTTTCTCGGGATGAAGCAACTTATTCATTTTCATTCTCTTCAGGCCTTGGAGTATCCAAAATATTGACAATCTTCAACGTTAATAATAATAAGTGCATCCTTTTCTACCATCGTCAAAAATTTCCACCATCAAATCAATCAAGTTTGACAAAGTTGGAAGTCAACTCCCTTGGTGTTCCACTTTCATGTGTTATGGTAGTCATCATGAAATATAACCTTAAAATTGTTAGTCCAATACTCCGGTGAGGAAAATCTCAAACACATGAACGAAACTCGATCAGTAAATGAAGAAATAGGACAATGCTTCAAGGCATGTTTCAAGCCACTATCTTTAAGGTTATATTCGCCGCCACCTATATTTGGTGTGCAGAAGTGTTTCTAGTAAATTAACCTCGAGGATACAATGAAGCCGATAATTATTTACATTTTGCACTGATGAGAGTAGTCCACTAAACACTGAGAAATTGACCACCCCAAATGTACTCTCGTTCGATGTAGATTTCGACTTTTCGCAAGTATACAGGTCAGGTTGTAAATATAGTGTGTTTATAATAGAACACTTGGTAGTATTCCGAGGATCGTACCCGAAGGAGGCATAAAGCTATAGTAAATAAAATCCCTACAAAGAATAAAATTAATTAGTATTGATTTTAGGGTTTATAGTACAGAGGAAAATTAAAGAGTATTTTGAAAGCACAAAAATAAAAAGATAAAAACAAATAAAGTAAAAATCGAGTTCTAGAAAATCTTATAAATGACTTTGAGAAAATTAGGTCGTCTCCGTATGATTTCCTTGGTTGTTGGGTTTTGGGGATTTTCTTTCAATCAACTAGTCATTACCCTAGTTGGATCTTTCGATCTTCCATCATATAACAAGTCAAGAGAGATTACTTATCGTTAGATGTCACAATCTAAATCGGTTTGGGAAAGGTGTTCACGGATGAGCAATACCAATTTTGGGTTCATTCCCACCTAAATGAGTTTCTAGGGTTATTAGACCTAGTGTTTGTTTGATGCTCTTCCTTTCCAAAACAGCTGATCCGAAAGGTAAAATCCCTATAAAACAAAAATCAATTATTCATATGTTTACACCCTAATTCCCTAAAATGGAATTAATTCCTCATGGTTTCTTTATTCATCAGTAACACAATATATGAAAACATATAAATAAATAATCATATGAAAAAGAAACTAGAGTTTTATAAATCTTTCGAGAAAAACTCCCCAAATGTATATGCGAACTTCTACAATCTCGTTTCACAACTAAAATTTAAAAACAAAAACTAAAAACTAAAGTTTAAGCAATGGTGTGTAAAATCATAGTGCTAAAGGTCCTATTTATAGCTTTAGATGGTCGTTTTTCCTCAACCATGTCAACTATCGTTCCTCATTTTTAAGTGTCATTGTAAAGACCAAAACTCCCTTCATTAAGTGTGAGATCTATATCCAGGGGTCGATGTCGCGACACATCAGGTCCTATGCCACAAAACAGGCATCAGTCTCTATGTGAAGTGTCAGCCTACAAGCGTTGTCGCGACATAGCCCCTATATGTCGCGAGAAATAAGTCAGCCTTCGAGTTCCCTAAGTCTAGTCCTTTGGTTGCAACGTAGCTCAGCCTATGTCATGACAAAGTCATTAGTCTCTCATTATTACACTTCTTGTGGTCTCCTACACAGTCACCAAGTAAATTAGGTTACCTTTAGGCCTCATTTGGCCTTAAAGACAAATAAAATGGCATTTTAACACTTAGATTGCACAATTTATTTGAAAGAAGAAATCTAACCTAAATCTTATGAAAGTATAATGTAAATACTTGATTTTAAGCTCTTCAAGTGTGAAAAATAGTTCAATCTGCTAGGTAGGAAACCTGTAGATCAAACTCCCCCACACTTAAGTTTTTGCTTGTCCTCAAGCAAACAAAAGAAAAATAAAAATCAAGAGTTTGAGCTTATAGTTATACAGAGTGTAACACCCAAAAACCGTAACCATCTCCGGTATAAGGCCTAAGGGTTTACAGAACTTTACGAGCTTTTTTTTCATACATACTAACCAATCACAATTTATACATATACAAACTTGCAACTCAGGTTTACAGAACTTTACGAGCTTTTTTTTCATACATACTAACCAATCACAATTTATACATATACAAACTTGCAACTCAGGATACTAATTCCATTTAATCTTACACATTCATTTACAACATTTCAATCAATTAGGAATCAAATTTAATCACACAAGAACTTAGGTTCACGTAAGAAAATTTTCCATCAGGGATCACATGGTCTTATGTCTCAAAAACACAACTTTCATCACTAGCTAACAAAATTATAACCCAAAACATACTCATCAATACATTTGCAAGAAGGAATCAATATTCATATCACATATTATAACATTTATATTCCATGTCAAATCATAATATCACAATATCATCCATGCTACATCAATCATTCTTACTATCACTATGTAGTACCCAAACTCGACACCGTTATTGGTTAGGGTTTTTGGGTCTTTCCGATCATTTACCATTGAATAATTTTCAATATCACTTCATTTTAATATAATTAAATAAATTAATATATCATACGCGACAATAATTATAAACTTAAATAACAATACAATCTATTTAAGGAAAAAATGTCATTTCACAATTTTGGGAGACTTCTACAAGTACCTGTTAGACAAGTATCTGTAAAAGTCAAGACAATAAGCTTTGGAAAATAATTACAGTTTTCTATCGGTAAAAATGACGGTTCTACCAGTACAACTGACACTTCTACCGATACAACTGACACTTCTACCGATACAACAAACACTAGAGAGCTAAGAAGTTTTACCTTGTAACTTCTACCGAAACAAGTATGTAGATTTCAAATATGCACCTAAAGCTTCTAAGTTTATAACTGAATGATATCAAAACTTCCATCAAAGCACAACACAAAATATACAATTTCTCATGAGAAGTAAGCATAACAACATCATAGTACATGCTATATAACCAAGTGATGTAAATATTACCGAGCAAGCTCCCATAATTGTGTGACTTCTTGAGGTGATAAGCATAACAACATCATAGTACATGCTATATAACCAAGTGATGTAAATATTACCGAGCAAGCTCCCATAATTGTGTGACTTCTTGAGGTGATCCAATCTTCTAGCAGCAAAATAGAATCTACAAAACAACAACAATTCCATAAGTAAGCTTACATAGCTTAAAAAGTTCATAAAGTTTAATAAATTACCAAGCATCATATTTTGAATAGTCTTTAACTCATTCAAACCAGAATAAGGCCTTTCTTCCATAAGCTATAATCCAAAATTTCATCCTCATGTTTGTATCAACTCTGTTACCAGTATACGATGCTACTCACATGAGTTGTTGAGGACTCGCAACATATGCGGTTACCCAACCAGCTATACGATATGCTATAATCCAGAATTTCATTCTCATGTCTGTATCAACTTTGTTACAAGTATACGATACTGCTCACATGAACTATCGAGGACCCGTAACATATGTGGTACCTCAACCATCGATACGGTATTTGTGCATATAACTGTACCCTAACGATGCTGCTCACACGAGCTGTCAAGAATATGCACTTATGTATAAATCCAAGCCATCGTAAGGCTTGTAATCCATTCTTGGATTCATTTCTCATTTATCGACTCAAGATGCTTTTCACACGAGCTATCGAGGACTCGCAACATATGCGATACCCCAGCCATCGTATCGATTTCAAATCACCAGCTCAAAGCCTGATATCTCTTTCATTAATTTCTTTTTCATCTTTCTCAATTTGACGTACCATAACTAGTTCTACAACAACTATAAAGAATACAATATTGTTCTACTTAAATGCAAAATTTAACGTTACGAACTTACCAGACGAATTTGCAGTTAAAATGAATTCTAGGGATTAATCTGTAATTTTTACATTTTTCGCGATCGGTAGCATGACCTCGATCTATTACAATAATTTCATTCAATTATTTAAATCAATATGAATTTTTAATCATTTTATGTAAATAAGACTTTTTGACATTTTTACAAAATTGCCCTTAACTTTTCACTTTTATGCAATTTAGTCCTTTAGCTCAAAACTTGCAAATTAACCATTTTCAAACAAAACTAAGTTGTCATCAAACACAAACTTTTTATTCTGCTCTAGCAATGAGCATAATGGTTTAGCAATCTTGGAAAAATCACGAATAAATCTCCTATTGAAACCAGCATGTCCAAGAAAGCTTCTTATTCCCTTAACATTTGTTGGCGGTGACATTTCTCAATGATTTTGACCTTTTCTTTACCTATCTCAATGGCCTAACATGATATACAATAGCTAAGGACAATGCCTTCAGTTGCCATGAAGTGGCATTTCTGCCAATTTAGAACTATTTTTGTGTCCTTGCATCTCTTCAGAACTTTCGCCAAGTTGTCAGCACATTGGTCAAAAGTTTGCCCATAAATCGAGAAATCGTCCATGAATACCTCTAAAGAATCCTCGATCATGTCCGAGAAGATAGTCATCATACACCTCTAGAATGTGGTTGGTGCGTTGCACAATCCAAATGGCATACGTTGGAAGGCAAAGGTCCCAAATGGGCATGTGAACGTGGTCTCTGCTTGATCTTTCGGCGCAATGGCAATTTGGTTGTATCCAGAGTAGCCATCTAGGAAGCAATAATAAACTTTACCAGTTAGCCTATCCAGCATTTGGTCAATGAAAGGTAGTGGAAAATGGTCCTTCTTTATGGCCGCATTCAGTCGACTATAATCCATGCATACTCGCTAGCCAGTCACAATGCGAGTAGAGATCAACTCGTTCTTGTCATTACTCATAAATGTGAAACCACTATTCTTGGGCACACATTGGACACGGCTCACCCAATTGCTATAAAAAATGTGATAGATGATGCCCACGTCTAGCCACTTGATAATTTATTTCTTCACTACTTCTTTCATCTTCTCATTGAGTCATCCCTGTTGCTTAATGGATTGCTTCCCGCCTAATCTTGAGCATGCAAAAAAAGGGACTGATGCCTCTAATATCTACAATGCTCTAGGCTATGGCTCTTTTGTGTTCCTTTCAAATCGCAATGAGCTTCTCTTCTTGGATTGCGTCGAGGGCTACGTTGACAATAATAGGTAACGTATCATTTTCACCCAGAAAGACATATTTCAAATATATCGATAATGGCTTCAACTCTAAGGTAAGAGATTGTTCAATCGATGGTTTAAACATCAGGATTGTCCTATTAGATAGATACAAAGATTCCATTTGCCAATTCTGCCTCAATTCACAACTATCAACCTTAGCATTATAGTCACATTCATCTAGGACTTCATTAGCAGATGTCACTGCATCTTTATCTAGGACTGCTGAACTCCATTCATTGAACTCTTCTATAATTGTTTCATCCAGGACGTTAATGTGGTGACACTGCTCTTTACTCTTTGACGGAGATGCCTCGAACACACTGAAGGTAACATGTTCATCATTATAACACATGACAAGCTCACGTTGAAAACGTCGATAAGAGTGCGTCCCGTTGCCAAGAATGGTCGGCCCAAAATGATAGGCACTTCCTTGTTTGCCTCACAGTTAAGGATTGTGAAATTGACAGGGAACATAAGCTTATCTACTTGTACATGGACATCTTTGATCTGACCTTCAGGTTGCGCTAGAGATCTGTCCACAAGTTGCAATGTCACTGTAGTGGGCTTCATTGATCCTATTCCTAACTTCTTGAATGTGGACAAAAGCATGAGAATAATTCTAGCTCCCAAATCACATAAAGGTTTACCTAAATAATGATTCCCAATGAAGCAAGGAATTGTGAAGCTGCCAGGGTCTTTCATTTTTGGTGGCAACTTGTTAGTTAGCACAGCACTGCACCCCTCTGTGAACACAATCGTCTCGATTTTAGACAATTTCGTCTTTTTCAATAATAGCTCCTTCATGAATTTCCCAATACTAGGAATCTGCACAAAAGCATCTATAAGAGGTATGTTAATATGTAATTGTTTCAAAGTAGAAACAAACTTTTGATTGTCCTTATCATGATCTTTTTCTTTAAATCTTTGTGGGAATGGCAAAGGTATATTGTCAGTGGGTTGTGAAGGAATAACCGGTTGCATCGACACAGGCAATTGCGTCGACATCTTTGTTGGGCTAATAGTAGGCATAGATGTCACTACAGTTGGTTCCTTCTCACTTATTTCTTCGGATTTTTCTTCAGCTACAACTTCTCCTTGTTGTGTTGGTTCGGATACATCGACATGTTCTTGGTCAGAATGTCAGCTTGGTTTAGCCATTTGTGTTCCACTTCGCAGTGTAATAGCCTTACAATGATCCTTCCCTCTTTGCATTGGGTTCTCAGTATCATTGGGTAGAGCACCTGTTGACCTTACACTCAAATTAGAAGCTAACTATCCTAGCTGGGCTTCCAATGCTCGGATAGAAGAAGAATTACCTTGCACTATTGCTTCAGTCCACGTGATATGCTCTCGCATCAACGCCTCAAGAGCAGCCATAGGGTCTGACCTTGGTTAAGAAATTGTTGTTGTGGTTGCTGATGCTGTCCTTGCATATGTGGCATTGCATTCTATTATGGTTGTAATCGTGTCTGTGGTTGTATCTGGCTATGTGCCTGCAATTGATCAGGATGTGAATGTACTTGCGAATTCTGATTAAAATTCTGTTGTTGATTGTTTTGGTAACTCCTTTAGTTTAAAGAATTTTCATATCTATATGTAGAAGCATTTTGATTCCCCTAAGGTTGTTGAACTCTATTTTTGTATGAGTTACCATAGGAATTTCCTCGAATGTTATTAACATAAAATGCATTTTCATCATGTTATGGGCAATCCTCATAATTGTGGTTGTCGCCACAAATTTCACAGGAAAATGTCGGCACATCCAACTGTTGGGCCACTTGGATAGGAGCAACGTTACTTATCCCCTTCATATTCTTTATAATATTGGCCAAAGAAGATACTTGCACACTCAAAGCAAAAATAGCATCTAATTCAAGAACACCAGGTTTAGTTTTTACCTAAGCAGAACAAGAGATTGGATACTAATAATCATTCTGTGCAATTCTCTCTAGAATTCGTACAGCTTCATCGAAAGTGCAATCTAACAAAGGACCATTAGTAGATGCATCGACTATTTCTTGTCTGAGTATTCAATCCATTATAAAAGATCTCTATCTGGGTCTCTTATTGAATTCCATGCATTGGGCAACATCTAAGTAGAGTCTTATAATGCTCCCATGTTGTATGTAAGTTCACATCATCCAGCTGATGATATGCTGTAATGTTATTGCACAACCTTGCATTCATTGTCGGTGGATTAAAACACAAAACAAATTGTGTTGCTAACGCATTCCAAGATGTAATGGATCCAGTCGAAAATCCTAAGAACGATATTCTCGCTTTACCCTACAACGAATAAGGAAATATTTGCATTTTCAAGGCATCATCAGGGACACCATGTTGACTAAATGATGAACAAATAAGCAAAAATGATTTTAAATTCTCTCGTCCGTCTTCATGAGGCAAACCAAAATATTGCCCATTTGAATTAAGCATCTAAAACATCACCGATTTCAGCTCAAAATTTCCAGCTTGTATAGTTGGTCTCACAATCACCGGTTTCAACTTGGATAGGAACAACAAAATCTCGAATTGTCCTATTTTGCACTTGGTCAACTTGTGGAAACGATGGTGGTAGATTATTAACAACTCATGGATGCACTGGAGGAACATCATTTTGTGGCAACAATGGTGGTAGGTTATTGTTGTTGTTGTTACCAGTCATTTTCTTTTGCTCTTGTCTTTTCCTCCTAAGTGTTCTCTCGAGTTCTGGATCAAAGCTCACAATGTCCTTTGGATTTCTCCTTGTGGACATCCAATTCCTAAAGAATTTTGAAAGAAATTAAAAAAAGAAAGTTAAACAAATTAGTAAAAATAAAAAGTTAAGTAAGAAAGAATAATTGTAATTACAAAGATAAACATCAAACAAACTCCAATCCCCGGCAACAGTGCCAAAACTTGATCGGCCTGTAACGTCACAACAGTTGTGCAAGCGGACACACGTCGATGCAAGTATAGTTGATAGATTAATTCTATCAGATATCGATCCCACAAGGAATGGGTTCTTGATGTCTATATGTTAAAGCAATTCAATCTGGTCTGCACACTAAGATAGTTAAAATTGTCAATGTAATTATAAAAGTTAAATGTCAGAGCAATTGAAAGTAAATCAAATTATTGTTGAAGTTTTGAGAATTTAAATGTATCAAAGTAAAATGATGATCAAGTGCGAAGAACTGGAGTGGATCGCTAACTTCACTAATTCGTAAAGCTAGATGCGTCGACAAGTTATTGTATAGATGAATTGTTACAGCAATGAGGTTCCAATGAAATCTTACCAACTACAACTCTCTTGTTTAATCGAGACTCGAGTACCCACAATTACCCCATCTCTCGATGTAGGCAACATTGTGCACTTAAGAACAAGTGATAGAATCTCTTCTAATCTCAAGTAACTCTCGTAGACTTGTTTGTTAACCTAACTTGTCACCGTATCTCTCGATGTCGGTAGACTGCAATTCCACTCTCGTGTTTAATGTAGTTAATTCCAAGAATTAACAGATGAGAAGAATCAAAGTAATCTAACACTGAAAGATATTCTCATATTCATTCAATTATCAATAATAATCCATCAGCATAAAAGAGGGGTCAACAAATACATCGAAGCTTCAAAAACTTCAAAAACCGCTCCTCTTGTTCCTGCACCAAGCACTCCTCGTCAGGAGTTGTTGCTCGTCTGCTCAGTCAGCTCACCGATCTCTAATAAAACTTCAAAAACACAAAGTAACTGCAGATTTAATTCTTTCCCTCTTGATATCTTTCTTCATTTTTTTCTCCTCTATTTATTGGCTTCAAGAATGGGAAACCTTCCCTCTTCTCAGATCCAGATCCAATTGCAGCTATAAAAGTTTGTTACAGTCTAGTTGTGCACTCACGCAGATCTAGTGTGAACTTCTTGGATCTGCAGGTTATTGCGACATCGTTAGGCGCAATCTGAAACCTTCAATTGCAACGACAACTGGTGCTTCCAGTTGTGATTATAGCTTGAATTCTCTCATTTCAAGTAAATATTCCTGTTCTGCAACATTGCTAGTCGTAATTTCAAGCTGAATTTGGGGCTGCAATTTCAGATTCCTTTTAGCTTTGGTCTTCTAAGATAGATCCTTGCGCTGACAATTTTAAGACGCGATATATATACTGCATGTGGTGACATTAGTACACAAAAAGAGATAAAATAACAAAAATTTAAACCAGGCATAAATGAGTTAGAAAACACAAATACTAAGTATGAAATGCCTAACATGCATGCTAAATATGGTACAAAAGAGATAAATAATTCACAAATTTCAGGAGAAAATAGGTGTCATTTCTAATTCTATCAGGCCTGTAATCCATTCTTGGATTCATTTCTCATTTCCCGATTCACGATACTTCTCATATGAGCTATTGAGGACTCGTAACATATGTAGTACCACAGTCATCGCGTCAGTTTCAAATCACCGACTCAAAGCCTGATATCTCTTTCTTTCATTTTTTTCATCTTTCTCAATTTCACGTACCATAACCTATTTTGCAATAATTATAAAGAATAAAATATTGTACTATTTAAAGGCAAAATCTAACGTTACGAACTTACCATACGAATTTGTAATTAAAGTGAATTTTAGGGACTAATTCGTAATTTTCTATTTTTTCACGATCGGCAGCACGATCTCAATCTATTACAATAATTTCATTCAATTATTTAAATCAACATGATTTTTAATCATTTTATGTACATAAGCCTTTTTGGTATTTTTACAAAATTGCCCTTAACTTTTTACTTTTATTCAATTTAGTCCTTTAGCTCAAAACTTGCAAATTAATCATTTTCAAACAAAAATAAGTTCAGTCAAATGGTTTAGAACTCCACTACAGTCCACATTTGTTGTTATTTCACCTCAAGTCCTTGCAATTTTAACAGTTCATTTTAGTCCTTTAACATAAAAATACTAAAAATTACTTTACAAAATAATCTTATTTAACAACCAAGCTTAATAAACTTCAATAAATCTTCAAAAAGCAACTCATTCATCAATGGCAAGATTTGTAACATTTGACAGAATCACAAATTGGTCCTTGGGTTAGCAAGATTAAGCTAATACGGATTCAAAAATATAAAAATCACTAAAAACGGACGAGATTTCACTCACCAAAATGAAGCTCAAAGCTTGGTCGAATGGTCTCCCATGGTTTCTTTAAGGTTTCGACTTGGAGAAGAAGAAGAAAGAAGAGAAAATGAATATTTAATCTTTTGATTTTTAATTAATTTAAAATTTCTCATGAAATTATAAAATTACCCTTTGTTCACACCTAAGTTTAACCAAAATTCAAGCCAAATTTGTCCACTCAAGTTACTAATAGTTATATTACCATTTAAGTACCTTGACTTACCTTTCAATTAATAGAATTCAACTTTTGCACCTTTTACTATTTAATCTTTTTTACTTAATTAATTATCTAATCAACAAAATTTCGTAACCAAAATTTAATATCATACTAATGACCTCATAAATATTAAATTATTAGTATTTACGGTCTAATATATCGAATTTATGGTCTTGAAACCATAATTCCTGATCATACTAAAAATAGACTAATTAGTTAATTCTCATTTAGTTAGGATTTAATTGTAATGTACCAAAATCTAAAGAGGTTCACACTATTTCTATTATTAGGTCATTTAAGGAGGGTCCAATTACACAATTGAACCTTCAATTATATTAAATTTCAATCAAAGAAACTTATTTACAATTTAACATTAAACTAATTAGTACTAAATGAATAAATAACCTAAAAGTTGGTGGATAATAATCATATCTACTGTCGCTTGGACTTTTGACCATGGTTTAATTACCATTTTGGTCCCTTTATTATTTTTAATCAATAGCAATTAACTTTTACCTCTTTTACAATTTACTCCTTTTTCCTTAATTAAGTAGTTAATCATCAAAATTATTCAACCAAACTTCAATTCACATGTAATAAAACTCTGTAAATATTTAATAAAAATACTTATGGTCCTAAACTTTAGAAACAAAGTCTCGATACCTCATTTTCTAAAATCACTTGACCTTTGAACCAAACCACTTATTCTAACTTTTAATTCAATAATTAAAATTCTTTAATTCAAACTTCCATATGAAATTATTATTGACTTATTTAATTTAAACACTCATTATAAAAAATTTCTCGTCGAGTTTATGATCTCGAAATCACTGTTTTCGACACCACTGAAAAACGGGTTGCTACACAGAGAGTAGCTCATAGCATGTAGTCTAGGCATCATATATTTCTTAATAACTATGACATGATAATTAAGCAACTTTATTATTTTTTATTAGAAAAAATATAAGTTTAGTAAGTTATAGGAAATACACCCATTGAAAATTTATCAAAATATATTCATTAATGTCAAATGTGAGTATTTTAATTATCCTAGTACAATACAGACGACCATAATGAAATCATGCAATTTCCACATCTATTTATGCATAAAGTTTTTTAGGTCACATAGGGCTTTTCGGCTTGTAACGTGTTGAGGCTTAGGATAGGTACGAATTTCAAAAAAAAATCAAGCACAAAAGGATACAAACACGAAAATAGTTTGGCACATTGTATTGTTCCCTATTCTTTCCTTGTGTGTCCCCCTCCATCTCACCCCTTATTTCTCCTTCTCTCACTATCTTTTTTTCTCCATTTTAGGACTCTCAAAATAAAATAATTCATTTAGCTAATACTATGAGTATTTTCTTTCTCTTGAGTAAGATTTCTTTCTTTTTTGTCTTTTTGGTGACTTTATAATTCTATCACTATTCACATGTTTTCTTACTCATTCTTCTTTTGTTTCTACTCATTTTTCCTTTTTTTTTTCTCTTATTTTTCTTATTTTGCTAGACTAAAGTTCATATATTGTATTGAGTTCCCTATTCTTATTTTGTAACCTCTTCCTTAATGTGTCTACTTACTCTTAATACTAATAGCCATACATCTATTTACATGTAAACAGGACCAAAGAAAAGAGTATACACAAATAGTTCATTTTAAGGCTAAAGAGGATTATAGTGTGGTTTATCAAGAAGGGTCATAAGGCTCGAAGATAGGTACTAATTGAAAATTTAGAATAAGGTTTGGCTTTTTAGCTCTAGGTGTGTCCAAACAATGCCTTAGGTCATCCCTAAACACCTTAATATGCACAAATATCAATTTCATCTCATATTCTCAAAATTATCATCTATCATATATACTAGGATGCTCGTTTCCTCATATCTTGCACATCACTTGGTATCAATAACACTTTTCTATCTATACTTTAATATAACCTATAGAACTTAAAAGATTCATGCTCAAAAATTAAAAATTCCTTATAATCAACAAATCAACCTATTATACATTCTCCTAACTAATCACTTGTATCTTTACAAGCTCAAGCACACATAAAAATTTAAAAATAAAAACTATATTCCAAAAATTCCTATGTTACTCTCCCCCACACTTTAGAAAATACATTGTCCCCAATGTGTAGTCCCCTCAAATAATAAAAAAAAGAAGTTACCCAATTTATCTTGAAGGTTCTCATCTTTTTATGGTGGTTATCCTTCTTCTTTTGGCGTTTAATGCTCAATTTTGTTGCGTCTTCCATAGTGTGGGGTTCCTACAAAAAGAATTTAAGCATATATATAAAGATAAACTTTATTCCTACTCCTACGAATTTATAAGTCTAAAATAAAAAACAAAAAATTATCCAAAAGTTACAAAATAAAATTCTTTTAAACAATGAATAAAACTAATAAAATAAAATAAATAAATAAAACCAAATTCTAAACATAAGTCATATTATAAGTCCCTATTCTTTTTCGTCATTCAATCCTTTTGTCCTTCATTCTTCACTTTGACTTTTCTGTAGTAATGTGAATTGTGCGAACAAGTCATCGCCTAAGAGTTTGCTTGGAAGATTCATGGTACGATCAAATCTCGCACATAGCAAAAATTAGATGAGGGAAAAAATACCTTTCCCTGAGTTCTTTGCGCATTCCACCATGCTTCGATGAATCCATTTTCCTACACAAATCCATTTCTTCTTGAGAATTTCGTATGTTATTATGGCATGAATTGGACGTATCTCAGTCATATCAGAAGTGGGAAGTATTCGGGAACAAACAAATTTCATCTACATCTTGGCTTTAGGCGTCATAAGTTCTTGGTTGAAAGTTTATGGGATTGTCGTACCTTCACGATAGGTCCATACCTCTTTTCCCACTATTAAAAAAATTAAGATCTCCTCAGTGTCGATATTCTTAAATTCCTTCAAGTCGACTCTATGGAAATAATATTGGTAATAATACAGGACATTGTAGAATCTACAAATTTCGACCTCATTCAGGTATATTTCAACTCCTCGAATTTTCATTAGACCTTAAATCTGCCCACAAGCTCTCCCGACTTCACGTTTCTTCAGGGCCAAATAAGATTCTTGAACTATTGAAATATTTATCGGTTCTTTGCAGGGTAGACAAAATTGAGCCCATTTTTGATCAACTATTGTTTCCCAAATACCTAGACAAACTTGCATCAAAGGATCAAACCCTTGTTCTTGAACGAATGTATGCGGCTATAGTTGCTAGAGATACTTGTCTAAATCATCTTTTGGGAATTCAAAAATAGGGTTAGTAGCACTTTTACTTGAATCAACCATTTGACTTTATGATTGGAGTCTTTTGATTATGGAATGGAAAAGTACCCATAGGAGAGATGTTTATTTATAGGGACTAATTAGTATGAATTTAGTAAATTTAGAAGTTAAGTGTTATTCAAAAATTACAGTATTTTGTTCTAACTAAAACTGTTAGGAGTTAGAGTCTTACTTGAACTGCTATTGTTACGCTAGTGTGTCGCAACATCGATACTAGAATTGTTATTTTACGGAGTTTTGTTCGTTGCGACGTAAAGGTGCCGTGTCGTGACATGAAACCAGTAGTCATGTTGCCTTGTTATGGAGTTGTCGCGACATTGAATGTGGTCGTAGCGACGTCGGGACCAGTTTTCTTCTGATTTCGAATCTAAACTATTTTCTATCCTTAGGGTATTTCTAATGTCAGAGTCTAGCATTGGCTTTGTATCCCATACCATTTTTCACAACAAAGGTTGCTCCTTAATAACTATATCTATATATCCCCCGTAATATGGTTTTATGCTTTACCAATTAACTAGAAAAGTTTCATCGCTCTTACCTATCAATTCAATTGCCCCATATGGTTTTACCTGATTAATGATATATGGCCATATCCATCGTGATTTGAGTTTCCCAAGAAATAAATTGAGTCTAGAATTAAACAAGAGTACCTCTTGTCTTAGCTCGAAGTTTTGTTTTCGAATCTTGGCATCATGACGCAATCTACTTCTTTCTTTGTAAAGTTTCATGTTTTCGTAGGCCATGAATCAAAATTCTTCTAATTCTTATAATTGGAACAATATTTCTTTCTTCGTTAATCCAGGATATAAATTCAATTCTTTAATAGTCTAATATACTTTTTTCTCTAATTCAATAGGTAGGTGACAATTTTTTCTGTACACGAGTTTATAAGGGGACATACCAAGAGGTGTTTTGTATGTTGTTCGATAGGCCCATAAAGCGTCATCCAATTTTGCTACCCAGTCCTTGCGATTAGGATTTACTTTCTTTTCAAGGATCTGTTTAATCTCTCGATTGGAAACTTCAGCTTGACCATTCACTTGCAGATTTTATGCAGTTGTCATCTTATGTCGAATATTGTATTTTGCAAGAGCGACTTCAAATTGTTTTCTGCAAAAAAGTGAGCCTTCATCACTAATCAATGCCTTGGGAGTTCCAAATCCTGAAAAGATGTTTTTTCTCAAGAATTTTACTATTGATTTTGTATCGTTAGTAGGTAATTCCACTGCATCTACCTATTTGGAAACATAATCAACTGCTAACAAGATATATTGGTTCCTAAATGAGCTAGGGAAAGGACCCATGAAATCAATTCCTCAAACGTTAAAGATCTCTACCTCAATAATTCCCACCTGTGGCATTTCATCCCTCTTAGATATATTCCCCATTCGCTGGCATCGATCACAATTTTGTACGAACATATGGGCATCCCAATTCATAGTAGGCTAATAGAATCTAGATTGCAAAATTTTTTGAGTTGTATGTTTTCAGTTGAAATATCCTCCACAAGGAGAGTCGTGTCATCCTTTAAGGATGTCATTAATTTCTTCGTCAGCCACACATCTTCGTACCAACTAATCTGCGCATTGCCAAAATACATGAGGATCCTCCCAGATATAATTTTTTACCTCATGCATAATCCGTTTATTTTGTTACCAGGATGTTTTTGCTAGGAACACCCCTTTTGCTAAATAGTTCATGTAATTTGCATACTATGGTGCTCTTGTATTTGGAAATTGAGTTTCCACTCTAAAAAGTTGCTCATCTGTAAAAGTTTCCTTTATTTTTGCCAAAGATATAGTGGTGGTAGGATTTTCTAACTATGATAGTTGTTTTACTATCTAGTTCTCCGTCCCTTTCCAATCCAAGATCCATAAGTTGAATTCTTGTAGCAACAATACCCATCTCATTAGCCTTGTTTTGGTTTCTTTTTTCTTCATCACATATTTCAAAGTTGAATGATTTGTTTAAATATACACACGATTAGTCATTAAATAAGGACGAAATTTATCACAAGCAAAAATTATCGCTAGCATTTCCTTCTCAATAGTAGTATAATTGTATTGAACGAAGTTAAGAGTCTTGCTGGCATAATGAATCACTAGCATCACACATAATAATAAAAGGTTCCTTCCAATTTGGTGTGATAATAATGGGGGTAGTCATTAGCTTCTTTTTTATTTTCTCAAAAGTCTTAATGCAATTATCATCAAATACGAATGGAACATCTTTTTGCATTAATAAATTTAAAGGTTTAGAAATGTGCGTAAAATCTTTTATAAACCTTCTATAAAACCCAGCGTGTCCCAAAAAATTTCGAATACCTTTGACATTTGTGAGAGGTGGTAGGTTTTTTATTACCTAGATCTTTGCTTTATCCACTTCTAACCCTCTCTATGATGTTTGATGCCCTAAAACCAACCCTTCTCTTACCATGAAATGACATTTTTCCCAATTAAGCAATAGGTTAGTTTCCTCGCACCTTTGTAAAACTTTCTCTAAATTCAGCAAGCAATCCTCAAAAGAGTTTCCATATACTGAGAAATCATCCATGAAAACATCTAATCCTTCTTCTAACATATTTGCAAAAATAGCGGTCATACATCTCATAAAAGTAGTTGGTGCATTACATAGTCCGGAAGACATACGCTTAAATGCATATATCTCGAAAGGGCATGTAAACATTGTTTTTTCCTGATCATCGAGATGTATTGGAATTTGATGATACCCTAATACCCATTCAAGAAATAGTACTATTCTTTACCTGCCAACCGATCTAACATTTTATCAATGAAAGGTAGTGGAAAGTGATCTTTTTTTGTTGCATCATTTAATTTCCTCTAATCGATATAGACTCTCAATCTGATAACTGTTCTTATAGGGATTAACTCATTGTGATCATTCTCTACAACTGTCAACCCACCTTTTTTTGGTACACATTGCGTAGGCTCACCCATTCACTATCGGAGATGGCATAAACTATACTTGCATCTAACTATTTTACCAGTTCCTTTTTTACTACTTCTTTCATGGTCGGATTAAGTCTTCTCTGTGCATCAACAACAGGTTTCTTTCCTTCTTCCGATTGAATTTTGTGTTGACAAAAGGCTAGGTTTATCCCTTCTATATTGGCAACCGTCTACCCAATAGCCTTTTTATGACGTTTAAGCACATCCAATAAAGATGCTTCTTGCGAGTTACTCAAACCTGATGCAAGTATAACAGGTAAAGTATTTTTGTCTCCCAAATATTCATATTTTAAATGTTCTAGTAATGGTTTTAACTCCACTTCTGGTGGCTTTACAATTGATGGTATCATTTTGGTAGCATTTGGCATCGATTGATCCACCACCCCTTTACTTTACTACCACCACTCTAATTGAGTCATTAAAGATTCCTTATTTGTCTCTTCTTCCATGAGCTCCTCATCCTCTGAATATTCCTCTTTGCAATGATTAGTCACAAGCTAGTTGCACACAGGGTTACTAATCTCCTTTGGAGGTTTCAAGAGTTCTTCCCAAAATATTTCATTTGCACTTGCTACTTTCAATATATTTGTAACATCTTGGCCTGTCCTCGTCCAAATGCTTCCTCTAGTAATTATATCTACCTTACGTCTGTTTTTCGTACTCAACTCGTCATAAAAATGCCGAAGTTGTATAGCAATATAGACTCCTCCGCCTAATATGGATTAAAGTATGGCTTTCAATCTTTCTCAAGCTTGTCTTAAGGTTTTCGTCATGGTTTGCATGAAATGAAAGATAATCGTATCTATAACCTAAAATTTTCCTAACTATTTTATCAGCAATGGAGAAGTAAAATTTACTAAAGTGTTGCCTCCCCGACAACGGCGCCAACAACTTGACCACCCCCGAACGTATTCCAATTCGACGTAAATTTCGACTTTTTGCAAGTATATGGGTCAAGTTGTAAATATAATGTGTTTACGACAGAACATTTGGTAGTATTCCGAGGATCGTACCCAAAGGAGGCGTAAAGCTATAGTAAATAAAATCCCAGTAAAAGAAAATTAATTAGTATTAGTTTTAGGGTTTATAGTATAAAGGAAAATTAAATAGTGTTTTGAAAGCATAAAAATAAAAAGATAAAAATAAAATAAAGTAAAAGTTAAGTTGTAGAAAATCTTATAAACGGCTTTAGAGAAATGAGGTCATCTCTGTATGATTTCTTTGATTGTTGGGTTTTAGGAATTTTCCTCCAATCGACTAGTCATTACCCCAGTTGGATCTCTCGATCTTCCACCGGCATAGCAAGTCGATAGAGATTACTTATCGCTAGATGTCACAATCTAAATCAATTTGGGGAAAAGGTGTTCACAGATAGGCAATACAAATTTTTAGATCATTCCAACCTATATGACTTTCTAGGGTTGTTAGGCCTAGTGTTTGTTAGATGCTCTTCATTTTCCAAACAGCTAATCCGAAAGGTAAAATCCCTGTAAAACAACAATAAATTATTCATACATCCACTCCCCTAATTCCCCAACATGTAATTAGTTCCTCATGGTTTCTTTATTCATCAATAACATAATATATGAAAACATATAAATAAAGAATCAAATGAAAAATAAACTAGAGTTGTATTAAAAAATCTGTTGGAAAAAACTCCCCAAACGTTTATGCAAACTTCTATAATCTCGTTTCACAACTGAAAATTAAAAACTAAAATTGAGAACTAAAGTTTAAGCAATGTTATGTAAAACCCTAGTGCTAAAGGTCCTATTTATATCTTTAGATGGTCATTTTTCCCCAACCCTAGGTCAATTGACGTTGCTCGTGTTTAAGAGGCATTGTAAAGACCAAAAAACCCTTCATTAAGTGTGAGATCTACATCCATGGGTCGATGTTGCGACACACCAGGCCCTGTGTCGCGACATAAGCATCAGTCTCTATGTGAAGCGTCAACCTACAAGCATTATCGTGACATAGCCCCTGTATGTCGCGACAAAGAAGTCAGTCTTCTAGTTCCCTAAGTCTAGTCTCTTGGTTGTGACATAGCTCAGCCTATGTCATGACGAAGTCAGTTTCCTCATTTTGATCGGAGGGTTTTTTGTTTTGTTGACGTGTTTGGCCTCATTTACAGGACTTTTACTGATTGATTCTACACCCTATTACTCTTTTGGTATCGGTGCCTTCAACCATGGCTTTTGGTTTGGTGATGTTGGAGGCCCACCGACGTGTGTCTCATTCTCTGTTAATTAGGGATCGGTTGCCTACCAGCTTTTTCGTTGACGATTCTTCTTTTACGTTCTCTTTCCTTCTTTTATTATATTTTATTTCTTGATTACATGAGTTTCGCATGGTTTGCATGGGCTGCTAAAAAATCACATCTTCTCTCTCTTTGATATATTTTATTCTTCAATTGTGTTATAGTGCTTGGGGTTTCTGTTCTTCATAGTGTAGATTTTCCTCCTGGCATCATTACTTTGATTCTAGTGCTTTGATCTTGTGCTTTTTTGTTTACAGGTCTTCTCTTGGTCTTCTTGATTTTCTTTCTTGGGGCGTTAGTGTGGCTTGTACTGGGAGAGGTGCGTTCTAGGTGTTTCCTAGTAGTTTGCATGGGTTCGTCGACAGGGGTGGGTGGAGGATGGTGTCCTCCTGAAATCATGAATGAGGAGGTTAGGGAGATGCTGGCCAAACTTATGTTTTCTGAAGAACAGACCAGGAAGTTGTTTACAACGGATTCAGTCTCTCTGAAGGCAGTGGGAAGGGAAGCTTGGGATGTGGGGAAGTAGTTGATCAAGGCAAGGGTGAACAAAGAGGCTATGTATCGTTTCCTTTTATCCCTATGGTACACAAATGATTGGGTCAACTTTATGGAGGTGGGATCGAGCTATTTTCTCATCAAGTTTGGGTCTGTGAATGATAGAGAATGTATTTTCAATATGGTGCCATGGTTGTTCGACCAACATATCTTTTCGATGGTTTCATATGTTAAAGACAAAGAATGGAAGGAGTACGAGTTCTCTTTGGTGCCATTTTAGGTGAGAATCTTTAATATCCCCATGGAACTCATGGATAGAAAGGTGAGTTGGTGGAGCCATTAGAGAAGTGTTAGCCATAGATTGGAAGGATAAAGGGGGTTGTTAGGTAACTTTATAAGGGTCAGGGTTCTCTTGGACACGGCTAAACCTCTAAGAATGGTTGCTTGCTTTGAGGACAAGAAGGGCCAGGAGGTGAAGTGCATTTTAAGTATGAGCATCTATCTATATTTTGTTAATCTGTGGTAGGATCGGTCATGGTATACAAAAGTTTAACGAGTCACGCAACATGTTAACCCTAAGGATTATTAGTATGGGCGTTGGCTAAGGGGTAAAGCTTTCAGGCCTCATGCAAGGTGTGTGGAGGCTTAGGAATGGAGTGGAAATTATTAATGAGGGGGAGAACCAAGGAGGGGAAGCCATTGTCTTTGGGCAGGAAGGAAATAAGCTAGTGGTTGCGCAACTACTGGCCAAGCAGCAAGGATGGTCTTTTGAGGAGGCTTCGATGTCATGTTCCCTCTCAATGAGATGCCCTACCATGCTCCTACATGATAAGAAGGGAAGAAGCAAGCCCAAGAGAAAGAAGAATAAAGGATACTTAGAGGGTAATGAATTCAACCCTGTTCGGTCAATGAGAAGAAAGATAATGGAAGGAACATTCCTTTTCCAAGCATAGGCTGGCGACCAGCCCCATCGCGAGCCATGAAGCTTGTTCGTTGGAACTGTCAAGGGTTGAGGAACCCTACGACAATCTCGAAACTTAGGCAGTTGCTCGCTGCCATTCACCTTGATCTGTTTTTTCTTTGTGAAACTAAAATTCAGAAATGTGAATTCAATAGGATTAGAAGGAGGTGCAACATGGCTGGGTCCTTTGCTGTGGATGCTAATGGTAGGCGTGGGGTCTTGTTGTTCTTTGGAATAAGGAAAGCAACATAGATGTCCAAAGCTTTTCATTGAACCATGTGGGTATGCTCGTTAAGGTGGAGGGTGTAGACCATTTTTGCTTCACAGGGTTCTATGAGTTCCCTGAGCTTAATCTTAGGAATCAATCTTGGGAGTTGCTTCGAGATATCGACAGCAATGTCAATGAGGACTGGGTCATGGGGGGACTTTAATGAAGTCCACGATGCCTCCGAGAAGTGTGGGGGTCGTCGCAAGATTGGGGCTACTATGGATGAGTTTCGTAGGGTCGTTAGTGATTTGGCAGATAGTACTAGAAAGAACCATTGATTTCTCCCTAGTTAGTGTCTAAATTATTCCTATTTGGTCATCATTAGCATACATTTTTAGCATTTTTTTAATTTAGTTATTGCATTCTCTAACTTAATGGAGCTCAGCTTAAATGTCTTTGAATTTATGACATTTTTACTACTGATGTCGTTACAATAGTTGTTTAGCAATGCGCCCAGAATTGTCGCTGTAGGAACCTGTTCAGAATTATCGATGCAGGAATAATTTCAGAGTTGTCACCGCATAAGAGGATCCAGAATTGCACCCAGAACTGTTGCAGCATTTGACAGCTGTCTGATTAACACACCAGATTTACGTGAGTTGTACAGCTGGTGTAACCAACCAATACGGCCAGAGAATGTTAGATCTGGTGGGAAAGACACCTGTATTATGGAATTGTAGTTAAATACTGAAGAGAATGAGAGAGAAGGGATCTTTTTATTCACCCAAATTGACTTTCTTTTCAAAATTCATTTTCTCAAGCTTGTATCCATGGCAGCTTAGCTTTCTTAAGGGTGACCTGACGCAGAAGAGGATGCAGACAAGGAGCATCCTAAGTGCAGCACAAGAGTAGAGTAAGGGAGCATATTGGGTAGCCTAGGAATAGAATGCCCCATTTGTTCTGTTATTTCTCTTTCTTAAACATTGGTAATCCAAGTTATTTCAAGTTGTATGGTTAGTGCGCATGTTTAAGTCTTAGATCTAATAGAAAAGCCAAGTTTGGTAAGATATTCATTGTGTTTATTTGCAGCGACAATTACCTGTTATTTTTAACCTTGTGAGTCACACTTAGTATTCTGTCGATTTTTCACGTCAGGGACCCCATTTCATTATCATTGCATTATTTCTTTAAATTTACATTATTGCTTCGACAAATCAATCACTCAATTTTATTTCAATTACCTGTTCATTGCATCGATAATTATAGACACGAACAACCATCCTCGTGGGATCGATATCCGACAGGTTATATATCTGTCTACTATACTTGCATCAGCAGTGTATGCTTGCACATAATTGTTGTGATGTTCATAGCATGACCAAGTTTTCGCATCATTTTCAGGGATGGTGTTAGTTTGATGTTTATTCTTGTTTTTGCATTCATTCTTTAATTTCTAATCTTTATTTGTCACTAACTTTTTTTTTTTGTTGACTACTTTTACATTTTTCTTTTAGGTGTTTTATGACCAAGAGAAATCCTGAATTTATTGTTGGCTTAGATCTTGAAATCGAATACACCATTCGAAGGAGAAGACAAGAACAATGAAATATGTCTCTACTAGAAAATGATGCAGTCATACCACAATAACCACCACAAAATCCTATCGTACCTCCTACACAGCCATAAAATGTAAATAATCAATCGTTTCCGCAAGAAGATCTGGTGCAAAATCTCACTATTCAATATTTTATTATTTTAGTTTTGGACAATTTACAGCCAGAAGTTGTTCGACCAGCTATTCAATCTGGAATTTTGAATTAAAACCAACCGTGTTCTAGATGCTGAATTCTAATGGACAGTATGTTGGATTGCCTCCTAAAGATTTGAGAGAGCACCTTAAAACTTTCCTACTGATTTATGCTTCTTTCAGTCAGCATGGCGTTCTTGATGACGCCTTGAAAATACAGCTATTCCTTTATTCATTGCAAGGATGGGCTCGTACCTAGTTCCTTAGGGTACCTGCTGGATCAATCAGGTCGTGGAATGCACTCGCAACTCAATTTGCTTTACGTTTCAATCCATCGACTATGAATGCTCGACTTAGAAACAACATTACTGCGTATCATCAGCTTGATGATGAAAATTTGCATACTACATGGAAGCGTTATAAATCTCTGCTTTGACATTGTCCCATGCATGGAATTCAACAAGAAACGCAGATTGAAATTTTCTATAATGGATTGAACGCACAGACAAGAAATCTTGTCGACGCATCTGTTAATGGTCCTTTGTTGGACTGTACATATGATGAAGCTATCAGAATTCTAAAGAGGTTCTCTCAGAACCATTATCAATATTTGATCTCTCGAACTACACAAGTGAAAGCATATCCTGGAGTTATTGAACTAGATGCTATATCTGCTCTAAGTGCACAAGTTTCTTTGCTTGCAAACATGATAAAGAACATGAATGTAACTAGTGAAGTTGCACCATTCAAGTTGCCCAACAAATTGATATCCTTACATTTTGTTGTGAAATTTATGGTGACAACCACAGTTATGAAGATTGTCCACAACATGCGGAGAATGCGTTCTATGTCAATAACGTCCGTGGAAATTCTTATGGTAATTCCTATTATTCTGCAAGAAATCAACAGTCTTGGGGAAATCAGAATTCTTCGACATTTAGATATGGAAATTCATCCAATCAATGTAGTTATAGACAAGGGAATTACAATCCACAGTAGCAGAGTTACAACCATAGTACTCAGATACATTCATATTAAGATAAAATGTAGCCAAATCAAAATCGTGTACAACCAAAATAGCCTTCAATGTCAAATTTGAATGCTCAAGGACAACAACATCAGTAGTACACACAACCACGATCTGATCCTTTAGCAGCCCTCAAAGCCTTAATACGTGAGCACATAACTCGAACGAAAGCCATTATGCAAGGAAATTCATCCTTCATCCGAGCGTTGGAAGCACAATTGGGGCAGATCACTTCTAATTTGAACACACAACCACCAGGTGCATTGCCCAATGACAAAAAAAATCCAAATTTAAAAGGGATAGAGCATTGCAAAGCTATCACTCTTCAAAGTAGTAGACAAACTTGCGAGCCAGCTATCAACTCTACTGCACCACTTATAGACGCTACTGAAGTGAATCCGGGCGAGAGAGTTGTTTCTGAAGAAATTTTAGATGAATCGGAGAAAGAGGCTCCATAAATTGTCACACAATGCCTACTGCTAGACTGACAAAATTATTGCCGCAACTACCGATATCGACGAAACCAACTATGTCGATGCAACCTAATGTACCCATACCTTTGTCGTTCCTACAAAGATTTAAAGAGAAGGAGCACAATAGACAATATCAGCAGTTTCTGACCACATTAAAACAACTTCATGTTAACATCCCTCTTGTGGACGCTCTAGTACAGATTCCAAGTTATAGGAAATTCATGAAGGAGTTATTGTCCAAAAAGAAGTTGACTGATATGAAGACAATTACGCTCACAGAAGGATGTAGTGCACTCTTGACAAATAAGCTGCCACCTAAGATGAAAGACCCTGGAAGCTTTACGATCCTATGTTCAATTAGAAACCACTACTTAGGTAAAGCTCAACCTTATAACCTTATGCCGATGTCAATATTTAGAAAATTGGGGACTGGTCATATAAAGCCAACTACAGTGACATTGCAGTTAGTAGATAGATCGTTCGCGCAACTTGAAGGACAAATCAAGGACATCCTAGTTCGCATAGATAAGTTTGTGTTCCCAGCGAATTTCATTATACTAGACTAAGAAGCATATAAAAAGCTGCCTATAATCTTGGGACGCCCATTCCTTGCTACTGGACACACTCTTATTGACGTGTATAGAGGCGAATTGACAATGCGACACAATGATGAACATGCCACTTTTAGTGTTTTTAAAGCCATTCCCTGTAAAGACAAAGAAGAACGTCACACGATTGATGTGTTGGACGCATTAATTAAAGAGGAATTTAATGAGCATAGCACAGTATTTTCAAAAGAATTTACGATGACATCAGATGAAGAATTCCTAGCTAATTGTGACAGCAAGGTTGAAGCGCATAACATTGAGCTTAGGTGTGGATGGCAAATAGAATCTTTAGATTTGACCAATAGAACGACTCCAGTCTTTAAGCCTTCTATTAAAGAGGCTTCTACTTTGGAGTTGAAGCAATTGTCTACTCATCTGAAATATGTTTTCCTCGACAATAATAATACACTACCAGTCATTGTCTTTGTAACCCTCGATGCAACTCAAGAAGAAAAGTTGATCCATATATTGAAGTAGCATAAACGTGCGATTGCTTGGAGTATTGTCAACATTAGAGGCATTAGTCCCTCTTTTTGCATGCATAAAATAAGATTGAAAGATGAAGGAAGGCAATCAATTGAACACTAAAGGAGATTGAATGAGAAAATGAAGGAGGTGGTAAAAAGGAGATCATCAATTGGCTGGACGTGGGCATTATTTACCCCATTTATGATACCAATTAGATAAGTCCAATTTAATGTGTCCTTAAGAAAACTGACATTATTGTAGTGAGTAATGACAAGAATGAGCTAATCCCTACTCGTATTCCTATAGGTTGTCGTGTATGCATGGATTACTGTAAATTGAATACAGCCACAAAAAAGGACCACTTTCCACTTCCCTTCATCGATTAGATGTTGGATAGGCTTGCTGAAAAAGCCTATTATTGCTTCCTCAATGGTTATTTTGGCTACAATCATATCTCTATTGCGCTAGAGGATCAAGCAAAAATAACGTTTACATATCCTTTTGGCACTTTTGTCTTTCGTCGAATGTCGTTTTACCTCTGTAATGCACCAGCCACATTCCAAAGGTGCATGATGGCAATATTTTCAGACATGATCGAGGACTCGTTAGATGTATTCATGGATGATTTCTTTGTTTATGGAAATACTTTTGATCAATGTGCTGACAACCTGGCCAAAGTTTTAAAGCGATGTGAGGACACAAATCTCGTACTGAATTGGGAGAAATGCCACTTCATGGCAACTGAAGACATTGTCCTAGGTCATCGCATTTCTAGTCAGGGCATTGAAGTGGATAGAGCGAAGGTAGAAACTATTGAAAAGTTGCCCCTGCCAACTAATGTGAAGGGAATCTAGAGTTTTCTTGGACACGTAAGTTTTTACCGCAGATTTATCTAAGATTTTTCCAAAATTATGAAACCCCTCTGCTCACTGTTGGAGCAAAATAAAAAATTCTTGTTTGGTGATGCATGTCTGGATGCATTTATGCAAATAAAGAAGCAGCTTGTGAAGGCACCCATTGTCGTAGCACCAGATCGGTCGTAACCATTTGAAGTGATGTGTGATGCAAGTGACTTTGCAGTGGGTGCAGTCCTAGGATAGCACAAGGAAAATGTATTTCATGCTATATATTACGCCAGCAAGACTCTCATAAAAGCTCAATGTAATTACACAATCACAGAGAAAGAGTTGTTGGTTGTAGTCTTTGCTTTCGACAAATTTTGCTCATATCTTGTCGGCACAAAGGCTGTTGTGTTTATTGACGATTCAGTGTTACGATATCTCTTTGCAAAGATGGACGCTAAACCAAGGTTGATACATGGATCCTGTTATTACAAGAATTTGACATAGTGATAAAGGATCGAAAAATCAAGTGGTTGATCACCTGTCTCGTCTAGAAGTAGGTAGTGAAGATGGAAATACATTTCAAATTGTCGACGCATTTCCTGATGAGAAGCTATTCGCTATTGATGCAACACCATGGTACGCGTATGTGGTCAATTACCTGGTATGTGGAAAGTTACCTTTGGGTACCACAGGCCACAAGAAAGAAAGATTTCTTCGCGATATAGAGAAATAGTACTAGAATGAGCCATACTTATTCAAGGTATGCAATGACAATATAATTAGGTGTTGTGTTCTGGAGGAAGAGATGCTTTCAATCCTGAAGCATTGCCACGATGCTCCTTATGGAGGTCATTTTGGTGGCATGAGAACTGCTACAAAGGCTCTTCAGTCAAGATTTTATTGGCCTCTATTATTTAAAGATGCCCACAATTTTGTGCACCAATGTGATCGATTTCAATGCACCGGATCTATATCTCGACGCAACGAGATGTTACAACAGCCAATCATGGAAGTTGAACTCTTTGACGTTTGGGGTATGGACTTCATGGGACCATTTCCAAGTTCGTTTAGAAATGTCTATATCCTAATTGTTGTTGACTATTTATCAAAGTGGGTGGAGGCCATTGTAGTCCCAAAAGATTATGTAAGGATAGTGCTGAAGTTTTTCCACAAGCATATACTCACTCGTTTTGGCACGCCTAAGGAATTAATCAATGACCAAGGTACTCATATCCACTGCAATCAGGTAGCAGTTGCACTGAAGCGGTATGAAGTTAACCATAAAATGGCGACCACTTAGCATCCGCAAACCAACGGCCAAGCTGAAGTCTCCAATCAACAAATCAAGAATATCCTCGAGAAGGTGGTGAACCCATCAAGGAATGATTAGTCTTTTAGAATTGATGATGCATTGTGGGCATTGAGGACAGCATACAAAACCCCACTTGGGATGTCACCATATCAATTTGTATTTGGTAAAGCATGTCACTTGCCTGTGGAATTGGAACATAAAGCAATGTCAGCAATCAAGCAAGTGAACATGGATTATAAGGCTACTTGGAAGAAGAGGCTGTTGGACATCATTCAACTTGAGGAAATTAGGCGCAATGCTTATGAAAATGTTGCAATCTACAAGGAAAAGACTAAGCGATGGCACGAAAAAATTATTTTGTAGTGACAATTTACTGCTAGACAATGGGTGCTATCATTCAATTCTCGACTGAAATTGCACTCAGGTAAATTGCGCTCACGTTGGTCTAGACCGTTTGAAGTTGTCGAAGCATTTCCATATGGTGCAGTTACAATTAAAGATATACATGATGGACACTAATTTAAATAGAATGGACAACGACTGAAGCATTATCTTGGCCATGATGATCACGCACAAAAAGAGACCATTAATTTGGTCACTTTTTTCTAATCTCTCTTGTCATTTTTATCATGTAATTTTAGTTTATTTTGTTTTTGTTTGAATTTACCTTACTTAGTATTTTTACAGGTTAAAGTTCTCTCTTTTGTCGTCACATTCAGATCTCTTTATAGACGCATCTCGTTTGTAACTGACTCATCAGAAAGCATATCAAGAAATAAATCATGAATTTTCATCTCTTAACCCCAACCGTTGGATCGGTTTGAAAAAGTGCAATCCAATTGGACGCATTTATTATTGTAGACCTATTGTCCTTTCTCTGATGCATAAACCAACATGCCTCTCCATCTGCTCTTTTTATTCTCTATAAATACCCTTGTTGTGACGACTGTGCCATTCAAAACCTCTATTATTATTCCCATAATTTTCTTCAAGCTTACACCTTTTTACCTTCCAAAAACCTTTACTTACAAACAAAAATGGCTAGAACTCATGGGTTTGTGAAGAAACCAACGAAAGTTGTTGCGGAATCTTCTTCTATCGTAGTAGTTTGTGAAACAAAGAATCACCCATCCAAAGAACCTGTGATGTTCCTTACAACAGCAGCCAAAGATCGTTTCCAAGAAAATATGTTGAAACAAAACTACCATCCAGAGCAAGGCTTCCAATTGTCAAGACAACAGGAACTTGGGAAGCAAGTTACTAAAACCATCACGAAGCTAGGCTGGGAGATTTTCTACCAACTTCCGGGGAGCTACTCACTATCTATGGTATACGAGTTCTATGCAAATCTCACTAACCTTGAGTTAGAATTTGTGTTTTTCCGTGAAAGTCTAATACCCTAGAGTGTCACCCATATCAACGTAATCTACAACACATTCGTCGACAAGGATAAGCATGTGGAGTTTATTGAAGAACTTACTGAGGAAGGGGCTGATGTTTTGGTATAAGATCTTTGTGTTGGAGGTGCTATTTGGATGAGTTCGAACCCAAATAATTACACAATGCATCGAATATATTTAAAGTTGTAGAGCAAGGTTTGGTTTCATTTTATTAACTATAGACTAATGCCTTCCACCCACAGCACAACTGTAACATTGGATCAAATATATCTGATACATACGATCATTAAGAGGAGGAAGATTGATGTCGGTGCAATTTTGCACCAAGAAATTCCTGATTGTGCGACTAGACAAACTGGCATTATGTTGTTTCCATCCTTGATAATACAGTTGTGTTAGCATCAGGGAGTTGTGCCTCATAAGGGAGAGGAGATTTTGGAAAACAAGGGTCCGATTAATGAAGCTTTTATCGAGCGGATAACCCGTAGAAAAGAAACTCCCGTAGTCAATGAGGCAAACACAAGAAAGAAAAAGGGCAAAGCAAAAGTAGATTATAACAATGCAAATGTGGCTGTAGATCCATCTCTGTTGTACAAAGTCAAGGAAGTTGAAAAATCACAGATTGCATCAACATTAGATAGATTAAGCTTGTCGCCATAGTTGAAGATATGGAGGAATCTCAGAATCTATTCTATGCCTACACCAGGGCATGGAATAGTGTTATTGTGACTACATTGTGGCAAATGAGCAAAGTACCTCTATCTGAATCTCCTGTCTTCCCTTCAATAATCCGAGAATATGAACCTTCTATTAAGGAGGCTGACTCAAGGGATAATGAACAATCTGTGGCTTCCCTCAAATGGTGCATATTTCTGATGAAGATAAGGAAGTTGAATTAGGAGAGGTGGAAGAATGTCTAAGGAATGTTACGAGCTTATTCGAGGATGACTTTCTTGCTAGCCTAAATGTTAATACTACTGAGGAAGAGACCCTTGCTGCTGGGGAGGACGCACAAGTAGAAGAAGTGGAAGAATAAGAAAGAGAGGAAGGAAAAGAAGTCGAGGAAATTTTAGTTGAAGAATTTTTCCCTACACCAACAGATGTGGGTGTGACACCTAAAGATTTGGTGCCACCTGAAGTGAGTCAAGCAGAGGCTGTGGCTACAACTACTGAGAATCACAATATGTTAGCTATCGTGGTCTTTACTGGACCACTCGAAGTAATCCACCCAATAGATATCGCAGTCAATGATGTCGAGGCACGGCCAGATCTTGAGGAGCAATCTAAAGATCAAGCCAAGCCAAAAGAACGAAAAAAGAAGCGTGTCAAAGATAAGAAGCACTGCAAGGAGGAGAAGAAGCTTAAGAAGAAGAAACATTGTACAACCACATCATCGACTACAGCCAATTGAGTTAGTTTTAGTTTTCATGCATATCATGTAGTAATTTAATTGTCACCACATTCCCTTTGTCATTGCATTTTTAATTGTCACTGCATGTGCATTGTCATTGCATTTTCAATTGTCATTGTAAATTAATGTCAGTGCATTAGGGACAATGCAAACTTTAAGTTTGGGGGGAATGTATGGGGCTGGAAATGCAATTGCACCCACATTTCAAAAATTTGTCCTTTTGAGTTTAATGAAAGCATGCAAGGTTATTGAAAATGTGTTTTATTTTTTTACATTTGATGCTTAATTCTTGAATCATGTGAACTATTAATGAATGAGTTAGATGAATTTGACTGAATGTTGTATCTTCAATTCTTGGATGAATGCTTTAGATTGCATTAGTAATGATTGAATAGTATCATTCTTTAAATCTCGAAGAATCTGCCAATAACAACTACTTATATATAATTATAATTATAAATAAAAGACACTCCAATGTGGGTGAAGTGTGAACTGTCAAGGGGGAACACTCCAATGCAAGTGTTAGAAAAAGTAATCTAGCCAAAGACTATCACTGCAAGAGTGTGTGTCGACACAATTACATACTCCCTGGGGGTTTATTGCACCCCATCATTACTTCTCAGGAACAAGAGTATAGTAATGCAATGACATCCCTCAATCACAATTACTAATATATATATATATTATTGTACAATAAATGTTGTTTTGTTAGAAAGAATTTAGGATTTAAAGCATGATGCTAGCATTGATGAAGTTGCAATTTTAATTATTCATGCTTATGAATTGTCAGTGCAATATTATGTCATTTGAATGTAATTCATGCATTGGGATTTTAGTTGATTCAAGTTTCTAGAATGATCATTACCTTGTTAAATTTTTGATATAGTCTTGCTAATTTCTATTTTACTTGAGGACAAGTAAAAACTCAAGTTTGGGGGTGTGATAGTACTAGAAAGAACCATTGATTTCTCCCTACTTAGTGTCTAGATTGTTCCTATTTGGTCATCTTTAGCATACATTTTTAGCATTTTTTTAATTTATTTATTGCATTCTCTAACTTAATGCAGCTCAGCTTAAATGCCTTTGAATTTATGACATTTTTACTACTGATGTCGTTGCGATAGTTGTTTAGCAATCCGCCCAGACTTATTGCTGCAGGAACTTGTTTAGAATTATTGATCTAGGAATAATTTCAAAGTTGTCACCACATAAAAGGATCCAGAATTGTGCCCAGAATTGTTGCAGCATTTGACAACTGTCTGGTTAACACACCAGATTTGCATGAGTTGTATAGCAAGTGTTACCAACCAGTACGACCAAAGAATGTTAGATCTGGTAGGAAGGACACCCGTACTGTGGAATTGCAGTTAAATACTGATTAGAATGAGAAAGAGGGGATCTTCTTCATTGCTCGAATTGAATTTCTTCTAAAAATTCATTTTCTCAAGCTTACATCCATGGCAGCTTAGCTTTCTTAAGGGTGACCTAACGCAGAAGACGAAGCAGACCTGCTCTTGACAAGGAGCATCCTAAGTGCAGCACAAGAGGAGAGTAAGGGAGCATATTGGGTAGCCTAGGAATATAATGCCCCATTTGTTCTGTTATTTCTCTTTCTTGAACGCTGGTAATCCAAGTTATTTCAAGTTGAATGAAAGTACTCTTGATTTTTAGACTAAATGATATCTACTTCAATCTTGTCTTTATTATTAATGTTTGGGTTTAATTGTTTTGACCATGGAAGCTTGATTGCAGTCACTGACATTGGAAGGTGCAGCGATAAATTAAATTAAGAAGCAAAACAACGAAAGTTGCTTGGGGATTGAAGGAATTTAATCCACTTGTTCATGAATATGTTGCATTGTCAACACTGAAAGGTGTAGTTAGTGCACATGTTTAAGTCTTAGATCTCATAGAAAAGCCAAGTTTGGTAAGATATTCATTGTGTTTATTTGCAGCGACAGTTACCTGTTATTTTTAACCTTGTGAGCAACACTTAGTGTTCTGTCGATTTTTCATGTCAAGGACCTCATTTCATTATCATTGCATTATTTCTTTAAATTTACATTATTGCTTCGACAAATCAATCACTTAGTTTTATTTCAATTACCTATTTATTGCATCAAAAATTATAGACACGAACAACCATCCTCGTGGGATCGATATCCGACAAGTTATATATCTTTCTACTATGCTTGCATCGACAGTGTACGCATGCACATAATTGTTGTGACATTCATAGTACGATCACTGGCACTGGTGGATGTGAAGGCTAACTGGGGTTGGTTTACATGGTCCAACAATAGGAGGGGTAATGGCCTGGTGAGGGAGAGACTAGACAGGTTTCTTGTTTCAATAAGCTGGCTAAGCAAAGTCCCATATCTAGCGTCGGACGTGATTCACCAGGCTCACTCGGGCCACGACTTGGTTATTTTAGATACTTTTGGAAAAGGTCTAGCAATAAGCATCGTGACCCGAGACTGTGTTTTAAGTATAAGGTATGTTGGGCTAAGGAGGGAAAGGGTAAGAGTGTTATCAAAGAAGCTTGGTCTAAGGGGCAGGGAGACATGTTGGAGGCGTGCAACAAAGTCAGGACCTATCTCGAAAGGTGGCATTACAAACGGTATAAATACAAGGTATGTCGGATCAAATCTCTATTAAAGGAGATAGATGAGATCATGAACATGCATGGGAACGTTATAGATGCCGATAGATTGCTACGGGCGAGGGAGGAGCTAGCTAGTTTGTACAACTCCGAGGAAGTCTATTGGGCCCAGAGGTTGAGTGTGAGGTAGATGTGTGAGGGGGATAGGAACACTAGGTTCTTCCACATTCGATCTTCCCACAGGGCAAGAAAACACCATATTGACAGCTTGCTGGATGGGGAGGGCAAATGGGTCACGAACATCAGAGGCGTTTGCAACATGGCTAGAACATATTTTCAAGACTTGTTTAATTTTGACTATAATAGTAATATTGACAATATTCTTCATTTGATCCCAAAGTGCATTACAAGGGACATGAACTTTGAATTGCTCAAGCCTGTGAAGGATAAAGAGATATTGAGGGCCTTTGATCAGATGGACTCGAGGAAGGCCCCGGGGAGTGACGGGCTCTCGATTAAGTTTTTTCGGGAGAATTAGAGCATAGTAGGCAAGGATGTCTTATGCTATTGTAAAGATGTGTTGAACGGAGGTAAGAGCGTAAGGGAGATAAATGTTACTATTTTGATATTATTCCCAAGGTTCCTCAGCCGCAAGACATGACCAACTACCGCCCTATAAGCTTGTTCAGGGTCATTTACAAGCTGATTGCCAAAGTGTGTGTGAATCATCTGAAAGTTCTTCTTCCTTATTGCATCAGTCACAACTAGAGCGCCTTCATCCTCGGGCAAATGATCCATGACAACTTTATAGTCTCCCACGAGCTTGTTCATTACCTTCAGAGTGCTAAGAACAGTCCCAACAAAGGCTTCATGGCCAAGCTCGACATAAGCAAGGCCTATGATCGCGTTGAGTTGTCTTTTCTCGAGAAAGTCATGCTCCAACTGGGTTTTGATGAGATGTGGGTGGACAAGATTACGGATTGTGTGTGTACTGTTAGTTACATAATGCAGTGGAACTCGAGTTTCTCTGACACCATCCATCCGAATCGTGGACTCGAATAAGGAGACCCTCTTTTCCCTTATCTCTTTTTATTTTGCATGGAAGCCCTTTAAAAAATGTTTTCTCATGCATAAGAAAATGGGCAGAAGCGTGGCATTCGTGCTTGTCAAAATAGCCCATGCATCAACTACTTATCTTTTGCTAATGATGTCCTTTTCACTAGGAACAAACGAGGGGATGCGAAGCTTGCAAGGAGGATCCCTCACAAATTCGAACGAGCCTTGGGACAGAAAGTCAACTTATCTAAGTCTACCCTACTTTTTAGCTCTAAGACTTCTAGTGAGCAGAAACATATTCATGCCAACATAATGGGGATGAGAACCGTGGATGATTTTGACAACTACGTTGGTTTTCCCCTCTGTGTTGGTAAGAATAAGACTGATGCATTTATATTTTTAGTGGACAAGTGCACGAATAGGATTAAAGGCTGGTCGAAAAGGCTTCTCTTTCGAGGTGGCAAAGATGTGTTCCTCAAGGCTATTATGAAATCCCTACTGACTTGTTCTTTTTCGATGTTTCTTATTCCTAAAGGCATCATGGACCAGCTTGAGGCTCGTGCTAGATCATTTTGATAGGAGGGGAAAAGCAAAAGGAGGGGCTAGGCCATGATGAGATGGGAAAGGTTATACTCACCTAAAGGCATGGGGGCATGGGTTTTAAAGACCTTAGGTTGTTTAATCTTGCTTTGCTTAAGAGACAACTATGGAGGCTTGTGAACCATAAGGACACCTTGTGTTTCAAGATCATGTCAGCTAAATACTTCCCCTTTGGAGAGCTCTTTAATTCGAAGTAGCTAGACAAACCCTCCTACATGTGGTCTAGCTTATACGGGGGCGGCTGATGCTCTTGTAAGTGGCTTTGGATGGCAAGTAAGAAACGAGCATAAAATTGATATTAGAAAGCAAAACTAGGGGTTTGAAGAGCTGGGCGGTAACTCGATCGTAGGTCATTTACCTGGTAACCACAAGATGATTGTGTGTGATTTGTGGCATGAGCCCATGTGAAACTTGGACAGGGATTGTGTCAAGGATATTCATGTTAATGAGCTGGGGAGTAGAATCTGTGACATCCCTATTATAAGGAACGGTCCTAAAGACAAAATCGTATGGTTTCACTCACGTAATGGAATTTACACAACCAATTCCGGGTACTCGTGGCTTATTCTCAAAAAACTTGAGTACGATCCTCATAGGCTCTTTTAAAGGATTATTTGGAAGCTTAAGGTTCCTCCTAAGGTCAGAGTGTTTGCTTGGAGACTCGGTCACGACTTGCTCCCCACTAATGTGAAAATTGCAACTATCAACAAAAACTTCAACAGCGACTGTCCTCGATGTAACTCGTTTAATGAGTCCTTGGTTCATGCTTTGAGAGATTGCTCGTATGTTAGAGAGCTCCTCGAGCTTGGTGGGGTGGAAAATAGGGTGCTTTCTTTGGACTGGAATACTAGGGTCGATTGGCTTGAATTCACAATGAGGCTGGTCGATTCGATAGTAAGGCATTCGAATGTTTGATAATTCTTTTGTGGAATATTTGGAGCCTCCATAATAATCTCATTTTTAGAGGCGTGAGTGAGGCTCCAAAGCTTGTTTGGGAGAGGGTTATGGATTTTTTTAGGAACTTCAGGATCTTCAATTTGAATAACGATGCCATGCTGCCCAAGGGGAACAATCGTGAGAGATGGTCGAAGCCTCTAAAGGGAAATTTAAAAATCAACGTGGATGCTGCATGGAATGATCTCATGGTTAGACTTGGTTTTGTTGCTAGGGGAAGTGATGGTTTCATGCATTGGGGGCATGCAGTTCAAAGAGTACGTGGCTGGTGCTAGTTGGGAGGAAGTTGAGGCCCTGTTGTTCGGGATAAATTTGGAGATTGATAATAATATATCACCAGTGATAATTGAGGGTGACTATGTTGATGCTACTAATAGGAATGTTAAGCCTCGTGAGGACGTCACTTTGCTGGGATTTAAAATTCAAGAATGTGTCAGGCTAATTAACAGCATTGATAATTGCACCATTCGGTGGTGTCCTAGAGGGTGTAACACTGTAACAAACAAACTTAGTAAAAATGCCTTAGTTAACAAGTGTAATGTTTCTTTCAGAAGGGATATCCCTGAGATTATCCAAAGTCTTATAATTCATGATTCATATTAATAATATTTTGAGGTGGCCTTCAGGCCGTTTTTTTCAAAAAAAAACTTTTATTTTTACTCATTTTTCACTCAAATTTCTTGCATAAAACACTACCCGTCACCTCCTAACATAAAAACTTCATCGTTTTTCTTAATTTCATCATGAATTTATTCATTCCCAAATTTTTTATGTATAAACCATAACTATTTTTTCAATTTTTTTGTTAAAATTAGTTATTTCTTTTACAAATTTATGGTATATACATGCTTTATTATGCCTTATTACTCGTTACTCTTAACGAAAAATGCCACTTTTATGAGTTATAATGCATGCATTAAGTTATAAAATGTTGGGAATTTCGAACCTATGTTTACTTTTGTCTCAAATTTGTTTTGTTTTATGTTTATTCTCATAACTAGTGTTTCTTTTTATCAATTTTGTTTTAAAACATTTTTTTATGTTGTAGCAATTTTGAAAAATATGCATACTTTTTAAATGATGAAAATGAACTGAGTTTAATAGGGATATTCTTGTGGTTTCATGCAGTTATTTTGTATATTCCATATCTTAAAGTCTTATCTTGTTCGTTTGTCAAAAATGTCGCAACATGTTAAACGATCCGCAAACAAAAAACCAACCAACAACTCAAGTTTGTCCATCACCCAAAAATGTTCTCGTAATCCATCCTCACCACCACCTAATCCAACTCATCCTGATCATTTAAACCCTAATCCTCTCACTACTTCACCTTCTTTTGATGATTGCTTCTGCAATCACGATGTGAAAAACCATTATTACCTACACATTGCTAATTGAACCCTCACAAGTGATCACCTTATTAATGTTATGTTATTAAGAGAACTCTGTTTATCCGATTTACAAACCTTCGAATGATGGGGTTAGTCCAAGTTTTTAACCATTAACTGCCTCATTCATTCAAACTTGGTTGGAGCCTTTTATTCTAATGTCAATTTCATTCGTGACCAAACCGTTGACAAAATCATCGGGTTTCTTCTTATCTTATGGGCTAACATTTTAACCTTTTGTAATCTCAGTTTGCCTCTCTACTTCATGTTCTCAATGATGGAAATATTCATGAAGGTCACTCCAATTATGGTTCTTTCATCACTTAAAAAAAGGCCCCAAACTTCCTCTTCAAAATCGTCTTATTCACCTTATCCTAACTTGGATATGAAGGCCAACCAACCAACATGTTCTTTATAGGAACATTGATTGTTGGTGGCTTGCTTGTGCTCGAGATGATGTTCATTCTCACATTGCACATATCATTTTTTATGGCATCTGCTTCGTTTCGAAATATACCTTAATTACATTTTTGGGAAGCTTAATAACAATGTCTCCATAGATCCATGTGTTCATATTACAAGCTCTATTGGCAAGGAGACTCTTTCTAATTGCAACTATGAGTTCAAAGAAGGCCTATGGGTGAAGCAAGTTATGGATCAATATGATCAAGAACATCAAGGTGAAGGTAATGACCCTTAAGATGGTGGCAGAGGTTAACAACATTGTGGTGAAAATGTTCCCAAGCAATAACACAAGATAGCACCACTCGCAACTCAAGACGGACTTGTGGATGTTCCACCTTTAGCTTCGCCACTATCCCCTCGCTCTCTCCCGCTTCTCTCTATCATAAATGGTGTCTCGGATCGTGTCAAAACTTTTAGCTAACACTTTGATGCTCAGCTTAATGACTTGTCACAATAAGTAGACACTCATTTTATTGGATTAAAGGAGAAAATGGTGATGCTCTTATCTCATTTCCCTCATCTGCCTCTGTCGCCTTTGGACATTTGATGGTTAGTTTTTATTTTAATTTGGATGGTTGGTTAGGACTTATTTGGTTTATGTTTATATTTTATTGGTAAATATTTGCTTTTGGATGTTTATGGTTTGGCTATTATAGATGACTTTCTTTAGGATGTTTATATTTTTAGAATGTTTTCTCATTTTTTTATCTAATGTTTATGCATGCTCTTACATCTCTTTTCTTATTATAGTTTATCTTGTTTTTATTGCTTTTTTCTCCAATAAGCTTTGGGTTTTGATAGCATTAGAAATGACATTTATTTTCTCCCTAAAACTTGTGTATTAATTGTTCATTTTGTATCATTTTTAGTTTACATGTTAAACATTTCATATTTAGTATTTGCATTTTCTAACTTAGTGTTGTATGGTTTTAATTCTTTTCATTTTAGCCTCTTTTGTCCTACTAACGTCGCCATATGCAGCATAAGTTTTGCATCTGGAATTATCAACGCAGAGATCCATCTCGGAAGATCAGTGTTGGAGAGTGTTCAATGATGCAGCCACAAATTTAACCTAAAATTGTGGCCACAAATGTTACTGCAAAGATACCTTCACCTCGTACAAGTGACATCACGTTACAAACATATCTGAAAGCACCAGCGCAAGGGAATGCTAAGTTATCACCGCAAGTAAAGATTATAGATTACGCCTAAAGATGCGACGACAACCTGCAGATGCTTGATGAACATACTAGATCTGTGTGAGTGCATAGCTGGAATTAACCAACTTGTACAGTAGGCAAAATGGTTAGATCTAAGAAGGGAGGAGACCTAAACAAGCTGCCATGGAAGCTTGAGTTTTGAGAGGAAGGTGATTTGACAAGCAAAGGAGCAAGACTTCTGACAATAAGTGCCAATCTGTGGCGCAAAAGGAGCTGTCACGGAATAGTTCTAGTAAACTAGGAATAGGATGCTTCGAATTTTTTCTTTGATACCTCCTAATTGTTGATGAATACTGTTAATTATCAATTAAGTATGGAAGTACCATTTAAAGTTAGATATAATTTGATTTTTACTATATTCTCATTATCTGTTTATCTTTGGATTTAATCATTTTGACCATGGAAGTGCAATTGCAGTCACAATCACTGGAAGGTGTGGTGACAAGTTAGATTAACAAGCAAGACAACGGAAGTTGCTTAAGGCTAAGAAGGAATTCTGGCCACTTGTTCTTAAGTGCAAGGCATTACTAGCACTGGAAGGTGTGGTAATTACTAGCATTTGGGTATTTGTTGAATAGAGGAACTGATATTAGTAAGATATCATTAAAGCATAATTGTGGCGACAATTCATTTATTTGTTACCATGCAGTCACATTTAGCATTGCGACTTGTGAAGTCAGTGATCCTCTCCACTTCTTTACATTTGACCCATTTATTTTTAAGTTTTGAATTTATGTTTACAAACATCCCAACAACTATTCATTTTATCTTAATTTTCTCTGACAATTTATTTTATATTTTCATTGACAAATTAACTCTTTAGCTGTGCAGTTCTAACTCAATTACGCTAACATTCTTAGTAACAATTCTTCTAATTTTAACTTTAGTTGCTTCGACAATTAAACATCAAGAACTCTATCCTCGTGGGATTGATATCCATTAAATCAAATCTATCAACTAAACTTGCATCGACAAGTGTCCTCTTGCACTTAAATGCTGTGACATTTACAAGCCGATCAAGTTTTGGCGCAGTTGTCAGAGATGACTTTTGTTTGATGTTTATTTTTGTAGTTGATATTATTCTTTCTTACTTAACTTTTAATTTTTACCAATCTGTTTAACTTTCTTTTGTTGATTTTCTCTCAATTCTTTAGGAGTTGCATGTTCACAAGCAGAAATACTAAGGACATTGTTATTTTTGATCCAAAACTCGAACAGACTATTCGAAGGAGGAAGTAAGAGCAAAAGAAAATGGCTGGAAACAATAATGATCTACCACCATTGCTGCCACAAAATGTAGTTCCTCCAATACAGCCACAAAGAGTTAATAATATACCACTACCGCTAGCACAAGTGGAGCAAATCCCAGACAGAACAATCAGAGATTTTGTTGTTCCTGTGCTTGATGATTTACAACCAGGGGTTGTTAGACCAACAATACAAGCTGGTAATCTTAAATTGAAACTGGTTATGTTTCAAATGCTTAATCAGAATGGGCAATATGTAAGTTTACCTCATGAAGATGCCAGAGAGCATCTCAAATAATTTCTGCTCATATGTGCTTCTTTTAGTCAACATGGTGTTCCTGATGATGCCTTGAAGATGCAGTTGTTTCCTTATTCTTTGCAAGGGAGGGTAAGAACATGGTTCCTTGGTTTACCAACTGGATCCATTACTTCTTAGAATGCGCTAGCAACATAATTCATTTTGCGATTTAATCCACCGATAATGAATGCTAGATTACAGAATGATATCACGACATATCATCAACTAGATGATTAGAATTTACACACTACGTATTACAAGAATTTGCTGAGACATTGTCCCATGTATGGAATCCAATAGGAGACTCAAATCGAGATCTTCTACAATGGGTTGAATGCGCAGACAAGGAATCTTGTCGATGCATCTGTCAATGGTCCATTGTTGGACCTACAATGAAGCCGTACGAATATTAGAGAGAATTACACAAAATGACAATCAATATCCAATTTCTTGTTCTACTCAGGTAAAAACTAATCCTGGTGTTTTGGAATTAGATACTATATCAGCTTTGAGTGCACAGGTATCTTCATTGGTAAACATGATCAAAAACATGAAGGGGACGAGTGATGTTGCCCCTATTCAAGTAGCCTAATAGATGGATGTCTCGACATTTTCCTGTGAAATTTGCGGTGACAACCATAGTTATGAGGATTGTCCACAATATGTTAAGAATGCATTTTATGTCAACAACATTAGAGGAAATTCCTATGGTAACTCATACAGCAATTCTAATCGTACACACCAACCTTGGAGGAGCTAGAATGCGCCCACATTCAAATATGGAAATTCCTCAACTCAAGGGAATTTTAGACAAGGGAGTTACAACAACAACCAATAACAGTAAAATTATAATCATAATCTGTAAATGCATGCACAATCGGAGATGCGATCACATGACAAGATGCGATCACAAAATTAGATGCAGTCATACAACCAGATGTAGCCACAAGCTCGAATGTCACTACAACAGAATGCGATGCCAAATATACAAGGACAGCATCAACAACAATAACAACAATATTCTCAACCAATAGTAATCTATTAGCTACTCTTGAAGCGTTGATGGGAGAGCATATAACGAGAACAAAAGCAATCGTTCAAGGAAATTCTTCTTCTATTCGCGTGTTGGAAGCTCAACTAGGACAATTGACTTCCAACATGAGCACAAGGTCACTTGTTGCTTTGCCTAGCGACATTGAAAATCTGACTCAGAAGGGGAAGGAGCATTGTAAGGCTATCACGTTGAGAAGTGGAAAGCAAACTACTGAGCTAAGTAGCAGTTCCAACCAAGTACATGTCGACGCATTCGAACCAAAGCAATAAAAAGAAGTTGCCTATTAAGAAGACTCAGTAGAAATAAATGAAGAGGAGCCACCTGTAATCACTCTTATGCCCACAATTCGACCAATAAAGATGTCGACGCAGACGGATCCTTTACAACAACCCACTACCAATATACTTTTTCCATTTCCACAAAGATTCAAGGAGAAGGACCATGATAAAGATTCTTAGAAGTTTGTCTCTACCTTGAAGAAATTACACATTAACATACCTTTAGTTGATGCTCTTGTGTAGATCCCCAGCTATGGGAAATTTATGAAGGAGCTATTGTCGAAGAAGAAAAAGCTTTCAGATATTAAGATGATTGCACTACAGAGGGGTGCAGCGCTGTGCTAATAAACAAGTTACCACTGAAGATGAAAGACCCTAGCAGTTTCACGATTCCATGCTCCATTAGAAACCATTACCTAGGTAAAGCTTTATGTGATTTAAGAGCTAGTATTAACCTCATGTCATTATCCACTTTCAGGAAATTAGGAATTGGATCTATGAAGCCCATTGCGGTGACATTACAGCTTGCAGACAAATCCTTGGCACAACTTGAAGGACAGATTAAGGATGTCCTCGTCCAAGTTGATAAGCTTGTGTTCCCAGTTGATTTTATCATTCTTGATTACGAAGCAGATAAAGAGGTGCCCATTTTCTTGGGACGTCTATTTTTAGCAATGGGATGTACACTTATCGATGTTTTCAAAGGCGAGCTGATTATGCATCATAATGACGAGCATGTCACCTTTAGTGTGTTCGAAGCATCTCCGTCAAGAATTAAAGAACAATGTCATCACATTGACATGCTAGATGAGTTAATTACAGAAGAATTAAATGAATGAAGTTCAACAGTTCAAGACGAATATGCGGTGACATCAGAAGAACAAATCCTACTTAAATGCGACCACATAGTTGAGGCTAATATTTGTGAGCTGAGATTGGGCTGGCAATTGGAATCTTTGGATCTGAAGTATGTCTTTCTAGGTGAAAATGACACATTACCTATGATTGTCAACGCAAGCCTCAATGCAAGTCAATAAGAAAAGCTAATCGTAATTTTGAAGCAGCACAAAAGAGCCATTGTCTAGAGCATTACAGACATCAGAGGCATTAGTCCCTCTTTTTGCATGCATAAAATCAGGCTAGAAGATTAAGGGAAGCAGTCAATTGAGCAACGACGTAGATTGAATGAGAAAATGAAAGTAGTGAAAAAAGAGATCATTAAGTGGCTAGACGTAGGCATCATCTATCCCATTTCAGATAGCACATGGGTAAGCCCGATCTAATGTGTGCCCAAGAAGAGCGGCACCACAGTGTTAAGTAACGATAAGAATGAGCTAATCTCTTCTCGCATTGCTACAAGTTAGCAAGTATGTATGGATTACCTTCATTTAAATGTGCTGACAAAGAAGGACCATTTCCCACTGCCATTTATTAATCAAATATTGGATAGGCTAGCTGGTAAGGCCTATTACTGTTTCCTTGATGGCTACTCTGGATACAACCATATTGCAATTATGTTGGAAGATCAAGCAAAGACAACGTTCAATTGTCCATTTGGAACCTTTGCTTTCAAGCGAATGCCATTTGGATTGTGCAACGCCCCAGCTACATTCCAGAGGTGCATGATTGCTATTTTCTCTAACATGATTGAAGATTCATTGGAGGTATTCATGGATGATTTTTTTGTGTATGGGCACAATTTTGATCAATGCGCTGACAATCTAGCTAAAGTATTGAAGAGATGCAAGGACACAAATCTAGTGCTAAACTGGGAAAGATGTCATTTCATGGCAACTGAAGGCATTGTCCTTGGTCATCGCATATCATGTCAAGGCATTGAAGTAGACAAAGTAAAGGTGGAAATCATTGAGAAGCTACCTCTACCTAATAATCTGAAAGGAATAAGGAGTTTTCTTGGTCACGCTGGATTTTATAGAAGATTCATCCAAGACTTCTCTAAGATAGCAAAACCCCTATGCTCTTTATTAGAGTAGAATAAAAAGTTTGTGTTTGATGATGCATGCCTGGACGTATTTTTTACAATTAAAAAGCAGCTAGTACAAGCTCCTATTGTCTTCGTACCAGACAGGTCGTAACCATTTGAGGTAATGTACGATGCAAGCGACTATGCTGTGGGGGTTATGCTTGGTCAACGCAAGGAGAAGGTATTTCATTCCATTTATTATTCTAGTAAAACCCTATTGAAGCGTAGGCGAATTACACGACTACTGAGGAGTTACTAGTAGTAGTTTTTGCATTTGACAAGTTTCATTCATATCTTGTCAGCTCAAAACTTACAGTTTATACAGATCACTCTGCCTTGAGATACCTTTTTGCGAAGAAAGATGCCAAACCAATATTGATCAGATGGATCCTACTTTTACAAAAATTTGATATTGAAATCAAAGATAGGAAAGGATCTGAAAACCAAGCAGCAGACCACTTGTCTTGTTTGGAAGCTGGAAGTGAGGATGAGAATAAATCCCAAATTGTCGATGCATTTCCAGATGAGAAACTATTCTTTGTCAATGCATCTCCATGGTATGCAAATGTCGTAAACTATCTTGTTTGTAGGAAGCTACCATTGAGTGTCAATGGTCACAAGAAGGTCAGATTTATGCGTGACGGTACAAAATATTATTGGAATGAGCCATACCTGTTCAAGGTATATGCTGACAACATATTTATCGTTGTGTTCCTGAGGAAGAGATGTCTTCTATCTTGAGGTATTGCCATGATGCTCCTTGTGGAGGCCATTTTGGTGATGTGAGGATTGCTGCAAAGGTCCTACAATCAGGATTCTACTGGCCCACATTATTTCGAGACACCTATACTTTTACGCAACAATATGATAAATGTCAACGCATAGGTTTCATATCTCGATGCAACAAGATGCTCCAAAAACCTATCATGGAGGTGGAGTTATTTGATGTTTGGGGTATAAACTTCATGGGATCATTTCCAAACTTTTTTGAGAATGTGTATATTTTAGTTGCTGTTGACTACATCTCCAAGTGGATCGAAGCAATTACGGTTCCGAAAGATGATGCTCGGACAGTGCTAAAGTTCTTCCACGCATACATCCTTACAAGATTCGGAACACCTTGAGCATTAATAAGTGACCAAGGCACCCATTTCCATAACAATCAAGTGGCAACAGCTTTGAAGCGCTACGGTGTGAAGCATCGTATGCCAACAACGTACCATCCACAAACGAATGGCCAAGCAAAGTTCTCCAATCGACAACTTAAAGGAATCCTTAAGAAGGTGGTTAACTCATCTAGAAGAGATTGGTCTTCGTGACTACATGATGCATTGTGGGTACTTCGCACTGCATATAAACCTCCGTTAGGGATGTTGCCGTATCAATTGGTGTTTGGTAAATCCTGTCACTTGCCAGTTGAGCTTGAACATAAAGCCATGTGGGCGATCAAACAAGTGAACATGGATTATGATGCTGCTAGACAGAAACGATTGTTAGACATTTTTTAGCTGGAAGAAATTCGACGAAATGCATATGAAAATGTAGCCATATACAAGGAGAAAACTAAGAGATGGCACGACAATATCATCTTACGGCGATAATTTTTCCCTGGTCAGTTGGTACTTTTATTTAACTCACGTTCAAAATTTCATCTAGGAAAATTGTGCTCGAGATGGTCAGGCCCTTTCAGAGTTGTCGAAGCATTCCAGCATTGTGCGGTGACAAATGAAGATACGAATGATGGTCACCAGTTTAAAATGAATGGCCAACGACTAAAGCACTACTTAAGCTCAGATGCCAAAGAACAAAGCGAGACCATTAATCTAGTCACATTTACTTAATGTCATTACAATTTTTACTTTTACTTTTTGCTTTTTATTTTCATTCATTTCCTTTTAAGTTTTATGTAGGAATAAAAAATCTTCTTTTTGTCGACACATCTGATAGCACGACTTGTCGACGCATTCTGTGATGACTCAGCAAAGTGTTTTAGGCAAGAATCGCCCCAATTGATCTCCATTCATCCCTAACCGTTGGATCAACCCAAAAAAGTATGATCTGTACCATGGCATTTATTAGTTGCAAGCGTAATGTTTTCCCATGCCGATAAAGATAATCACGTCTCTTCACCTCAAAAGTTTATAAAACCCTTCTTCTGCCGACTCTAGTCTCACGCTCACAACATCCATTACTACTACAATCGTCTTCATCTTTCACTCTCAATTTTTCTGTACAAATATTCTCACTCTTTTTTTCAGATATTATGGCCAGAACACGAGGTGCTAAAACCCTATCAAAGTCACCTGCTGAATCATCGGTCGTCGTGGTTCGGACTATCGAATAACCACCGTAGAAAGAGCTTGTTATGTTTCTCTCGAAAGCAGCAAAGGATCGATATCACAATGTGAAGATCAAGAGGAACTATCACCCTGAACAAGGTTTCAAGTTGTCCTCCCATCAATCATTGGGGAAACAAGTCACTAGCATAATTTTTCGATTAAAATGGGAACAGTTCTATGACCACCCGGTTAGCTACTCCCCAACAATGGTAAGAGAATTCTACGCTAACCTGGTGGATTTTGAACAGGAATTTGTGTTTGTTCACGAGGGCTTGGTGCCCTGGAGTGCAAATCACATTAATACGCTTTTTCATATCGCGGAAGGAGTAGATGCATGTATTGAGTTCCTAGAGAACTTAACTGATGAAGGTGCCGACATTGTGATGAGAGATTTATGCGTTGAAGGCACAATGTGGACTTGCAACGGTCTGCATAACTACACTATGCACCAACGTTATCTAATCATACAAAGCAAGGTGTGGTTCCATTTCGTTAATTGTCGCCTTCTACCGTATACCCACAACACCACTGTGATGTTGGATCGCATGTGCCTCTTACATTCTATACTGAAAGGACATCGCATTGATGTTGGCACAATCCTGCATGATGAAATTGCTAAAGCTGGAAGCAAGCAGACAGGTATCTTACCTTTTCCATCTCTAATAATGATGTTATGCAAGCAAAGGGGCATTATGCCTCGTGATGATGAAAAAGTTTTGAAGAATAAGGGGCCCATTACTGACATCTCGATGGAAAGGATGACCAAAGGGAAAGACACCCCCTTGGTGAAAGAAGTGCCTAAAAAGGAAGAGAAAGACAAGGGGAAGAAAAAGGAGAAACAAGCAACTGTACCCACAAATCCTCAGATGGGGAAGAAGTTGATTACGATAGAACAACTCGTTGACCGCATGGATATGCGACAAATACTACTTGTCAACGTACTAAAAGAGATGGATTACCGGTAAAATCTCTTCTATGCTTATACAAGGGCGTGGAACAATACTATTGTTACCACATTAAAAAGTCTGAGCCCGAACCCCACGCTAGAGTTCCCTGTCTTCCCCTTATTATTAGGGAAGCCCCATCGTCCTTTGAGCAACCTACTTCTAATGATTAGCCTCAGCCTATCCCTTCCCCAACTAGGATCCACATTTTTTATGATAAGGATCACGAGGGACACTCCAAGGTTATGGAGGATTGTTTTAGAAATATCACTACCTTTTCGAAGATGAATTTTCCAATAGTCTTAGGGCCAACAAGGCGAAACGGGGAGCTACTGCTGAGGAAGTACACACACCAGTCATTTCTGTGGGTTTGAAAGTAGAAGGAGGAGAAGAAAAAGACGAGGAAGGCACAGCAGAGAAGGAGAAGGAAATAGAGAAGGAAAAACCTAAGGAAAAGAAAGGAATTGAAGAGGAGAAGGATGAAGATGACCCAACAAAATTAGATGAGAAATTTGTTAACGAACCTACCAATGTGGGGGCATCCGTTGAAGAGTTGGCTACACCTGAAGTAAGCCAAGCCGAGGCTGTTACATCTGAAAATGAGGATTTTAATCCTCTAGCTATTGTGCCCTATGAGGCACCACTTGTTAAAATCCATCCTTCGGATGTCACAGTCGATGAAGCCGATAATCAACTAGCTGTGGAGGAGCAGTCAACTGCAATGGTTGAACCACAAGAGAAGCGGTACAAAAGAAAATCAAAGAAGAAATCTAAAGAGGAGCGTCCAAAGAAGAAAAGAAAGCCAAGACAGCCACATCATCAGCTGCTGAACACTGAGTTAGTTTACTTTTCAGTAGTTAGTTGCATGCATTTCATTTAATTGTCATTGCATTTTAGTTATCGTTGCATTTTAGTTGCATTTCCATTCTTATTTGTATAATATTGTCAGTGCATTGGGGACAATGCAGACATTAAGTTTGAGGGGAATTTGTGTGAAATGAAAATGCAATTGCACCCACATATTTGAAGAATTTACTTTTCTCTTTAGTTCAATGAAAGTATGCAAAGTTACAAGAAAAATATGATCACAATTTTTGTTCCATGCATAAATCTTGAATTATTTGGAATGTTGATAAGTGAATTGAATGAATGTGAATGAATATTAAGTCCTATTTTTTGAATGAATGGTTGGAATTGCATTAATAATGAATGGGTAGTATCAATCTTTAAATCTTGAATTAATTTACCAATTGCAGTGATATTTACTAATAAAAAGACACTCCAATGTGAGTGCATTATGACTTATCAAGGGAGAACACTCCATTGCATGTGTTAAAAAAATTATTTAGCCAAAGGCTGTAACTGTAAGAGTGTGTGTTGGTGCAATTACATACTCCCTGGAGGTTTGTTGCACCCCATCGTTACTGTCCAGGAATAAGGGTATAGTAATGCAATGACATCTCTCAGTCACGTATAAAAAAAAGAGAAGAAGAAAAAGAAAGCAAAGAAAAAGAGAAAAGCAGAAAAAATATATATATTGCTATAAATACTGTATTGGTTAAGAAAGGTTAAGATTCAAACCATGATGCTAACATTAGTGAAGTTGCAGTCTTGATTGTTCATGTCTATAAATTATCGGCGCATTATTCTGTCATATTTATACATTAGGATTCCAAAGAACTTAAGTTGCTAGAATGATGATTATGGTAACAATTTTGATTATGACTTTGCTAACTTTTATTTACTTGAGGACAAGTAAAAACTCAAGTTTTAGGGTGTGATAGCACTAGAAATGACACTTATTTTCTCCCTAAAACTTGTGTTCCTTTTGTATCATTTTTAGTATACATGTTAAACATTTCATATTTAGTTTTTGCATTTTCTAACTTAGTGTTGTATGAATTTAACTCTTTTTATTTTAGCCTCTTTTGTCCTACTAATGTTGTCATATGCATCATAAGTTTTGCGTCTAGAATTGTTAATGCAGAGATCCATCTCGAAATATCAGTGTTGGAAAGTATTCAAAGATGTAACCACAAATTTAACCTAAAATTGCAGCCATAGATGTTACCGTAAAGATACCTTTACCTCGTATAAGTGAATTCACACTACAAACATACTTGGAAGCACCAGCGCAGGGGAATGCTAAGTTATCGCCGCAAGTAAAGATTATAGATTGTGCCCAGAGATACGGTGACAACCTGCAGATGCCTGATGAACATATCAGATCTGGGTGAGTGCATAGTTGGAATTAACCAACTTGTACAACTACCAAAATGGTTAGATTTGAAAAGGGAGGAGAGCTGCAAATTTCAAGAGATTATAAATAAGAGGGAAAGGAAGAAAATAGATATCAAGTGGATGAAGAATTAAACTCTGCAAAATTTCTTAAATCTTTAAACAAGCTGCCGTGAAAGCTTGAGTTTCGAGAGGAAGGTGATCTGACGAGCAAAGGAGCAAGACTTTTGATGAGAAGTGTCTATCTGTGGCGCAAGAGAAGTTGTCACGGAATAGTTCTAATAAACTAGGAATAGGATGCTTCGACTTTTTTCTTTGATACCTCTTAATTGTTGATGAATACTGTTGATTATCAATTGAGTATGAAAGTACCATTTGAAGTTAGATATAATTTGATTTCTACTCTATTCTCCTTATCTATTTATCTTTGGATTTAATCATTTTGACCACGGAAGTGCGATTGTAGCCACAGTAACTGGACGGTGCAGTGACAGTTAGATTAACAAGCAAGATAACTGAAGTTGCTTGAGGTTAAGAAGGAATTCTAGCCACTTGTTCTAAAGTGCAATGCGTTACAAGCAATGGAAGGTGTGGTAATTACTAGCATTTGGGTCTTTGTTAAACAAAAGAAGTGATAGTAGTAAGATATCATTAAAGCATAATTGCAGCGACAATTCATCTATTTGTTACCTTGCAGTCACATTTAGCATTGCGACTTGTGAAGTCAGTGATCCTCTCCACTTCTTTACACTTGATCCATTTATTTTTAAGTTTTGAATTTATGTTTACAAACATCCCAACAACTATTCATTTTATCTTAATTTGCTCTAACAATTTATTTTATATTTTCATTGACAAATTAACTCTTTTAGCTGCGCAGATCTAACTCAATTGCGTTGACATTCTTAGTAACAATTCTTCTAATTTTAACTTTAGTTGCTTCGACAATTTAACATCAAGAACTCTATCCTCGTGGGATCCATATCCGATAGAGCAAATCTATCAACTATACTTGCATCGACAAGTGTCCTCTTGCACTTAAATACTGTGACGTTTACAAGCCAATCAGGTTTCAATAATTCTCTCTTGTATTTTCATCTACATTTGTTGTTAATCTTACAGGCCAATCAGGTTTCAATAATTCTCTCTTGAAGTATTGTAAAATTTGCAATTTTACTTAAAAGCAATGGCAAATCATAAATTCCAAATTCAAAAAGCACATTCCTAATAAGTATTAATTTTTTAATATTGATTTTCAAAGCCTTTTTATAAATGATTTTTTTGTTAAAATAATGTCTTCAGAAAGTACTTTAAAAAGGGGAGTTTAACTTGAAAATAACATTTAAGTTAAGGGGAGTTTTGCAAACCAATTTTTCCAAAAAGTTTTGTTATATCAAAAGGGGAAGATTGTTAGCTTTCATGTTCAATTGTTTTGATATAACAAACTTAATTAATCCCTTAATCAAATTTGCATATATTATTTCGATATTATTCAAATAAATTTTCAAGTAATACAAACTCAGAAAATAAAGTTTCTATATGACTCAAACTTTCTATAAAGTTTTTGAAAACCCGTCAAGTCCTTTAAAATGTTTCTCAGCCACATATTTTAAGGTTTCTAGTCTTGTCTTGACATACAAGCATGTCTGTCTTGAGACAGACCAACATTAAACCTAAGATATGCTTTAGAGGAGCCTTGTCTCGAGACAATCGAAAAATTATCTCGAGACATATGGTCAATTATTTGGAGACATGTCTGTTGTGTCTCTAGACCTCAGGATCTAATAGACATATTTATTCTTCTTGTCTCGAGACATACTACTGTAGGTTGTATTAATTACATGAAATAAAATTTTCCAATAGCTAGAAACACTCTTCAACGGCTCCAAATGTCAAAATCATTTAAAGGGTATATATTCAAGTCAAGAACACTTGAAGACACTATAGATGAACATCCAAGTATAGATCTCATAATCATCTCATTTCAGTTCTTTGAGACAAAGCTTAACACTTGTAAACACGCACCTTTGGGAGGTCTTCATTATTTACATCTTTTATTTGTATTAAAGAGTTAAGTAATTTGTAAACAATTATAGTTGAGCCTTGTAAAAACTACAATGCTATAGTTAAGCTTATAAAAACTACAGGGTTCTAGTTAAGCCATAAAAACTAGGGGGAAGGTTCTTGTCACACCCCAAAAATGGTGGTTCCAAAAAGGCAAGTGGGGCATTTATGTTAACTATTTTGGCGCACTATGGTAGCATAATCTACCACTATACTGGCTAGTTGGAGAGTTAGAATATTTGCGCATACAAGCGTTAAAGCATCCTCCCGTTAGCGGTATCTAAGGATTTAATGGTAGGGTTTCTTCGAGTGAAGAATGAATACCCTCAAGAAAGACTACACTTAAGGAATAGTATGCCCCAGAGTTTTGGCTGAGCACGGAGAGCCTACCAAGTGTATGAGAAAGTTGTAGGATACTTAATTGTCTATAAAACCACTCCATATGCGAGTTAGTGGCAAGATATAGTACGCTCAATTTGCATGAGTATTATTCAAGTTGATTCTTGTAATGGGATTAGTTAGGAGTCAATTGGATTGATTTGACCCTCCTTGTGACTAGTCAAACAAAAATGTAAATCTTACTGAATTTTCTTTTAACTACCCTTGGATTTGGTAAGGAAAATGAGGGGACAATTTTAATAACCATCATCACTTGTAAAAGTCCACAAAAGGGAGATTAAAAGTATATATATAGAGGGAATGAGGCATTCTAGATGGTCTTTCTTTTTACTCGACATTCTAGTACTTCTTTCTAACCTAAATTTTCTCTTCTTCTTCGTTAAGCTAGAGCTAAGATTTCATTTAATCAATAGATGATTCAACTTTCTAGTAAGTCTTATAGCTTTGTAAGTTACGATTGTTGAAGAGTAAGGATGTTAAAAGAAAAGTAGAGTGTGAGAGGAAGGCCTTGCTTGGGGTCGCAAGTAGTAGAAATACTAGTAAACAATCTGTAAATTGGGATTTTAATGGAAATTAAATGATCTTGTAAGCAGTTATTGCTACTAGGTTAGGAAGGATGACCGAAATAGAATCTTCGGGACAAGTTAAAGGTAGGCCTCTAGTGATGCTCTAGACCCAAATCTTGCACGTCATTTTATGATGATTCTTTATATGGTTGATGTCCATGTAGTTGTGCATATCTTCTTGATGAGCTGTTGTATGTGTATGTGTGTGTGTGTTTCCTGTGAAGCATATGTATGTATGTAATGAAGTGTACGATGTGAGATAAGTATGCATGATAAATTATGTATTGGGAAGTATGATTTTGTTATGGGTATGAGTGAAATCTACGTAAATGTGTCCATTATGTTAATTGAATGATGCATGACAAATTATGGTTAGCGATAAGCAAGGTTTGGAAGGAGTGTCGAGAAAATATGTGATATGGTAATGACCTTATGGTGGTGCTTTGATGACGTTCGTTGAGACAATAAACACGAAGGCTAATATAGTGAAAATGTAATCCTTTAGGATAATAAACACGAGAAAAGGCCAACGTGGTAGATATGTGGAAAACTATAAGCATGGAACATTCTGGAAATGATGAATAAGTCGCATTGGCCTACTAGGGTTTTTGTGTGTCCCAAGGCGATGATAGGCAAATCTCAAGTAATGTTAAGTTTTGGCAAATCCATATCGTCCAACATGAGAGTTCATGTGGTGCCTTGGTGGCAAACCAAACAGAGCCTTTGTGGCAAGTTATCTGTAAATCCCTTGGGGCGAATTATCTGAAAATCCTATGTGGCATGTTATTTGGGAAGCCTTAGTGACATATTATTTGGGAAGCCTTAGTGACGAATTTACTTGAAAAGTCTTTGTGTCGAGTCATCTGGGAAGCTTGTATGGCAAATTATGTAATGCCTAAGTGGCAAGTTGTTAGTTCGCCTTTGTGATATGATCTAGTTGTACCTTAAGACATTTTCTAAATAAAAATTCTTGGTAGTATACCCAATTGATGAACCCACCATTGTAATCCGCCAAGACTAAGAGCTTGGCATATCCGAAATTATGAGTGATGCAAGTGTCCACTAAAATTTGGACATTATGTATCGAAGTCATTTGGGATTCTTTTGGATGATTAAAATATTGCATTCATCGAAATAATTTCATTGTCAGGATCGATTTGAAGATACGTGTGACTGGCATTCTAACAACCACTAGAACCAGTATAAGAATCTGCCAAGAGTAGTATCTGTATGTATATAATTTTGAGTAATCTATCAAACTTTTATCTTCAAAGAGATTGTGAAATCTGTGATCTGCCAATTGGGCAGAATGTGTATAAGGGGGCCAAGTGTGAGGGATTGGCATATAGTTATGCACCAAGAATAAGAAAACTATCCGCAAAGTCTAAAAGGAAGTCTAGAATCTTTACGTAGAGGAATTCCAGAACATCGTTTAAAGGTAATATTGGTTGAGACTAACTAAGTTTTGTTGAACTTACAGGCGTCTATTTGTAATGTAGGTTCTTGGAATAGAACCAGTGCGCCATGGGGGACAAAGCTAGGAATGCGCCAATGTGGTAGTTTCAAAAGTGATATTATGCACATAAAAGGGAATTCCTGGGAATATGAAAAGTAGTACTTTAGTCCATGATTAAGTCTTGTTTAACAAAGATTTAAGTTGTAATGTCTTATACTGCTTTTGAGATTTTTTGTAATTAATAAATGTTTCTTTCGAGTCTTTTAACTTAGAAAAGAAAATAAATAAGTAAGAAGTATGTTCAACATTATTTTCGCCAGTTCTAAAATTTTGTTTAGTATTTAACTATTTTGACATCCTATATATGGGTTCAGTAAATCGGATCGAGTATAGGGTGTTACAATTTAATTAGTATCAAAGCTTTCGATTTTATCAATCCTCTAGAAGTTGAGATAGAGTCAGTCATGTATGCATGATATGTTGGACCTAGTTTAGTCCATCAAGTAAATTAAAGAATTTAGTAATGAAGAATAATCTGGCACACAATTAGTATTGAAGCAGGTTAGTCTAGTTAGGAAGGAAATAAACTATTGTTCTATTAATAAGAGAAGAAAAATGATACAAGCTGAACATAGAAATTTAGTGCAAAAAAAAGAGTCTTTAATCTTCCTTCTTTGTAGGTTGGTCAGTAGGTTTAGTAGGAACTTCTTCTAGCTGGGGGCATTCTTTTGGGACTCTTTAAGAACATCAGACTTTTCCAAATTTGTCTCCTCTATTTTGGGCTCTCTAAAGATGAAGAAGTTAGTCGATTGCCTCCAATCTCTCTTGAACTTCTCTCAATCTTCACTCTAACAATTATAAAGATTAAAGTTTAGGGACTCAACAGTGACCTTCTGTAAGCAGTTGAAGCTCACCCGACTCAAATTGAGAGGACCCGCAATAACTTGTGTGTGATGCTCCAACTCTGATAAACGTCTTTGGTCTTGATATTTGAATTTCTCCTCCTCAAAGGACATTGTAGCCCTTAGTAGATTGATTTCTTCCTCCATCTGCTTGGCCCAAGTTTCTAAACTTTCATAATTGGCCTTTCAAGAAGAGATCGAGTTAAGCTCTTTAATATGGCTGATAACTTCCTCATGAGTCTAGCATAGTTGAGCTAAGAAATGTTCACCAGAATGCACATTTTTTCATCCCACAATTTTGATGTTGTTGTGATTGCAGGTCTCTTGAAAGGTCCAACTCATAAGCCGCATTTAGATGCTAAAACTTGGAAAGACCCAGCTAGTATCGAGACTGGGGGTAAATGAGTATTTAATGAGTAAGAAGAGAGGAAAGCCTCTTTTACCTACTGAGGCAAGTTTTTATTTTACTGTTGCTGGATGGTGTCAAAAAAGAAGGGATATTGCCTCAGCCTTAAAAGATCTCGTTATGGGAAAAGTTGACCCGCTTCACCGGATGGAGTATTAATGAGTAAGGAACCAAGAGAGGCGTCTAGTGGACTCTATTGTCACAACAAGAGCAAAAGAAAGGGCAAGAGCAAGAGGAGTGATGGCTCTCAATGGAGAAAGCCCTCTCTTAAGTATGCAACGAGCCATTGTGGGTGATCACTACCTTGGGTATCTTGGGTGCTTCCCTCCACCCTTGGCCTTTTCTATGCTCTATCATCCATTCTCTTGATGGAACGATGACAACTCTTTCATTTTCGCGAATTATGTCTAATAATGCTAAGGCGTCCATGTTAGCTGTTGGAGTAGGCAGGGAGGTGCTAGATGTACGAGAAAGACAAGACCCTACAGAAGCAATAGTAGAATTAGCCTAGTTGGAAGAAAAAGCGGATGATGTACCATAACAAATAATGTTCCAATGGCATTGACATAGTCTATAAGTATCATAGAAAAATAAGAGAGGCCCTTTCATCCTCCCTACTAGAATTTGAGCCAAATCATCATTTGAATTATAAAGCTAAGCCACCTCAACAAAAGAACATTCTAGGAATCTACCCTAGTAGAAGGTCATTCACCTGACGACCATTTGAACTCAACTCTTGTAGGCAGTGTTGAAAAACAATTCGAACAGTAAAGATTTGCCCCAATTCTAGGATACGCCCCTTCACTAATTTTTTAAATTGCTTCCAAGCAACTTTTGAATCATCATGTTGGCTTTGTAGGTAGATGCCCTCTTTAGGTATAGACCATAAGATGGATAAGGCAAAATCAATTTGAGCTTGCACGTGACTCTCACGAATTTATCCTTTTTGAGATGGAGGTTTGAGGCCTAATTTTGATGATGGGCTCGTAATCCTAGCATGTGCTAAAATGGGTCATCTTGTTCGATGAACTCTACCTTTTAATTTTCATTTGGTAAATCTTTTGGAAAACTCCAATTATATGTAGCTCGTGGTGCAACCAGCAGTCGAGGAAATAAGCCATCAATATCCACCAGGAAAGGGCGAATAGTTGCCCTGATGCATTACCATATTAGTTGAGCATCAAGCAGAAGAAGGCATGAAGAGCAAGTGAAAACCAACCTCGAGTAGGAAGAGGGGAAGAATAAAGCCCTCGGTATTGTCACTCTGGTGACACTCCCCTTGGACTAATCAGAAATCGTAGGCAAAGTTCAGACAAAGGATACCTTTAGCCCCTAAGTATCGAGTCAGCTCTTCCTTAGTAGTGTTGCATTCATAAAAGGGAGCGAGCAAGTGATGGGTACCATCAGGACCTCTAAGTTCGATCTCGATATCATTTTTAGGGTTGTCTCTTCTACAACTTTCGGCATGGACACCACGACCTTTTCCATGAGAAGTAGTTATGACCATTTTAAGTAATAGTAAAAGAAAGAGAATGAGGGTTACCTCTGAAGAAGTTGAGAATTAAAGGTTAAAAGAAGGAAATAGACTTTGATAGAGAAAGAAATTAGGGCTCCAATGATGCAGTGAAATATTTTGGGTAAGGTGTTAAACACTCAATACTTATAAAGAAGCAAGCACCCGTGAGAAGTTTCAATTTCAAACCAATTGTTTGAATTCTTTAATCACAGCTTGACACTGGCTAAGGTTACAAGGTATTTTAAAATAAAGGAGTACCCGCCAATTATGCTCACTAGCCTAGAATTCACTAATCGAGATTGTTTGTCTACATTCGCGCTAGTTGGAATCTTCAGAGTGTCCGCCACAGACGAGAGGTATGTTATGACTATGTTTGGGCGTATCACTAAGAAGTATATACGTTTGATCCAAGAAGTTAGCCACGCATCATTGGCAATGATGTTACCAAGTTAGTAAAATTTTAAGGACGAAATTTTTATGAATGAGAGGAGAGTTGGCACACCTCAAAAATGATAGATCCAAAAAGGCAAGTGAGGCATGCATGTTAACTGTTTTGGCGCACTATGGTAGCATAATCAGCCACTGTACTGGCTTGCTGGCGAGTTAGAATATTGGTGCATACTAACGTTAAAGCATCTACCTGTTGACGGTATCTAAGAATTTAATGATAGGGTATCTTCAAGTGAAGAATGAATATGCTCAAGAAAGAGTACGCTTAAGGAATAATACGCATCAAAGTTTTGGCTAAGCATGAAAAGCCTACCAAGTGTATGAGAAAGTTGTAGGAGACTTATTTGTCTTTAAGACCATGCCATACACAAGTCACCGCAAATGTATAGTGCGCTTGGTTCGCATAAGCACTTTTCAAGTTTGTTCTTGTAACGAGACTAGTTGGGAGTCAACTAGATTGATTTGACCCTCCCCATGACTGGTCAAATAGTAATGTAGAACTTGCTGAATTTTCTTTTACCTACCCTTAGATTTGGTAGGGAAAATCATTAGACAATTTCAATAAGCATCGTCACGTGTCAAAATCCATAAAAGGGAGATTGGGAGTATATATAGAGATTGAAGAGGGCATTCCAGATGGTATTTCTTTTTGCTTGATGTTTTGGTCTTTCTTTCTAACTTAAATATTATTTTCTTCATTAAGCTAGAGCTAAAATTTCATTTAATCAGTGGATTCAACCTTCTAGTAAGTCTTATAGCTCTATATGTTACGATTATTAAAGAGTAAGGATGTTAAAAGAATAATAGGGTGTAAGAGAAAGGCCTTGCTTAGGGGTCGCATGTAGTTGAAACATTAGTAAACTATGTAAAGGAGGATTTGAAAGGAACAACATGATCTTGTAAGTATATGCTGCTATTGGATAGGGAAGGATAATCGAAACAAAAGCTCCAAGCCAAGGTAAAGGTGGGTTTCTAGTGAGTCTCTAGACCTGAATACTGCAAGTCATTATGATTTTTTGTATGGTTGATGTCCATGTAATTGTGCATATATTCTTGAGAAGTTGTTGTATGTATGTGCATGTGCATGTGTGTGTGTACGTGTGTTTCTTGTGAAGCATTTGTATGTATGTAATAAAGTGTACGATATGAGGTAAGTATGCATGGGAAATTATGTGTTGGGAAGTATGATTTTGCTATGGGTATGAGTTAAATCTCTATAAATGTATCTATTATGTTAATTGAGTGATGCATTAAGAAGTATGGTTAGCAATAAGGGGGTTCGGGCAGAGTGTAAGGAAAATATGTGATATGATAATAGACCCCGCGGTGATGCTTTGATAACATTAGTCGGGATAGTAAACATGAAGGTCGATATGGCAAAAATGTAGTCAAGGGATAATAAACACGAGAAAAGGAGAGTGTGGGTAGATATGTGGAAAGACCATGGCCATGGCACTTTTTGGAAATGGCGAATGAGTCGTTTTTGTCTATTAGGCTTTCTACGTATCCGAGGACGATGATAGGCAAACCTCAGGCGATGTTGAGTTTAGGCAAATTCATATCGTCAAACACGACAGTTTATTTAGTGTCGTAATGGAAAACCAAATAGAGCCTTTGTGCCAAGTCATATATAAATCCCTTGGGGCGAATTATCTGAAAAGCCTATATGGTGTGTTATTTGGGAAGTCCTAGTGGCGTATTATTTAGGAAGCCTTAGTGACAAAGTTATCTAGGAAGCCTTTGTGTCAAGTCATCTGGAAAGCTTGAATGGCAATTCTGTAACGCCTAATTAGCAAGTTGTTAGTCCACTTTTGTGATGAGATCTGGTTATGCCTTGAGGCATTTTTTGAAAGAATCCTCGGTAGTATACCCGATTGATGAACCTGCAATTATAATCCACCAGGATTGAGACCTTGGCATATCCGAAATTATTGGTGACATAAGTGTTCGCTAAACCTAGGAATTCTCACATTATGTATCGAAGTCATTTGGGTTTCTTTTGGATGATCTAAATACAGTCATCAGAATAAGTTCGTTGTCGAGATCGATTCGAGGATACAGTGTGACTGGCATTCTGACAACCGCTAGAAGTAGTATTAAAATATGCAAAAAGTAGTATTTGTATGTATATCATTTTGTGGAATGTATCAAACTTCTATCTTCAAAGAGATTGTGAAATAGGATCCACAATAAGGTGTGAAGTCCTTGATCCTCCAATAGAATGGAATGTGCATATAGGGGCCAAGTGTAGGGGATTGGTGTATAGTTATGCACCAAAAATCAGAAAACTAACTGCCAAAGTCTGAAAGGAAGTCCATAATCCTTAAGTCGAGAAATTCAACAACACCGTTTAAAGGTAATATTGGTTGAGACTCACTAAGTTTCGTTTAACTTACAAGTGTCTATTTGTAATGCATGTTCCTGGAATTGAACTAGTGCACCAGGGGACTAAGCCAAGAATGCGCCAATATGGCAGTTTGTAAAGCAATATTATGCATACAAAAGGGCACTCTTGGGAATATGGAAAATAGTATTGTACACCATGATTAAGTCTAGTTTAACAAAGATTTAAGTTGTAATGCCTTATATTGCTTTTGAGAATTTATTGTAATTAATAAATGTTTCCTTCAAATATTTTGACTTAGAAAAGGAAATAAATAAATATGAAGTATGTTTAGCATGGTTTTCGTCAGTTCTAAAATTTTGTTTAGTATTTAAGTATTGTGGCATCCTATATTCGAGTTCGATAAATCAGGTCGGATATATGGTGTTACTATTCTATCTTAACCTTGTGAAAAAGATAGAGATTGTAAAAGTTAGACATTCTCCTTGAAAGGTATCAATTCAAGTATAGTGAATTGGAAACTCCTTGGTTGGGGTATACCAAGGTAGTGGAGGTAGGCAATTAGGGCTGAATCATTGTAAATTATAGTGTCCAAACTTTTCTTTCATTTCCTCATCCTTTAGAAAAGTTTGCAAAGAATTTTAAAATACCATTTCACTCCCCTCTTGGTATTTTTAGGCTTAATAGAGTTGTTCAAATACCATTGTTGCTAATCACAAGTTTATTAGAGGTAGCATAGAATAAATTATCTTCTTGTCTTTTCATCAAAAACATGTTCTCTTGCCCTTTTTCTGAACTTGAAGATTTGAAGTTTTCTTAAGTCCTGGATTTCTCATCACTTCTTATATTACAAAATCTTGTCATTGTTGAGAATGTAAGATTATCGACTTAAGATAATCTTTGTGAACCAAATATGGGAATGTTATGTCGAAATGCAAGGTTACTCTCAAGAATGTAGCATGACTTGGACCAATCGCCCTAAGAGTAATCCAAATTATGGATTCACATTCTCATATTTGTACGAAGAAGGTTTCATTAAGGTGATAAATGATATAACTAATAACACCAAGATTTGATAATATAGTAGGTAATCTCAATCCTATCTCTTCCTTAAGTAATTTAACATTCCTCAGCAATGTAAAATTTTTGGCAATTTTACTCCATTTGATATATTCTTAGGTAACATGTCAACTATATTTATTTAAAAGATATGCTTTAGTCACTTATTTTTGCTCTCATTTGTAATATATTTATTTGAAAAATGAGATATAGAATTTATTTATAAAAAGAAGAGTTAATTGCATCAAACATCCTTAAACTATGACTATTATCTAAATTTGTTCCCAAACTATTAATGTTATATCAATCAGGTCTTTCATTTATTGAAATTATTAATTTAATCATTAAATGACACATAAAATCTTATGTAATATAATTTAAAATGAAAATTTTAAAGAAAAGTAAAATATTTATGCATAACTTCTAGAATTAAAAATTAAAAATAAATTTCACCAAAAAAACTAAAAATAAATAGAGTGGACGATAGTTTTTGTAAAAGTTTCGAAAACCTCAAACCAATATTTTTACAATATCTATTTTTCTTTAAATTTTTTATTTTAAATTATATCACATTTAATGGTTAAGTTGACGATTTGAGTAATAGAAGAACTTTATTGATATAACATCGATAAATTGAGCATGTAATTAGAAAGTTTTACAATTTAAGGACCAGTTTAAAATGAGTATCATAGAGATCATTGGTGCAACTAACTCATTAAAGAAATATATTGATTTATGAGTAAAATAAAGGCTCAAGTTATGATTTAGTCTGTGAGCTATATCATTTTTCTCCATTTCGATACTTAATTTTTTTTATTATCTTATTTTGGTACTTGAAATGTACTTTTCATCTCATTTTACCTCAAAATCATTGGTGTCCAGTTAGACTATGCTATATGTCACTTTTTTATTGATAACTTATTTTATTTTATGGTAAACTATGTTATTTTATTTTACATAAAAATATGGGTCGAGATCGAGCTCGAGTTTGAATATTTAAGGCCTAAGCCCAACCCAACCCAATCCATTTTAAGTGTATGATACTTTATATTATGTTTTTTTATATATATTAAGTAATTTAGAACACATTAAAAAAATAATCTTATACTAAATATATAATACTACTCTAATGTAAAGATTAAAAATGTTAAGATTACTATATAACATTTTTTAGTAAATTAAAAATGTACAAATTTATTAAATATTAAAATAAAACAATATAAAAAAATTTTAAAAATAATATGGACGAGTCTAAAATGGGTTTGTTTTATTCTTTTGTAAATATGAGCAGATTTTGATAAAATTTTAAGCTTAGATTTCGAGTTGGATCGAATTTAGATAAGTATAAAGTGTGTTAATATCATGATTAAATCCAGCCTAAACCCGACTCGATCCAGTCCATGAACACCTCTAATTATTACTAATAAAAATTAAATTACTTTAATTTTTTAAATAAATTAATTTACTCAATACCAAAATTAAAAAAAACCACTAAAAATTTAACTACAATTTAATAAACTTAGGAGTTTTACTAGAGACTTTTGCTGCACAAGATAATTTAATATATCCGAGAATGTGAACCAAAGCATATTATAGAAATATTAATATAAATTTTATTACTTAGTATTTAGTAGTTTAATAACGGTGCAAAGAATTGCGAGTTTGGTCCGGCCCGTCAACGGTCTTACCGACAGCTGTTATAGCACTGTTCGCTTTTTGCAGTGTTGGAATTGGATTTTTCTGCTTTATTTATTAATCTTTTGTTTATTTGTTTATTTTTACAGATTAAGACGAACGAGCAACATGATAGAAGCACACACTTTTTTAGAAAATAAAAAAAAAATGTATATATTGTTTTTATATTGTTTTTATTTTGCCTATGGATTATTTCCTTTAGACATCCAGCACTATGAGTTAAATTTTAAATTAGTCCTTAGATATTAAAACATTTTAATTGAATCCTCAAACTAAAGTTTCTTTCCCATAAGATCTTTCTATCAGTCTAGTAACCAGCTTTGACATTAAATGTCATCTTGGATCTTTCATGCTTAAAAATATTTATTAACCTTACCTAACATTTAACTACAATATTGACAAATAGATTGACCAAAGGACCTAATTAAAATAATACTTTAATTTGTGGATTTAATTTAAGTATTTTTAAAATTTAGAAATCAATGAAAAGTTTGATCATAGTTTTGGGATATCTAGTGAAATTAAACTTTATTCAAGCATTTACAATTTTACTTGCATGTTTCTAATATTCTCAGTGTCAAATCTAACCAACATTTAACGTTTAAATTGATGGCTATGCTAACATATTGACATGATTGATAAAATATTGATACTTTGAAGATTCGGTTAGAACATTTTAAAATTTAGGGATCAATTTAAAATCAAGGTGATAGTTTGAGAATATTTAGTGAAATTTAGTAATTTAACCTATATTTATTTGTAATACTATTTTATTACTTATAGTAATTTGATAATTGTTAGGCCCAAAAATAGTAAGAGGGGGTGAAATTGGATTTTGAATTTTTTTTTTCTTTTGTAAAATAGAAGACAATGAAAGAAAAGGTTACAAATTTGATTTATAGTGATTCAATCCTAATTGTCTATCTTTACGGTATACCAACTAAGTATTTCCTCGATTCACTATAAAAACTGTTATCTTTCATGGAAAATATATAACCTTACAATCTATATTTTTTTTCCAAGATTTAGATAGAACATTCCCCCTAGTTTTTCAAGGTTAAACTAGAATCTCTCTAACTTTTCAAGGCTCAATTAGAATCTTCCCTAATTTTTTTTGGCTAACTAGTTACCCTTGGTACAAAGATTGAGTAAACTATAAGAACCTCTAAGAAGATAGGTGTTTACAATTTGGCTCATTAAAGATAAGAAAAAGACTTATAAGATTTAACAATATGCTCTAAGAGATTATGTACAAGAGAATGAATAAAATGAAAAAGTGAAATTGATTCTCTTAATTTTAATGCTTGAATATCTCTCTTTTGTGTTTTTGCATAGTTGTTGAAGAGTATTTATATCAATGAACTATTTTTTAACCATTTGAAGTAATTGGTGATGAATTATAGTAGTTGCAATGTAAAAGATCGAGTTAAAATAATACCTTAGCTAAAAACTAAATGTTATGAAAGTCATGCATTGATACCAGTAACAAGAGAGAAAACAAGGGAGCTTAAGCAATGGCCTTACCTCCCCATGGTAAATTTTCATTTAGACCAATTAAAATTTAGAAAATTATAAATTAGTATAATGGTCAGACTGCAATGTACACCTTGAAAAAATTATGATTTATTAGTATAATAGTCAAACTAAGGCATGCATCTATACCTCTAGTGCAAGTACCAATACCTCAAGAATAAGTATTAATACCAAGCCTCTCTAGTTTATTTTGTGGCTATTGACTTGTAATACTTAAATCTTTAGTAGCGATACTTAGCCACCAAATTGCTTCAAAATTATAAAACACTTTAAAATAAACTTAGTATTTATCTTTTAAAAAAAACATTTGTTATAATAACATAAAGCACATTTAAAACATCTTTTCAAGTATTTGTAATTGGAGCACCCCTGATTACACTCTTCATCTTAAGGAAGATGATAGAATTGGAGAAATCATGCGGGAAATTAATCTAATGAGTTTTAAAAAAATAAAAATAAAAAACAAATTATTACAAAGCATGGATATGAAATTAAGATTACACTTTAGTAACCAAACACATTTAGTGAATTAAATTTCCCTATAATTATAATAAGTTATAATTACTATTATGATAATTACATTTTCTTGCAATTACTATGTGGCACACCTTTACAATAGGAATGATATATACTACAACATTTGAAAGGAGAGAAAATGTGAAAAATAGGTGAAAATGTTTTTGGATAAATATCATAATTATACAAAAATTTTGATAAAAATATATAATATGATATATTAACTTTGATTTTTTGCAATGATATACATAATGTAACATTCTGCCCGGCGAAGCCTTAGTATTCGAGTACTACTTATAGAAGTAAGGCTTATAAAATAAGTTTTGAATGAGTAAATTGTTAGAATTCGACAAAGTGTTTGAATTTTATGGATGTGCCCCTAGGCGAAGTCTTTGTTAAGGAGAGCTTGGTGTTTTGGTAGACTCTCTTACATAGTATACATCACCCTATCTGATAGATGTTAATGTTTATTCCTTAGTGTTAAGTCCTTAGTTTGAAAGAATCGTTAGCTATATTATTATGTTATTATCCTGGTTGAACCATTTAGGTGACCTAAAGAGGACTAGTTAGAATGGGACAAGGTTTTTGCAATTGGAAGGACATGCATTTAAGAAGAGAGAGAAAATTCTTAATCAGAGGTACTGAAGTAAGGGTAATGGGGGGATAAACTTGTCCACTAAGTTTTCTTTTCGTGTACCCCTATATAAAGCTAACATTGACTTTTTGAGCAAGTTTTATGCTTTCTTTGGAAAACCTTATTTTATCTCCAAATTTTCTCTGCATTTTCTTGGAAAACTCTAGAACTAAGACTTGCTTGAAGGTTTGGGTTCACTGTATTCAGCTAACTCCATCATCGTTAAGTACCTAGTAAATATCGATAAAACTCAAGTTATTTTCATAGTTATTTACGAAGTCCTAGGGTTTTATGCTTTAGGGTTAGTTTAAAGTAAAAAAGGAGGAAACTTTTAGATTTTGGGTTTCCTGTTAATGTTCTTGTTAAAACTTCTTTAGTTTCTAGTAAAATGATCTGATAAGATAACTCTTTATATTATAGCTCAAGAAAATCCTGAAAGCTCCCGAGATAAGGGCAAGGGTCTTGCTATCTAAACTTTTCTGCATTTTTTTGGTGAGTTCCTTCATACTCCATGTGTGAGTAATACTTTTGTTAATGTTTGGTTCAAGGTAAGTTTACCTATTTTGTGAAGATGAATTGTTTGTGTAAGAGTAACGAATGTTGTTATAAAAAGTCTGGTTTGGCATGTCTGTGTAAATGATGTAAGGGCCTTGCTTCGTGTTAAGTCATGATCCCTCTTACTCTAAAAGGGACCATATGGTTTGAACAAAAAGGAAATAAGTTCATGGTGTTGCTTTCGATGAAATGAGCATTGAACTAATAGATCGTGATATATGAAACTGATTATGTAGCCTCTGATAGGGCAAGTGTTATTGCAAACCAGATTGGCAAGGCATGATAAAGGAAAAAAGGAATGAACGAATGATATACTCTTAACACGAACTAAGGTTGTGGCTAACATGAATAAGGATGTCTATACGATGCATGGGCATACTGTATGCGCCAAGTGAACAATATCTATTGTAAGGTCTGTGCAAGTTTGGTATTCACCAATGAGCGAACTATGTAAAGTCTGCTTGTGTTTGGTGTTCGCCAATGGGCGAACTATTTGTCTTACTGAGTTGGAAAGATTTATTTGTCTTATGTATAATCATCGTTTTGTTTGCCTTGAAACTCATTAAGTTCTTTGAACTTACTTAATTACATTTCCTTCTCAAGACTTTGACGAAATAAAGGAATCACCGAGGACTACACCAAAGGATATTCATTATTGTGAGGCTTCTAATGGTTTGTATTATTCATGGCATTGGGATGGTGTCAAGGCTTATGTTTTGAAGAACGATATTTTGTATTTAAATTTGTATTCGCCAAACTATGATTTTTTCTTTTAACTTTTATAACGAAGCTTTATGGTTTTGAAGTGTATTAGTTTACTTCATTTTTAACATTTCATAATTAGGTTATTTATTTGTTTAATTGTAAACAATGTTTGACTTCTCGCCAAACACAGTTTTTAAATTAAAAGGATGTAAGGTGATAATGCGCCATTCTTGGGCCGTCCTCAAAGGTCGAGTATGGGTCGCTACACATGAAATTTTAAATATTATTTAATTTCACTTTTGTGTATATAAATATTTATATTTATTAATATAGAAATAATTAGATTTAGTTTTTTACTTTCGATTGAATATAATTAAAATTTTATGAGTTCAATTAAATCAAAATCGTGTGTGTAATTACATTAAATCAAAATCCATATATCTTAACATTTGTTTAAAAAAAATTCATATAATTTTGATATTTTTACCAAACTTTATTTTTTTGCAAAAGAAGTTAAAAACAAAGGATACAAGAAGAAATGCAAACAGAAGTGGGGGCTTAATTGCCATTATAACCATTATTGTGGTTTAAAATATCAATTTGAGGTGCCCAAATCACAAAACTCCTTAGAAATGAGAACAAATTGAAAATTCAGATTCCGAGGTCTTGTAATTTTTAATTTTATAAAATATATATTTTAGAAAAAAAACATTATTTTGTGTCACGATTTATTGCTTTAAGGACGGTTTGACTGATTTTTTAATCTACTCTTCCAAGGTTTTAGAACTTTTTTAAATCTCTCTTCTAAATTATCCCTTTCCTTTAAAAAAAAAAAACCCTTTAGGCAGGCTAGGAAAGGGATTGGCATACTAAATTACCGAACTACCCTTCATACTTTTTCAACAGGTGATATAATAAATAAATGAAATTAAAACAAAAATCTAAATTGCTAATTAAATTTTAACTTTTTACTCATTTTATACAAATATTATTCTAAATTTCATTATGTGTTTTTATTTAAATTGATTTGCGTTTCTAAAAAATAATTTTAGATTTGTTAATTAAAATTTAAATAAAAATGAATTTTATGTGATGACTTGATAGTTAAGGATATTTACCATTTCAAACGTGATATAAATTCGAATCGCACTAATTATATTTATTGTTCGAACTTTCTCTAATTATTATAATTCACTAAAAAAAATCTAAATTAAAATAATAAGGATGCCTTCTTACCTTAATTAAAACAAAACTATTACTACCATTATTAATTCAAAGACTTTTTTTATCTCATTATACTTTAATATAATTTGCGTAAATTGTCAAACAAGGAAACAAGAACATTGAGCCCACTTTCTTTTTCCCCTCCCCCCCCCCCCCATTTTTTAGTCTAAGAAAAACCCTAAACACCCACATTTCTATTTCTATTATTTTACATTAATGTGGTAAAAATACTATGAAGCTCCCTTCTTAAAGTGTTTGATTACATTTTGTCCCTCTTATTTGAAAAAAAAAATAAATTAATTCTTGCACTTTACATTAAAAAGAAAATCGATCGTTTCTATTAGAAGTTTTATCTATTTCTATTATTAAATATAGATATGATTGACAGAATAATTAAACAGTTATGGGTGGTGTGTCATGCGTACTTCATTTTAACATATAAAAATGAATATAATTTTTAATAGTAAAAATGAATATAATTTTTAAAATGACTCGTTTACTTTTTTATTTAATATATAAAGACTAATCTATTTTTATTTTTTTATACAGCAGGAGTAAAATGTAATTCGATTTCTAATATAATATTTTTACACGTGAAATGCCTACAAAATAGATTTATAGGAAAAAAAAAGGAGTCATTTTCTATATTGTAAGGGCCAATTTGGGAATAAAATATGAATAAAAGCATTCTAGTAATGGACCCTGGTTTTTAGCCTGTATTGAGTGCATACGATACAAAGAAAAATACCTTAGTTTCCCACAGTCTCTTTTCCCTCCTCCATTAATGGAGGGAAGTTTATAAAAATTATATATTATCTTTCTCTATTTTGAAGGAAACCCAGTTTTTTTTTTTTTGTCTCAATTTTTGGTTTGCCATTTTCGAGAATGGAAGAAAAGGAGAGCACCATATCTGGGTCACTAGGCAACTCGGACACTGACTCACCACCTGAACCAGTGAGTAGCCTTCAAGTGTTGCCTCAGGTGATGAACATCAACAACATGAGCTCGGAAACAACGACGACAATGACTTCAACAGTAATTCCAGGAGCAGGTGGAGGAACACTAAGTGATTCTTTAGGGAAGAAAAAGAGAGGGAGGCCGAGAAAATATGATGCAGATGGGAACCTTAGGGTACCATATCAGATAGTGACGACGACGACGAATTCACCTCCTGGTTTCACTTTATCTCCTTCATCTCCGACAGAGTTCTCATCATCCAAGAGAGGTAAAGGAAGGTCCCCAGGGAACTGGCAGCTTCTTGCTTCTCTAGGTAAAGTTCTAAGAGTTTTTTCTTTCATATAAAACTCTGTTTGGTTCCCCAGAAAGTACTGCAGAAATAGTTCTCAGCTTCTTGCTTTCTCTAGGTGAAGTTCAAGAAAGTTAAAGAGTTCTCTTTTCTTTTCTTTTTTGGTCAATAGGTTAAAGAGTTCTTTTATTTTGTTAAGTTTCATAGAAAACTCTGTTTGGTTCCCGAGAAAGTGCTGAAATTAAAAAAAAAAAAAAAGGGGCCTTGTGATTGCTTGCATTGCATGTTCACTCCTTTCTTTGTTTAATGGGGTAAATAATTCTCAGCTTACTTACCTAAAAAAAAAAAGAAGAAAAAGATAAAAAAGCAAAACAAAACAAAACAAAAATGTAATCTCTAATGGGACATAGAGATATATAGCCTTAAAGACTTGCCCCCTTTTTAGTATTTTTGGTTTCTCTATTTCTCACCCAACACATTAGGGTAGTTGATTCATGCTTTCTTTGGGAAGTGGAAGATTTAATTGACCTTTTATATTTAATACACTTTTAATTATTATATTTATATATTCTTAAAAAATTTAAATAACTTTTAAAATTTTTGATTAATTAACCTTCAGCTTCACTTTTTCGTTTTTTACAGATAATAATGATACTAATTTTAACATAAATTAAAATTTCATGTAATCGTTTTTAATTGTTTCCTTTTTTTTACCAAAAAAAAAATTAACATATATTTGGACAGGTGAGTTGTTTGCACACACGGCTGGCGGAGACTTCATGGCACATGTGATCAAAGTTAATACCGGAGAGGTAATTTTTTTAAGTGTTGAATTTATATTAAAAAATTATTTGATAAATTAATAAATATAAATATGAATATAATTATATTATTTAATAAAAGTAAATATAGAATTTTTAAATATTATTTATTTTTAATTTTAATCTCATTAATATAATATTTTATATTATTTTAAATAATTTTCGATGAAATGAGATCCTGGGTTATGATTGAAAAAGCAGGATGTAGCAGGAAAAGTTGTGTCATTGACACAAAAGGGTCCTCGTGGGATTTGTATTCTATCAGCAAATGGAGCTGTTTCTAATGTTACCCTTCGACAACCTGGTTCCTCTGGTGGGATTTTAACATTCGAGGCATGATTTTCTACCTTTGCTCTTTACTCTTTACTCTTTCATTTGATTGGTTTGAGATTTTTAATATTAGTATAAAGTATGTTGATACTATATTTAGGATTTTTGAGTTTGGATGGATAATCCGAGTCATGAATAAGTTTAAACATGTATATATATATTCACCTAAATATTTTCAAATGTATTCAATACTTGTATAAAATAATTTTCATGTCCATTTTACAATCAATACATGACTATTACATCTTTCAAACCCAACAACTTTTCATACTTTGAAATTTCTCATTAAAGATTAAATGCCAATATTTTTCATGGTTTTTATGTTGCATTAATTGTATGTTTTATTTGTTTTGTAGTAATTGAAGTTGAAATTTGGGAATAATTTACATTGCAGGGGCGCTTTGAGATATTGTCTCTAACCGGTTCATTTACATTAAGTGAGAATGGGGGTGTAAAAAGTAGAACCGGTGGTTTGAGTGTTTCATTGGCTGGATCGGATGGTCGTGTAATAGGTGGTGGACTTGCCGGTGTACTGTTGGCCGCTAGCCCTATACAAGTAAGTCCTTTGTTCTTTATTTTTATTATTATTATTATTATTATGCTTTATTCCTAATTATTAGCACCATCCAAAAAAATCCGTTAATCAATTTATTTGAAATTTTTTCTCATAAAAGAGAAAAACAGTACAAATTAAAATAATTTTTTTAATCACCAAAAAATTTAATTTATTTTTAAACGGTAAATCAGTGTAAAATAACTATTTAGATGGAATAGAAGCTGTTGGCTTTTTGGGTTTTATTTTTAATTTTCATTTGACGATTTATGTAATAAGGAAAAATATTAAAATTGAAAAAAAAAATCAAACTAAAAGATAGAGAATGAATCTTAAAATTGAGTAGATTATAGAGAAAAATTATAATAGTTAAAAGTATCAAGAAGGTTTTGTATTAGTTATATTTTACTTTATTTCAATTTAAAAAAAATAGTCATTTAAAGAATAATTTGGTCATTTCTATTAAAATTTTTATCAATTTGTAGTGTTAAAAATTAGCATGATTGACGAAATAATTAAACAATGATACATCGTGTGCCACATGTACTTAATGTTGACGTATAAGGATCAGTTTTAAATAGTGGGAATGGATGAATTTTTTAACAAAATTATTAGTTTGCTCTTTGACCCTAATGTATAAGGACTAATTTACTTATATTTTAACTAAAGGGAGTAAATGCAATTTGACTTCTAGTACATGGATCTCAATGGTACTTTTATCATTTGGATGATGATAAATTATGGTCAAACTATGGTTGGTAACAGTACCATAGTGGTCTTTGTATTAGGAGTTGGATTGCATTTTGTCCATTCTACTCAAAAACGGGTATAGTAGTCCTTGTATATTAGGTCAAAGAGGTGATCGATCTTTTTGTTGAAAATTTCATCCATTTTTGCTGTTAAAAATTAGATCCTATTTGTTAGCTTAAGGTACACATGATACACCATGTGTCACCGTCAAGTTATTCCATCAGTCACGCTAGTTTTTAACAGTACAAATTGATGAAAATTTTAGTAGAAAAAATCAATTTGCTTTTTAATCTAATGTATAGAGACTAATTTACTTATTTTTTTAAGTAGATGGGAAAAAAATGCAATGTGACTTCCTAATATGAGTTCATACTTTAACCTCATCCAAATATATGAAAAGAAAACATGTTGAACCAATAGATATTTGTATCCTATACTTATACATGGAGTGGTATATATATACATATACTTACATTTTCTTTTGATGTAGATTGTGGTGGGAAGCTTCATGCTAAATGGCTACAAAGTGCATAAAAGGAAGCCTTACCGTGAGCAGCACACAGTGGCAGCTTCTGCAGTCGCCACCACTCCTTCGGCCATGGCGATGACAGAAGAAGGAAGGCCAATCATCTCACAAGCAAAACTAGATTGTGAAAACAACGTGAAACCAACATCGCCTTTCCAAGTGGGGAGCCTTGGGGGGGAAGCAAGTAATAACATAACTGATCATAAAAACATAGCAAATATTGCAGCAGCCTCCATTGTTTCTGGTTGGAACAATGGCTCGGAACCGGCCTCAATCCATTGGCCATCGCCTGATATTAATGTGTCTGTGCCTAGCGAATAGGGTATCATCCAAGGTAACCCCTTGAAAAAATTTTCATTTGAGGTTAACTTTTTAGTGTCTTGCAGAGGACTGACATGATAAATTGAAACTAGTTTTTATTTAGATTATCATTTGTATCGTAACAATTAGATGTAGCAATTAGATGCAAAATTTTATGAGGTCCGACAGGAACTTCACTAAATCTCATAAAATTTAGACAGATTTATGAACTCTTATTTTGTGTCGTAAACATGTTTTTATTGTTGTTATGATTTTATTTGCAAAATGCGTGAAGGTGGTCTAGATTTGCATTCTAGTGAAGGTTTTTTTGACTTTATCATTAAATTGGCCCTTGAACTACATCGCAATTTTTAGATTGGTCTTTCTTTTTTTGTTAGAACTTATACTTAAACTATCAATTATGTCCATCCAATAAGAATTTAACATGTGGCATATTCTTATAGGATGTCATACACTATTTAAGAGGTCAATTTTGTGCGGGCAAAAAAGTAAATCAATCAAATTTAAAATTAAAGTTCATTTTAAAATTCAAAAAATTCATTTACATTTAAATAAAATCCAATACAAACCCATTTACAAACAAAACTCTAACTCAAACCTAAAACAAGCCTACAAGCCCAATACATTAAGGCAAAACAGAAAACCCTAGAACACTTATGCCTTCAGTCGCCGTTACCTTACCACGTTAGCCCCCACGCCTTTGCCACTAAGCTTCATGTCGGATCTGCTCCCACGCCAATGGTATCTGCAAACAGAAAAATAGAAAGGACAAAATAAAACAAAATAGATGAAATATGTATTTTATTCGGCTATAAAAGCTGCACAAATCTCCATGTAATTTGGTTACGAACACACACTAAGAAATCAAAAAAGAGAAATTTTAAAAGGTTTTTTTATTATAGTTTCTAAAATATATATAAAAAAAATCTATATTTTTACCTCTAAAACACTTCATATTCGATGAAGGCCCTCCGAATCTCTTCATGTTCGTGTAGGAGCTTCGACGGAAGGAAAATGAGGTTCCTTTTTTGAAAAAATCTAAGGATATCGAAAGGTTTCAAACTTTTTTTTTTTTAATTTCAGGGTGGATTTTATGGGCATTGACTTTAGATTTAGGTTTAAAGGGGTTTAAAAAAGAAAAAAGAATTTTTTTGAAATTTTTCCAGCCATCATAGGTGGCAGTCATCGTCGTCGGTGATTGGTGGTCGCGACGATGGTTCACTGGACTTGTGCCGACCTAAGGGAAAAGGTTGAGAGAAAAAAAAGGAAAGGAGAGTTTTTTTTTTTTTTTTAAATCAATTGAAAAATGAATTTTCTTTAGATTTTTAAACTTATATAGCTAGGGCAATACGACATTGTTTTGGCCTAAGTTCATAGGCTTCAAAACGGCGTCATTTTGACACAACCCGCGAACTCGACCCGGATCTCTTGGGATTTGCGTATTTTCAAAGGGGAGGGTCTAATTGCCTCTTTAGGCACTTTTTGGCTTGCTTTTAATTCGGTCGTAAATTCTTTTTTCCTTTTTTTAAAATTTTACCCTTTAATTGTTATCTTTTACAATTCGGTCCTCAGTTAGTTGACCACTCTTGGGGAATGACACGTGTATATAGGATAGGAAAATTGTGGCTCGAACCCTTCCGCATTCAAGTTTATATTCAATTTAGTCCTATTATGTGTTTTTTTTATTTAATTTTGTCCCTTTAATTTTATTTGCTTTGTAATTTAATCCCTTAACCAATAGTGGACCCACTTGGGAATGACACATGTACAGATGTTGGGATATTTACCCTTTTGATCCCCTGCATTTTATATTTTATTTAAATTTGATTCTTTATATCTTTTAATTTATATCTTTAATTTTATTGCAATTTCAATTCAGTCCTTTTATTTATTCATTTCAACCCTTTATTTTTTTTATTTCCAACCTTGTTAATTTTTATTATTTAGATTTCAATCTTTTTTATTTATTTAGTTTTATTATTTTTATTTCATGTCCTTTATTTTTTTCCCTTTTAAATTATGTAATTTTAGTTATTTTTACCCCTTAATTACTTTTTTTTACCTTTTTTATTTTATGTTTATTTTATCATGATTGCAATTATTATTTTTAGCATAATGGGTTAGTGTTATTATTGCTACTATCATCATAATTACATCATTATTTTTTATCATTGTTACAATTATTATTTGTGTTTTATTGTCTATATGCTATTTGTATTATTATTAGTATTGTTATTGTCATAATTACGACTTTATTATTATTGTATTGAATATTATACTTAAATATATTCGTTTATTTTTGCATTACGCTCAAATAAATTAATCATACGTCACATTAAAATTTTCTCACAATGCATGAGTAATATTTAAAACCGAGGCAATGTTCTTTATTTAGGGGACTCGAAAAACTATACCTTAATTTACTGAGTATGATTTTCTCCTCGAACCGATGTAATTGAATATCCTATTTAAAATTGAAAATGTATAGGATTTAGGTAATAATTAGTTGATAAGTGTTCTTTATTTTTCAAATATTGGAGATGTTGTGCCCTAACTTATGAGACATAACTTTTATTCTTGATTGACTTGAAATAAAAGAGCATTTTTCGTAAAATTTAATCTATAAATGTCATTAAATCGTATCATTTACACGTTTAAGGATCGCATTTTAAATTCTCCTCGAGTTCTCGATTTCCAACATTAAGACACTAAGTAATCAATTAAGTAGCTATTTTGGGCGTTATGAGGGTGCTAATCCTTCCTCATACGTAACCTACTCCCGAACCCACTTTTTTGATTTCGTAGATAAAAGATCATCATTTTAATAATTTTAACATTTTATTAAAATGAATGAATTTCGAGGTGATCCAATCACACCTAATTAAAAAAGATTTGTGGCGACTTTATTTTCGTGTTTTAAAATAAAAGTTGGGACCCTTTCGAAAAAAGTTTTCGATAGATTGATGACTCTGCTAGGGACATAATAAGAAAGTCAAGCTGCGAGTTGATTATTTTTGGTCTTTTTGTTGAAAATTGAAATTTTGTTTTAAATTAATTTGCGATCCCTTGCATTTCATCCTTCATGTGCTGCTTTGTTACTAATATTTATGTTAATATTCCTAGGACATAGGTTTATTTTTTTACATGCATTGCATAATTGTTCAGCTACACCTTTTTAAGTGGAAGTGAAACACTACTCCTTCATGAGGTCTTCACCTCTGTGTAGGATAGTGGATCGATTTTGGGATATATCCGTACCTATGTTTTCGTGAAGTTTTCACTTCTGTGCAAACATATGGGAAATGTATCCCCTGAACTGAACTCAATCCTTATAAGCCTATAATGGGTGAGGATTAAGGAATTTGCCGCTTCAGGTACCCTTACTTTAAAACCCAAATCGAATGTAACAGACCCTAAAAGCCTACCCTAAGTAGAATCATGCCGAACCTTTAGTGGTTACCCAAATAGAGCATAAAAGAGAGATGTTTGTATTCTTTGTTTTTTTTGCTTTTATTTGCAATTTGCTTTCAAGTTCTATTCATGTATTGATCGTATTGACTTACCTCATTTTGTTTTGGTTGCATTGCATTCTCATTTTAGGAAAGATGTTGATTCATGTTCGATTACTAAATAGAGAATTGGTCTTGAAAAGGGGTTTCTTGATAATGTATAGGACAATGTGGCTATGCATAAATGGTTAGAGAAAAAATAACGAGAAAAAGGTGATAGGCTGTCTGAAGGGCACGTATTAGAGTTTTGGAATTACACTCGATAAACGTGACTTGGAATAGTTTGCAAGAGCTGAAAACAATATGGGATCAGTGGGACGACGAAACGAAACAGATTTTTTACTGTGAATATGGTGATTTACCTTACCTACTCGAGGTTAAGGTGGATAAGCATTTTTTTCAAACCTTCACACAACGTTGGAATCCAACTTATAGTTGCTTCACTTTCAGAAACATGGACATGGTACCCACGGTAGAAAAGTACATTGCGTTGCTCTGTTACCCGAGGATTCAGGTTGATAAGGCCTATTCTAGAGTCGCTAGTGTCCCAACTTTTCTCAAGAGATTGATGAACATAACTGGGATGAGCAAGCAATGGGTTCAGCTCAGATTAAGGTAAAAGGGGATAACAAGTACATTTCTTGGAAGAGCCTGCGAGCCTTAATACACCCAAATGCAAGAAAAATGTTGACATCTTCGCCTTAAGCATGTATGGGTTAGTCGTCCTCCCTAAAGCTTTAGGGCACGTAGAGGACACGGTCGCAGATTTGTTTGACCGACTTGACAAGATGGAAACTCTCGTTCTAGTAATTTTGGCCGAAACCTTTAGGTCGTTTAATGCGTGTCGAAGAGAGGGCAAAGGGAGATTCATTGGTTGGGCACAACTTTTGCTAGTTTGGTTTCATAGCAATTTTTGGAAAGTGGAAAAGGACTATTATTGAGTGTTCTTTGAGGATTATTCTCTGCTGAAGGAATTTATGGCTACCCAAAGACGATAAGACATTTCCAAAGAAGAATGAAAACAAACAAGAGACAACTCCAAGGCTTTCAAGAACAAGTCAGTGACAGAGACCATGTAACAGCTCGATTTTCAGTGGTGTCGAAAACATTGATTTCAGAATCACAAATCCGACGAGTCGAGTCGTGAATTTATTTATTTTAATATTTATGATGTCATTAACATCGTATTAGATATTGATTTCGAAATTTTACCGTTTGGGCAGTTAATTAAGTAAAATGAATTAAATTGTAAAAGGTGAGAAAGTAAGTAACTATATGTTAAAGGTATCAAATGGGTTGAGAAAGTTGATTATAAGGACTAATATGGTTAATAAACCATAATTAAGGTTAGTGGTCAAATATGGGTAAGCATTTTAAGATCATTTGGCTATGTAAATTACCTAAATTAAACTAGTTTAATTAAAATAAAGGCTAAAGAAAAGAGAGAAAATTCATTTTATTTCTTTCTTTTTCTTCACAAAATTGAAACCCTAGAGAAGCCATTGGAGAGAGCTTCGTTTGGCTTTGTTTTCTCATTTGGGTTAGTAGATTTTGTCCGTTTTTAGTAATTTCTATGTTTTTGAGTCCGTATTAGCATAATCTAACTAACTCAAGGACTAATTTGTGTATCTTTCAAATGTTATAAAACTTGTCATGGATTAATAAGCTTATTCTTGAAAGCTTTTGATCGATTTTTGTGTTTGATGGTTAAGTTTTATGATTTTGTAAAGTGATTTTTGATGAATTTAGGGTTTGAGGACTAGATTATGAAAATGGTGAAAATACATGTCCTTGAAGTGAAATAATAGTATGTATGGGTTGAGGATGCATCCTAGAGAATTCGACTAGGATAGCTTGAATTTGGGAATGGTTATTTTGCATGTTTTGACCTTAAGGACTAAATTGAATAGTAATGTAAAGATTAGAGGTAATTTCATAATTTTCTCCAAAAAGGACCTATGTGTGTAAATTGATCAAATTACATGATTTAATGAGAGAATTGATTTATTTGTTGTGTTAGATCAAGATAGAGTCATTGATCGTGAAAAGGGGAAAATCGTAGAGTAGTCCTTGAAGTGTCACCTAAACCTGCAATTTCGTCCAATAAGTTCATTTGTTAAATTTCATATTTGAGATGCTCATTATTGCTAGATGTAGAAGTTATTGAATCACTTTATGTTTAAAGGAAGACTTATGTCTCGGAATGAGCATGAGAGTATATTTAAAGGAAGACTCATGACACGGGATAAGCATGAGAGTATGTTTAAAAAGGAAAACTTATGACTCGGTAGAGCATAAGATTGTTTGAAAGGAAGACTTATGACTCTGTTACTAAATGTCGTTACAAGGCTTAATATTGTTATGTGATACAATGTTTGCGAACTTATTATGCTAGAAAGCTTACTTGTGTATTGTTGTTGTTTTGTATATTTCGTTTTGGCTGGTTGAAAATCGAATTACCTTGAAAACATCACACTATCCCGGGAGCTTGTTCGGTAGTTTTTACATCACTTGGTTATATGGCATGTACCAGGATGATGTTGCCTTGAAATACTTGATTTTGAAATTGTTGAAATCTTTGTTGTACTAAGTTTGAATGCTTGCTTGATGTTAAGTAGGCAAATATGTTGGAAATGAATAGACATGTATATTCACGTGTCCTTGTGTTTGAACTATATATACTTGGTGCAATATGATAAAGTTATAATTATCATGTTAATCTTGCGAGTTGTGAAATTGAATGAAACTACTATGTTAAACAATGGTTGGTAACTTGAATACTTGATTAAATATTTCAATTTTTCATACTTGTTTCTATAGAACCCTTACATGTATCGATAGAAGTACAAAGTAGGAGAGAGGTTAGGTATTAACATATGTTGTATCGATAGTACAAATTGATGTATTGGTAGTTCTGAATACAGAAGTATCGGTAGTTTGTTTACTTGTATCAGTAGAAGTTGCAAGGTAAACTTCCTAGCTCTTTAGAGTTTTTAGTATCAGTGGAAGCATGAATTATTTCGATATATATTACACTTGTATAGGTAGAACTATCCCAACTATTGGTAGAAGTCTACACTTGATTCTAAATTGCTTACTGACTTGACTACTACCGATACTTGTCTAATAGGTACCAGTAAAAGTCTCCAAAAATCGTGGAAATGACATTTTTACCCTTATTAAGTTGTGTTGATATTTAATTAATGAGTTATGTCGTGCATAATGTATTACTTTATTAAAATTTGATTAAATGAAATAATATTGAGATATAACCTCCGAATGATGATCAGAAGGACACCGGGACCCTAATCGACGACAGTTTCAAGTTTTAGGTGTTATAGACCATGTTATGGGTAAAGCTGTAACCCAAATACGAGAAATGGTTGACCATTTGCAGACCCTAGCCTCAAGATGACGTGTTAAGCCTGAAATACGAATAAGAATCGAATCGGGGCCAAAAGTTAGTTTGAAAGATTAAGACTTTAGTTTGAAAGATTAAGACTTTGAGCATTAAGGCAAGACCATATATGTATCTGCCTTATGTAAAGAAATTCATTTTCTAGTAAAGTTGTTTTAATAGAATTGAACTAAGAATCAATGTCTTTCTTGCATATGCATACATGCATTCATGCATTCATTAGCATAGCATTTCATTATGTAGCAGCTCGATTTTCAATGGTGTCAAAAATAATGGTTTCGGGATCACAACTCCGATGAGTCAAATCGTAAATATCAATTATTTAATATTTATGAGTTCATTAGTGTCGTATTAAATTTTAATTAAGAAATTTTATCATTTAGATAGTTAATTAAGTGAAAAGGATTAAATCGTAAAAGGTGCAGAAGTTTAAATCTACAAAGTAAAGGTATTGGATGCCAATTGGAAGCTAAGTTAAGGTACTTCAATGGTAATATAACCATTATTAATATGAGTGGACAATTTTGACTTAAATTTGGTTAAAATTTAAGTGTGAACAAAGGGTAAATTAGTAACTTGCATATAAATGAATTTGAACTAAAAATTAAAAGATGAAAGGGGTCATCTTCTTCTTATTTTTGATAGCCAAAATTGAAACCTTAAGTAGGAGAAGAATAAGCCATCGTCCAAGCTTTGTGTCTTCAATTTGGTAAGCAAATTTTGTCCCTTTTTAGTAATTTTTATGTTTTTTGAGTTCGTATTAGCTTAACCTAGATAGCCCAAGGACTAATTTGTAAATCTGTCAAATATTATAAATTTTACCATTGATGAATGAGATGTTTCTTAGAAATTTATGGAAGTTTTATAAGCTTGGTTGATAGATTTGATGATTTGGTAAAGTGGTTTTTGATGATTTTTTAAGGTTTAAGGTCTAGGTTATAAAAATAAATGTATTTGATGTGAAATAATTGCATAAAGGGATTGTGGAAAGGCCCTAAAGTATTCGACTGGTATGGGTTTTAAAAGAAAATGATTATTTTGCATGTTGAATGTTTAAGGACTAAATTAAATAAAAATGAAATGTCAGGGGTAATTTTGTAAATTTCCTAAAAGGCCTTAAATGAATGAATGATTTAAATTTCATGATTCAATGAGAGAATTGAATGATTTATTGTGATAGATCAAGAACGTGCTATAGATTGAGGAAAAGGAAAAATTGCAGAATAGTCCCTAGAGTCAATTATTAGCTGCAAACTAGTCCGCTAAGTTCGTATGGTTAAATTATTAATTTGAATTTATAAAATCTTTTATCTTGTTTATATTCTTGAGTTTGGAACGAGGTGGAAGACCTAGACTTTGGCTCGGTAGAGCAGAATTCTAAAATCTAGCTCGATAGAGCTAAATTTTGTTTGGGCTCGTATGAGATAAATTTTATTTGGGCTCATAAGAGCTAAATTCTGTCTGGGCTCGTAAGAGCTAAATTTTGTTTGAGCTCGTAAGAGCTAAATTCTGTCTAGTCTCGTAAGAGCTAATTTCTATTTGGACTCCTAAGAGCTAAACTCTGTTTGGGCTAGTAAGAGCTAAACTCTTTATGGGCTCGTAAGAGCTAACCTCTAGAATGGCTTAAAAAGATCAATCTGATGCAATGATACGAGATGATAAGGATATACATATTACTCTTTCTATAACCAATTATATTATTCAGTAAGTTAATCATTATTGCGAACTTACTAAGCTTTTTAAGCTTACCTGTGTATCTATTATTATTTTGTAGATTTGTTTTGCTATTGAAGATTAGATCCTCAAGAAGAATCAAACTATCTTGGGAGCTCGTTCAATAGTTTTTGAATCACTTGATTATATGGCATGTACTAGGGTTATCTATTGTTTTTATTTGAAAATGCTTAAAGCTATTTGGATGATACTAGTTTAGGAGAATGAAGTTAAGTTGATGTAGAATGCTTGTTGTAGCTTGAATGTTTGACATGTATTTTGAGATGGTAATGAACTTATTCGGATGAGTTGATGAATGGCAATTATATGAGTATGATTTGCTTGAATTAAGTTGTATATTTATAGGAAAATGAATGGTGGTAAGTTAAGTACATGTTAAGCTAATGTAAGAAATTTTGCATGATTATTTGGGCATTTCGTAGGTACACACAACCTGGAATAAAAACCACATGGGCCTGTGCCCTGAAAAAGTTAGTGCAGATCACACACGGGTTGGGACACGACCATGTGGCCCTATTTCCCTTGTACACACGGTTCAACACATGGTTTCATACACGAGTGTGTGGAGTATTTTCGCATATTCACATAGCCTATCACACGGTTTGTGACACGATCATGATTCAATTGCAATTCAATCTGGTCCCTGTTCAATTTAAGATGTTGTGAAAGAGAATGAAATATACTTAATTGAATTGTAAAATATTCTATTGCGCGTCACTTTGAAATGATGTTTTAAATAGTATCTGTTCTGGTAATAAATGATTTGAAATCTTGAGACCTTAACTGACGACGGTGACAGGTTTTGAGTGTTATATTTATTGGTAATAGAGCTACGATTTAGTCGGTTCTTGGATTGAGTTTATGAATTTAAAGGTATATAATTACATGCCATATAAACCTATGATAGTGTGATCATGATAGATCCAATCTAACCTTGAGTTTTTGCAGATAAGTAAAGATGCTTGACTTAGAACAGAAGAAACTAATGAGGTAAACAACAATATCTCGACTTCTGATTTGGTGCAAGTCGAGGTGTATCGATTATATCGATGATTAAAAATCAAGCTAAAATTATGTTTTTTGGCTTGATGGGCCAATGGTTTTCTGAGTTTATGAGAAACAACCCGATGGCTCCGCAACCTCCAACTCTTGCTACACAACCTGCTGTACGACTTGCAGTACCTTTAATAGTGCCTCCACCTCCTCTAGTGGTTGAGCAAAGACGTCGTATCCCGATAAATAAGGTCAGAAAGTACGAGATGGAGGAATTTTGAGGGAGTACCAAGGATGATCTATCCAGAGCTGAATACTGGTTGGAAAAGACTTTGAGAGTTCTGAACAAAATGGCTTGCCCTCCTGAAGACTATCTAAGATGTGTCACGTTACTGTTGAAAGATGAAGCTTATAGCTGGTGGATAACAATGTTGGCAGTGGTTCCTGAAAATAAAATTAATTGGCAAATCTTTCAAACTAAATTTAGAAAGAAATACATCAACAAAATGTATTTGAGTTAGAAAAAGAAGGAATTTATGGAATTAAAATAGGGGAATAAGTTAGTTGTCGAGTATGAACAAGAATTCGTACACCTTAGTAAGCATGCTCAAGAGATTGTGTCGACAGACGAAGACATGTGTACTGGTTTTTAAGACGGATTGAATGATGTAATTAAGATGATGGTTGGCGGTTCATAATACGACCATTTGTTGTTTTGACAGATTGAGCTTAGAAGATGGAAGAAATTTATAATCACAAGATATAAAGGGAAAAGAGATTTCGGGAATTCAGAAAGAAGACTTTCTCCAGGACTTTCTCGATACCGTCGTAGAAGAATTTTAGAGTAAATAAAAATCGTATGGCTGCATTGTCTGGATTTCAGAGTAGGAACAGATCGGGGCAACTTGAATCATGATTTTAAAATTGTCCTGCAAATAGTGTGGCCAGTGTCCGTAACACACCAAACATTGTGTGTGAGCATTGTGGGAGATTTTATCCAGGGGAGTGTCGATTTAGAAATGGAGCTTACTACAGATGTGAGGCAATCGATCATCTTATCCATAATTGTCCGGTGGCACCTGAGGTAAAGGGAGATCGAAGTGTAAAACCCTCAATCACATTGCAAAAGGGTAGGCGACCGAGTCAGAGCAGTGGCACGATAGGCAATTGGGGTGATGTTAAGGATGGCACAAATAGGTTTGAGACCCGAGCACCTGCACGGACATATGCCATCCGAGCAAGAAAGGAGGCTACCATACCCAATGTTGTTACTGGTATATTCTATCTTTTTAATGATACTGTGCATGCTTTGATTGACCCAAGGTCGACTCATTCATATATTTGTACTACGTTGGAAACTGATAAAAATTTGTCTGTTTAGTTAACTGGAGTTTGATGTCCAAGTTACAAACCCATTGGGTCATAGTGTCATAGTTAATATGGTGTGTCGTAAATGTCCACTAAAAGTTCAGGGTTGTGAATTTACTGTTGATATGATGTTTCTACCTTTCTATGAGTTCGATGTGATATTGGGTATGGATTGGTTATTTGAGCATGATGCGATGGTTAACTGCAAACAGAGATGGATTGATTTAAAATGTCCAATGAGCGAGATGATCACAGTTGAGTTCGGTAGATTGAAAAGTGATACTAGAGTGATTTTAGCTATTTCTGCATAGAAAATGGTCCGTAAGGGTTGTGAAGCATTTCTAGCCTATATAATTGACACATGGGATTCAGGAACAGAATTGAATCAAGTATCGATTGTTAATAAGTTTACGGATGTGTTTCTGAAAGAGTTACTAGGATTGCCTCTGATCAGAGAAGTGGAATTTGTTGTTGATCTAGTAACCATCACTACACCGATATTGATTTCACTGTACATAATGGCATCGATTGAGTTAAAAGAGTTAAAGGCACAATTGCAAGAATTGTTAGACAGAGGTTTTATTCGTCCGAGTGTATCACCTTGGGGTAAACCAGTATTATTTGTGAAGAAAAAAGATGATTCTATGAGAATGTGTATAGATTATCGACAGCTGAACAAAATTACAATAAAGAATAAATATCCGTTGCCTCATATTGACGAATTATTTGATCATTTGAAAGGTGCAACCGTATTTGTAACACCCAAAACCCGTTACCGTCATCGATAGGGTCTCGGGGGTCTTCCGATCATCTATTGTAATTTATCTTCAAATTTTTAAATCCATTCAATCATGTACGACTAAAATTTTTTAAGTAAAACATCAATACAATGTAAAAGGGAAAAAATGTCATTTCCATGATTTTTGGAAACTTCTATCGGTACCTGTTTGACAAGCATCGGTAGTTGTCAAGTCAGTAAACAATTCAAGAAACGGTGCAGACTTTTACCGATACTTATGACAGTTCTACCAATACAACTCATGCTTCTACTGATTCTAAAACTCTAGAGAGCTATGAAGTCCTACCCTGCATCTTCTACCGATACAATTACATAGACTACCAGTGCTATTATGAACAGTACTACCGATACTTGCTATACAACTACCGATACAACTTAAGTCAGTGAACAACCTCTCTCCTACCCTATACTTCTATCGATACATGCATGGGTTCTATCGAAACAAGTATGCAGAATTCAATGGATCATGCTAATACATTATACATAGTTTCAAGGCATTTCATACATCTCATAAGGTATGTATATCACACTGAACTAGCAAACAAAACATGTTCAACATTTATCTAATTTTCACAACAAGGAATTCAATAATCCCATACAAGTAGTGCAAAGACAACTTCATCCTAGTACATGCCATATAACCAAGTGATGAAAAACTATCAAATGAGCTCTGCGATAATGTTACTTTTAAGAGACGATCCGATCCTCAAGCAACAAAATAATATACAAAACAACAACAAATTCATAGGTAAGCTTTCATAACTTAGCAAGTTCGTAAAGTTCATAAATTTACCGAATAACAAGTATGGTACAATCCGTAAATCAATCAATCTAAACAGAACTGTACATCAGTGATATTTGTTCCATGTCATCCCTATTGACCCAAAGGTCATTTCTATTACCAGTATAAGATGCTTCTCACACTAAGCTAACAAGGACTCGCATCACATGCGGAACCTCAGTCATCGATACGGAATAACTGTTCCTTACGATGATGCTCATACTAAGCTGATGAGAATATGCAAACTATCATAAATCTCAACCATCGTAAGACCTGTAATCCAAATCTTGGATTCTATTCACTTTACAGTGACTTATGATGCTGTAGAGAATCAGCAACAAATGCAGGATCTCAACCATTGGACCATTTTGAAACTTTGGCACAAGGCCAGGTAATTCTCCTTTCGTCATTTCCATCTTACGCATCCTCAAAAAAGGTAGTTATAAGCAGTTACAAGTATAAATTTAACGTTACGAACTTACTGGATTGGATTGCAATTGTGGATAGGCTTCAGGGACTACTTTACTAATTTTCCTTTCCCGCAATTCGTGGCTCACTCGTAATCTAAGTTAACAAATCATCCAAATTTCCACATTCAACACACAATTAGACCAATTAACACAATTTGATCTTTTTTAGGAATAATTATGATTTTACCTCTAATATTTTCCTTTTATTCAATCTAGTCACAAAGCATGCAAAAGTACCCATTTTCTTCTAGGTACATTCTAACCAAACACTCATAGCCGAAGTACAAACCTCTACAAACCATTTATTTCAACCAAATGCACACAATTTCATCACCTTTACATTTTAGTCCGTAAACTCTAATTTCATTCAAAATCATTTTACAAAATCAATGAATCCATTCATCAAGCATATAAATCCATCCAAAACTTTCAAGAACAAGCATTTTCAACAATGACAAGTTTTATAACATTTGACAGATTCACAAGTTGGTCCTTAGATAAGATAGATTAAGCTAATACAGACTCGACAATATAAAAATTACTAAAACAAGCAAGGTTTGCTTACCCAAATCAAAGCTCAAAGTTTGAATGCAAAAACCGTAATTTCTTTCTCCCTTAACCGTATGGAGGAAGAAGATGAAGTGAAATGAAGAAATTTTCACTTACAATTTCTTTAATTTAATATATATACTAATGACAAATTTGTAAAATTTTAGACTTTCACCATTAAGCTTTAATTATCCCTTTTTAGTCTTAATTAAGTCTAGTTATAATAGTCTGCTGGTAGCAAGCGAAATTTTGATTTTTTTTTCTCCAAGATTTCGAAGCATTTTGTTTCTTACTTTTTGATTGGGTCGTCCTCGCTTTGCGATTGAACAAATTGTTTCCTGGTTTTTTGTATGGTTCTCGTTTTGCAATTGAAGCGATGGTGAGTTCATGTGGTTGTCAAGTTCCTTGTGTCCCGGTTGTGTGGGGCCTTTGAGGAGGTGGGGGTTTCTCGATGAAGCCCTTTGGAGTTGATAAGATCTTTCTTGGTTGTTTTCTTTGCATGGGTTTCTCTAGTAAGGGAGCTTTTCCTAGAGGTTTTATGTGGTGCACTGGATAGTGGTTGATAGGGAGAAGTTTTTTGTTTTTATTTTTGTGTTTATGTAATTAATCTTTGGAGGTGCCTTTGCCGATGGTAAATCAGGTGATATCCTTTTTTCATTGTTTTCTTTCCTTTTCTCCCCGGCTTCGGTGATCATCATCTAAAGTTTCCAGGGACTATACTGGTCCCAGAGACTATTTTAATCTTTTCTAGTTATAAGTTCTCCTTCCCATTTATGTGGTTTTTCGGATAGAAGGCTGTTTTTTTGTAAGGCAACTATTTTTAGTGGGTGGTGTTTTTTTTCTTTTAATGCCTCGTCAAGATTCCGGTATCTTGTTCGATCGATGTTGTTCTCTGGTAAAGAAAAGTGATTGGATGAATCTGCCCCTGTGATGTCCAAGTGATATGTTAGGATTTTAGGGGCATTTTGTGGTTTTGTTACATGCAATCTTTTGAGGGTTTCTTTAAAGCACATGTTATAACTTTTTATTCTAATTTTTACAAACATTTTTTATTCTCTTGTGGAGATGTGCCTTACAAATATCTCCAGTTCCCAAAATTTGTGGACGTGACGTGTGAGCAGTGTCTCTCCTCGAACTAAGTACATGGCTATTTGTGGTCTCTCTTTCTTGGCTCCGGTGTTTTTGGGTTTGGTTTTTGCTTGGTTTTACATGGTTATTCGTATTTTTAAGGATCGAAATTGTTTCAATAATTTGTCTTTAAAAGTCTGTACGATCTGCTGGTTATCCTTTAACGTCTTATTCACCTGCTAGTTTTTGCTGGTCTTGGTTTCATTTTTTTTAGTAAGAGGACGAGGGCTTTAGGCTGGTTTACTATGGCAGAGGAAATAAGAGAGTTATTGGAAAACTTCCGTTTTTCTGAAGAAGAATCAAGAAAAATGGTGTTAAAAAATCTTTCCATAGAGGCTGATAAAGGAAATGAAGCATGGGCAGTAGGTAGGCTTTTGACAAAAGAAAGAGTCAACAAAGAGGCCATGTATAGGTTTTTTCGCTCACTGGTTCACAAAAGAAAATGTCAATTTTTTGGAACTCTCAGATGGAATGTTTTTAGTGAAATTCAATGATATAAAAGACAGAGAGAAAATCTTAAATATGGCTCCTTGGCTCTTTGATCAAAATATTTTCTCTGTGGTTCCATTCGTGGAAAATATGGACCTGTGCGAATACAATTTTACCAAAGTCCCATTCCGGCTACACATATACAATGTCTCATAGGAAACGGTAGATAGACAATTGGCTATGGAAGTTGGAGGTGCGACGGGAAGGGTCCTAGCTATTGATTGGAGGGATAGAGCTGGTGGGTGGGTTGAGTTTATGTGGGTGAGGGTGCTAGTGGATACCTCAAAACCCTTGAGAAGGTGATTAATATTTTGGACTTGAATGAGAAGGAACTGATGTGCCTTTTGAAATATGAAAGGATGCTTATGTATTCCTATATACGTGGTCTTGTGAGACATAGTACTGTAAAGTATGGAAAATATGTGACAGACATGAACCCATAAGAGTATCGATTTGGAAATTGGATGAGAGTCAAATTGACTCCAAATGGGTTGGGGGTGGTTAGTGGAGAAACGGGATAGAAGTTGTAAATTGCCTAGAAGAGAAGTGGAGGAGTGGAAATAATAATAGCATTGAAGGGAATGAGGGCCACGTGGAACAAAGGAATAATAAGGAAGTGGTTAGATCCTCTGATGAAGATTCGATCTCATGCTCTCTTATTGATAAAAAAAATTACCTTGCTAATTAAAGGCAGGGAAGGCAAAAGCAGAAAAAGGAAGAAAGGCAAGAGTATCTTGGAGGTGGAAGGAACACCCACTAAGATGGTTCAAAAGAAATTGTCGGAAGGATTGTCACCCTCTAAGGCAGTGGCTGGCGAGTAGCCCCGTTGAGAGCCATTAAAATAATGTGCTGGAATTGTCGCGAGCTCGAGAATCCTGTGACAGTGTCCGAGCTTAAGCAACTTCTCATTGCGCATGGTCTCGACATTATCTTTTTATCTAAAACTAAATTGTGTGCTTTTGAATTTAATAAGGTTCGAAGACGATGTAACATGATGGGTTATTTTGTTGTCGAAACGTGGTTGGTCACAAAGGGGAACCTGCCATCTTATGGTCGAGCGGTGTTGATGTTACTGTGCAAAACTATTCGTCAAACCATATAAACACTCTAATCAAGCAAAAAGAGGGTAAAAATATTCGTTTCATTGGAATTTATGGCCACCCAAAACAGAACCAAAGACAAGCTACTTGGGATCTTATAAGAAGGATCGAGCAGAGAGTCAAAGAAAGATGGATTTTAGGTGGTGACTTAAATGAAGTCTTAGATGATTCAGAGAAAAATGGGTGTAGGCGTAAGTCAAGGGTCACCATGGACGACTTCAAGAAAGTGATAGATGATATGGTCGTGGTGGATATTAAACTTGATAAGGGTTGGTTCATGTGGACGAACAATCGAAGGGGGCAAGGGCTGGTCCGGGAAAGACTTGACAGATTTTTTGTTTCATCGGCTTGGTTGCATGAGGCTCCCTTTTTGGCCACGGAGATGGTGCGTTAGTCTACTTCTAACCATGATGCTGTTGTCCTAGATACTATGGGTAGAAACCTTGTTGATAGCGTATGTGACCTAAGATTAAGATTCAAATGAGGAATGTTGGGGGTTGGATGTGAAAGCAAAGGAGGTGGTTAAAGAGGCTTGGAATGTTGGTCAGGGGAATATTCTTGATAGCATGGAGGCGACTCAGGTGATGCTTGGAAGGTGGCAACATAGGCGATACAGAGACAGTAAGGGTCATATAAAATTTCTCAAGAAAGAAATAAATGATATTGTTAACGAGCAAAGAAGAGATATTAGTGTCGACAGGTTGCATTATCTTCAAGCTGAGTTGGGAAAACTCCATGCTGTTGAGGAAATGTACTGGGCACAAAGATCGAGGATTAGTTGGATGAGAGATGGTGATTGAAACACCAGATATTTTCATGTTAAAGCTACGTATAGAAAGAGAAAAAATCAAATCATGGGGCTTATTGATTAGGATGTGATGGTATATACAAATGACATATATTTTCTCCCTAATTTAGTATTTTAATTGTCTCTTTTGCATCTCATTTAGCATGCATCATAATCATTTTATGCTCAGTTTTCATATTTTTTAATACATTACTAGTTAGTTTAAATTCTTGTTATTTTTATCTCTTTTTGTACTAATGTTGACGCAAGCAGCAGATATTTTGCATCTTAAAATTGTCAGCGCAGGAGCTCAGTCCAAAATATCAACATTGGCAGAATGCATCCACAAGATTAACTTGGAATTACGACCAAGAAATGTCACCGTATTGAATTTGAACCTCAAATGAGTAGACTCAAGCTAAATTTACATTTGGAAGCACTAACGCAGTAATATCACAGGTAATGCCGCAATTACAATCTCAGATTGTGACTAGCAATGCAGCGACATCCTACAAATCTCTGAAGAGAACATTCAATCTGCATGAGTGCACAGCTGTACTCGAACTAACTTTGACAGCTGCAAAATCTAGATTTGGATCTGGGAATGTAGGCTAAATTCTACAACACTTTGAAGGCTATAAATAAAAGAACAAAGAATGAAGAAATCATCAAGAATTAAGGGATTGAATTCTACAAATTCTGTGTGATTTTGGAGATTTAAGCTAGAAATTGGGAAGTTGTTGAAGCAAGTCTATAACCACTTCGGACGAGAGGTGCTGCTACAAAGCAAGAGGGACAATTAGAGAGTAGTCCTAGTAGTCTAGAGATAGTAAGCTTCGATTGTACTCTTTAATTCTTCTTAAACGATGATGAATTTTGATAACATTAAATGAATACGAGAGTGTCTTTTAATGCTAGATCATTTTGATTCTTATTTTATGCTGCTTATTTGTTTATTCTTGGATCTAACCGCTTTAAGCACGAGAGTGAAATTGCAGTCTGCCAACATTGCTCACATCGAGAGTGAAATTGTTAGGCGAGAGTTGCTTGGGATTGTAATCCAATCACCTGTTCTTGAATGCACAACATTGCTCACACCGAGAGGTGGAGTGATTATGGGTATTTAAGTCTAGATTAAACAGAGTTGTTATTGGTAAGAACTCAAAAGAACTTTATTTCTGCGACAATCCATCTAAATTTTACCTTGTCGACACATCCAGCGTTGCAACTTAGCAGAATCAATGAACCATTTCTACCCCTTTACACTTGATCACTTTTACATTCATGCATTTAAATATTCAGCACTTAACACTCAACACATTTGATTTAATTTCAGTACGTTGACATTTAACTCTGATTGCATTGACAATATTAACTGTTTTAGTATACAGATATGATATTATTGCACTGACAACCTTACTCACAATTCATCTAATTTCAGTATTAATTGCTCCGACATTTAAACACCAATAACTCATTTCCTCATGGGATTGATATATGATAGAATTGTCTATCAACTATACTTGCATTGACGTGTGTTCGCTTGCATAATCGCTGTGACGTTACTAACGCGATCAAGTTTTGGCGCCGTTGCCGGGGAAATTGGCATTTGTTGAATTTTACTTTTATAGTTGTAATTAATTCTACTTACTTAACTTTTAATATCTACTAATCTTTTTATATTTCTCTAATTTTTTTTCAAATTTTTAATTGTTGCGTGTCCACAAGGAGAAATCCTAAGGACATTGTGAGCTTTGATCTGAAACTTGAGGGGACACTCAAAAGGAGAAGGCAAGAACAAAGGAAAATGACTAGTAACAACAACAATAATTTACCACCATCCCTGTCACAAGATGGAGTTCCTCTAGTGCTCCCACAAATTGTTAATGATATACCACCACCACCTCCACAAGAAGAACAAGTGCAAAATAGGACAATAAGAGATTTTGTTGTGCTTATACTTGATGATATACAACCAGGGGTTGTGAGACTAGCTGTCCAAGCTGGAAATTTTAAGCTAAAACCGGTAATGTTTCAGATTTTAAATTCAAATGGGCAATATTTTTGTTTTCCTCCTAAAGACGTAGAAGAACACTTAAAATCATTTTTTTCTTAGTTGTGCATCTTTTAGTCAACATGGTGTCCCTAACGATGCCTTGAAAATGCAATTATTTCCTTATTCATTGCAGGGTAAAACAAGAACATGGTTCTTGGGAATACGTTAGCGACGCAATTTGTTCTACATTTCAATCCACTGACAATGAACACAAGGTTGTGCAATGATATTACTGCATATCATTAGCTGGATGATGAGAATTTACACATAACATGGGAGCATTATAAAACATTGCTTTGACGCTGCTCAATGCATGGAATTCAGCAAGAGAAATTTTCTACAATAGTTTAAATGCTCAGACAAGGAACCTTGTCGACGCATCGACTAATGGTCTCTTGTTGGATTGAACATATAATGAAGCTATAAGAATTCTAGAGAGGATTGCTCAGAACGATTATCAATATCCGATCTCTCGTTCTGCACAAGTAAAACTAACTCCGGAGTTCTTGAGTTAAATGCTATTTCTGCTTTGTCAGTGTAGGTATCCTCATTGGCTAATATCATAAAAAATATGAAGGGAACAAATTAAGTTGCTCCTATTCAAGTGGCCCAACAATTGGATACGCCAATATTTTCTTGTGAAATTTGCTACGACAACCATAGTTTTGAGGATTGCCCACAACATGTAGAAAATGCTTTTTACGTCAACAACATCAGAGGAAGTTCATTTGGTAACTCATAGAACAACTGATCTCAACAATCTTGGGGGAATCAAAATATTTCCACGATCAGATATGAAAATTCCTCAAATCAAGGGGGTTATAGACTAGGGAGTTATAATAGCAATCCATAGCAGAATTATAATCAGAATTGACAAATAAATTCTTGATCTGAGCAGATGCAATCACATAGTCAGATGCAACCACAATCTCGATTACAGCCACAACAATCTGTGCTGCCACATATGCAAGAAAGACATCATCAATTTTCTCAACTTAAGTCAGATCCTATGGCTGCTCTTGAGGTAATGATGCATAAGCATATCACACGAACTAAAGCAATAGTGCAAGGCAACTCTTCTTCCATTAGAGCATTGGAAGCCCAACTAAAACAGTTGGCTTCTAATCTCAGCACAAGACCACCAGGCACTCTGCCTAGTGATACTGAGAATCCTACGCAAAGGGGGAAGGAGTAGTGCAAAGCAATCACGTTGAGGAGTGGAAAGCAAACGGCTGAGCAAAGCAGTTCTAATCAAGACCATGTCGATGCATCTGAACCACAGCAATAGGAAGAGGATAAAGTTGAAGAAAGTTAAGTAAAAGCAAATGAAGAGGAACCAACTGTAGTACCATCGATACTTGCAGTTTGCCCAACTAAGTTGTCGACGTAACTATCAATGTCGACACCATCGAGTTTTTCATAACAACCCAATGTTACAATACCTTTGCCACTTCCATAAAGATTTAAAGAGAAAGTCCATGATAAAGAATATCAAAGGTTTGTTTCTACTTTGAAACAGTTGCATATTAATATACCTCTTGTAGATGCTTTGTGTAAATACCCAGTTATGGGAAATTTATAAAAAGCTACTTTCAAAGAAAAAGAAATTGTTCGAAATCGAGATGATTGCATTCACAGAGGGGTGTAGCGCTGTGCTTATAAACAAGTTACCAATGAAGATGGAAGATCCTGGCAACTTCAAAATCCCATGCTCCATTAGGAATCATAATCTAGGTAAAGCTTTATGTGATTTGGGAGTAAGAATTATTCTTATGCCTCTGTTTACTTTTAATAAATTAGGAATAGGTTCGATAAAGCCCACTACGGTGACATTGCAACTTGCGGACAGATCCTTAGCACAACCAGAAGGCCAAATCAAAGACATCCTTGTCCAAGTTAATAAGTTTGTATTCCTGTTGATTTCATTATCCTAGACTTCGAAGAAGATAATGAGGTGCCCATTATTTTGGGGTGACCATTTCTAGCAACGGGATGTACACTTATCAACGTATTCAAAGGAGAACTTATCATGCGTCATAACGATGAGCATGTGACCTTCAGTGTGTTTGAGGCATCTTCGTCCAGAACTAAAGAGCAATGTCACCACATCGACGTGTTGGATGAAATCATTCAAGAAGAACTCAATGCAAGGAGTTCAGCAGCGTCAGATGAAGATGTGATGACATCCACCGATGAAATTCTAGCTGAATGTGGAGACAAAAAGGAGGTTAATAATTATGAGCTGAGATAGAATTGACAATTAAAGTCTTTGGATTTGTCTAACAGGACAATCCTAATTTTAAACATCTATTGAATAAGCTTCTACCTTGGAGTTAAAGTCATTGCCAACACATCTGAAGTATGTCTTTCTTGGTGACAACGAGACATTACCTGTTATTGTCAACGCATCTCTCGGCACAACACAAGAAGATAAGCTCATTGTCATTTTAAAAGAACATAAAAGAGCCATAGTCTGGAGCATTGATGATATCAGACGCATCAGTCCCTCTTTTTGCATGCACAAGATCAGACTAGAAGATGAAAAGAAGCAATCAATTGAGCAGCAACGAAGACTTAATGAAAAAATGAAAGAAATAGTGAAGAAGGAAATTATCAAATGGTTAGATGCGAGCATTATATACCCTATTTTCGATAGTGATTGGGTAAGCCCCGTCTAATTTGTGCCTAAAAAGAGTGGTTTCACAGTTGTGACCAACGACAAGAACGAGTTAATCCTTACTCGTATTGCGACTGGCTAGTGAGTATGTATGGATTACCGTCGACTGAATGCGGCCACAAAGAAGAACCATTTCCCACTGCCTTTCATTACCTAGATGCTAGATAGGCTAGCTGGTAAAGCCTATTATTGTTTCTTAGACGGCTACTCTGGATACAACCAAATTGCCATAGCGCTAGAGGATCAAGCAAAGACAACGTTCACATGCCCTTTGGAACCTTTACTTTTCGACGTATTCCATTTGGGTTGTGCAATGGCCAGCAACATTCCAGAGATGTATGATGGTAATTTTTTGGACATGATTGAGGATTTTTCTGTCTATAGACAAAATTTCGACCAATACGCTGACAATCTGGCAAGAGTTTTGAAGAGATGCGAGGACACAAATCTAGTTCTAAATTGGGAGAAATGTCACTTCATGGCAACTGAAGGCATTGTCCTTGGGGGTCGGATATCTTGTTAGGGCATTGAGGTTGATAAAGCAAAGGTACAAATCATCGATAAACTACCACCACCCACCAACGTCAAAGTAATAAGAAGCTTTCTTAGACATGTTGGCTTTTATAAAAGATTCATTCGAGATTTCTCCAAGATAGCTAAACCATTATGCTCATTACTGGACCAAAATAAAAAGTTTGTATTCGATGAAAACTATTTGGACGTATTCACAACAATAAAGAAGCAGTTGGTACAAGCCCCAGTTATCGTTGCACCGAAATGGATGCAACCGTTTGAACTAATGTACGATGTAAGCGACTTTGCTGTGGGAGCTGTACTTGGCCAACGAAAAGAGAAGGTATTTCATTCTATTTATTATGCTAGTAAAACTATAACTAAAGCGTTGGTTAACTACACTACCACTTAGAAGGAGTTACTAGCAGAAGTCTTCGCATTCGACAAGTTTCGTTCATATCTTGTCAATGCAAAGACTACAGTTTAAACGGACCACTCAGCATTAAAATACCTTTTCAACAAAAAAGATGTCAAGCCTAGACTGATACGATGGATCCTACTCCTTCAAGAATTTGATATTGAAATTAGGGATAGGAAAGGATTTGAGAATCAAGTAGCTGACCACTTGTCTCGACTGGAAGTCGAAAGTGAAGATGGACAGACGTCCCACATTGTCAAAGCATTTCCAGATGAGCAATTATTTTTTGTCGACACATCGCCTTGGTACGCCAATGTTATCAATTACCTAGTGTGTAGGAAGATACCAATGAGTATTACTGGTCACAAGAAGATCAGGTTCATACGCAATGCTGCAAGATATCACTAGAATGAGCCATACAATTCATGGTATGCGCCGACATCATTCGTCGCTGTGTACCTAAAGAAGAAATGAATTCAATCCTACAGCATTGCCACAATACCCCTTATGGAGGTCTTTTTGGTGGATCAAGGACTGCTACTAAAGTCCTACAGTCAAGATTTTATTGGCCCACATTATTTCAAGACGCCCACAACTTTGCACAACAATGTGATCATTGTAAACGCACTGGTTCAATATCTTGACGTAATGAAATGCTCCAACAACCAATTATAGAAGTAGAGCTTTTCGACGTTTGGGGTATAGATTTTATGGGACCATTTCTAAGCTCTTTTGGAAATGTGTATATCTTAGTGGCGGTTGACTATGTCTCGAAGTGGATCGAGGCCATTGTGGTGCCAAAAGATAACGCTCGGACGGTGTTGAAGTTCTTTCACACATATATTCTCACAAGATTTAGAACACCGAGAGCATTGATAAGTGACCAAGGGACTCATTTCTATAACAATCAAGTGGCGGCTGCATTGAAAAGATATGGTGTGAAGCATCATATGGTTAACATGTATCATCCACAAACCAATGGTCAAGCCGAAGTATCCAATGGACAAATTAAAAGCATACTTGAAAAGGTGGTTAACCCATCTATGAAGGATTGGTCTTCGCGGCTACATGACGCATTGTAGGCACTTCGCACTGCATACAAGACCCTATTGGGAATGTTGTCGTATCAACTAGTATTTGGTAAGTCTTGTCACCTTCCAGTTGAGCTTGAACATAAGGACATGTGGGCAATCAAGCAGGTGAATTTAGATTATGATGCTGATGGAAAGAAAAGATTGTTGGACATCACAGAGTCAGAGGAAATTTGATGCCATGCTTATGAGAATGTTGCGATATATAAGGAAAAAATAAAGAGATGGCATGACAACATCATATTGCATCGACAATTTCATCCTGGTCAGTTAGTACTTTTATTCAACTCACGTTTAAAGTTGCATCTAGGTAAATTACGATCAAGGTGGTCAGGCCCTTTAGAGTTGTCGAAACATTCCAGAGTGGTGCGGTGACAATTGAGAATCTAAAGGGTGGACAACAATTCAAAGTGAATGGCCAACGTCTAAAGCACTATGTGAGCCTAGATGTTAAAGAATCAAACGGCAACATCAATCTAGTCACATTTAAATAATGTCGACGCATTTCATTATCTACTTTTATTTGTTTCACTTTTCTTTGTGTTGTTTCAAATTCCTTGCAGAAAAAAAAATCGAAATTTTGTCGAAGCATTGAAGCACGTATTGTCGATGCATTCTGCGATGAGTCAGCATGCTTTTTCAGCAAGAATCGTGTCGATTGATTTCTTTCTCTCCCAACCGTTGGATCAAACGAAACAGTACAATTTGTAGCCTGGAAATTAATGAACGCATATGCAAAAATTCCCCATATTTTTTCAATCATGACGCCTAGGTTATAAAACCTACCTCATACAGTTTCTTTTTCTCTTCATATCCTCCATTGTTACTACAACTCGTCTTCTTCATTGCTCTGACACTTTCTTTTCTATTTACAAAGAACCTATTTCTACAATTCTCTCTTTCTTTTTCTTTAACAATGGCAAAAACCCGTGTCTCAAGAAACACTTCCAAAACCCCTTCAAAGAACACCGCAACCACTTCTAATGTGGCCTTGTCCACAACACCACCCCCTTCTACATGCCCAGTCTTGTTTCTAATGATTGCGGCCAAAGATTGCTACTAAAACACCATGTTAAAACGCAACCTCCACCCCAAACAAGGCCTACAACTTTCTCTACACCAGGCTTTAGGAAAGTAGGTTCAACGTACCGTAAGTCTTCTTAGGTGGGAATTCTTTTACGAAAACCCTTGTGGTTACTCCCTTACATTGGTTAGGGAGTTTTATGCCAACTTGGCAGATCCAGACCAAGAATTTGTTTTAGTACGAGAGGGGCTCATTCCATAGAGTGTTATCTAGGTAAACGTACTGCTAAGGATTCCGGAGCGGGTGGATGACCACGCACCATTTATGCATCATTTGGACGATGACTGCATGGAACAGATGATGAAGGACTTATGCATCGATGGAGCCATATGGACTGGTAATGGCTTCCACAACTACATAATGCACAAAAGGTACCTTACATCCTTTTGCAAAGTTTGGTTTCATTTTATCAACAGTCACATCATGCCCTCAACCCATACCACTACGGCGATATTAGATGATATGTGTCTACTGCACTCGATCCTGCACCGTAGACATTTCAACATCGGTGAGATCATACACACCCAGATCGCAGAAACAGTAGCCAAGCAAACTGGTAAGGAGGTCTTAGACAACAAGGGTTCGATCAATGATATCTCTATTTAGCAGATGACACGTGGCCAAGATACACCAGTGGCCAAGGAAGCCTCCAAGAAAAGGGATAAAGGAAAGGGTAAAAAGAAGGTTGATCAACCTGATGCACCGATAGAGTCCCAAGTGGGGAAGAAGCTGGCCTTGATAAAAGTACACCTAGACCGCATCGACATGCGATTAGTCCACACTGATGGCATAGTGGAGGATATGGATTTTTGACTGCATAAATTTTATGCCTACATAAAGGCTTGGAACGAGGCCATTGTCCCCGCACTAAACCAAATTAACCCTACTCCACTACCAAACTTCCCAACCTTTCCATCCATCTATCGACCGATGAAGTACTCGTCTTCTCGGGTAACCTACCCCTGATGGTAGGCCTACCCTTGCACCAACTCGAAATCACATTTTCGATGATGAGAAGGATGACAAACACTCGTAGGCTGATGAAGATTATTATCGCAACATCGCCTACTTATTTGAGGATGAGTTCTCCAATAGTCTGGGCGTAAATATAGCGAAACAAAAAGCTATTGTGGAGGAGGATATCGACGCGGTAGAATGCACTAACAGTGGCCCAATTGAGAATGAGCAGCGTGTGCACGAGGATACGGATCAAGGGGATGATCAGTTGCAAGAGAAGGATCAAGAAAGGAAGGAAAAAGAAAATGAAGAGAAAGAACCTACTGAGGTGTAGGAAGAGAAGGAAATAGATGCCCCGATAATGATTGTAAAGGATGTCGTGGGGGCATCCAACTCAGATGAAGCTCGACCTGTTGTGAGCCAAGCTGAGGCTGTCACCAGCGACGTAGAGAAACTAAATACTCTTGCTATCGTACCCTATGTGGTACCACTTACAGAAATCCACCCATCAGACGTGACAATCGATGAGGCCCCCACCCGACCTATTACGGAGGAGCAATCCACCGAACCGATTGGCACGAAGGATAAAAAGCGAAAAGGACGCAAAGACAAGAAGAAGAAGAAGAAGAAGAATCATGACGAGGGTGAGTGTCCAAAGAAGAAAAAGAAGACAACTAAAGCAGCCTCTGTATAGACTACTGACGCTTGAGTTGGTACATTTCTTTAGTTAGTTTTATGCTTTCTTAGTGTTCATGCATTTTATTTTGTCACTGCATTCATTTTGTTAACTTAGTTTCATTTTAGTTGCATTTCCATTATTTCTGTATACTATTGTCAGTGCATTAAGGACAATACAGGCATTAAGTTTGAGGGAGATAATGTGAAATTGAAATGCAATTACACCCACATATTTAAATTTTATTTGTTTCTTTGGTTAATGAGAATTCACAAAATTTCAACTGAAATGTGCTTACAATTTTTATCTTGATGCGTAATTCTTGAATTGTTTGGATACTGATGTATACATTGGATGAGTATGAATGAATGATGAGTCTATTATTTTTTAATGAATGATTGGAATTGTTTCAGTAATGAATGATTAGTGTTTATGTTTGAATCTTGAGCTAATTGACCAATTGCAGTGACATTGTGTTAATAAAAAATGCTCCAATGTGGGTGTATTATAACTTTCCAAGGGAGAGCACTCCGTTGCAGGTTTGGAAAATCATCTAGCCAAAGGCTGTCTCTACAAGAGTGTGTGTTGGTGCAATTACATACCTCTTGGGGGTTTGTTGCACCCCATCGTTACTTCCCAAGAACAAAGGTAGAGTAATGCAATGACATTTCTCACTCATTTGAAAAAGAAAAAAAAACAAAGTAACAAGAAAAATAGAAAGAAAAGAAAGAAAATTTTAATAAATGCTGTATTGGTTCAAGAAAGATTAGGATTCAATGCAGGTCACTAACATTTATGAAGTTGCCGTTATTAAATATTCATTTCTATAAATTATCAGTGCATTATTCTATCATATGAATACAATTTGTACATTAGGACTTCAAAGAATTCAAGTTGTATGGATAACGATTGCGGTGACATTTCTGCTTGTGACTTTGTTAATTTTTGTTTACTTAAGGACAAGTAAAAACTCAAGTTTGGGGGTGTGATGGTTTTACAAATGACATATATTTTCTCTCTAGTTTAGTGTTTTAATTGTCTCTTTTGCATTTCATTTAGCATGCATCATAAGCATTTTATACTCATCCATTATTTTGTACTAATGTCGATGCAAGCAACCAATATTTTGCATCTTAGAATTGTCAAAGCAGGAGCTCAGTCCAAAAGATCAACATTGGCAGAATGCAGGCATAAGATCAGCTTGGAATTACGACTAAGAAATGTCACTGTATTGAATTTGAACCTCAAATGAGTAGACTCAAGCTGAATTTACATCTGGAAGCAGTAACGTAGGAATATCATAGGTGTTGCCGCAATTACAATCTCAGATTGCGACTAGCAATGAAGCGACATCCTTCAAATCTCTGAAGAGAACATTCAATCTGCGTGAGTGCACAGCTGTTCTCGAACTAACTTTGACAGGTGCAAAATCTAGATTTGAATTTGGGAATGAACGCTGAATCTTACAACATTTTGAAAGCTATAAATAAAAGAACAAAGAATGAAGAAATCATCAAGAATTAATGGATTGAATTCTACAAATTCTGTGTGATTTTGGAGATTTAAGCTAGAAATTGAGAAGTTGATGAAGCAAGTCTGTAACCACTTCTAATGAGAGGTGTTGATGCAAGGTAAGAAGGATAATTAGGGAGTAGTCCTAATAGTCCAGAGACAGTAAGCTTCGATTGTACTATTTAATTCTTCTTAAACGATGATGGATTTTGATAACATTAAATGAATATGAGAGTGTTTTTTAATGCTAGATCATTTTTATTCTTATTTTATGCTTATTTGTTTATTCTTGGATCTAACCGCTTTAAGCACGAGAGTAAAATTACAGTCTGTCGCCATCGAGAGATGCAGTGACAAGTTAGGATAACAAGTAAGTTAGGCGAGAGCTGCTTGGGTTTGGAATCTAATCACTTGTTCTTGAATGCACAACATTGCTCACACCGAGAAGTGGAGTGATTGTGGGTATTTAAGTCTAGATTAAACAGAGAGTTGTTATTAGTAAGAACTCAAAAGAACTTTATTGCTGCGACAATTCATCTATATTTTACCTTGTCGACGCATCCAGTATTGCAACTTAGCAGAATCAGTGAACCATTTCTACCCCTTTACACTTGATCACTTTTACATTCATGCATTTAAATATTCAGCACTCAACACTCAACACATTTGATTTAATTTCAGTACATTGACATTTAACTCCGATTGCATTGACAATATTAACTATTTTAGTACACAGATCTGACATTATTGCACTGACAACCTTACTAACAATTCATCTAATTTCAGTATTAATTGTTTCGAGATTTAAACATCAATAACTCATTTCCTCATGGGATCGATATCCGATAGAATTTTCTATCAACTATACTTACATCGACGTGTGTTCGCTTGCACAATCGTTGTGATGTTACAAACGCGATCAGGATGGTAAATGGGTGACAAATCAGGAAGATGTTTGTCATATTGTGCATGATTATTTTGAGAGCCTATTCACATGTGGGAGCTTTAATAATTTTGACTTTATGGAGGAGGTTATTCCCACTTGTATTATTGCGGATATTGATAAGGATTTAGTGAGCAAAGTTACTGAAAAGGAGATCCTCGAAGTTTTAAATCAAATGAATCCTAGGAAAGCACCTGGGATCGATGGTCTTTCTGGACTCTTTTATAAAAATAATTGGGAGGTAATGGGTCGTGATGTTCTTAAGATGTGTGATGATATTCTTAATGGAGATAGGGGGTGGCTGATATAAATGAAACTATTTTGATCCTGATTCCGAAAGTGGAAGAGCCGAAAGATGTGACTCACTTTCTTCCTATTAACTTGTGCCGAGTCTTATACAAAATCATAGCTAAGGTATGGGCTAACCGTTTAAAATTGTGCCTTCACAGGTGTATTACTCAAAACCAAAGTGCGTACGTCTTGGGTAGAATGATCCACGATAATGCTCTAATCATGCATGAATTAATGCACTACCTCCTTAGCTCTAAAAACGGGTCGAATAAAGGATTCGTGGCTAAGCTTAACATGAGCAAAGCCTATGATCGCGTTGAATGGAATTTTCTCGAGTGGGTGCTCATCAGAATGGGATTCGAGGGTAGATGGGTGCACAAAATTTTGGATTGTGTTCGTATTGTTAAGTACATGGTCAAATGCAACTCTTGCCTCTCTGAGATTGTTGTTTCGAGCAGAGGATTACGTCAAGGAGACCCTCTATCCCTTTATCTATTTTTATTTTGTATGACGCTCTTTCGAGACTTCAATTAAAGGCTCAAAATGAGGGTAAAATGCGTGGCATAAGAGTGTGTCAAAATAGTCCCCGCCTTAATCATTTGGTTTTTGCTGATGATGCTCTTCTTTTTATTCGTAACAAAATTGAGGATGTCGAAATGTGAAAGAAATTTTACATAACTTTGAATTAATGTCGGGTCAAAAGATTCATCTGTTAAAATCTACTTTATTCTTCAATCCCAATACTCCTAGAGCTTAGAGACATAACTTGAGTAACACTCTTGGTATGAGAGTTGTGGACAAGTTGGACAATTATTTAGGACTGCCTTTAGTGGTAGGGAAGAACAAGACTAACATTTTTAAATATATTGTTCATTGCTTCACCAATAGGATTAAAGGATGGTCTAAACGGCTGTTGTCTAGAGGTGGTAAGAAAGTGTTTGTTAAATCGGTCTTACAATCACTACTTACTTATCTGTTTTCTGTGTTCTTGCTGCCTAAGGGTAGTATTGATGGTATGGTGGCTAAAATTCGCAACTTTTGGTGGGAAAGCAAGGATAAAGGAAGAGGATGGGCCATGCTACGTTGGGAGGATGTGTGTACACCAAAAGGTATGGGGGTTTGGGAATGAAAGACCTTAGGCTTTTCAACTTGGCTTTGCTGGGAAGACAAGTTTGGCATTTTATTCATAACACAGATACACTTTGTTTTTAAATATTTTCAGCCAAATACTTTTCAGATGGGGATATCTTCAATCACAAGGAGGTGGACAAACCCACTTTTGTTTGGTCTAGTATTAGTAAGGTAACAAAGGAGCTGGTTGATGGGTTTGGTTGGCAAATTGAGATGGGACAACATGTGAATCTTATGACGCACAAGTGGGGTTTTAAGGGGCTGAGTTGGAAAGATGTGATAAATGCTCAATTAGGTGACGTAAGTGTGGTACGTGATCTTTGGAGACATAATGAAGCTTATTGGGATTGTAGAAAAGTCAACCGCATCTTTGGTGAGGAGTTGGGAAAAAATTTGCAACATTCCTCTAGTGCATGGTGGGCCCGAAGATAAAGTCATTTGGTTTCATGCACGTAATGGTATTTACTCTACAAAAACTGGGTACTCGTGGCTCATTCTTAAAAAGCTAGGGTGCGGCCCGCATAAGGTTCATGTGCTAAAAAATTACAAGTTCGCTGTGAGACCTTGACCAGAGGTAGTATTGATAATAGAATTTTAAATGATAACAGGTCAAATGGGATTGATTGGTTAGAAAATAGCATGAGAACTCTGGACAGCATGACTTATGAGTGCTTTGTCATTCTTCTTTGGAATATATGGAATGCCAGGAATAACTTTGTGATCCATGGTAATAGGAGGACCAGAAGATGACTTGGGAGAAAGCTTCCCACTTCACTGATGAAATTCGTCTCTACAATTTTAATAACGAGGTTATGATTTCTAAACCTTCGAGAGACAGTTCTTGGACAAAGCCCCTTGCGGGGTGGTTAAAAATAAATTGTGATGTTGCCTGGATCGAAGGAAGAGCGAGGCTGGGAATGATTATTCACGATAATGAAGGCTTCATTATTAGGGGTCTTTTGCATACAAAGAGAAGGTGGTGTGCATAGAATGGGCTGAAGCTTACGCCTTCCATCTTGGTTTGGATTGGGTTCTTAGCAATGATATGGACTGCTGCATTTTCGAAAGCGATTGTGCTAAGTTGGTTAACGAGTCTTAAGCATTAAAGATAATATCTCTATTAAAGGTTTTGTTGTAAAACAACTTAAAAATAAATTGTTAAAGTGTAGAAATTATAAAGCGCAGTGGCGCTCATGTAATAGTAATAGAGTCGCCCATAAGATTAGTAAAATTGCTTTAGCTAATCAGTGTAATTCTTTCTTTGTTATGGAGTATCCAAGCGATATCCATAATATTGTAATTTTTTATTCTATTAATGGATGAGGTAGTAGCCTTTTAGGCCTGTTTTTTTGTCAAAAAAAAAGTCTACTTATAATTAATATAACCCAAGCTAATCCACCCACTAACATGCCTTTGGTTAATTTGCTCATTTGGTCTTTTCAATTAACCATCTCTTCTTTTGTACCTATTACAATTTAGTCTTTTCTACTCAATTAACTATGTAACATTAAAATTTCATAATCAAATTTTAATACGATGCTAATGAAGTCGTAAATATTTAAATAAACAAATTAACGACTCGACTCATCGGAATTGTGATCCTGAAATCATTATTTTTGACACCACTAAAAAATCGGGCTGTTACAGTATTCTCCAAAATTAGATCTTAGATCGGGATACTATCAAATGTGAGTAAAAGACTGTGATGTGCCGAAGACTGCATTCCAAACTCGATATGGACACTATGAATTTCTAATGATGTCGTTTGGGTTGACTAACTCTCCAACGGCATTTATGGATTTGATGAATTGAGTTTTTCAACCTAGTTGGATAGATTTAGTTGTATTCATTGATGATATACTAATTTATTCCAAGACGAAGTCAGAGCATACTTGACATTTGAGAGAGATGTTGTAGATTTTACGAGAAAAGCAACTGTATGCGAAAATGTGAGTTCTAGCTTCGAGAGATTGGATTTCTAGGCCATGTGGTATCATTAGAAGGAATACGAGTTGATCCGGGCAAAGTTTTTACTATTCTTAGCTGGAAAGTTTCGAAGAATGTTTTTGAGGTACGTAGTTTTCTGAGGTTGGCGGGGTATTACCGTCGATTTGTTAAACATTTCTCCATAATAGCTTTACCGATGACTAAGTTACTTCAGAAGAATGTTCAATTTGCCTGGTTAGAAAAGTGTCAGCAAAGTTTTGATCAGTTGAAGAAAATGTTGACAAAAGCTCCAGTATTGACACAACCTGAGACTAGGAAAGAATTTGTTGTTTACAGCGATGCATCACTGAATGGGTTGGGATGTGTACTAATGCAAGTTGGGAAAGTGATAGCTTATGCCTCTCGTCAGTTAAAGTCGCATGAGATGAATTATCTGACCCATGATCTGTAGTTAGTTGTCATTATCTTTGCATTGCAGATCTGGCGTCACTATCTTTATGGTGAAAAATGTCACATATTTACAAATCATAAGAGCCTAAAGTATTTGATGACTCAAAAGAAACTGAATTTCAGATAACGTCGATGGTTGAAGTTGCTGAAAGATTATGACCTTGTGATTTATTATCATCTTGGGAAAGCTAATATTGTTGCAGAAGCTTTAAATCGAAAATCATTGTTTGCATTGAGGGCATTGAACGCACATTTGTCTCTGGAGGGTGATGGATCTGTTACAGCTGAACTCAGGACGAGACCATTATTTCTACAGCAGATTCAGGAACTGTAGAAAGATGATCCGAAACTAATAGGTAAGAAAGAGCATATTTAGAATGATTCTACTATAGCGTTCACTGTAGATGCTAAAAGGTATGATGCATTTCGAAACAGAGTATGTGTTCCTAACAATTTGGAGTTAAAACGAGATATTTATATGGAAGCTCATAGTAGCACTTATTCCATTCATCCGGGAAGTGTGAAAATGTATAATGATATGAAGAAAATGTACTAGTGACCAGGTATGAAGCATGCGATCTTTGAATTTGTAACAAAGTGTTTGGTATGTCAGCAGGTAAAAGCTGAGCATCAGGCAACATCTGGTTTGCTACAGCCTATTACTTTTCTTGAGTGGAAATGGGAAAAAGTAATTATGGATTTTGTCACAGGACTGCCAGTAACACGGAGGAAGAAAGATTCGATTTGGGTTATAGTTGACAGATTAACTAAGTCAGCTCATTTCATTCATGTTCGTGTGGATTTCACACATGAGAAGTTAGTAGAGCTATACGTGTCAGAGATTATACGACTACACGGGGTGCTAGTATCTATTATTTCTAATAAAAATCCTTGATTCACTTCGAGGTTTTGGGGTAAGCTTCATGAAGCTTTGGGAAGCCGACTAAATTTCAACACTGTGTACCATCCGCAGATAGATGAATAGTCCGAACGGGTAATACAGATTTTGGAAGATATGTTGTGATGCTGTGTACTTGAGTTTGAGGGCAGTTGGGAAAGATATTTGTTGTTGGTAGAATTTGCATATAACAACAGTTATCAATCTAGCATTAAAATGACACCATTTGAGGCTCTGTATGGTATAAAGTGCAGAACACCATTGTATTGGTCAGAGCTAAGTGAATCAAAATTGGCTGGGACCGATTTGATACATGATACTAGAGGTGTTCATGGGTCGGGTCTGGCCGGGACGAGTTCGGCCAGACTCAACAAAAAATTTAAGTCCATTTGCTAGCCTCGAGCCCAGCCTGGCCCAAAAAATGGGCCTCAAATTTTGCCCAAGCTCGGGCCGAATAAAAATGCTAAAACCCGAGCCCCACCCGACCCGCCCATATTAATTTTTTATATTATTTTTATATAATTTTAAATATATATAATGCATTAAAATAAAAATTTCCTAACAAATTGAAAATAAATTTTAAAAAATATATACTTAAACAACACTAAGATACAACTTAACAAACAAATGTCTCTAAAATAATAACAAAATTAACAATAAAATAAGTTTTATACAATATCCAAACAATAACAACAAAATAGTAGCAACATAATAATGAAATTGTAGCAAAATAGGAAGAAAACAACAAGAAAATAAAATTAAAAAAAAAACAAAAAAATAGCAAATTTTTTTGTCCTTTTGTGAATTCGGGTCGGGCTTGGTCAGGCTCGAGCCAAAAATGCCTTACCCGAGACTATTTTCTAAATGGGCCTTATTTTTTTTGCGCAAACCCATTTTTCGGGCCTATATTTTTACCCAAACTCTCCCATTTTTCAGGCGGGCCTTCGAGCCTCTACATGAGACAGAAGATAAAGTTTGGGTAGTCCGTGATTGCTTAAAGGCAGCATTGGATCGTCAGAAGTCTTATGCAAATCTCAAGAGGAAGGATATAGAGTTTGCGATGGGAGATCGAGTTTTCCTGAAAGTTTCACCCTGGAAAAAGGTATTATGTTTTGACAAGAAAGGGAAACTGAATCCACGGTTTATTGGGTCGTATGAGATTATTGAAAGAATAGGTCATGTGGCATATAAACTAACTCTACCTCCGAAACTTGAGAAAATTCATAATGTTTTCCATGTTTCGATGTTGAGACGGTATAGATCAAACCCCTTACATGTAATCACTCCCTGTGAGGTTGAGATACAACCGGATTTGTCATACTAGGAAGAACAGGTTAGAATTCTGGCTCGTGAGATGAAAAAGTTATAAAACAAAAGAGTACCGTTGGTGAAAGTCTTGTGGAATCGTCACGGTCTGGAAGAAGCTACATGGGAAACAAAAACTTCAATGAGATCACAATACCCTCACCTATTTACTGGTAAGAAATTTTGGGACGAAATTTCCTAAGAGGGGAGAGTTGTAACAACCCGGTTTTCAGTGGTGTTAGAAACAATGGTTTCAGGACCACAACTCTGACGAGTCAAATCGTAATATTAATTATTTAATATTTATGATGTCATTAGTGTCGTATTAAATTTTGATTAAAAAATTTTATCATTTAGATAGTTAATTAAGTGAAAAGAATTAAATCGTAAAAGGTGCAAAAGTTGAAATCTACAAATTAAAGACATTTGATGTCAATTAGAAGGTAAGTTAAGGTACTTAAATGGTAATATAACCATTAGTAATTCTAAGTGGACAATTTTAAATTAAATTTGGTTAAAATTTAAGTGTGAACAAAGGGTAAATTAGTAATTTGTAAATAAATGAATTTAAACTAAAAATTAAAATATGAAAGGGTCATATTCTTTTTATTTTTATAGCCAAAACCGAAAGCCTAAGTAAGAGAAGAAGAAGCCATCATCCAAGCTTTGTATCTTTAATTTGGTTAGCAAACTTCGTCTGTTTTTTAGTAATTTTTATGTTTTTGAGTCAATATTAGCTTAACCCAGCTAGCCCAAGGACTAATTTATGAATCTGTCAAATGTTACAAATTTTTCCATTGATGAATGAGGTGTTTCTTGGAAATTTATTAAAGTTTTTAAAGCTTGGTTGATAGATTTGATGATTTGGTAAAGTGGTTTTTGATAATTTTTAAGGTTTAAGGACTAGGTTGTTAAAATGATAAAAATACATGTATTTGATGTGAAATAATTGCATAAGGAGAATGTGGAAAGACCCTAAAGTGTTCAACTAGTATGGATTTAAAAAAGAAAATGGTTATTTTGCATGTTTAAGGTTTAAGAACTAAATTGAATAAAAATAAAATATTAGGGGTAATTTTGTAAATATCTCAAAAAGGACTTAAATGTAATGAATGATTTAAATTCCATGATTTAATAAAAGAATTGAATGATTTGTTGTGATAGATCAAGAACGTGCTACAGATCGAGAAAAAGGAAAATCACTGAATAGTCCCTAAAATTAATTCTTACTGCAAACTAATCCGGTAAGTTCATACGATTAAATTATTAATTTGAATTTATAAACTCTTTTATATTGTTTATATTCTTGAGTTTGGAACGAGGAGGAAGACTTGATGAATTTCTGGACCTTGGCTCGGTGAAGCAGAATTCTGAAATCTGGCTCGATAGAGCGTAATTTTGTCTAGGCTCGTATGAGCTTAAATTTTGTCTAGGCTCGTAAGAGCTAAATTTTGTCTGGTCTCGTAAGAGCTAATTTTTGTCTAGGCTTGTAAGAGCTAAACTCTATCTAGACTCGTAAGAGTTAACCTTTAGAATGGCTTGAAGAGATCAATTCGGTGCTATGATATGAGATGACAAGGATATTCATATTACTCTTTCTATAACCAATTATACTGTTTAGTTAGTTAATCATTCTTGCGAGCTTATTAAGCTTTGTAAGCTTACCTGTGTATCTGTTATTGTTTTATAGATTCGTTTTTCTGTTGAATATCGGATCCTCAAGAATAATCACACTATCCCGAAATCTCGTTAGGTAGTTTTTGAATAACTTGGTTAAAATGGCATGTACTAGGGTGATGTATTGTTTTTACTTGAAAATGCTTGAAATTATTTGGATGATGCTAGTTTAGGAGAATGAACTTAAGTTGATGTAGAATGCTTGTTGTGGCTTGAATGTTTGGCATGTATTTTAATATGGTAATGAACTTATTTAGATGAGTTGATGAATGTGAATGGTATGGCAATTATATGAGTATGATTTGCTTGAATTAAGTTGTATATTCATAGGAAAATGAATGGTGGTAAGTTAAGTACATGTTAAGCTAATGGTAAGAAATTTTGCATGATTATTTGGGCATATCGTAAGTACACACGGCCTGGAATACGGACCATCACACAGGCGTGTGTCTGGGAAAAATTGGTGCAGGTCACAAACAAGCTGGGACACAACCATGTGGCCCTATTTAATTTATACACACGATTCAACACACGGTTTCATACATGGGCGTGTGAGGTATTTTCGCATATTCACATGGCCTATCACACGGTTTGTAACACGATCGTGGGTTGGTGTTTCAGGTAGGCACACGGTCTGGCACACAGTTTGAGGCACGACAGTGTGACCCCTATTTTGAGGAACTTGATGTTTTTCGTCTGATGATTCAATTGCAATTCAATCTGGTGTCTGTTCAATTTAAAATATTGTGAAAGAGAATGAATTATACTTAATTGAATTGTAAAATATTCTATTGTGTGTCACTTTGAAATGATGTTCTAATTAGTATTTGTTATGGTAATAACTGATCTGAAACCTTGAGACTCTAATCGACGACGATGACGAGTTTTGGGTGTTACACATTACATGCATTAAATTTCAAAAAATAATAATAATAATAAAGTATATAAAAAAAAAAAAAAAACTCCCAGCATATCTGAAACATTTGTATCAAGGGGAGTCATCAACCTTGAACAAAAATTGAGAGAAAATAAGATAATCAAGACTGTGAGGGGAATGTTGAAAAATTTTGAGTGTTAACGCCATATCTGAAGAAGGGAATGGAGAGGGGAACCTATCAAGAATTCGTCCCTATGCCCTCGAAAGCGTTTTGGACAACTGGGTTGTGGAGGAGCTTCTTGTCGTTTTTAGGACTTTTCTAGAGTAATATTCATAAAACACTTATTACTCTAAGCCCGAGAGCAATGAGGATCCTTTTGTAAATGGCACATGACCAATTATCTTTTATTTCAATAAAAATAATGCATTTTTTTATCCAATTTGGAAAACATCTTGCTATTCTTTCATTCGTTTCATTCCATAATTAATTCTTCTTAAATTCATTTATTTCTTGGATATCCTTTTGTCCCGATTCCAAGTCCCTTGATATCAATGATATGAACGCCACTACTGTTGATTCAGAGCCTCCTTTTGAGCAGAATATGTGTTTAGAAGAACCTCAAGACTTTGCATATGAACAAGAATGTAACTTATCTCCTGATCTACTACGGACGGTCGAGCAAGACGAGAAACAAATATTACCTCACAAAGAGTTAGTGGAAATTGTGAGATGAAAATGAAAAGAAAGAGGTGAAAATTGGGACATGTATCTTTGTAGAAATAAGGCGAGATCTCATAGAGCTACTTCGAGAATTTAAAGATGTCTTCGCATGGTCCTATCAAGACATGTGGTGGTTAAGTACTGATGTCGTAACACACAGGCTCTCTATAAAATAAGTAAGTTTCAATAAGGCATTGTAATGCCTCTTTTATTATCAAAAAAGAAAAAAGAAAAAGAAAAAGAAAATGCGATAGGGTATGGAAATATTTTTTTGTAATAATTCTTTCGAAAAATCATAAATAGATATTAAGTGTGTAAAAAACCTTCAAACTTTTTCAAAAAGAGCAATGAAGTCTCTCTTTTTTGCATTCAATTGAGTACTTGAACTACCAAAATGCATAAAAAAGCTCTCGAACTTTTTCAAAAAAAAAAAAACAATTAAGCACTTTGATTTTTTTTGCACTTAATTTGGTACTTGAACCACCCCTAATTTTTTTAGTTAAAGTCACCACAAGTCACAATCACAACGTAACATGTGGCAAAAAATGATAAAAGATAAAAAACAATAAAAATTATAAAAATTATTAAATTTTATTAAAAATTATAAAAATAAATAAGTATAGCAAAAATTATAAAATATATACGAATATAAAAAAATTATAAAATTTTATAAAATCATAAGAAAATTATAGAAATGTAAAAAAATATAAAATTTGTAAAAAAAATATAAAAATTATCATACTAATAGAAGCATTTTATAATTTTTTATAACTTTTTATTTATTTATCATTTTTTGCCACATGTCACTAGAACTGATCATGAGTTGGGCCTCCAACCTGACTCGAAGACCCTTTCGAAAAATGGGAGGGTTTGAACAAAAATCTAAACCCTAAAAAATGGGCTTAGACAAACAATGAGGCCTATTTTCCAGACGGGTCGGGACTCGAGTAAGAGTTTTTTTGCCTGGGCCCAACCCGACCTGACCTGAATAAATTAATCATTTTTAATAAAAAATTATATTGTTTTGGTACTTTTTTTTACTGTTTTATTTTTTACTGTTTTTATTTTTTACTTTTTTGTGCATTTTTTACTGTTTTGATTACTGTTTTTGTGCTATTTTTTTAACTATTTTGGTGCTATTTTTATTGTTATTTTTATTGCTTTTTTTGTTTTTTTTTTTTGTTTTTTTTGTTATTTGGATGTTATTTTTATGCCTTTTTACTATTATTTTGTTGTTTTTTTTAATATTATTTGAATATTATAGAACTTATGCTTTATTGTTAATTTTTCTACTACTTTATTTGCAACTATTTTAATATAAAGAATTTTTAATGTATTTTAAATTTGTTTATTTTTTAATGTTTGTTTTAATGTTTTTAAGTGTTTGATATATTATATATTTTTCAAATTTGCTGTATATAATAAAGTATCTAAAAAAATTAATACGGGCCGAGCCGAGCCAAGCTCAGGTTCGACTGCTATAATTCGGGTTGGGCTTGAACAAAATTTTAGGCTCATTTTTCGGGTTGGACCGAGCCCAAACCTAGCAATTGGGCTTAAAATTTTGTTGAAGCTCAACCCGAACCCAGTCCGGCCTGACCCACGATCAGCTCTACATGTTACGCTATGTTGCGACACATGATAGCTTTAGCTGAAAAAACTAGGGATTGTTAACTTTAATAGTCAACAATTAAAGTTAATGGTTAAAAAGTTTTTTTTACGCATTTTATAATTTTTTTATAATTTTTTATAAAAATTTACAATTTTTTATAATTTTTTATGATTTTTATAAAAAAAAATTCTAAGTTTTATTAAATTTTATATTTTTATTAAAATTTAATAATTTTTATAAATTTTATTTATTTTTATTTTTAATAGTTTTTTGTCACATGTCACACCATGGTTGCGAAAAGTGGTGGCTTTAACTGAAAAAAATTATAGGCTATTAACTTTAACAGTCAATTGTTAAAGTTAACGGTCAAAAGACTTTTCTAATGCATTTGACAGTTCAAGTACCCAATTGAGTAAAAAAAAAAAGGCTTAATTATTTTTTTTGAAAAAATTTAAGGGCTTTTTTTATGCATTTTGAAAGTTCAAGCACCCAATTAAGTACAAAAAAAGGCAGGGGCTTAATTGCTTTTTTTGAAAAAAATTAAGAATTTTTTTTATGCATTTTGATAACTCAAATACTCAATTGAATGAAATAGGAAAGCAGGAACTTAATTTTTTTTTTTTTTTTAAGTTTAAGAGCTTTTTATATTTTTAAACCATATACAAAATAAGAAAATAAAAATGGAAATTAAATCATAAAACAGTAGCTAATTAAATAAATCCAATCCCTAAATATCAAATACGCGTGCAAAACATCAGTTGTTAATTAGTCAACATTTTTACTCCAACAAAACAATTCATTAACTATTTTTTTTAAATATCACTTTAATTAAATCACTCAAATGAACAAATTAGATTGATTTTGTGTTAAATCAATTTGATTCTGGTTAACTTAAGTTTTATAACTTTTGAATTGTTTAAATTTCAAAGCATTTCGAGGTCAGGTGAATCAGGTTTAACAAGATGAGGTTTTAGATTGGGTTATTTCAAATTTTGATCTATATTTAAGTAATTCATAGTTTAAGTCATTTTTGGGTATATGAAAGACAAATTTGGGTTGTTGATTTTTCTATAATCAAATAAATTTTGGGTTGAATGAGCTTCGAATTTGAATTTATCTATTTTTTATTTCAATTTAAAATTTACTTTTCTAACTTTATTATTTCCATTTTATAACACTTCACTACACTGGAAAAAAAGGTTTTATTAATAAATTGGTGCTTGAACTGTATCTCAATTTTCATATTGGTCCTTAATTTTTTTTTTATCAAAAGTGGTACTTAAATTATCAATTTCGTTTCATTTTACCTAAATAGTGTGTCGAAGCCTTTTTTTCGAAAAAGTCCCGACTTTTATTTTAAAACACAAAAATAGAGTCGCCACCAATCTTTTTTAATTAAGTGTAATCGGATCACCTCGAAATTTATTCATTTTAATAAAATGATAAAATTATTAAAATGATGATTTTTGATATACGAAATCAGAAAAGTGGGTTCGGGAGTCGGTTACGTATGAGAAATGATTAGCACCCTCATAACGTCCAAAATTGGTACCTAATTGATTACTTAGTGTCTTAATGTTGGAAATCGCGAACTTGAGGAGAATTTAAAATGCGATCTTTAAACGTATAAATGATACGATTTGATAACATTTATAGATTAAATTTTACGAAAAATGCTCTTTTATTTCGAGTCAATCAAGAAGAAAAGTCATGTCCTGTATGTTAGGACACAACATCTCGAATCTTCGAAAAAATAAAGAACATTTATCGACTAATTATTACCCAAATGCTATACATTTTCAATTTGAAATAGAATATCCAATTACATCGGTTCAAAGAGAAAACCATACCCATTAAGTTAGGGCATAGTTTCTCGAGTCCCCTAAATAAAGAACATTACCTCGATTTTAAATATTACTCATGCATTACGAGAAAATTTTAATGTGACGTATGATTAATTTATTTGAGTATAATGCAAAAATGTACAAATATATTTAAGTATAATATTCAAAACAATAATAATAAAGTCATAATTATGACAATAATATTAATAATAATAATACAAATAGCATATACACAATAAAACAAATAAAATTGTAACAATGATAAAAATAATGATGTAATTATGATGATAATAGCAATAATAACACTAACCCATGATGCTAAAAAATAATAATAACAAATAAAAAAATAATTGCAGATAAAATAAACATAAAATAAAAAAAAAGTAATTATGGGGGTAAAAATAACTAAAATTACATAATTTAAAAAGGTAAAAATATAAATGACATGAAATAAAAATACTAAAAACTAAATAAATAAGAAAAGATTGAAATATAAACAATAAAAATTAACAAGGCTGGAAATAAATAAAAAAAAGAAAAAAAAAAGGGTTGAAATGAATAAATAAAAGGACTGAATTAAAATTGCAATAAAATTAAAGGTATAAATTAAAAACAAAATATAAAGGATCACATTTAAATAACATATAAAATGCAGAGGACCGAAAAGGTAAATATCCCAATCTCTGTACACGTGTCATTCCTAAGTGGGTCCATTATTGGTCAAGAGATTAAATTACAAAGCAAATAAAATTAAAGGGGCAAAATTAAATTAAAAAAACATAATAGGATTGAATTGAATATAGACTCGAAAGCGAAAGGGCTCAGATAGTAATTATCCCATCCTATATACACTTGTCATTCCCCAAGAAGGGTCAACGATCTGAAGATCGAATTGTAAAAGGATAACAATTAAAGGGTAAAATTTAAAAAAAGGAAAAAAAAAAAGAATTTAGCATTAAATAAAAAGCAAGCCAGAAAGTGGAGGGACTAAAGGGGCAACTAGACCCTTCCCTTTGAAAATACGCGAATCCCAAGAGATCCGGGTCGGGTCCACGGGTTGTGTCAAAATGACGTTGTTTTGAAACCTATGAACTTATGCTAAAACGACGTCATATTGCCCTAGCTATATAAGTTAAAAAATCTAAAGAAATTTCATTTTTCTATTGATTTAAAAAAACTCTCCTTTCCTCCTTTTTTTCTCTAAACCTTTTCCCTTAGGCCAGCCACAAGTTCGATGAACCATCGCTACGACCATCAGTCATCGGCGATTGTGGTCGCCACTTATGGTGGTCGTAAAAATTCCAAATTTTTTTTCTTTTTTAAACCCCCTTAAACCCAAATCTAAGATTAACACCCTTAAAATCCACCTTGAAATAATAAAAAAATCCGAAACCTTTCGATATCCTTAGATTTTTTTCAAAGAAGAAACTCCGTTTTCCTTCCGTCGAAGCCCCCACACGAACATGAAGAGATTCGGAGGGCCTTCATTGAATATGAAGCATTTTAGAGGTAAAAATATAGATTTTTAATATATTTTTTAGAAATTAAAACAAAAGAACCTTTTAAAATTTCTCTTTTTTGATTTATTCGTGTGTATTACTAACCAAATTACATGGAGATTTATGTGGCTTTTATAGCCAAATAAAAAATATATTTTGTCTATTTTCTCTTTTCTTTTGTCCTTTCTTATTTTCTGTTTGCATGTACCATTAGCGTGACAGCAAATCCAACATGGAGCGTGGTGACAAATGCGTGGGGGCTGATGTGGCAAGGCAGCAGTGGCTGGAGGCATAGGTGTTCTAGGGTTTTCTGTTTTGCCTTAATGTATTGGGCTTGTGGGCTTGTTTTAGGTTTGGGTTAGGGTTTTGTTTGTAAATGGATTTGTTTTGGGTTTTATTTAAATGTAAATGGATTTTTTGAATTTTAATGGACTTTAATTTTAAATTTGGTTTTTTTATTCTAATGGCCCAGACAAAATTGGCCTCTTACAGCTGCACCTCTTTGCTCATTGTCGTGTAACGAGAATGGAGCAAAGACTCAAAGGTGAACCAATTTCATCCAGTCCTGTTGAATCTCAACCTCTAGTGCTTCTCTTCTTCAAGTAACCTAATCTTTCATCTCATTAGTTACTTTACTCCACTGTATTTGGTTCGTTACAACTTTAGAAAGACAGGATTTAGTGACACAGCTTTATCTTGCCCCATTGCAACTTTAAGGAGATAAGATTTGCATTTATAGTTTCATTCCAACCCACTGCAAATTCAAGGAGATTGGAATTGCTATTTTATCTGCTTTACTATAACTTCAAGAAGATAGGATTCGATGTCACAATTTCGTCTTGCCGCAATGCAACTTCATGGAGATAAGGTTTGCTGTTATAGTTTCATTCCAACCCAATGCAACTTCAGGAGGATTGGAATTATTGTTTTGTTCGCTTCACGGTAACTTCAAAGAGATAGGACTTGCTTATGTAGTTTCAATCTGATCCATTGTAACTTCAGGGATATAGGATTTGATGTCGTAACTACATCTTGCTCCATTGCATCTTCAAGGAGATAAAATTTGCTTTTGTAGCTTCAATCTAACCCACTACAACTTCAAGGGTATAAGATTTGATGTCGTAGCTTCATTTTGCTCCACTGCAATTGTAGGGGGATAAAGATTTACTTCGATAGCTTCAATCCTACCCACTACAACTTCAGGGGTATAGGATTTGGTTTTGTAGCCTAATCTTGCTGTACTACAATTTCAAAGAAATAAAGATTTGCTACCGTAGTTTCAATCCGATTCCTGCAACTTCAAGGATATAGGATTTGATGTCGTACTGATCCCTTACATTATTCTCTAGGGAATAGGACCTATAGAATCTTATTTTATAGGCCTCTATCTAGTCCAAGTAATGATTGGAATAAACCTAATGCCCCTGACTAGACAGACATGAATGATATTGGTATGAATGCAACACATCATGTTTGTCTTTTAATCCTTAGGTCTACATTGTTCGTCGTTTGTCTAAGGTCTATCACTGATGTGTCACCATATTCTCTTTCAGGTCTGGTGTCTTCAATATGAAGTCCGAAGAGGTAGTTATAATTTGAGCTACTTGTTTTAGGATCCCTCCAACCCTCGGGTTTGGTTATTTCCAAGTAATGGTCCTGTTTCAGGTTCCTATCCTATTTAAAAAATTTCCCAAAGCGATATGCAGAAATCATTTTATACCTTATATCACCGTTAGTCCACTTTATTTAAATGCAAAAAAAATGCTTGAACAGAGTTGTAAAATGGATAGTATTGAATTTTATTGGAGACAAAGCTTGAATGAAGGAAATGAATTAAAAGACTAAAAATGACAAACATTGGCAAAAAATTTCTAAACACAAGGTGAGCAAAAAATGAAATTAGGTGCCCTAAATATCAAAGTATGAGCTTCACTGAGCAAACTTGATGAGGACCATTTTGAGCCTGATATGTGTCCATGAAACCTGGAGTGCTTCGTCGATTCCCAAGATGTAAAGTTCCTCCACCTTGTTACTTTTGGGAGAGAAGACCATTTCATGTCCATTCTTTGATTCAAATTTGGGCCACCCTTTCGGTTTTAAACTTAAATCTCCTTAGATTTCGAGACGCCCTTTACGGGTTTTTATCTCGACCTCTCTTTTTTTCTTTTCTTTTATTTTATTTTCTTTCTTTCTTTCTTTCTTTCTTTTGGTGAAATATTTTTTCACCGAATCTAAGTTCACGAGGTTGGATAGATCTTTACCGTCCATTTCATTTAGAATCAGAGCCCGTTCAGAAAAGGCTTTCTTTACCACATAAGGCCTTTCCCAATTCGGCATCCATTTTCCTCGGAAGTCCTTTTGTATAGGGAGGATTTTTTTTCAAAACTAGATCTCCCTCATGGAATTCTTTAGGGCAGAACTTTTTGTCATACGCTCGTATCATTTTCTTTTGGTACATCTGACCATATAGAATAGCTTTCAGTCTCTTTTCCTCAATCAAGTTTAACTGGTCATATCTTGATTGAATCCATTCTACCTTTATCTAGCTTCAGTTTTGACAAAATTCGAAGGGAAGGAATCTCGACCTCAATGGGTAAAACTGTCTCCATTTCGTATACCAATGAGAAAGATGTTGCCTTAGTAAAAGTTCTAATAGACGTTCGATAAGCGTAGAGAGCAAATGGTAATTTCTCATGTCGATCTTTGTAGGTCTCTGTCTTTTTCCCAACAATCTTTTTTATGTTCTTATTAGCTGCCTCTATTGCCCCATTCATTTTTAGGCGATATGGTGCTGAGTTGTGATGCTTGATCTTAAACTAACTACAAGCCTCTACTATCCTGTTGTTGTTCAAAATCAATGCGTTGTCTGATATGATCTTTTCTGACATTCCATATCGACATATAACATCTTTCTTCAAGAATTTGCTAACTACCGTTTTCATGATATTAGCATAGGAAGCAGCTTCTACCTATTTGGTGAAGTAATCAATGACCACGAAGATGAATCGATGCCTACTGAAAGCCTTTAGCAAAATTGGCTCAATGACGTCCACGCCCCACATAGAAAAAGGCCATGGAGAAGTCATGACGTGAAGAGGTGAAAGAGATACTTGGATTTTATCTCCATAAATTTAGTATTTATGACACCTCTAAGCATAATTGGTGCAATTTTCTTCCATGGTGGATCAATAATAATCAAATCTCATGATTTGTCTGGCCATTGTAAAACTATTGGTATGTGTTCTACAAACGCCTTCACGGACTTCTTTTAGAATTTTCTTGGTCTCGACAGTGTCTACACATTTTAGTAAGACCTAATCCTTTCCCCTCTTGTATAGGATTTCTCTATCTATGACATACTCATTGGTCAGCCTTCTTAGCATCATTTTATCATTCTTGATTACTTGCTTAAGGTATTTGGCTACTTGGAGGAAACCAGCATAAACTTTTTTTTTCTTTTTCTTTTTCTTTTTTTTATTTCAAGATGCCTTTTGCGGGTTTTCGTCTCGACCTTTTTTTTATTTTAAAATGCCCTTTGCGAGTTTTCATCTCGACCCTTTTTTTTAACCTCATTCTTTATTTGGCCTCAGTTTTTTGAAGTTTCTGCTGATCAACATCTTGCGAATATGAAAACATGGTACTTACCCCCTTACGCCTACTTTTTTTAGAAAATTTGGTTTGAAAATAATTTTTGTAAGTATAATGGAAGTTTAATTTTTTTTTTAAATCGATGGGTTGTGATATTTATACTAATAAAATTTTTTACACAAATTATACTACTATTTATAGGTTAGGCGGACTCTGTTGTTATCGACTTTCAATCACTTGATATTGTTCGCTAATCTTGACCTCGATTTGCTAGAGTGTAGGCTCCATTTGCAAATTGATGAAAACTTTAGTAAAACTTAAAGAGCTAGAAATCGAAAGACGAACTCTTTCAAAAGATAGAACTTATTTCGAAAATAATTTAACTATATTTTGACAGAATATCAATGTAGAGAAGTGTGTTATTTGACCTAACTCTTTGTCTCTATTTATAAAGAAAATGACAAGAATCTCAATAGAACAAGATATAACCAAATAATAATATTTTAATAGAAAACACGGCTACCACAACAACACCCTTCTAGGACTAGGGTTTTGCTATCCCTTTCTTTTAAATTGGGCCTATTAAGCCTCACCATGTATCGGGTCAATTATATATGTTATATGATTTTTAAACCAACTCAATAAATGTATTTCATTTACCAAAAAATATTATTTATTCATTTAATTAAATTAATTAATCAAACTATTTAAATTATTTTCTTAGCTCAATTCTAACTTTATTCAAGTTATGATGACTTTATCATACAAAAATTTATGGGCAATTTAATTAACTTGTTCTTATGGAACTATGATAACTTAATGATGCGAGTCTCAAGACCCAATTTCAGACCCATGGATGTGATGGACTTACACTGCCTCAAGGTCAAAGACCAAACAAATCAAAGCAAGATTCGATCAAAGATAATATGTGAGGATGAATCTTTTCGAGGAAAAGGGGGAATGATAAATGCACGGAATGAGTGAAATTTATTAAAGTTAATTCAACCAAACTATCAATTTTCAAACTAAAAAGATTAGTCAACTTGTGATAGATTTTTGGATGGGATCCATGGATTTATGGGCTTAGATGTCGCATAGAGTTTGAATAGCTATCTTTTAGCTTCGAAACACACTTTAAATCACTTGATTTCGAGTTCATGAGCTTAAGTTATGATCATTTTAGTAAAGATTGCTTGAGACATGAATATCACTATCCTTAAAGATATTTCGCGAATATGCATATCCTTCAGGTTCCAACAAGCACTTCTGTTAACATTGATCACATGTAGGGTAAAGGGAAATCAACCTTTCTTTATCTAAATTGAGCTACCAAGCTAAGCCTCATACACACATGTAATAAACCAACAATATATAAATATCATTTAATAGGTATATCTAAAGGATGTGGGAAATATATAATTCTTTGAAATACATGAAAACTTCCAACACGGTCTCCAACTATATCGATTGCAAGTGATGAAATTCTATTTTTTTTTCTAAGCTCTTCCATTTAGTTGGAGATTCATATTTATTATATCCAATGAAAGAAATCACTAAAACAATGAATTACAATCTCAAAAACCGAAATGAAGAAATAGAGAACTAAGAGTAATATTTTCTTATACTAAATTTTATTAGTTGAGTAAAATCAATCTAATCTTCCTCTTCACATGCCTAATATATACACATACTCCTATTTAACAGGCTAGTAACCAATGTACCTACCTACAACTAACTCACAACTCAATTTTGTTTGTTGTTTATCAACTGCTATTTACAACTATTTGATTGATGAACTGATATTTTAATATTCACCTATCTTCTTCTAGTTTCGAGACCCGTAAAAGCTGTTTGAACCTACTAAACAGAGAAAAGGACAATGGTTTGGTTAAAATATATGTCACCTAATCACAAGACGGTACTTCGCCAACGACAAGAAACCCACTATCAACCTTCTATTGAACAAAAAACAAATCAAGTTCAACGTGTTTAAACTGTGAGTGTAATACTAGATTTGCTGCCACATCAACAGCGTTAGAATTGTCACCCATATGGTATCAACAGACTTAACCTGAAGTTCACCTAGAAGAGACACAAGCCAAGTAACATCTGTAGTTGCAGCTGCTAACCCTCGATATTCAGCCACTGCTGTTGACCGAGACATAACCTTCTATTTCTTAGAACACCATGACACAGGATCGTTACCAAAGTACACGCAATATCCTATTGTTGACTGTCTATCATCAAAATCTAAACCCTAATTAGCATCAACATACCCAACTAACAATCTCTCAGACGGTTTCAAAACCAACTCATAATCAGTTGTACTACGCAAATAACACAAAATATGCTTGAGAGCAACACAATGATCATTAGTAGGCGCATGCATGAACTAAAATATTCGATTAACAGCATATGTAATATTTGTTCTAATAAGAATAACATATTGTAAAGCACTAGCAATACTCCGATACTCACTAGGATCTTCAACCAGAGAACCTACATTCTTAGACAGACACAAAGAGTTAATCTTAGGTGTATTGACACAAACTTCGCATTCTCCATATGATAACGATCAAGAAAATCAAGGATGTATTTACGTTGACATAAATGAAGTGACCCATTATGCAATCACGTCACCTCAATTCTTAAAAAACAATGAAGATCTCCCATGTTTTTTTTGTGAAAACTGAGAATGAAGCTATGCCACAAACTCATCAATTTCTTGAGTAGCACTCCCTGTAATTATAATATCATCTAGATACATTAGCACAAACATATGAGCACTGTTAGTATTACGAATAAACAAGGACACGTCAGATTGGGACCCTACAAACCCATCAGATATAAGAAACGACTTTAACTTGTCAAACCAGACTCGCGGAGCTTGTCTTAGCCCATATAATGCCTTTGTTAAACATCAAACAAGGCGTTGCCCATCTGCACCAAGCTGAACAAACTCAAAAGGTTTTTGCATATATACTTCTTCAATAAGATCCCTATTCAGAAACGCATTATTAACATCCACCTATTGTAATTGCCACTATTTTGAAACATCAATAGATAAAATGGTTCTAATAGTAGCTAGTTTAACCACAGGACTAAAAGTTTCTCGAAAATCCCAACCAAGAACCTGATAACACCCTTTAGCTATTAATCGCCCTTTTCACCTCGCAACAGTACCATCGGGATTTCTCTTAACTTTAAACAACCACTTGCACCCGATAGCCTTCCGTTATGGTGGTAAAGGAACTAACTCCCATGAGTGATTATGAATCAATGCATCAAACTCATCTTGAGCTGCCTTTTTCCATTTTGGAGTCGCGAATGCTTCAACAATATTTCGTGGTTCACGATCCTGTAACTCGGCATAAAAAATTTTAGGCTTATAGATACCTACTTTAGCACGTGTGACCATAGAATGCATATTACCAATTAGAGGAGGCAGATCTGCTATCATAGTAGACAAAATTGGTGTGGAGGAAGACTCAACATCCTCAGAAACAAGCAGTGTGGCCAAAATCGAACCACTATGATGCATTCTATCCACAAAACTTAAAGAAGTCACCTCAGCAGCCAGTCGCTCATCCAAACGAGTGATTGGTATATCAAAAACTGACATCGACTGTAGTACAGGCACATGCATAGTTACCTTGTTCGTCAGAGACTCGGTCAAAGAGTGAGACTCAGTTGGAGCACTTTCTTTTGAAAACAAAAACCTAGACTCATCAAACATAACATGTCTAGAAATAACAACTTTCCCACTTGTTGAAAGGCACTGATATCCTTTATGCTGAGAGCTATAACTAAGAAATGTGCATGATTCTAACCTAAACTCCAACTTGTAGTTATTAAACAGACAAAGGTACGGATAACAGCAACATCCAAACACTCGTAAATAATCATACACTGGATCTTTACCAAACAGAACTGAGTATGGAGACTTACCCTGTAACACAGGTGTGGGTAGCCAATTGATCAAGTGCACTGCACAAGTAAATACATAACCCCATAAACACATAGGCATATTAGCTTGAGCTAGTAACATAAGACCTACCTCAACCACATGTTTATGTTTACGTTCCGCAACCCCATTTTGTTCCAAAGTATGTGGACATGTAACACGATGAAGAATTCCTTGTTGAGCTAAAATAGACATGAACGATTGATATTCTCCATCCCAATCACTTTGGACTTGTTTTATATCACTGCCAAACTACATTTTTATCATATTTTGAAACTATAAAAAAACACTCAATGGCTTGAGATTTTCGTTGAATAAGATAAACGAATGTGAACCAACTAACATATCTATGAAAGACACATAGTACCAATTGTCACCACAGACAATTGCTGCAAGTCCCCACAAGTCAGAAACAACTAATTTAAATGGACTTTTATACACATTTGTAGAAGTAGAAAAAGACAACTTGTGTGCTTTTCCTTGTTGACAAATAGAATAAACATGATTTCATTTTCTATTATTTATGGCAACATTACATGTTCTTAAAATAGAATGCACAATATTGCTTGAAGATGACCTAACCGTTGGTGCCACAAATCAAACACTTGGTAGATTGACCAGCTTCCATCTCAACACTCAGAGTGGATTCATGAATAGCAAGAGTGAAGTCAGTCTTGACAGGCGAAAATCTATACAATCCTCTATGAGTGTGACCCCTTAAAAGCACCTCTTGAGTTTGCTCGTCCTTTATCAAGCAACGAAATGGATGGAATTCAAAATAGACATTGTTATCCCGAGCAAACTAAGATACTAACAATAAATTCTTACGAATAGTGGGAACATGTAAAATGTTAGACAAATACAACACCCTATTTTGCGCTACTAGTGTAGAGTTACCAACACCTACAATTCTAGCACGCGTACCATCCCCCATCAAAAGCAAAGTCGTACCTGGATACGGAGTAGAGGTATTTAGACCAGTCACTTCCTTGCACACGTGATGAGTAGCACCCGAGTCAAGATACCAAGCTGCATTGTCATTATTTTAAACAGGCTCAGGAACATATTGCTTGTTAATGTCCACCGTATCAGAACAAAAAATTTGTAACATCTGCGTTTTTGAACCAGAGTTTGAATAGTAATAGTGTCGAGTTAAGAGTTAGAATATGTAGTTAAAATAAGAAGATTAGGAAAAATTAAGGATTAATTAGAAATTATGAGAAAATAGGAAGGACTAAATAGTAATTTATTCAAATTGAATTATGAGTCATCATGGAAATTAGATTGATTAAGGAGGGGAAAAAGAGTAATTTGGTGGAAGATATTTTTGGAGGCAAAGTTTTGGGCCAAAGTGTAAAGTTGGAAGGCCTAGGACTAAAAGTGCAATTATACCATTTTAATTAAGTGAGATATTTTTGAAGAAAAGTCTAGAGAATTTGAGAGATGAAAAATCAACTAAAAGATGAAAATATCATCTTCTCTTTAAAAGTCTAACCGTCCATGTCCATGTTCTAACTATCCAACTTTTCTTTTTATTCCAATTTAGTCCCTTCACCATTATTAAGCCCTCCAAGCTTCAAAATCTTCCATTTTCTTTAAAATTTCCTTAAGAAAGGCATAAATGGAAGCTAGTAGACACCTTAATTTCCTTATAGAGTCCACTTTGAAGTGTTAAAGTGGATAGGGATTGAATTAGAATTTTGGAAATTCAAGAATAAAGGTAAGAGATGATTCAATTTTCATGACATACATGTATATTTACATAATCTAGCATGTAAAGTATTGAATTCTAGTCTTAAGCTTATATGTGTTTGTATGAAATTGAAGAAAGAGGGAAGAAGGAGAAGGACCAAATTGAAGAAAAAGGAAAGGAGAAAGCTAAGGTGTGAGAAGAAATTATCTACAAGTGAAGTAAGTACTACAAGTATTAAAAGACTTAGTAACAATTAAGTTAAAGTGTTTATAATTTTAATATATATGATTAATCATGATGAAAATGAGATGCTTAATTATAAGTATGATAATTATGTGTGATTGAATGAAATTTAATATAAAGAAGCATGAGAAAGGAATTAATCTCATTGAAACAGTTTGGACAGAATAGAGGACTAACTTCAAAAATTCACCAAAAATTATATAAAAAAAGTTAAGAGTTGAATTAAATATGTAATTAAAGCTTATTGACTGTAGTTTTATATGGAAGAAACTATGAAATAAAAGAAATTGTATATTTCGAGATATACTAGTTTTTTTGTAACGAGGTCAAAATAGATTCGAGTTCCCCCGTTCTGACTTTGAAAAATCAAAGAAAAATACAGAAAAATTATTATAGACTAAAATTATATGGTTGAATCCTTAATGAGTATATTTTCAAAATAAATAGACGAGAACATTATTGGATTCCTGTACTAAAAGATAAATAATTTTTAGTGAAGAAAGGACGAAACTGTCAGCTAGCAGAGAAGGGGTAAATTAGAAGAATTTACTGTACAAATTAGATAAAGTAAAAATTCTAAAATTTTTATGGTAAAAATATATGTGAGTCTAATTTTAGAAAAATTAAGCGGATATTAATTTCGAATTTCGTAGCTCAAGATATAAATAATTTAGTGACTATGACTCAAATGGATAGTTTTGAAAATTAATGTGAAAATAAGAGTAAAGAGGTATATGATGATATATATGTGTTGAACAATGTATATGTGAAATATTATGTGTTTAATTATAAATATTGATTATATGATAAAATGGTGATATTGTGAAAGCCATTGAGGAAATAAAGGTAAGAAATACATGATTATGTATATGTGATGAAAAATGTATATATGATGTATAAGTTGTGATCAAAAGTGAAAGTGAAAGTGAAATTGGAATTGAAAGTGATATGAATTGTAAATTCAAAATCCCTATTAACTAGTCGGGTTGAGTCGGATATAGTTGACATGCCATAGGATTGGAAGAGTTCAGGGATACTTCGACCTTGAGTCGATAAGACATTGGGTGTCATTATTTTACTTCGGATAGATTCGATGAGGTACTGGGTACCACTTTACTTCGACTAGGCCGATGAGACATTGGGTGTCACTTTATTGCTTTGAACTATCCGATGATGCACTGGGTGCCATTTTGGTGTGTTTGGTTGGATCCGTGTATCTGCCTAGGTCCGAATCTTGTTAATAGGGTAAATAATGTGAAAAATAAAGAATGTGCAAATTGTGACATTGAGGTAAGTGAAATGATAATCACATGAAAGGTAAGTACAATATATGTATAAGAAATCAAAGAATGATAAAACTAAGTAAGCTAAGAGATTGGAATGGCTAAAATGTGAAATGAGGAAGAATATGTGAATTCATAACACTACTGTAAGTTAAATGTTATACACATAAAAGGTATGAATTTTAAATGAATAAATAAATATATGAATGAGTTTGAAATATGTGATTAAAAGATGAATGATTAATGACTCTTGTAGTACTTACTAAGCCTTCACCGGCTTAACGCGTTTATTTCAACACGTAGGTATAAGACCTCCGAGAAATTAAGGTTGGATTAGGTGTTTCTCATCAAATCACATCAACATCGAAAGATTGCAAGATAAGGTATATTTATTTTGTATGAAATGGCATGTACAAATGGTATACCTATGTGTCTCTAATGAATGGGTTATCAATGTTGCTTTTAAAATTTACATGAATTGAATGAAATGGTTAAAATTGTGTTTTGGATTGATTTTAAATATTGGAGAAGTTTTTAAGTTGTTTTAGGGGTTATTACTAAGTTTTCGGCTATATTTATTGATTTTGAGACAGAGGTATCGATATTTTAAGGTGGTAACGATACCAGAGTTCCAGAATGTCCCATTGGTTTCGTTTTTAAGCAAAAGTATCAATATTTGCCTTGTTTTGAGTAAAAATTACATTTGCATTATTTTTAAATCGATTTTAAGTCTTGATTTTGATTATACTTGATTATTTTGTGATATTTTGAGTAAAATGATTCAATTACACAGTATTTGAAAGAAAATTTTGTTATACTCGTTTTTAATTCTCATTGTATGTAATACTCTTATATCGGGTTTATACATGTGAACCGGGTGTAGGGGTGTTACAAATTTGACCCAACTTTATATGCGGGTAACGTTGCATCAAAAGTACTATCAATCGAGTACTCAGATCCCGAGACATCAGTAACCCATGGACAACCGACCTACTCCATAATAGGCCCCTAAATAAATGAACCTACACTCGCATCATGATTCGACCCCTAGAACATTGGAGCTCTAGGTTTCATGGACCACATGCAATGAACCCTGGGATATGAATATGGACCCCGTGCCATATGACCATAAAATTTTGGCCCACCATTATGAGAAACATTCGGCCATTTAACCGTAACACCTCCAAACTACACATGATTTGCATATGGGTTGTCATACCCATTCTTTACAACCGGCCCACTTGAATTAGAGGCCCACCTATCACTAAATGATCCAAACCCATTAGATCATAATTCATTAAGGTTAGAATCATACTTAAGAGTCATTAGTTGTTTGGAGGCAGCTACATGAGAAGATGGTGCCATACCACCATACGATTGAGCCAACGACGGCGCTGGAGGTCCTTCGTTCGGTCGCGCATAGTTGTAGTAGCATCGTTGCGCAAGATGACCAGTCCTACTACAGATCTGACATTAAATATGCCCCGTGGGCTTCGACTCTAACCACGAACAACAATCCGACCACTACCTTGATGCGACACCTTTAACTCTCCTAGATCCGACACCATCACTAGCCATTGGACCAAGTTTGCATGTAATGGAGCATCGATCACGAACCGTCGCTGTCTAGTTTCACACTCGAGTAAAGTTGTCACAAGTCTTTCCATAAACAGCGACACTGGAGAAAATGTAGCCATCGTAATGATGGACTCAAACTTTGTTGTCAACCCCGCAAGAACCACTTAAATCTATTCATTTTTCGAGACGTCGTGACCTAGGGCCGAGAGGACATCTCACATGCGTTTTACACGAGTCAAGTATTTGGCAACAGAGAGATTGCCCTTCTTGATGGAGTGAAGGTCGTGTTTCAGCTGAGCCATCTTCACATCGGACATCACCGTAAATAACCTAGACACCTTGCTCCAAATTTGATGTGTGGTGGTTGCCTCTATAAAAACCGACAACAGATCTCCACTAACAGTAGAGATTAATCAAGACGCAAGAAGCTTACTTTGTTTAACAAAGAAAGCATACGAAGGATTAGCACATGACCTTCTGTCGGCATCAATAACGAACTGCGACGGCGTCACCACCATACCATCACGAAACCAGTAAGTTCATATACATCTAACAAAAGCTTTAATTGATACTATCACTGCACAAAAATATCTGATCGGAGCCTAATCGTGTCATGTTTTGGAAATGCTTGCAGCATCTTGTAGAATGCATCTTCAGTTGGGAGGCTCGTCGGAGTTGATTACGACGGAGCAAAGGCCATTGTAAAAGCACCATTAACAAGTACATCTGTCGTCATCACACTATACACTCACACAGCCCAGGATTTAACAACTGATACCAAGAAAGAAATCACTAAAACAATGAATTACAATCTGAGAAACCGAAATGAAGAAACAGAGAACTAAGAGTAATATTTTCTTATACTGAATTTTATTAGTTGAGTAAAATCAATCTAATCTTCTTCTTCACTTATGCCTAATATATACACATACTTCTATTTAACAGACTAGTAACTAATGTACCTACCTACAACTAACTGACAACTCAATTATGTCGGTTGTTTTGTCAACTGCTATTTACAACTGTTTGATTGATGAACTGATATTATAATACCTAATATCCAAAACACTAAATGTTGTGTCTGAATTTATTTTATGGAAAGTTATTCATTTTCATATCATCTGAATCTAATAAACCTACCTATTTGTTGTAGCACATTGCTAACCATGCTGGTAACAAGAAGTTGGTTCTGCCAGTCCTTGCTTTCAATGTCATCAATGGTGGTTCACATGCAGATATGTATCTCAATATTCCATTTGATTTTGTTAGCCATTTCTTGATATTGAGTTCTCGAATGTCTGTGTTTGTAGGTGTTCATGATTCTCCCTATAGGAGCATCATCCTTTAAGGAGGCCATGAAGATGGGCGTGGAAGTATACCACTACTTGAAAGTTGTCATAAAAAAGAAGTATGGTCAAGATGCAACAAATGTTGGAGATGAAGGTGGCTCTTAGTTTCTCATGATCAAACTCCAAACCTAAAAGCCTGACTTGATTAGCTTGAATATATATCAACACAATTTTATTTGATTATAAAAAGACAAATAACCCAAATCCACTCAATTTGAATCTGCTCTACTTGGACCTAAAAATGATCTGAGCTCAAAATGGTCCAAATTTGGCATGGCTTGAATCCAAAATGAACCAAACAAGTAATCCAAAATAGCTTGAACTCGAGTGCCATTGATGAATGAAAAATATCCTAAATGACTAGAACCCAATTCGACCTAGAAAATCTTGTTTACAAACTCAAACAACTTAAACTTAAAATCATCTAAACCTAAAACAAATTAAATTTGGAATGATTAAAACCCAAAATGATCTCAAAATTTTTTAGTCCAAATGGACGCAACTAATTTCGACCAAAGCCAACACTAATACAATCTACTCAATGTGCATGTCGATTCATTGTTTTCAACATTTGTACCTGTTCATTTAACTTCCAGTTAAGGATCCATTTGACCAAGATGATTGGGAGCACTACTTCAAACTAACCAATGAGATCAGAGAAAAAGTTCAGATAGTGGGAGACGATCTCTTGGTCACCAATCCTTGCAGGTTTGAGCGTCTAGCGAAGTACAATCAAGTTAATATCCTCCTCTTTTAAGCTAGCATACGTTTATTCTTCAACGATATATACCCCTAGTTCAAAATTGGATGTACTAGTTAGATCGAGACCCGATTGGGCATTGGTTCAGAATAACATGTTGAATTAGTTGACTTATAAATTAGTTGAATCGGGTTAAAAACTAATTAAACTCCTGTTTAAATCATTTTTTAATTTCATGATTTTTAAAATAATTTATTCAATTGAACTCGACAAATTTAACTAATCAAAAACTGATGGTTTGATTAATTTAATCACCAATATGATTATGACAACCTTGTAATATACTTTCTATATGAATGGTACATATTGGTTTTAGAGTTTTGATTTTAAAATTTTTGAATTATTTTCTATTTGAATAATTTTGGATTTCAAAAATTTGAGTTTTTTGAGTTTCCAAATTTGGCTCATTTAGATTTTCAGTTGGGTTTTGGCTCGGTTTTTTTTTTTTTTTGTCAATTGAGAATTTGAGTAAATTTGGATTATTTTTGGATTTGACTCACAATTTTTTTTGTTCAGATGATTATTTATTTATTTTTTACGGTTAAGTCAAGTTGGGTCAAATTGAGTATTGAAAAATTGGATTTGACATACAAATTAGTTACTTGATTGTATCGTTTTATATTTAAATTAATTTAAATATGAGTTATTTTGAATTTAATGGGTGATTTTAGTGGTAAAAAAGATGTTGTTCATTTTAGGAGACCTGGGTTCGAACACTTATGTATGCAAAGGTGTGTGTGTTTTGTTAAAGAGTTAAAAAAATATGAACATATACTATCATATCGGGTTGAAATTACTAATATTTTATACAATCAAATTTGAGGGGATTGAATTTTAAATTCGTGACAATTGTCTGAATATTATATTTTTGGCTGTCCAGATTTTATTTGTCTGAAAAATCTTGGATTATTAATAATATATATTGGAATCCAGCTTTGGATTATGTTTAATTGTTGTAATTTATTGGTATCCAGCTTCGGGGTGCGGATGCAGTTGACGCCGGAGCAAACTTCCGTGCTCCTGTTCAACTTTGTCTAGGCGACTAAGATAGAGCAATTGCAATTAATAATATGGGTTAAAACCTAAACACGTTTTCTAAATTTTAATCTTCAATCTGAATTTTAATATTATATAATTGCAAAACGAATCAATCGGATCCACTCACTCTTTAAACATATAGATATACAGGTAAGTTGTTATTCGTTTCAGCTCTTCATTATTTAAATTTATTAATTTATTAAAATATCTTATATTTTATTTAAATTTAAATTAATTTCGTAGAAAAATGAATTAAACTTAAAAATTATTTGTGTGAATTCGATTTGTTGAGTTAAACATAAAGAAAATTTTCATTTGAATTCTGTGTTAATCTAATTCGTTTTAGGTATGACTTGAGTTCGAATTATATTAATCGCGTTGTTGTTAGGGTTTTATTTTTTTTTTAATTCAAAAAAAAATAAATAAAGAACTTCATTTATATTTTTTCCGAACCGAAATCGAATAGCTTAAGCAAAATAGATCTCTTGTATATATGTTTAATTATTAAAAGGATCCGCTTTAAAAACTAAAATAGTTAAAAGGATAACTTAATTCTCATTTTCATCATTAAAAATTTCTCAAATATAACATCTTTGTTAGATAAATTTTCCATTTTAGTCGCTCATCATCCTTAATTTGGTCACTTATTTTAGTTCAATTTATCATTTTAGGTATTCATTTTATCTTTTTCATTTTTTTGTTTTTAAAAAAATTAACTTTAATGTTTTTCCTTATAAAAAAAAATATCTAAGTTTCCTTTGGTTTCCGGAAATAAATGACAATTTTCAGTTTTTTGGAAACTCAAAACATTGAAAAAATGTGCTTTATTGAAATTTTAAAAAGGGATAATTCTATATTTGCCCCTGTACTTTAGCAAAACTTTTAATTTGATTCTAAAGTTTTAAATATTCAAAAAGGTCCCTGGGTCTAACAGCATTGGATGGGGCAGTACACATAGACTACTATTGTACTGCCAAGTTGCACTTTTCCGCAGAAAAAATTTAGCCAAGTCAAACTTAGGGGACCTCTAAGCAAATTGTCTTTTTATATCAAAATTAAATTAATGTTTTATAATAAAAAAAGGTAAATTTATCCGTATACGCTGGAAAAATAATATTTGAGAAAGTATATCATTTTTTTAAAATTTATCGGTCTATGTTATTTTTGGGGAGATAAAAGAAAACGTGTTTTATAAGGCGCGTTTTCAATGATCTTGTAAAAAAAACGCATTCTATAAGACACATTTTCTTCTCTTTCCTAGTAATGCGTCTTAAGTGGTGTATTTTCTATGGCAGATAAGTGAAAGCACGCCCTATAGGATACATTTTCTACCCAAAAGTAACACTCCAACTGGCAAAAATCCAAAATAACTATTTTTTCTTATATAAACCTTACAATTCTCATTTTATTCAATTCAATTCTAAATTTACTGTTTCGATTTGATATTTTCAATTGTCAATTATCGATTTTTTATTTTAAATTCTCAATTATACATGTCCATCGAATTACTTGATTATACTAAAAGATCACTACGTTTGTTTTCTCGTACTTATGTTTCTGTGGTGAATAACATACTCCCTTGATGATCAGAAACTCGTTACCGTGCTCGCATAACACTATCAAATGTAGCCCCATTTATGCTTCATCCCTTGATAGCATAACCTTTGTAAAATTGAAGTCTTAATTACACTTCAACCAAAGACTGTATAACTACCGTCAACTAGAGCCTTGAGTTGCAACGCGATCTAGCTTCTCGACTGATAGCTCCATGCTCACATGAATTTATAGGTCACCCAGCTCCATGGCATCACCATAAATTCAAACATATCTTAAAATTATAACAATGTTTAATTTAAATACAGGAAAAAAATTTACAAACTTTTAATTTCAAACTGCAAAAAAAAAAGAGAAAACAAATATTTTTTTAACAAAATAAAAACGTTTCTTACAAGGCGCGTTTCAATTGATCTACCAAATAAAACGCGCCACATAAGACGCGGTATTAGGAAACAGTTTTCTTTTTCTGTTTTTTTTTAGTTCTTTCCTTCCTTTTCCATTCTCTCTTTTCTTCTCCTCTTTCTCTCTTTTCCTCCCATGAAAACCTTAGCCCCCGCTGCTCTGTCCGACACTCGATCGATCGAATTTTCACATCGGCTTGAAGCTCCTTCCTTTGTCTTGCTTTCTACATGTGTTGATTTCTTAGTCTTGAAATTCGAAAGGTGAAGGTATATGGCATTTGGCTACTTAAATAAAATTTGATGATTTTAGAGTAATTTTTGAAAAAAATAGAAGCCCAAATCCAATACAACAGCCCGAAAACTGTTGGCCAATGAAGTTTGGCGATGAACTGAGGCGTCCTCGTAGTGCTTGACCGTGATCGGTATGGATTTCTCTGTTTGACGACGACCGGAATTGAGTATCTCTGTTTGATGATGACCGGAGCTCATGCAATAGTGGGTTTGTTCTTGTTTATTGTTTATTAGTGTTTCGCAAGAAATATTTCTTCTTTTTCGAAAAGAAAACAAGATTCAGAAAAAGAAAACAAGTTTTATTTGCTAAGTGTGAAAAGGTATAATTGCTTCGACGCCCTTCCATTGACTTTTTTTCTTTTGGCCAGCAACCTTCCATTGACTTGGCTAATTGCTTTTTTTGCAAAAATGTCACGCCCTTAGATTCAGGTACCTTTTTGAAAGAAGAAAGTGAAGTATGGAGACACATTGGACATAAACTTTAGATACTACATTGAAAGTTTTGTTAAAGTACAGGGAGCAAATATGTCATTTAAAATAATATTTTTTGAAAAATGTAAGTAAAAATGAAAATATCTAAAATTAGAAAATAATAAAAATATTTTAAAACTTAAATTGAATCCCTTGTTTTGAATCCATTTATTTTATTTCTCATAACTTTATCATAGAAAAATTAACATCAAACATGTCTTTATGATTTCATTATTAAAAAACAAATTTTTTTATTTTTTATTTATCGAATGTATTTTTAATTTTTAAAAATAAAAATAAAGCTAATTTTTTTTTGAAAATGAAAATAGAAAATAAAGGTAGAAAATAATTTAAAAAAACTTGAGTTTTTCAAAGAATTAAGTTTTTATAGGGAATTACTTGAGTTTTTGTAAAAAAAAAAACTTGGATTTCATCTTTCTAATTAAATAACTCAATTTCCATTAAAAATTTAATTTTTTTAAAAAATAATAAAAATAATTCAAAAATAAAAGAAATAAAAAAAATAAAAAGGTTAGTATTTCAAATAAAAATTGAGGGAAACAACCAAGCTGTCATTCCATCTTAATAGTTTAACAATTTAATTTAACAACCAAGCTGTCATTCCATCTTAATAGTTTAACAATTTAATTTTCTATAAAAATATTTTTTTACTTTAATTTAAAAAATAAAAATATTATTATTTAAAAAAAAAAGAAATGAATGATTAAAACGAGAAAATAATTTAACGATGTTATATGTAATTCTTTTATGACCAAAATGAAAATTTATTAAATTTTAGTGACTTAATTATAAAGTTTAGCCAAAAATAAGAAAACAAACGATTAGGCCACCGTATAAAACTGGTATCTTCTTCTTTTATTTTTTTTCTCTCTCACTCCGACAATCGAATTCTAGAAAGAGGAAAAATAAGAAATTAGTAAAAAGAGTTAAAAAAAAAAACTAAAAAGGCTTGAAATATTCAGCAATGGCGGTTCGTAGGGTTTCTAGGGTTTTGTGATCAATTCCTTTAGAGTATCAATGGAAATGCCCGGACGAAGATCTAATTACTCTCTCCTTAGCCAGTATCCCGACGACCAGTACACCGTGTCCATATCAGGTGCTCCGCCTCCCTATTATGATTCACTTTCAAGCGAAGCCATCAGTAATAAGAACAAAATGAAATCAGAGAGAGGTTTAACTGATTGGGATCAGAGTCTCAGTCAGAACCAAAACCAGAACCAGCTACAAGCAAATCGAATCTGTGGCGGCGGAGGGGGAGGGAATACTTTTGCTTCGTTGATCAGTCTTCAACGGCAATCCAGTGGAAGTAGCTTTGGTGAGAGCTCTTTATCGGGAGATTATTATGTGCCGACCTTTTCTACGACGGCCGCAAACGAGATTGATGGGTTCGTTTATGGTCATGACGGGAGCTCTGAGCATGTGGATTTAAGAACAAAAATTGGGGGTTCGTCCTCTGGAAAAAGCTGGGCGCAGCAAACGGAGGAGAGTTATCAGTTGCAGTTGGCGTTGGCTTTGAGGCTTTCTTCGGAAGCTACCTGTGCTGATGACCCAAATTTTTTGGGTCCAGTTTCGGATGATTCTGCTGTTCGGGGGACTAGCTCTAGCTCCGCCTCAGCTGAGATAGTTTCCCACCGGTTCTGGGTATATTTCTTGTGGATTTCTTTGTTCATTTCACTAGTAGTTTGTTTAAATGAATTTAATGCACAGTAAGGCTAGGAGATCGACGGAATATGCGTAGGCAAATATAACGATCGTGATAGTGAACGGATTTACTTTTTAGATGATTTCAAAGATCTGTTACGAGATGAACCGGATGCTGTGAGTGAACTCTTACATTTTGTTGGAACTCTGAATGATGCATAGGATAGGATGTCACAAGTTGGTTGGTCAAGAGTAGTTTTCTATTGGTCCGGGTTTAGAGTAGTTTTCTATTGGTTCGGGTTTAGAAAAATCTTGTCGATTTATGAAAATATTATTTTTACATGTGGATCTAGTATGGATGAGTTGGTGATCAAAATCTATATGGATAGAATTTATAGTGGGATCTCGAAAAGCAAGCAATTTCTGCTGGGCCTATATCCTTTTTCGGTTCATTAGGGTTTTTATTAGTTCGAACTTCTAGTTGTCTTGGTAGGAATTTGTATGACGAATGCACCTCTAGGGTCTTTAAATTCTGTCGGTGGCGTAGCTACCAGATCAATGCAGTTACTTAAAGTAGTAAATTACTAAAAAGAATTAATACATAAAATAAATACAATAATAGATAAAACAAGATGCGACTTGCCCCAAGATATTTTATACTTTCTCCCACAAAAATACTTGTAATGCTTACTCCATTTGTAATTCCATTGATTACTCGCCTATCAAAAAAATGAGTTAGCTCTGCTAATCTGAACATTTGGAGTGGGGATGATTATTATTATTATTGTCGTTGTTAATTTTATGAATGGTGAGTTCTTTTATTCTGATATTTGGCAAGCTTATGTATTTTAAATGTGGGTATAATGGGAGCACATAGCTGCAAAGCACCTGAATTGCACGTGTGGAAACTAGGATTTACTTTTCAGGATTTGGGTGATAAAAAATTGAAAATTTAAATATCCTGCTGTTTCAATGTTATGTGCATCAGGTGAATGGCAGCTTATCATACTTTGAAAAAGTTCCTGATGGGTTTTATTTAATTCATGGAGTTAAACCATATGTCTGGACCATGTGCACTGATTTGCATGAACATGGTCGAATTCCAACGATAGACTCTCTAAGATCTGTTGATCATGTTGTTGGTTCACCAATAGAAGTGATATCGGTTGACCAAAGAAGTGATCTTGGCTTAAAGGAACTCCAAAATAGAGTCCATAACATTTCTTGTAGCTGCATAACCACAAAAGAAGTTGTTGATGAGTTAGCGAAGCTTGTCTGCAGTCGCATGGGGTGAGTTCTCTATGCCATTAATGCACATAATTTCAACATTCATGGAATTTCTATGCACCTTGGTGATGAATTGTTTTATTTCAAACCGAAGGGGTTCATCTGCAACTGGAGAGGATGACTTACTTTCGTATTGGAGGGACTGCAGTGATGATTTAAAAGATTGCTTAGGTTCAGTTGTGGTTCCTATAGGTAGCCTGTCTGCTGGCCTTTGCAGACATCGAGCTTTACTATTCAAAGTAAGGTCCTAAATTTTTATGGTGTTCTCATTTCAGCAAAGGTTTTTGGAAGTACTTTTTACTTTAGTTAGGTATCTTTTTTTGCGTTCACCACTCCTTGGTGAAGCAAGTTTCCTGTTAAATTTGTTGCCCTTTGAAGGGGAGAGGATTTATTCACATTCAAATATGACTTATCCAGGTGCTAGCTGACACAATTGATCTGCCATGTCGAATTGCAAAGGGATGCAAATATTGTAAAAGAGATGATGCTTCTTCCTGCCTTGTTCGCTTTGGGCTAGACAGGTATTTTATAGCTGCACCATGATAATATTTGGTTGTTAATTATCTTCATTTTGTTCCTGATTTACAACCTGTTTCCTTCATATTCTTAACTTGTCATTCTTTTAGTAGGATTGTTCCATGATGACAATATTTTGCTGAAAAAAGAACCCTGCATTTTCTATTGACGTTGTTTTTCATGTAGAAACTGAACAATTTCAAACAATAATTGCTTAATTCTGCCTGCTGTTCTACTTGCTTGGTAGTGCTGCGTTTGCATCTTGTGGTTCTTTCTTCCCATTGTGGGCAACAGTTTGTGAAAACTGCCTAACTTATCTTGGTTAAAGTTTTCTATATACAAGTGTAGTCTCATGAAGCCAGTCTGATGGGGAACAACCATCCAAGTTCTAGCAGGATGTCTATCCTAGACATAAATTTAGAAGGGTTTCATTCACTAGTGGAGATGGACTTTATTTTCTCATGGGCTTAAAACCAGCTTATATATATCTAGGTTTCATGTTGTTTGGAGATTGGATTTTGATTATTGAACAACTTCGATATTGAGAATGATTGGGATATTATTATTCTGGATAACTTTTCTTACTTCATGGTCTTGGTGATTGCAGGGAGTATCTAGTTGATCTAATTGGGAACCCAGGTTACTTATGCGAGCCCGATTCCTTTCTCAATGGTCCATCTTCCATCTCAATTTCTTCCCCATTGCGCTTTCCACATCTCAAACCAGCTATACCTGCCACTGATTTCAGGTCATTGGCCAAACATTATTTTTCGGACTGTGAATCACTTATTCTTGTATTTGATGATGCTGCATCAGGTAAATTTTCAGCTACTATCTATACAAAGAGCTTCATTGGATGTGCCTTATCTGCTTTGAGATTTTACGCTTTAGTTGTTCATTTGGCTTGAAGTCTGAAGTTTCTTTTGCTCATCTGCTTTGGAATGCTGAAAAGCTTTTCATATTTAGTGAAGTGCCTTCACTGTGTATGCTGTTAGTCAAAGATGAAGTACAGTGTTCCCAGTCATTATAAATTTTTTTGCATCTTCACTGATAGATGATTACATCTGTAACTTAACTGTTTCTTATTAATCTTGCTACTGAAATTTTTTGCACGGGCTTTTCAATTTTGGCCAAAAATGTTCATCCTAGATCCAAATGAAGGTGTTGTCATATTGCTTAGAGCTAAAGGGAAAACCTGAAGTGATCCTGGCAATTTTTTATGTGAACAAACATTAACAGATAAACTGGTCTTGATATTTGATATTGTTAATTGCTTCTTTTATATCATTGTTGAGGCTGCTATATCTGTATCCATAACACATCAGATGTTTGCGACTTAAAATTGATGCCTTTTATAGGGATTCAGTAATATCTTAACTTTACACGGTTAAACTTGTGTTTCTTTATTCATCTTGTATGCAAGTAAGGTACAGTTGCTTGTCATTTCAGGCACTTCTGTGGATGAAGAAAAGAAACTTGGTAACATTGGCACAGACAGAAATAACCTACTGCAGATGTCTAGTAATACGAGTGATGTCTCACAGTTGCCCCTACGTAATATTGCTAAGGCACCTGCTCATGATAGAGATTCCCAACATCTGCAGTCTATATTAAGTTCAAAGAACATCATTAAAGATCCTTTAAAGCGCATCCCTCCTCTAGGGCATAGGGATGTCCCAGATCTAATCTTGTCTGACCCAATTGAGGATTCTACTAAGGATTCAAGGTTTGCTAAGGGAAATCAACTTGTTCCCAGCAAAAAAAGTAGGGAACTTGTCCTCGAGGTTGATGATTTGGACATTCCATGGGGTGATCTTGTTTTAAGAGAGAGAATTGGTTCTGGTATTTTCTTGTCTTTCTTAAGTAACATGTATATTTTTAACAGGATAGACTACTCAGACTATATTCCTTGGTCATAATTCATGTTTTGGTTTGGACTTGTTTCTTTTCAGGTTCTTTTGGAACTGTCCATCGTGCTGAATGGAATGGCTCGGTAAGAATCCTTTTGTTTATTTATTATTGTTATAAGGATAATGTTAATTGTTATGGAAGTTCCTCTTTATATCTTTTGTGCTGCATATTGTTTATTGTCAACATCTACTTCTTATATATCAGAATCCTAGTTGTCTTATGGAGATTCTGGGGTCTATTTTGTTTGTGCTTTGGGAATGAGAAAATGACAACAATCATTGATATATATATTTGACAAATGGAAGTAGATAGATTCGTTAGTGACATGTACTATATCTGTGAAATTGCAGAATTTGTTGTCTTTTGATTCTTGGAGATTGGGTAATATATTGAACTTTTAGATTTTCTAGTATGTGGTATATTATGCAAGAAACCCTCTGGTGGTTAAATTTTATCTGTGCTGTTGATAATTCCTTTCCATCCAAATCACTTTTGTTTTTTCTTTTTTCGTTTTAATTACAGGATGTAGCTGTGAAAATTCTCATGGAACAGGACTTGCATGGTGAGCGCTATAAAGAATTTTTGAGTGAGGTATGTGTTGTGTGACATTTTGAACAACTTTGTTACTGAGATTAAGGAAACATCAGGTTTTCATTCATGTTCTTGATTTGATGTGTGCTTTCGCCTCAATTGTTTGTTAGGTTGCAATAATGAAACGTCTACGGCATCCAAATATTGTTCTTTTTATGGGAGCTGTTACTCATCCCCCCAACTTGTCCATAGTTACAGAATACTTATCAAGGTTTGTTGCTTCCTGTTTCTTCTTATTTATTTTCTTGGTGGGATGGGGGGTTGGCAAGGGAAATACCCCTTTGTTTGCATTCCTCCAGTTGAATAAAGAAGATGAGAAAACAATTTCGTTTTCTAATGTCTGCCTTTTAGAGTTTTGAACTGTTAAGTGGACTAAAAACTTGACTCTAATTTGCAGAGGTAGCTTGTATAGGCTTTTGCGTAAGCCTGGTGTAAGAGAGGTGTTGGATGAGAGGCGTCGCTTGAGTATGGCTTATGATGTGGTGGGTTGCCAAGGGTTTACTTTCTTTTGTTCTTTATTTTCCAATTTCTAATATGTCGGGTTAATGTTATGGTCTAAATCATCATCTTTTTTTTTACACACAGGCAAAGGGAATGAATTATCTTCACAGACGCAACCCCCCTATTGTTCATAGAGATTTAAAATCTCCAAATCTTTTGGTTGACAAAAAATACACAGTGAAGGTAAGTCCCAGAATGCTGCTGCTGTGCCTCAAAGAGCATGGTGTTTTCTCCTAATAATTCTGTCATATGAAGAATAAAAATTGTGCTGTTTCAATTTACGTATTTTTATGGAGTAAATGCTAAGTGATTGACTTCTTTGTCCTTGAACTGATAATGGAATCGAAATAGTTCTCTAGCCTTATAATGTCACTGCACTTGTTAAAAATAGCCACAAGTTTTTACTATCGAAAATGCTTCTCAACTACTTTTTCTAATATCTAGCATTGTGTATAGTTGGAGCCAACCACATTTACTTTTCTTTGCTGCTTTGTATCTAATTATATCCATTGCTCTCTTAATGCAAATTCAAAGGTTCACAGAATTCTTCCTGACATTGCCTGGTCTGTACATTCAGGTTTGTGATTTTGGTCTTTCTCGTTTGAAGGCAAACACGTTTCTTTCATCCAAATCAGCAGCTGGAACTGTATGCTAAACTAGTTTTTAATAATATTTTTGCTATTTCTATTTGATTTACCATAGGTCACTGTTTATGCTGTAAAATATTAACAAATACATCTATTTTTATATTAGCCTGAGTGGATGGCTCCAGAAGTTCTTCGTGATGAACCATCGAATGAGAAGTCTGATGTATACAGTTTTGGTGTAATATTGTGGGAGCTTGCAACATTGCAACAACCATGGGGCAACTTAAATCCAGCACAGGTTTGTTAATGAATTATAGATTGTCCCCTCAAATATATCATTTGCTGATGATTTTAGCTTTTATGAGCTTAACGAGGAGCATATTGAATCTTCACTTGAAGGAGATAATAATCTGATGGCAAATAATTTTTTTCTTGAAGAGGACCAAACCAGTTTTGTAAGCTTCCTTGAATATCACATGCTTGAATGCCGTTTGAAAGATGAATCCCATGGGTATCTTCATCTCGAATATAGGCATCCCATGTTCAGATAAAGTTCGAGTTTGTCTATTTAACTTGATGTTTGTAAATGTGCTTCTGAAAAAGGTGTGAAACGAAGCTCATTACAAAAAGGCACGAGCTCTTTAAATTTTTGCAGCTTGCAATGAAGTAGCTAAGTTTGCACTTTGTGGACCAACATCCCCCGCAATGAACATTAACTATTGATATATCTGTACTTGTGGGTTTTTTTTTAATATTTCTAGATTTACATAATTGTCGGGCAATGATAATCTTCTGGAGCTTAATTCTAACAAACATAGACCAATGTAAACGGTATTGTAGGTTGTAGCAGCTGTTGGTTTTAAGGGCAAAAGGCTTGATATACCTCGTGATTTGAACCCTCATGTGGCTGCCATAATTGAGGATTGCTGGGCCAAGTAAGTCGAAAAGCTTTTGTGATATTGGAGTTTACTATGCAAAATTTCCTCTTTCCCCAGTGTCATTGTTGATTTTATTGCAGTGAGCCCTGGAAACGTCCTTCATTTTCCAATATCATGGAACGCTTGAAGTCGTTGATTAATAAATCTTCGACCCCTCAACCAGGGCGTGCTGACATTCCAGTGCTTACCTGAATGGTCAGAACTCCTGCGATTTCGTCTTCTTGCACATAATACAGCATTCTTTTTGACATTACATGCAGTGGAAGGATACATGCTGTTAAATAGTCTAAGGTACAACCTTTTTACATGCTTCTGCATCCTATGCATGCTGTCTACTTTAGGATTCTTTTCGATAGTGAGGTCATTGTTAGCTTCTCCGTTAGAGTGGATTTCAAAATCAGCAAATGCTAGGGTGTATAACGTTACTAGAAACTTCATGTCTCTCCTTGTCATGTTTATGGTGCTCATCGATCTGTGCATATATGCAGAATACACGAACGTCTTCGCCAATGCATATGCATATTCCCTTTCATTGTTTACGAGAATTATTGTTTTAGCTGCAAGGACTTTGAAACAATTATACTTTATTTGATTGTTTGCAGAAGTAGTTGTACATGCCTCTTCCCATAGCTGTATGGGACTCGCTGATTCTTAACATGGGACTTGCCGGGAAGTTGTTTTTTTCTTCATAAAGTAAAATTTCACATCCAATTATGGAAGTTGTATCATATTTAATTTTCTTTTCTAGTAGTTTTGTATGTAATAATTGTGACAGAGATCATAAATGAGAAGCAACTCATCGGCATTTTTATGACCTTTTTTTATTTTATTTTATATAATTTAGGTTACCAAGGTTTGATCCCTTGTGACTAGAATTAAGATTTCAACACTATTTGTATTACTTTTATTGTTGTTATTATTAAGATGGAGCCAAGGAAAAAGTAGCCAATGGTGCCAAAAAACTAAAGGGGGCCAAAGATGGGTGTTTAGGGTATAAAACTGAGTCCATTATAGTCATCTGGTCTCTTGAAAGGGCTAAAATGGCCATTATATAATCCATACCTATCAGATTTTATACCCTAAATTATGGCGTTCATTGGATTTATATCCTTCGGTGAAAAAAGAACCTATGTATTCTTATATCAGTGTAAAAACACTTTTTATTTATGATTGATATTTTAGTAATTCAATTGTAAGGAAAATTTTAATCAATTTGATATTTTATCGATCTAGTAATAGTCAATTTTTAAAATTAGGTTTAATTTACCTTAACCTTAATATGTACAATTTTGATGAGTGGAATATAGATTATGATGATTGGATTATTAAGATATTATAGATAAAAAATTTCGGATTATTAAGATATTAAAGGTAGAAAAGTTCAAAATGATTAATGTAAAATTATTTAAGTTCTACACTCATATGAGTAGATTTTTTTTCTCTATATATAATTAGCTTTTTGAAATAAAAATTTATAGATATAGAATGTAATTTCTGAAGTGAGAGTAGATTATCAAGAGTGACAATAGTTAATCTTTTTATAAAAATATAATATATTAAAAAATTAAATGATATAATTATCATAATACATAGAATTATATGATTCATAAAACATTAAAACTTTAGTCAATCATTATATCAGTTGGTGTCATGGATGTTAGATTATTAGATGGACAAAATTATACAAAAATATAAAAGAATATATGTAAAAAGGAAATGAAGTTTTTGTTGATATGTTATCAAGAACATGATGTCTTAGGTTTATGCTCTGTCATGTTGGTTTTGTTTCTAAATTATTTTGAGTTTAAACGGGGGATTTTATATAAAACAACATATTGAAAATATAGAGGTTAAGGACAGTATAAGAATCTATTAACGCATGAAGTTGATAGAAAGCTGAAAAGTGTAAATAGATTATAGTTAAAGCCAGTTAAAGAATAGAAAACACTTTACATTAACTAAATTAAGAGAAAAATTTAGTCAAGTTGAGATGGTTAAGTTGGTTTAAGTCTCAAATTATACTATTTAAAAGAGTAGTCATGAACTTCAAATATAAATAATAAAATGAACATGAAAAATAAAAAATAATGAAACGAATATGAAAAATAAAATGTTTGGTTGGAAGTTTAAACCTACACTCGATAATTATGATTTGTTCATTTTTCAATTAGAGAACAAAATTAAAGATAACATCACATTTCTTTTTTGTATTCTCCAATTTTCAATTAGGGAACAAAAGTAAAGACATTATATCATTTCTTATAAATTAATATTAAAGTAAACTATATTGATAATTACTTAATTATTAGTAAATTTCTTTTTGTATTATTTTGTAACACTTTATACATGATTTAATCATCGGGTTCGAACTACGAAATATCACATTTGTTGTCAGAGTAACTACGATTATAATCTCAATCAATTCAATAATTTATACAAGTTATTCAGTTTAATGCACAATTATAATAAGTTATACAATCACATCTTGAATATAAACGAGTTTATGAAAGCTCTTTCGATAACTTGAGGTCAATTGAGGACTAAAATGTAAAAATTTTAAAGTTTATCAGGTTGGCATCGTGACCATGAAAGTATCATGTCACAACAACAAGGGTAGAAACTCGATGTCGCAACTTCAATCGTGCAATATTGTGACTCCAAAAATAAGATGTTGACATCGCGACTTTAGCAAGGGATGTCGTGATGTTGAAGGTAGATTCCTTCAATCCTTGCATCATTTGATTCAACTTGTCAATTTGCATAACACAATTGGTCTTGAGACCCCAAAAGGTAAATAAACTCAACATAGATGTTCATTTACATATCTCAACCCATGTAAACCTTAACAATTCATGAACCATTTCATTATCTAACATCTATTACTAAAAAATGCCAAGTCGACAATTTACAACTTAAAATCAATTTAATCCTAGTAACATGCCATTTATCGAAATGTAAAGAATTATACAAACATTGTTGAGTAAAAAATTTGCAATCCGAATGCTACTTCACCTCTCGAGGCTTTGAGATCCACTAATACCAGCGCATAGAATAAACAAACTGTATGCTGAACTATAAAACTCAGTGGTACTTTCATGATTCAAGTCATATAAACGAAAACTTAACATGATAAAAAATGAAACAATGCATGTTCAAGTTTTAACCATTTCAATTTCACCTATTCATGTCATATGTACCAATTCATACACTATCACAATTGGCAAATCAATATAACATATCATGCCTTACTTCATACCAACAATGATACATTCATTTCCATTTCAACTCACAACATCTAGATATTTCATTATCCCTTTACCGTATTTGAAACACCCCTAACTCGTATTTGTTGCCGGACTAGAATCAAGAAGCATTACTAAACAAACCCGCATACATTCACACAACAACATCAGCAAACCATATCAATATGCATATACTTATGTACATACAAACCACACATTCATACTAAAACTTGTATTAATAACATTAGAGTAAATCTTGAGAACCAAAAGGAACGAAATAAAACAAGATTTAACGCTTTAAAAGAAGCTGGAAAGAATAAATAAAATAGGGCACACGCTCGTGTTCCAAACCATGTGCTAGCCCGTGTGTGTCTACAAAAAGGGGTCACACGGTTGTGTAATAGCCCGTGTACCCACCTATGTTTACATGCGTAAAAGCCATTCTATTTTTCAGCCCACGCCCATGGGCAGGACCGTGTATAAGATCATGAGTTTATGCGAAATTGGGCCACACGATAGTGTCCCAACCCGTGTGTCCGTCGGTGTACACCCTAAAAATAGCACACGACTGTGTGTCAATTCGTGGCACAGGCCGTGTGTCCCAAATTTCACGTCCTATCCAAGATATACTTTTAACCTAGTTTGCACCACAAGTCATCATGAGTTGGCATACAAACTAAAGTACTAAAACACCATGCAACCATGAAATAATCCATAAATCATATCTCTATTTGTGCAACTAAATCTATCCATTTTAAGCACACATATTTTAGCAACAACTACCATTTACAAATAAGCATACATGATGACATCAAGACCACACTTCCACAAACATAAGGCTTTACAATTAACACACAAGCATATTGCTAAAGACATACTATATATATCACAATCATTCATTACACCAACTTCACTACAAGATTCACCACATATAAACAACTCAAAGATTGCATTAGCTAAAGTCTTAAACAAAAGCTATCCATTAACAAGGTAACCACCAAAATATCCTATATACATGCCACCTTTAACCTAAAACAAGTTACCTAAAAATCTACCGAGAATAAGGATGATAATGTGTACTCCCGATTGGATCCAATCGATGCCAAGATTCCTCGAGACTTACATTCATGAAAACCAAACAAGGTAAGTCCTTTAAGACTTAGTAAGTTAGAAACACGATTAGTAAACATACTTAAGGTAAAACTAAAGAATATGGTTCAAGAGTCAAATACTCCTTCTTGGATCATCGACACAAAGGCTTGCTAGGCACAAAGCCCGAATACACCGGCACAAAGCCTGCTAGGTACATAGTCCAAACACATCGACACGAAGCCTGCTAGGCACATAGCCCGAATACACTGGCACAAAGCTTGCTAGGTACATAGCTTGAATTCTTAGATGCAACCATATCAATCCACAAAGGATTTTACATACCAACAAGCAACCATCAAATATGTAAAGATATATAATTCAAGGATAGACATTTATAAGGTGAATTTATAAAACACAAAGTAATGAAACGAACTTAGTTGTGCAATGACAACGGATAGTTATATGTTGACGGTTACTCAACCACCTTTCCCTTCCCTTGCTTATCTACTAGAGTGTCCGTTTCTTAATATGCATGGACTTTTTGGTTCCACCCAAATAAAAGAACAAGAATAGAATGATAATGCCTTATTTTTTTTCCTTATTTGTTTCTTTATTTCTTTTATTAAATTACCAGCTTAACCTTTTCTATCATTTAGAAATTCCTTTTTGTTTTAGTCAACCCATCCCACTAACTAAATAAGTGAATTATTACCTCTTTAAACCCTCATGATTTCTTTCTTAAATTTTATAACTACAATTTCAACAAATGACAATATGTGAGATTAAGTTTTCCAACTCTCACAATTGAATACACCCTTTAAATTCTTTACTAAGTATAACCTTAAGATACTAAATGCTTCATATATATATATATATATATGCATTAAACAAGTAAAAGAAAAACTAATTTATCGACTAAAGTTTTATTTCAAAACTAATACTACCAATACCACTGAAAATAGGCTATTACAATTTTCCCCCTCATAAGGACTTTTCGTCCTTGAAAGTCTTACCAGAAAAGAGATTCGGGTATTACAATCTCATGGACTCTTCTATTTCCCAACTGGCTTCTTTAACTCCATGCTTATGCCATAACACCTTAACTAATTGAACCTTTTTATTTCTCAATTCTTTCACTTCCCGAGCCAAATTTTTGATAGGCATTTCACTATAGGTTAAATCAGGTTGTAGCTCAATATCTTCCACTGACAACACATGTGAGGGATAGAATCTATAACGAGGAAGCATAAAAACGTGAAACACATTATGGATCTTATCCAATTCAGGAGGCAATGCTAAGCGATAAGCCACCGGTCTGATTTTCTCTAAATTTCATAAGGTCCTATAAATCTAGGACTGAGTTTTCCCTTTCAACCAAAGCGCAATACTTTCTTCCAAGGTGAAACTTTTAGAAAAACCTTCTCACCTACAGAAAATTCAATGTTTTTACGCTTTAAATCTACGTAAGACTTCTGATGATCAGATGTTGCTTTCAAATTATCCCGAATGATCTTCACTTTATCTTCAGTTTCTCGAACCAAATCAACTCCATCCAATTTCCTTTCTTTCAATTCTGACCAACACAATAGACTTCTTCATCTGAGGGTGTATAAAGCTTCATATGGTGTCATCTTCTAACTCGATTAGTAGCTATTGTTGTAGGCGAATTCAACTAACGGTAGGTACTTCTGCCAACTGCCTTTGAGTTCAATTATGTAACACCATAGCATATATTCTAATACTTGAATTACTCGCTCTGACTGGCCATCCATTTGAGGATGAAAGGCTGTGCTAAACTTTAATTTAGTCCCTAAAGCTGCTTGTAACTTGTCCCAAAGTCTGGAAGTAAACCTTGGGTCACGATATGAAATAATTGACAATGGAACACCATGCAGTCTAACCACCTCAGATACGTAAAGCTCAGCCAACTTTTCTAGTAGATAATCCATTCGTACAGGTATAAAATGTGCCGATTTCGTCAAATGATCGACAACAACCTAGATAGCATCCTTCTTCTTTGGTGATACAGGTAATCCCGATATTAAATCCATCGTGACATGCTCCCATTTCCATTCCGGTATCATAATAGGTTGCAATAACCTGGGCAGAACTTGATGTTCAACTTTCACTTACTGACATACGTGGCACTTGGACACAAATTTAGAAATTTCCTACATTTTTGGCCACCAATAAAATTGCTTTAGGTCACAGTACATCTTCGTACTACCAGGATGAATCAAATACATACTGTTATGAGCTTCTGTTAGCAATTTCTGTTTCAACTGAGCATCATCTGAGACATACAATCTTTTACGATAATACAAATTATTATCTTCACCAATTGAAAACTCAGAAACGTGACCATCCTCCACTAATTTCTTCTTGGCTATAACCTTGGGATCCACCAGTTGCAACTCTCATGTGTCTTATAGAAGCAACAGTTTAACCTTGAGCTCAGCTAAAATAGAATTATCACCTTCCATACATAACTGCGCATTCATCATTCGAAGTGTAAAAAGACACTTCCGACTTAACGCATTAACAACTACATTAGCTTTACCCGGGTGGTAATCGATTACAATCTCATAATCCTTTAACAATTCTAACCACCTCCACTACCTCAAATTCAACTCTTTCTGAGTCATCAAATACTTTAGACTTTTATGGTCTGTAAACACGTGACATTTCTAGCCATATAAATAATGACGCCATATTTTTAATGCAAACACAATTACAGCCAACTCAAGATCGTGTGTAGGGTAATTCTTTTCATGAGGTTTAAGTTGCCGAGAAGCATATGCGATAACCTTTCCCTCTTGCATCAATACACAACCCAGTCCACTTAAAGAAGCATCACTAAAAACGACAATTTCTTTCCCTGACTCAAGCCATGTAAAAATCGGTCCTCAGTCAGCATATTCTTCAGTTGATCAAAACTCACTTGACACTTCTCTGACCAAATGAAGCTAACATCTTTCTGTAGTAATCTCGTCATAGGTAAAGCTATGATTGAAAAATTATTGACAAATCTCCGGTAGTAATAAACTAACCCCAAGAAGCTTCGTACTTCAGATACATTCCGAGGAGGTTTCTAGTTAAAAATGGTAGAAATTTTCTTCAGATCTACTCATATCCCTTCACTCGAAATCAAAACCGAGGAATCCCACTTTAGAAAGACAAAACTCTCATTTGCTAAACTTAGCATACAATTTTTTCTCTCGTAACATTTGTAAAATGATCTTCAAGTGTTGAGCATGCTCTTATTCATTCTTAGAATAAATTAGGATGTCATCAATAAACATAATGACAAATCGATCCAAGTGTCGCTGAAATACCCGATTCATTAAATCCATAAATATCACTGGAGCATTTGTCAACCCAAATGGAATGACCAAAAACTCGAAATGCTCGTAACGTGTTCTGAATGTTGTATTCGGCACATCAACATTCTTCACTCGTAACTGATAGTAACTATATCTGAGATCAATTTTCGAAAAGACTGTAGCTCACTTCAATTGATCAAATAAATCATCAATTCATGGTAAGGGATACTTGTTCTTAATCATAACTTTATTTAGTTTTCGTAGTCAATACACAACCTCATCGATCTGCCCTTCTTCTTTACGAACAACACAGGTGTACCCCACAGTGATATACTAGGTTTGATGAAGCCCTTATCTAATAAATCTTGTAACTATACCTTAAGTTCTTTAAGTTCTGACGGAGCCATTCGATACGTAGCAATCGAAATTGGAGTAAGTACTAACTTTATAGAAAATTCAACCTCTTGCTCGGGTGGTAGCCTTGATAGCTCTTCGGGAAAAACATTAGTGAACTCGCATACTGTGGGTACTCAATTCACTTCTTTTTTTGACACCTTGGTATCCAAAATATAGGCTAAAAATGTGTGGCAACCCTTACGAATTAGTTTTTGTGCACTCAAAGCTGAGATCAAATTTGATGCACAATCAAACTTAGATATAATTGAAATAATCTCACCATTCAAACTTCTCAAATCAACCCTTCTTCACCGACAACTGACGACAGCATCATGAACATTAAGCAAATCCATTCCAAAAATCACATCGAATTCGTTGAATGGTAATAACATTAAGTCGGTAGGAAAATCATAGCCTTGAATTTTCAGTAGACATTATTTACATACCAGATCGACTATAACACTATGGCCTAAAGGATTTGTGACCTTGACAACACAATCAGTAGGCTCAACAGGTAAATTCTTTTCTGTTACTAATCCAATGCATATATAAGAGTGTGTTGACCTGGGATCAATTAATGCATATACATGAACATCAAAGATAAAAAATGTACCCGTAATAACGTCAGGGGCTGAAGCTTCTTCTCGTGCACGAATGGCATACGTTCTGGAAGGAGCTTTAGCCTCCGATCTGGTTGATATATCTCTAGAAACATTTTTTGTCCTAGTTGCAATACTGTTCACAGGATGTCTACCTTGAGGAGGAGTGGTTGCCGATCTCTCATGTTAACCTCTATTAGAATTGTTACGATTCAGACAATCCTTTTTAAAATGATCAGGAGATCCACATAAAAAGCATGTCCTGTCATTAACCCTGCACACTCCGAAGTAAAATCTGCCACATTACTTGCATTCTATCTGGTTGGTGTTTTGTACATTACCTACGCTGGCCACTGAAGGAGTCAGAGCTATCGTATTGCTTGGCTTCATATAACTTCTTCCATGAAACTCAGATGGTGCATTATATGAATTGTTCGATTCTTTCAGCTACGTCTATAGTGATCCTGGAAAATTCCTCATCCCGAAGCATTTACAAAAATCATGAGCTTTAGTCTCATTTTTCTTTTTGCTAGCACAAATCTCCTCCATCTTTTGAGCCCGATCAGACAATACTACCAACTCTCGAATCTCTAAAGCTCTCACTAGCATTCTAATTTCATCATTCAATCCATCCTCAAAGCATATGCACAAAGCCTGTTCTGTAGGCAGAATCTCACGAGTGTACTTGCTGAGTTGAACAAACTGCTTCTCATATTCTGCCACTGACTTGTTTCTTTGCTTCAGTTCGAGGAACTCTTTCTTCTTCCATTCCAAATACCTCTTGCTCACATACTTTTTAAGAAACTTAGACTTGAAGAATTCCTAATTGATTCTCTCTTTTGGTACCATTGATTTTAACGTGGACCACCAATGGAAAGCTTCTTCCCTCAAAACCGATACGGTACAACACAAGCAATCTTTGCGAGGGCACAACATCTCCTCAAGTATTCTCTGAGTATGTCTTAACCAGTACTCAACTTTAGTAGGATTATCATTAATATCCCCATGAAATTCCATTGCCCCACATTTTCTTACTTTATCGATTGAAATTCTACGATCATAATGTAGAGACGATACCTAAGGTCGTAGGGAAGGAGTAAATTAGTTTGTCTTGTTTACCTTCAAGTACGCGTCATACATGTCATGCATCATTCGGAGGAATGTGCCGGGTGCGACATCTATAGGCCTTTAAGCTCTCAGTTTATTCCGTGTACTTTATTCGTTAGTAGCTAGAATGTAACTTTCTATCTTATTAGGATCTGCTTAATTGGATCCCGACGATATCTTTTATCTAAATAGAACATTTAAAATTGATCAAGAGTCAGCACACTATCATCGGTTATAAAGTGGCAGTATTCTTACACTCACATTTGCTACATTGAGTCTTAGAATCGACTAAACCATAGCTCTGATACTAATAAATGTAACACCCCTAACTCGTATCTGTTGCCAAACTAGAATCAAGAAGTGTTACTAAACAAACCTGCATACATTCACACAACAACATCACCAAACCATATCAATATGCATATACTTATGTACATACAAACCACACATTCATACTAAAACTTGTATTAATAATATTAGAGTAAATCTTGAGAACCAAAAGGAATGGAATAAAACAAGATTTAATGCTTTAAAAGAAGTTGGAAAGAATAAATTGAAAGGGGCACACGCCCTGTACCAAACCGTGTACTAGATTGTGTGTGCCTACGAAAAGGAGTCACACGACTGTGTAACACCCCATGTACTCGCTTGTGTTTACATGTGTAAAAGCCATTCTGATTTTTTGCCCACACCCGTGGGCAGGATCGTGTCTCAAACCGTGTGTCTATGCGAAATTGGGCCACATGGTCATGTCCCAACCCGTGTGTCTGCCCGTGTAACCTGCTCTGCACCCTAAAAATAGAACACGGTCATGTGTCAATTCGTGACACAGGCCGTGTGTCCCAAATTTCACTTCCTATCCTAGATATACTTCTAACCTTTGCACCACAAGTTATCATGATTTGGCATACAAACTGAAGTACTAAAACACCATGCAACCATGAAATAATCTATAAATCATATCTCTATTTGTGCAACTAAATCTATCCATTTTAAGCACACATATTTTGGCAATAACTACCATTTACAAATAAGCATACATGATGACATCAAGACCACACTTCCACAAACATAAAGCTGTACAACCAACATACAAGTAGAATGTTAAAGACATACTATATATATCATAATCATTCATTACACCAACTTCACTACAAGATTCACCACATATAAACAACTCAAAGATTACATTAGCTAAAGTCTTAAACAAAAGCTATCCATTAACAAGGTAACCACCAAAATATCCTATATACATGCCACCTTTAACCTAAAACAAGTTACCCAAAAGTCAACCGAAAATGAGGATGATAGTGTGTACTCTCGATTGGATCCAATCAATGCCAAGATTACTCGAGACCTACATTCATGTAAACCAAACAAGGTAAGTCCTTTAAGACTTAGTAAGTTCGAAACGCGATTGGTAAACATACTTAAGGTAAAACTAAAGAATATAGTTCAGTAGTCAAATACTTCTTCTTGGATCATCGGCACAAAGGCCTACTAGGCACGAAGCCCTAATACACCGGCTCGAAGCCTGCTAGGCACATAGCTAGAATTCTTAGATGCATCCATATTAATCCACAAAGGATTTTAGATACTAACAAGCAACCATCAAATATGCAATGTTATATAATTCAAGGATAAACATTTATAAGGTGAATTTATAAAACACAAAGTAATGAAACAAACTTACTTGTGCAATGACAACAGATAGTTATATGTCAACGATTACTCAACCACCTTTCCCTTCCCTCGCTTATCTACTAGAGTGTTCGTTTGTTGATATGCATGGAATTTTTACACCAAACCTTCAAGATCTCTTCTTCCTCATGTATTTTTGGTTCCACCACCCAAGAAAAAGAACAAAAATAGAATGATAATGCCTTATTTTTTTCCTTATTTGTTTCTTTATTTCTGTTATTAAATTTTCAACTTAACCTTTTCTATCATTTAAATATTCCTTTTTTGTTTAGTCAACCCATCCCACTAGCTAAATAAGTGAATACTACCCCTTAAAACCCTCATGATTTCTTTCTTAAATTTTATAACTATAATTTCAACAAATGAGAAGATATGATATGAAGTTTTCCAATTCTCACAATTTAATACACCCTTTAAATTCTTTACTAAGTATAACCTTAACATACTAAATGCTTCATATATAAATATATATGCATTCAATAATTAAAAGAAAAAATAATTTACCGACTAAAGTTTTATTTCAAAACTAATACTGCCAATACCACTAAAAATAGGCTATGACAATATTAAATCTATTGATTTGTTTTGTTTCCATATTGACCCTTTAGGTTTGTATAAACTGGTTCACATGGTCTTTCACATGTTAATTTTAGTCACCTTTCACATATATGCACATGTAATTCCAATTCATATAATCATTTCCATTCAAATATCATTTATCAAGTTCGCATTTTATAATCCCTATTAACCGGACAAGAACATGGACCTAGGATGGATATACATATCATCCGACCATCACAACAATTTGGCACCCAGTGTCTCATCGGAATGTACGTAGTATTATTTGCACCCAATGCTCATCAGTATAATTGAAGTAAAATGTATGCCTAACACTCATCAAAACATCTGAAGTAATATGCACTTAGCGCTTATCGCTATATAATCGAAGTATAGTCAGTACACAATCTGATCCTATGACATGTTAACTATTCTCGACTCTGCCCGATACAATTAATAGGGTAATCAACAAATCAGTTCATATATGTTAAATATCACATATCATAGTTCATATTATTCTCATCATAGTTTAGTATCACAAATCATTTAGCAAGCTCATATTATGCACCTCTCAATTCAAATCTCGACATATTATCATCAAATACAAATCAATTCATATGACAAGTATAAGCTTTCCTCAATAGTTAACATGCAGCAAATATGTATATATACATAATGAACTCGAATCATAAAAGTATAAGCTTTCCCTTCTCTTGAGACAGCCTGATGTTGTCTTTAGATTCATTCGATAATTCGATAATAAGAACAACATCATTTTACATCCAAATCACATTAAAATACATAGCCAAAATATTTTACATTTTATTCAATTTAGCCCCTATATCCGAGATACCAAAAATTTTCAATATCTAACATCGGATCAAAATCCGATTTCACAACCATTCATTAGTGACCTTATACTTTCTATCTATAACGCAATTTTATGATAGTTTTCAATTTATTCAATTTAGTCCTTAATGCCACAAAGTTATCTAACAAGTTTAACTTAGTTTATAATTTAGTCCTAATCATAATCTAAGCTTATTAACTATCAATTTCTTCAATTTAAACTCAAAATCATCCATTTGACTATAATGGCAACTTGCTAAATATAAACTAATTGAAAAAAATTAACACATGGGCTAGCTAAATCAAGCTCCCATGATTCAAATTCCATAAAAATCAAGGAGAAATAACTTAAGTACCTTATTTTCTTAAATGGTCAAATGTTGTTTGAAACTAAGGTTTTCTTTCTTTCTTTCTGCAACGGTGGATGGTGGAATAAAGAAGATGAGAATGTATCCATATTTCATTCCACTAGCTAATATATATACACCTTAGTTAAAGTTTAATTAATCATGTTTATTAAATTAATTAACATTTATTTATTCATTAATCTTAATCATAATCGTCTAATGGCTATTATAATCATCATCATCTCCCACTAAAAACATGAAACACAATGGTTAAATAACCATTTTGGTCCCTTAGATAATTGCTAACTAGGTCCTCAAATATTTTATAAATTAAAACTCAATAGTGATTAAACTTTTACAATTTAGTCCCTGAGCTTTAATTAACAATTTTCTTTACTTGCTCTTCAATATATTTTCATATTTACTTCATTAATCTTTATATTTCATCCTTATGGACTTGGTTTATGGAAATGATGTTTCAGAACCGCATATTTTGACACTACCAAAAATCAAGTCTTTACACATTCAACTATAAAGAGTTTACAGAATAATCACTAATGGTTTTAAGTTTTCTTTTTAGGTCATTGGTTGTTAAATGACTAACGATGATGAACAACTTCTAAAATTAGAATAATAACAAATTTAGCCTTCAACATGTACACATTGAGTCAATTTGGTACTAATTCTAAAATATTATTTTATTTTTAATTTATAATCCAAAAATTCTAAAAGTTTTACATCCATGTAAGTTAGCCTCTCCTTGTACCACCCTTGCCATACCAACCAACGATGAATATAGAATTTGGTGAAGCTTGGCTTTGCCAAGAGCTTGTCTTAATCTTGTTGAACGTCATATCAAATAAGGTGGGTCTATGCAATCTTCAAAAGTTATATAAAGATGAGCACCTACTAGCACTTGCCAATCCACCACCTTCTTAGGCATGTTGTTCCTCATAGCCACTTTACATCGACTCCAACAATGTTCCTAACTGTCAACCCATCACTTTACCATCTATACCTATGGAGTAGAATGCTTGATGATTAAAACCTATGACAGACCAATCTCTCTCTATAAATACCTCCCTCCAACACCAAAGAAGACACAGAGAAGAACCTAGCCATTTGTAATACAAAACATTGCAACAAGTCTCTCCTAACTTCCTTATATATCATAAGCCTCTATCCTTAATGGCTTTTCAGACCATACATTGTGTGAGCCACCACCATAGTCTATTCAAACACTTTATCTAACTTAATTGTTATAAAAATTGGCATAGTTTGTAGGAAACAAACAAAAAGCTATGTCTCATTATTAGGAACAAGAAGACCAAGATTCTATCCATTATCATCAGTAAGGTGAACCCAAAATATGTTAGAAAAATTCAGTTTAGAAGTTGATTTTTGTTGTTGATATGTTGTATTTCAATATGAAAATTAAAGCTCTTTCACACTAAAAAAACTTGTTTTCAAGTGTTGTTCGAGTCTTTTTAATTGCTTTTTTATATTTATGCAAGAATTTATGCTAATTTTACTTTTTAATTAATTTTATGTTAAAACATAAATTATTCATCTATTTGAGCTAAATGTGTGGCTAAGGCATTTGTAGGGGCTCAAATAGAGAAGATGATGGAAGGAAGCAAGTGAAGAGCTTCGACATTACAACCTCGAGATGTTGATGTAGCAACACTAAGGTTTTTGAGTTACTAGGTCCCGATATCACATACAATGTTGTGATATCCACCCTTCCACCATGTTAAGATGATGCCAATGAAAAGCCCTATTATTTCGACACCGAACTTGTGGTGTCGCGACATCGAGGCCTTTGAGTTGCCAACTTACAACATCATACCTTGGCTGTCACAACATGGAGCCTTGAAGCTTGACGAGAATATCAAGCCGTGTTGCGACATCAAAATTATGGTGTCATGACTTAGAGCCCCTTGAGTAGTAGTATTCGACCTCCAATCCCTAACGTCATGACATCAAGTCCATAACAAAAAAATCGACTGAGATTTTGAAGGGTAATTTGTGGAAACCTTACTCAAACATGCCTTAGTTAAAATTAATATTAAGGTTATTATTGTAATTGAATGTTTATTATAATTTTAACTATAAATACCACCTTATTATCAACTATTTTGTGGTTGTGAATTAGTGCTAAAATAGTTTTAAGTTAAAATTATTAGAATTAGTTGCAGCAAATTTTAGGTTAATAGTACAAGAACTTATTACTACTTTTTAGGTTAATGTTTTTTCTACCGAAATTCGTAATTTCTCTATTTAGTTTTCATCTCAATTGAAGAATTAGATATTGGGCTTTCAACAACTTTTGCTAATTGCAACATTTTCATCTTTGGATTCAAGATATTAATCATATTTTTGAGCATTTCTACATTTATTCAAATTTATCCTTTTTATTTAATTAAAGTGTATGAAATTGCTTATTGTGTTTAATTTTTCTATGGGTATGAACTAGATTTCTAGGGTGATTGGTCAGTTTAATTGTAAGCATGCAATTTTATGTCTACTAATTCAATTGTACAATTTGGACTAAATTGAATAAAATATAAAACTTGAAATTGACAACTCTAAGTGAAAATTTTGATAGGTGAGACTGAAAGAATAATCTATTAAGAAAAAAATGATTTAGTTTGGCTTAAGTAAAAGAGACTAAGAGGATAATTTGGTTAAGTTCTTTATTTGATTAATTGAAACTCAGAGGTAAAATTAATTAAATGAGGAGGTTGTTAATTGAGTTATTTAGGTGTAATTTCATAGCTTAGATGAAAATTCACCAATCACTATTGTTGCCAATATTATTTTCTATCGATTGAAGGTCTTTATGTTTATTTGTTTTATTCTACTGTTTAGAAAAACATTTGATTTTGATTGTTGTAATAATTGTTTGCTTTAGTATCTCAATATACTTCCTATTGCTTACAAATTTCATTTATTTCTTTAATTACACTATCTTCTTGGGCTTTGATCCTCGTAATACTTTTGATGTTTTGCTGTAACATAAATTTATTATAATTTGACCTATACACCTGCAATACAAGCCGCCATTTATTTTTTATATTTTGTTTATTTCACTACTCGTGCATTGGCGATTAGTTGCACAACGAAAAAAATGATTTTCTTCTAAAATTGAGCGATTGTGTCATTTATAATAATAACCCCTTTACCAAATTTGTATTTATGTTTCGGAATAGGCGTGAAATTTTTCATTTCTCAACTTTTTATCAACATAATCTTTTATATTATTCTCGAACCCTACGCTTGCTAAGAGTGTGGGCCCTAAATCACGAACTGAGAAACGCAATGAAAACTTTTATCAGTATTGCAGTAGGGGAAATCAATATCTCTCTATGGGCAAGAAACCAAAGACAAACTCTCTCAAAGTTAGAATTTATTTGTATAATAAATCTTACTAAAATTTGATATAATATTGTCATTGTTGTGCTTTGGATAGAGTATTGTCATTAATAGATAATTTATTATTCATATGTGTAAATTTATATTTTTATTGTGTATTAAATGAACGATTGGCTGCGTGGGTCACTTTGACAACCACTGTAACACTTTAGATCCGATTGGACTTTTGGGTCGAGTTTGGAGTGTTATATTTTTGGTATCAAAGTTGTAGGTTTAGCTAGTTCTAGGTCTAAACAGAGTACAAATAGATAGAAAGTCTAGTATACATTCCAATAAGAAAACTTAAACTGTAATTTTTGAAATTACATGAGATTCTAATGCTACTTTTCCTTTTGAATGGAATCGAGATGTCTTCTTATTCTGATTGTAAATGTGGTGAGTGACGATTTTAGAATTAAGTATACTTTTTAAAGATTTCTAAGGCTTTTTGAACTTCCAAATCTTTTTCAAATACTATTAATCAAATCTTAACTATTTTTTTTTTTATTTTTTGTTAAAGGTTTTGGAGAAATTAATGAAATTTTAAGGATGAAAATTATTTAAGAGAGGAGAATTGTAACTCTCCAAACACCATTCTTGAATTCAACATAACTCATGCCACTTCTTGCAATATCTTGTACTTCTTCTCCACAATACCATCTTGTTCAGCTTTTTTGGATGTTGAAAATTCATAAAAAATCCCTTATTGATCACAAAAATTAGTAGACTTATTATTCTCAAATTACTTCTCACGGTCATTTCAAATTAGCATGTTCTTTCTAATCCTTTCACCTTTCTCATTCATAATCTTGAAGCAAAGTCTTTTGAATGTGTTGAATGCCTCAAAATTCTCCTTAAAAAATTCTACCCAAGGAAAATGTGAAAAATCATTTACATAAACAAATACGTACCTTTTACCATCAAGGTTTTCATTTTTCATGGGGCCCATAAGATCTATAAGCAAAAGCTCTAAGGACCTTGTTGTAACAATCTATTATAACAATGAATGAGACAACTGATTTTGTTTCCCTTTCAAGCATTCTTTGCATTGTCTAGTTATTGCTCCACCAATTTTTGTAGCCCACAAATAGCACCATGTTTGGAAATTCTTTGGAGGCTCTTGTAGTTGATATGCTCCATCCTTTGATGACATAGTTCTAACTCATTGATAAATTCGTTTTTACAAGCCACATTGCACACCAACCTGTAGCAATTATCAAACGATCTGACACTCTCCATAACACATTAATCATTTGGGGCTCAAACTTCACAACCTTCTTTAGTGAACCTCACATGATATTCTTGATTGCAAAGTTAGCTCACACTAATTAAATTTGCATTGAGTCCTTTGATCAGCTAGTTTTGTACCTAGCAGATTGAATTATTTTTCATACTTTAGGAGCTTGAAATTAAGTAGTTTCCTTTTATTTATGTAGGATTTAATTCAGGTTTTTGCTTTTGAATAAAATGTGTAAAAAGTGCAAAACGGTTTGTTTTATCGTCTTTAAGGTCGATTAAGGCCTAAAGGTTGGATAACATGCTTTGTGAGTGTGCAGGTGACCCTTAGAAGTCGAACAAGTGTGAAGCTGATCATTATGTCACGACATAGACTACTCCACGTTACAACAAAGGGACCAGACTTGAAGAAACGTGGAATTGACTTCTTTGTCGGGACATACATCACCAATGTCACAAAAATGCTTGTATGATTGCACCAAGGGAATAGATTGACCTCTTTTTCATGACACAAGACCTGAGTGTTGCGAAATCGACCCCTAGACACGAATTTTGCATCCAGTGAAAGACATTTCGATCTTTACAATGCCACTTAAACACGAATAATGGTAGTTAATGCAAAACCCACGGCCACTAGAGGAACGAGAAAAGCCAAAAGATCCAATCGTAAATCCTGCTAACAACATTGAAGACGTTAGGATACCTCCACAACTCCCCGCATACAAATCGATGGTGGAAGCTCAAAGAACTCCGAAGGAGAATTCTATGCCTCACATAGATTTGACACGAGGGAGTATTCCTAGATCCATTATAACCATGAAAACTTTTGAGATTAAACTAGCCATGATCTAGATAATACAAAATAATTTACAATTTAGAGAGACCATAGCTAAAGATCCCAGTTTACATTTAAAGTGGTTTTTACAATTATGCGATAATTTCTGTTACAATGGTATTACCGATGATGCCGTTCATCTTAGATTATTTCCATTCCCCTTAACTGTTAATGCATTTTCTTGGTTAGATGCACAGGCACCAGGATACATTACCACATAGGATGAGCTCATAGGAAAATTCCTACAAAAGTTCTTTCCTATCAGAAAAATAATCCAACTCCGGATAGAACTTTCGACATTTCGATAATTTGAGAGCAAATGGTTCCATGAAACATGGGAATGGTTCAAAATGCTATTAAGAAAATGCCCACATCATGGTATGTTGAAGTGGATGCAATTACAAACATTTTATAATGTGTTGGATGTGTCTGCCAGATCGAGGTTAGATGGTGAGACAGGAGGAGCCCTAATGAACAAAACCTATAAAGATGCTTATGGGTTGATTGAAAATATGGCAATGAACTATTGTCAGTGGCCTACTGAGAGGTTCACATATGGGTAGAAACCTGCTTCGTTTAAAATGATCCAACACAGCTTTTGGAGAGATTAAACCGAATCAAATCTGTCGTAGAGGCACTGTCATTACAAGGAGAAGATAAGCCTCTCTACCACTATCTTACCAACACTAAGGATGTTAACTATGTTGGAAATAGAGGTGGGAATCCCTACTCGAACACTTACAATTCAAGATAAAAGAACTATTCTATTTTTGATGGGGAGGAAGTCAAGGAGGAAGTGGTAACAATAACCAATCGAGAAACTCGAGTTACTAACCTCCATTCTTGTAAAGGCAGCCAGAAAAAGCAGTTCAAAATGATCATACTGTATGTGGTCAAAGGTTAGAAAGGATAAAGGGAGAAATGTAATCAATGTGCGTGGATGTAAAGCAAGTGTAGTTTGAGTGCACTAGTTTTGCTAGGTCCTTAATAAAACTAGAGGAACGGATGAAGCAATTGGTGAGTATGGTAGGAGATCTCACTAAGAAAATTGGTATATGTATTCCTAGCAACAATGAAAATAATCCCCGGAGGGAGGGGAAAGAACATGTAAAGTTGATCGAGTTAAGATCGGGCAAAGTACTGAGTAGCCCAAAAAAGTCCAAAGAAGGGGAGGAACAAAGAAAATCACGTGAGACTATAAAAATCTCCTTCGAAGATGACACTGAAGTCATATTACCTAAAGAAACACTGATGAAAGAAACACCACAAAACAAAGATGATATGCCTAAGGAAGATAAAGGTACCATTGTTCCATTTCCAAAGATTTTAGAAGAGAAAAAGAAGCAAGATGACGACGAATTTGTAAGTTTTCTAAATCTATTTAAATCTTTAAATATCAACTTAACTTTGGTTGAACTCATAGAAAATGTACCAAAATACGCCTAGTTCTTGAAGGAGATTATGTCGAGGCCTAGGAAAATCAAGGTAGATGAGCAAGTAGAAGTAAATGCATCTTGCAACGCTATTATCTCTAAAAGAATTCCTTAAAAGATAAAGGATCCTAGAAATTTTACAATTACAGTCAAAATTGGGAGCCTTCAGTTTAACAGAGCCTTATGTGATCCCGGTGCAAGCTTAAATTTGATGCCTCTGTCGGTTTTTCAAAAACTTGGGAGCAGAGATCTCAATCAGAAATTGGGAGCGGAGATCTCAGAAATACCCAAGTGAACTTACAACTAGCAGATCGATAATCTGTGAGACCGAAAGGAATTCTAGAGTACGTGCTGGTCAAGGTGAGAAGTTCATCATCCCTATAGATTTTGTGGTGCTCGATTTTGAAGAAGACAGGGATATACCTATTTTGTTAGGAAGGCCTTTTCAAGCCATGTCTAGATCCACTATCGTTTTAAAAACCAAGGAGTTGACGATGAGAATCAATAGTGATGTTGAAATCTTCAATTGTGGGGATAAAATAGATGAAACTGAGAAACACAACGAGTGCTGTCACTTGCTTGACATGTATAGAAGTGAAGAACCCAGTAAAATCCCTTTTATGAACAAGGAAAGAATTAATAGGTTCAAAGAAAGGGATTGACTTAAGAAAATGGAGAATAATTATGGAATATAAACAAATGTGGAAAAAAGTCAGACATGATCGACAAGCATACCGGATGATTCTGGTAGTAAGACATAAAGGTGGACAAGTGAAACTAACTTCTATATATTATTATATATATTTCTAACAAGTTTTTATTTTAGCAATTAACATGAAACAGGGGTATGTTGTAACACACCACCCTTCATGTCGCAACATAGGTGATAGAATGAGGAAAATACGAGACTAATGCTGTCGCGACAAAGAGTACAGGCTGTGTGACCATTCGGAACTGAGGATGATGTCGCAACAACAAAGGACTGATATGTTTGTCGTGACATAGCTACCATATGTTGCAATATTGAGTGCAATTTTTGTAGGATGACTCGACTTGACTGCATAACCCGACGACTAATATACTTATTTTTTCAAATTTTAACACTTTAAAACCCTACTTTCCATCCCCTATAAATACTAAAACACTATTCTAACTCTCACATTACACCATAACTCTCCAAATACATCTAAAACCCTAAAAATCCTTTCTTCTGTTATTTATCTTTTTCACTTTTCAGGTTTATCACACGAGCAAGGGCGAGCATCAAGTAAGAAGGGGATCACACCATGTCAAATTTAAAGTTCCTAACTCAATAGTCTTTCATTGCTAATGCTTAAAATGTCTCTTAGAAAGTTTAGACGAACCATTGAATCCGAACCATCAATGAGTACAAACCCTTCAAGTTTTGTGAATGTAAATGTAGAAAAGTATTTTAATGAGCTTCAAGGCAAAACATTTATTCAAGAGAGGGGTTTTGATCTTTTGATGGTTTTATTTAAAGAAATTTGGCCTCTAGTTAGGTACCATAGGTGGGAACAATTTTGGACAATCCCTACAAAACTTGCAGTTATCCAGTAGTCTAAGACTTTTATCTGCCCTAAAAGACTATTGATCTACCAGTTTTATACCTAGCAGATTGAACTAGTTTTCACACTTGAAAAGCTTGAAATCAAATATTTTCTTTATGTTTTTATAGGATGTAACGTAGATTTTCATTTTGAATAAATTGTGCAACCATAGTGTTAAAATGTGATTTTATTGTCTTTATGGCCAATTGAGGCCTAAAGGTTAGCTAACATGCTTCGTGAGAGTGTAAGAGACTATAAGGAGTTGCATAAATGTGGAACTGATCACTTCGTCACGACATAGGGTGATTTACGTTGCAACAAAGGGACCAAACATGGAGATTTCGGGGATTGACTTCTTCGTCGCGACATACCACATGTATATTCTTAATCATAAAATTACACTGTTTTTTAGTTTGTATTTTTACTTTGTAATTTTAGTTTTAGAAATGAGATTGTAAAACTCGCATAAACGTTCAAGAACTTCTTCCTGATAGATTTCTAATACAAATCGAGTTTCTTTTACATTTGAGTATTCAAGGAACTAATTCCATTTTGGGGAATTAGGAAGTGGAAGTATGATTATTTAATTGTTGTTTAGCTAAGATTTTTACATTCGAATCAGCTATTTGGGAAAGGAAGAACATCAAACAAACACTAGGCCTGACAACCCTAGAACGCCATTTAAGTGGGAATGAACCCAAAATTGGTATTACCCATCCATGAACACCTTTTTCCTAAACTAGTTTAATCTGTGACATCTAGCGATAAGTAGTCTCTATCGACTTGCTATGCTAATGGAAGATCAAGAGATCCAATTGGGGTAGTGACTAGTTGACTGAAGGAAAATCCCCAAAACCTAACAATTGAAGAACTCATACTGAAATGACCTAATATCTCTAAAGTTGTTTATCGATTTTTACATCTCAACTCTCCTATCTTTATTTTCTGTTTTATTTATGCTTTTCGCAATCAAATATTTTATTATCTTTCGTACTATAATCCCGAAGGTGAATACTAATTACGTTTAATCTTTGTAGGGATTTAATTTACTATTACCTTACGCCTCCTTTGGGTACGATCCTGGGAATACTACCAAGTGTTTCGTTGTACACACTATATTTACAACCTGACCCATATACTTGCGGAAGCCTAAAACCTATACCGAACGGGAGTACGTTCGGAGACGATCAAGTTGTTGGCGTCGTTGTCGAGGAGACAATGCTTTAGTAAATTTTGTTCTTTCTTTGTCAGTAAAATAATTAGGAAAATTTTAGGTTATAGATACGATTTTATTTACTTGTTTTAGTTGATTTATTTAATTTAATTTATTTATTTTTATATTTTTCTTTCTTTTTAATTAGTTTTGGTTTATGACTCGAAGCCAAGGAAACTTGGTAGATCCAATCTCTAACCCTGAAGCATTGATTAGGCAAAATCTCAAAACCTAGCAACCATTGCAAAACCCATAACCACCAGAGGAATGAGAAGAAATAGCCAACCCAATTGAAGATCTCGCTATCAACGCAGAAAACATTCCTAAACCTCCACAACTCCCTGCAAACGAACCAATAGCGAAAGTACCGAGAACTTTGAGGGAGTACTCTTTACCTACTTTAGATCTAACCCAAGGGAGTATTGCTAGACCTACCATCTCTGCTAATACCTTTGAAATAAAACCTACTATGATTCAAATGATACAAAACAATTTACAATTTAGTAGGACAATGGCTGAATATCACAGTTTACATTTAAAGCAATTTTTACAAATATGTGATACTTTTTTGTTTAATGGTATTACTGTTGATGGCATTCATCTTAGATTATTTCCCTACTCATTAACTGGCAAAGACTTCTCATGGCTAGATGCGTAGGTACCCGGATCTATCACAACATGGGATGATCTGGTGGGGAAATTCTTGCAAAAATATCTCTCTATGGGGAAAGCAATCTAACTCAAGAGAGAATTGTCAACCTTTTGGCAATTTGAGGGTGAAGAGTTCCATCAAACATGGGAACGGTTCAAAATGTTAATTTAAAAATGCCTTAATCATGACATGTCGGAATGGATGCAATTGCAAACATTTTTTAACGAGTTGGATGCATTAGCCAGATCTACTCTAGTGGGTGCAATAGGAGAAGCCCTAATGAACCAGAGTTATAGTGATGCTTATTAGCTAATAAAAAATATGATGATAAACTCTTGTCAATGGCCTATTGAAAGTTCACTTATGGCAAAAACCCGCTTTAGCGAAGATGATCTAAGAAAATGACAAGTAGCAACAACTGTTGGAAAGAATAAATCGAATCGAGTCTGCTACAGGGGCACCACCATCCCAAGGAGAAGATATTCTAGTTTGCCTCATGAAGACGAAAGAGAACATTTAAAATCATTTTTGCTTATTTCTGCATCCTTTAGTCAACATGGTGTCCTTGATGATGCCTTAAAAATGCAATTATTTCCTTATTCGTTGCAGGGTAAAGCGAGAACATGGTCCTTGGGATTGCCAGTTGGATCCATTACATCTTGGAATGAGCTAGCAACACAGTTTGTTTTGCGTTTTAATCTGTCGGCAATGAATGTAAGATTATGAAATGACATTACAGCGTATCATCAGCTAGATGAAGAGAACTTACATACAATATGAGAGCGTTATAATACTCTACTTAGATGTTGCCCAATGCATGGAATTCAACAAGAGACACAGATAGAGATATTTTATAATGGATTGAATGCTCAGACAAGAAATCTTGTCGACGCATCTGCCAATGGTCCTTTGTTAGATTGCACCTACACTGAAGCTATACGAATTCTAGAGAGAATTGCACAGAATAATTATCAATATTCAATCTCTCATTTTGCTTAGGTAAAAACTAACTCTGGTGTTCTTGAATTAGATGCTATTTCTTCTTTGAGTGCGCAGGTATCCTCTTTGGCCAATATTATAAAGAATATGAAAGAGATAAGTGACATTGCTCCTATCCAAGTGGCCCAACAGATGGATGTGCCAACATTTTCCTGTGAGATTTGCAGCGACAACCACAGTTACGAGGATTGCCACAACATGCCGAAATGCATTCTACGTTAATAACATCAGAGGAGGTTCTTATGGTAACTCATACAACAATAGATCTCAACAACCTTAGGGAAATCAGAATGCTTCCACATATAGATATGGAAATTCCTTAACTCAAGGGAGTTATAGACAAGGGAGTTTCCACATATAGATAAGTAGTTAAATAGCAAGTATCGGTAGTTATGTGTTTAGAAGTATCGATAGTTTGTATACTTGTATTGGTAGAAGTTACAGGGTGAGATTTTTAGCTCTCTAGAGTTTTTAGTATCGATATGAATAAGACTTGTGATTGGCCTGTAAACGTCACAGCATTTAAGTGCAAACGGACACTTGTTGATGCAAGTATAGTTGATTGATTTGCTCTATCGGATATCGATACCATGAGGATAGAGTTCTTGATGTTTAATTGTCGAAGTAACTAAACTTAAAATTAGAAGAATTGTTACTAAAAATGTTAGCGCAACTGAGTTAGATCTGCACAACTAAAAGAGTTAATTTGTCAACTCAAATATGAAATAAATTGTCAGAGCAAATTAAGATAAAATGAATAGTTGTTGGGATGTTTGTAAAGGTAAATTCAGAACTTAAAATAAATGGATCAAGTGTAAAGAAGTGGAGAGGATCGCTAATTTCGCAGGTCACAATGCTAAATGTGGCTACAAGGTAACAAATGATGAATTGTCACCACAATTATACTTCAAAGAAATCTTACTATTATAACTTTCTCTATTTAGAAAAGACCCAAATTCTAGTAATTACCACACCTTCCAGTGCTGATAATGCCTTACACTTAAGAACAAGTGGCCAAAATTCCTTCTTAGCCTTATGAAACTTCCGTTGCCTTGCTTGTTGATTTAACTTGTCAATGCACCTTCCAGTGACTGTAATTGCAATCGCACTTCCGTGGTCAAAACGATTAAATCCAAAGATAAACAAATAAAAAGAATAGAGTAAAAACCAAATTAGATCTAACTTCAAATGGTACTTCCATACTCAAATGATAATCAATAGTATTCATCAACAATTAAGAGGTATCAAATAATAAAGTCGAAGCATCTTATTCCTAGTTTACTAGAACTATTCCGTGACAGCTCCTCTTGCGTTGCTGATGGTATTACGAATGACATAAATTTTCTCCCTAATTTAGTGTTTCAATTGTCTCTTTTATATCTCATTTAGCATGCATCATAAACATTTTATACTCAGTTTTCATATTTTCTAATTCATTGCCAGTTAGTTTAAATTCTTATTATTTTTATCTATTTTTGTACTAATGTCGACGCAAGCAACCGATATATTGCATTTTAGAATTGTCAATGCAGAAGCTCAGCCCAGAAGATCAATATTGGCAGAATGCAGCCATAAGATCAGCTTGGAATTGTGACCAAGAAATGTCGTTACATTGAATTTGAACCTCAAATGAGTAGACTCAAGCTGAATTTACATCTAGAAGCACCAGTGCAGGAATACCATAGGTGTCATCACAATTACAATCTCAAATTACGACCAACCAATGCAGCGACAACCTACAGATCTAGTGTGCAGATCTTTAAAGAACACACTAGATCTGCATGAGTGCACAACTGTACTCTAACCAATTGTCATAGCTACAATTAGATCTAGATCTGAGAAGAGATGTCCAAAAATGCGATGACATTCTGCAACAGTCCAATGAACAAATCAGATCTGCATAGCTATCAATAACAAACTTTTACAGCTATACAAAGTTGTTGGATCTGAGAATGGAGAAAATTTGCAATTTCTTGAGCTTATAAATAGAGGAAAGAAGAAGGAGATAAATTTCAAGGAGTGAAGAATTTAAATCCAAAAATCTTTCAAATCTTCAAGCAAGTTGCCATGGAAGCTTGATGTCAGAGGAGGGTGAGCTGATAGAGCAAGTGTACAGAAACTTCTGATGAGGAGTGCTTGGTGTTGGGTAAGAGGAACAATTAGGGAGTAAGCCTAGTAGTCTAGAGATAGTAAACTTCATTGTACTCGTTAATTCTTCTTAAATGATGATGAATTTTGATGGTGTTAAATGAATACGAGAGTATCTTTTAATGTTATATCATTTTGATTCTTACTTTACATTGCTTATCCGTTTAATCTTGGATTTAACCACTCTAAACACAAAAGTGAAATTTTAGTACACCGACATCAAGAGATGCGGTGACAAGTTAGATTAACAAGTGGGTTAGGCGAGAGTTGCTTGGGACTGAGACAAACTCTAGTTACTTGTTCTTGGATACACATCATTGCTCGCACCGAGAGGCGGAGTAGTGTATTTGAGTCGGGATTAAGTAGGGAGCTATTATGGGTAAGAACTCGAATGGACTTCGTTGCAGTAACATTTCATCTATATTTTACCTTGTCGATGCATCTAGTGTTGCTACTTAGCGAAGTCAGTGATCCAGTCCAATTCTTCACACTTGATCAAACCTTTACTTTTATGCATTTAAATACTCAACACTTCAACAACACTTTGATTTACTTTTAGTTGCTCTGACAATTAACCTTGATTGCATTGACAATACTGATTATTTTAGTGTGCAGAATTAACGTATTGCGTTGACATTAGTACTCATATTACATTTAATTTCAGAATTGATTTCTCCAACATTTAGACATCAAGAACCCATTCCTCATGGGATCAATATCCGATAGATTTATTTATCAACTATACTTGCAGCGATGTGTGTACGCTTGCACAATCGTTATGTCGTAAAAACACCGATCAAGTTTTGGCACCGTTACCGAGGAATGGCATTTGTTTTATGTTTATTTTTGTCATTGCATTTATTATTTATTATCTACATTTTATTCATCACTAACTTGTTTCCTTTTTGTTGTTTGCTTTTACATTTTTCTTTTAACGAAATATGGCTAGGAACGAGGTATATAGAACCTCAAGATGTTGGATGAGTAATGCTATAGAAATGGAGCTCGATGCCATAAACACCGAGGTATCTTTTTTGACTAATATGAGTAATTCAATGCAGAATGCTACAGCAATTGTAGGATGGAAATTTGCAGTGACAATTTGTAATTACTGTGGGGGCAACCATGAGTTTGAAGAATGCACATCAAATCAAGCAATTGTGTACCACATGGGGAATTTCTATTGAAATGAAAATCCATATTCCAACACTTGCATGCCAGAGTGGGAGCAACATCCAAATTTTTGTTGGAACAATCAAGACCCTGGAAGTATAGACAATGATGTTAGATCCGAGTGGACATTGCCCAATTATGATCAACCTTTGTTAAGGAAAAATATCCAACAAGATGAAGCATCAGAGTTTTCATCAATTAAAAATTTGCTACAATAATATATTGCAAAGACTGATGTTGTGCTTCAGAATCAAGCTAAATCCATACGAGCTTTAGAATATCAATTTGGCCAGATTGTGGGCGCAATAAATTTGTGACCACAAGAAACTTTGTTGATGGATATTGAAAATTCAATATCACGAGGGCAAGAGCAATGTGAGGAAATCATTCCCAGAAGTGAAACTCAACTAAATGAAGTTATTAGAGATGCTACAGTAAAAGAAGATAATTCAAATCTTAACAACGGAGAGATGTCAGCGCAATCGAAAAGCAAACTGCAGCTGAAAAGGTTAAACAGAATATTATGACGACAGTATCAAATCACTTTGTCACCACAATTACTATAACAAAATAGCCTCAAAAACTTGAAAACACATTGTCAAAGAAGAGAAGATTAGGAGATGTAGAAGCAATCGCACTTACTGAAGGGTGCACAGTCATGACAATTAAATTGCTCTAAGAATTTAAGGATCCCAAGAGCTTTTCAATACCCTATTCTATTGGTGATCGGTATATTGGAAAGGCATTATGTGATTTCAAAGAAAGCATAATTTTGATACCTATATCCGTAATTAAGAAGTTACGGAATTGGAAAAATCGCAAGAAAGAGTGGAAATTCTTGGGATGGTGTGATGAATAAAAGAGTACGAAGCACTTGAGGAATAAGTAAATACCATTGTTAACGCATTAGGATTCCATTGTCAACGCATTTTACATTTCCTTTTACCTTTCACTTTTACTTGTTATGTTTTCAATTTTATGTAGGAATAAAAAAAATCATCTTTTTGTCGATGCATCACAAGCACAACTTGTCGGTGCATTATATAATGATTCAACAAAGCTTTTTCAGCATGAATCGTGTCGATTGATTTTTTCTTCTATCCCTATCTATTGGATCAAGCAAAAATGTTATAAACCCTTCTCTGCTGACTTCATCCCACTCACAATCGCCATTGCTGTTACATTCATCCTCTTAGTATTCTTAAAGTTTTTTATAGTTGTCTTTTTACCTTCTACACATAGCACTACGGCGACATTAGATTGCATGTGCCTCCTGCATTCAATCCTCAAAAGTCATCACATCAATGTCGGCGCAATTCTCCATGATCAGATTGCTAAAGCTGCTTCTAAGAGATGGTGAGGAGGTGCTAGAGAATAGGAGCCCCCTTAACGACATCTCATTAGTGAGAATAATGAGAGGGCAAGAGACATCGTTAGTGAAAGAAACACCCAAGAAGAAGGTGAAAGGAAAGAAGAAGGAAAAACAAGAGAATGTGCCCACAGACCCTCAGTTGGGGAAGAGGTTGGCTACAATGGAACTAAACTTTGATCACATCGACATACGCCAGATTCATATTGTCAACTCATTAGAAGACATGGACTACAGACAAAATCTATTTTATGAGTACACAAGAATCTGGAACAAATCTATTGTCAACGCATTGGGCAGAGTTCCCTGTCTTCCTACCTATTATTAAGGAAGCTACCTCATCCTCCGACCAGCCTACTCTTGAAGGTAGGCTGTGACATGTTCCCTCTCCAACAAGAATCCACATTTAGATGCTGAGAAGAATGAGGGGCATTCTAATGCTATGGAGGATTGCAACAGAGCTATAGCCAACTTGTTTGATGAAGAGTTATTGAAGAGCCTTAGAGCTAATATGGTAGAGCGGGCAGCTATGGTTGAGGAGGTGCATACTCCAATTGTATCCATGAGTGTGGACACAGATGAAGGCACTGACAAAGACACCACTGAGCAGGAATAACCTGAAGAAGGAGAAGCAAAACAAGAAGAACGCCAAGAGAAGGAAAAGGACAAAGAGGAAGAATTTGAGAAGAAGGACCTTGCAGAGAAGCAGGAGGAAAAGCAAGACGATGCCCCGGTAGATATTGTTGAGGATATTGTCGAAGCACTAGTAAATGTGAGGGCATCCAATGCACACGTGGCTCCACCTGAAGCGAGCCAAGCTGAGAAGTCCACCCATCAAATGTAACTATCGATGAGACCGCCACCCAACCAACTGAAGAGGAGCAATTCGCTGATCTAACCGGTATAAAGGATAGAAAGAGGAAGCATAAAGACAAGAATATAAGGCACAAGGAGTAACGGAAGCGCAACAAGAAAAAGACCAATGCAGCCACATCTTCGACTGTAGCACACTAAGTTAGTTTTTATTTTTTTAGCACTTAGTTTAGTTTTCATGCATATCAAGTAGTTGTAGTATAATTGTCCTTGCATTATTAATGTCATTACATTTTTATTATTGCTGCATCTACATTGTCATTACATTTCAATATATATATATTTATTAATGTCAGTGCATTGGGGACAATGCACATTTTAAGTTTGGGGGGAATTTGTGTGAAATGAAAATGCAATTGCACCCACATCTTTGAATTTTACATGTTTCTTTAGTTAATGAAAATATGCAGAATTTCAACAAAAATGTGACCACAATTTTTATGCGTAAATCTTGATTAGCTTGGAATGATGATGTGTAAATTGGATGAATGTGAATGGATAGTGTGAATGTTTGAATCTTGAATTAACTAACTAGTTGCAGCAACATTGTATAAATAAAAGACACTCAAATGTGAGTGCATTGTGACTTTTCAAGGGAGAACACTCCATTGCAGGTTTAGAAAAATCATCTAGCCAAAGGCTGTCACTGCAACAGCGTGTGTCGGTGCAATTACATACCTCCTGAGGGTTTGTAAAACCCCTTCGTTACTACCCAGGAATAAAGGTAAAGTAATACAATGACATCTCTCAGTCACTTGAAAAAGGAAATGAGAAAAAGAAAGAAAATGAAAGAGAAAAGAAAAGAAGAAAAAAATGTTTGCTATAAATGTTGTATTGGTTAAGGGAAGATTAAGATTTAATGCATAATACTAACATTAATGAAGTTGCAGTTTTGATGATTCATGTCTATAAATTATCGGCGCATTATTCCATCATATGAATACAATTTGTGTATTAGGATTTCAAGAAATTCAAAGTTGCGAGAATAATGATTACGATGACATGCTTGCTTGTGACTTTGCTCATTTTTTTTTACTTGAGGACAAGTAAAAACTCAAGTTTCAAAATTGCGACCAAGAAATGTCTCCGCATTGAATTTGAACCTCAAATGAGTAGACTCAAGCTGAATTTACATTTGGAAGCACCAGCGCAAAAATATCACAAGTGTCGCAACAATTACAATCTCAAATTGCGACCAAGCAATGCAGCGACAACCTGCAAATCTCTGAAGAACACACTAGATCTACGTGAGTGCACAGCCGTACTCTAACCAACTGTGACAGTTGTAATTAGATCTGGATCTGAGAAGAGATGTCCATAAATGCGACGACATTTTGCAACAGTCCAGTAAACAAATTAGATCTGCATACTTGTCAATAACAAACTTTTACAGCAGTACAAAGTTGTTGGATCTGAGAATGGAGAAAATCTGCAATTTCTTGAGCTTATAAATAAAGGAAAGAAGAAGGAGATAAATATTAATGAGTGAAGAATTTAAATCCAAAAATCTTTCAAATCTTTAAGCAAGCTGCCATGGAAGCTTGACGTCGGAGGAGGGTGAGCTGATAGAGCAAGTGTGCAGCAACTTCTTACAAGGAGTGCTTGGTGCTGGCAAAAGGAACAATTAGGGAGTAAACCTAATAGTAAATTTCATTGTACTCGTTAATTCTTCTTCAACGATGATGAATTCTGATGATGTTAAATGAATATGAGAGTATCTTTTAATGTTATATCATTTTGTTTCTTACTTTACATTGCTTATCCGTTTATTCTTGGATTTAACCACTCTAAACACAAAAGTGAAATTGCAGTAGATTGACATCGAGAGATGCGGTGACAGGTTAGATTAACAAGTGGGCTAGGCAAGAGCTGCTCGGGACTGGGACAGACTCCAGTTACTTGTTCTTGGTTACACATCATTGCTCGCACAGAGAGGTGGAGTAGTGTATTTGAGTCGGGATTAAGTAAAGAGCTATCATGGGTAAGAGCTCGAATGGACTTCATTGTAGTGACATTTCATTTATATTTTACCTTGTCGGTGCATCCAACGTTGCTACATAGTGAAGTCAATGATCCACTCCAATTCTTCACACTTGATCAAACCTTTACTTTTATGCATTTAAATATTCAACACTTCAACAACACTTCAACAACACTTTGATTTACTTTCAGTTGCTCTGAAAATTAACCTTGATTGCATTGACAATACTGATTATTTTAGTGTGCACAATTAACGTATTGCACTGACATTAGTACTCACATTATATTTAATTTTAGTTTCGATTACTCCGACATTTAGACATCAAGAACCCATTCCACATGGGATCGATATTCGATAGATTTATCTATCAACTATACTTGCATCTACGTGTGTACGCTTACACAATCATTGTGTCGTAAAAACACCGATCAACTGCAGATAGGCACTTCTCATTAGAAGTCTTGCTCCTTTGCTCATTAGATCACCTTACTCCGAAACTTAAGCTTCGGCAGCTTGTTTAGAGATCTAAGAAATTTTTCAGAGTTTAATTCTTCACCACTTGATATCCATCTTCTTCCTTTCCCTCCTATTTATAAGCTCTGAGAATTTCAGATCTCCTTCCTTCTCAGATCTAACCACTTTGACAGCTATACAAGTTGGTTAATTCTAGCTATGGTGTGTTCCTCAAGCATCTGCAAGTTGTCACCGTATCTCTGGACGCAATTTATGATTTTTACTTGCGGCAACATCTTAACTTTCCCTTGCATCGGTGCTTCCAGGTACGTTTGTAGTGTGAAATCACTTGTACGAGGTTAAGGTATATTTGCGGTGACATCTGTGGTCGCAATTCCATGTTAAATTTATGGTTGCATCTTTGCACACTTTTCAGTACTGGTCTTCAGAGGTGAATCTCTACGCTGACAATTTCAAACACAAAACTTATGCTGCATACGGCGACATTGGTAGTATAAAAGAGGCTAAAATGTAAAGAATTGAAGCCATACAACACTAAGATAGAAAATGCAAAGACTAACTAAGAAATGTTTAACATTCATACTAAATATGATACAAAAGTAACAATTAATAAACAAGTTGTAGGGAGAAAATAAGTGTTATTTCTAATGCTATCACACCCCAAACTTGAGTTTTTACTTGTCCTCAAATAAAAGTTAACAAAGTCACAATCAAAATTGTCACCGCAATCATCTCTCTAGCAACTTAAGTTCTTTGGAATCCTGATGTATAAATTGCATTCATATGACATAATAATGCATCGAAAATTTATAGATATGAACAATCAAGATTGCAACTTCACTAATGTTAGCATCACGCTTTGAATCTTAACCTTTCTTAACCAATACAGTGTTTATTGCAATATCTATCTTTTCTACTTTTCTTTTTTATTCTTTGCTTTCTTTTTCTTCTTCTCTATTTTATACGTGAATGAGAGATGTCATTGCATTACTATACCCTTATTCTTTGGTAGTAACGATGGGGTGTAATAAACCCCCAAGAAGTATGTAATTGCGCCGATACACACTCTTATAGTGACAGCCTTTGGCTAGATAAATTTTCTAACACATGCAGTGGAGTGTTCTCCCTTGATAAGTCACAATGCACTCACATTGGAGTGTCTTATTATTAATAAATATTGCTGCAATTGGTAAGTTAATTCAAGATTCAAAGATTGATACTACCCATTCATTACTAATGCAATTCCAATTATTCATTAAAAAATAGAAGGACTCAATAGTCATTCACATTCATCCAATTCACATATCAGCATTCCACACAATTCAAGATTTATGCATAAAACAAGAATTGTGATCACATTTTCTTGTAACTTTGCATACCTTCATTGAACTAAAGAGAAAAGTAAATTCTTCAAATATTTGGGTGCAATTGCATTTCCATTCCACACAAATTCCCCCCAAACTTAATGTCTTCCTTGTCCCCAATGCACTGACAATATTATAAAAATAAGAATGAAAATGCAACTACAATGCAAATGAACTAACAAGTAAAATGTAATGAAAATTAAATGAGATGCATGCAACTAACTACAGAAAATTAAACTAACTCAGTGTTCAGCAGTTGATGATGTGGCTGCCTTAGCTTTCTTTTTCTTCTTCTTTGGACGCTCCTCTTTGGATTTCTTTTTTGCTTTTCTTTTGTGTTGCTTCTCTTGTGGTTCAACCATTGTAGTTGATTGCTCCTCCACAGTCGGTTGATTATTAGCTTCATCGACCGTGACATCTAAAGGATGAATTTCAGCAAGTGGTTCCTTATAGGGCACAATAGCTAGAGGATTAGAATCCTCATCTCCAGACTCAACAGCCTCGGCCTAGCTCACTTCAGGTGTAGCCAAGTCTTCAACGAATGCCCTCACACTAGTGGGTGCGTCGATAAATTTTTCATCTAAATTTGTTGGGGCATCTACATCCTCTTCATTCTTATTCTCTTCCTCCTTTTCCTCTTCAGTTCCTTTCTCTTCCTCAGGGTTTTCCTTCTCTATTTCATTCTCCTTCTCTGCTATGCCATCCTCATCTTTTTCTTCTCATACCTCTGCTTCCAAATCCACAGAAATAATTGGTGTGCGTATCTCCTTAGCAGTAGCCTTCCATTCCGCCATGTTGGCTCCAAGACTGTTGGAAAATTCATCCTCATCATCAGAAATGTGGATCGCAGTTGGGGATAGGATGGGTTGAGGCCTATATTCAAAAGTAGGCTGGTGGGATGACTATAGGGCTTCCCTAACAATAGGGGAAAAATAAGGAACTTTGGAATGGGGTTTGGGCTTAGATTCATTAATGTGGCGACAATAGCTTTTTTAACACCTCTTCACCATCACAGGGCATAATACCCCTCTGCTTGTACAATATCACTATTAAAGAAGGGAAAGGTAGGATACCTGCCTGCTTGCTCACCGCTTTAACAATCTCATCATGCACGATTTCACTGACATCAATATGTCTTCCTTTCAATATAGAATGCAAGAGGCACATGCAATCTAGCGTTGTAGTGGTGTTGTTGGTAAACGGTAGAATGTGATAGTTGACAAAGTGGAATCACACCTTGCTTTGAGTAGTTAGGTAGCATTGATGCAAAGTGTAGTTATGTGGACCATTCCCAGTCCACACTTCGCCATCGACGCATAGGTCTTGCAACACAATATCCGCCCCCTCGTTAGTGAGATTCTCCAAAAACTCAATATGTGTATCCTCCCCTTTAACAAAATGGAAGAGCTTATTGATGTGAGTGGCACTCCAGGGCACCAATCCTTCATGAACAAAAACAAATTCTTACTCGGAATCAATCAAGTTAGAATAGAATTCTCTTACGATAGTTGGGGAGTAGATAGTCGGATGGTTACAAGAGAACTCCCAACCCAAGCGAGAAATTGTTTTGCCAACTTGTTTTCCTAATGGCTGTGTTGGGGACAACTGGAACCTTTGTTCAAGGTGACAGTTTCTCTTGATCATCACATCGTGATATTTGTCCTTCATCGCTTTGGAGAGAAACATAATAGGTTCTTTCTTTGATGGTTGTTCGACATTTCGAACCATGATGACCGATGATTCAGTAGGTGAGTTTGATGGGGTTTTAGCCCCTCGCGTTCTGATCATGATATCTGAGAAAAGAGAGTGATAATATTTGCGCAAAAAATTTGAGATTGAAAGAAGAAAACAAATACAGTAGCAATGGCGATTGTGAGTGTAAGAGTAGAGTCGACAGAAGAAATGTTTTATAAACTCTGGATATGAAGAGACGTGATTATCTCTATTGGCGTGAGAGTATGTTGTGTCTGTAGCCAATAAATACCAGGGCAAAGATCACACTTTTTAGGTTGTTCCAATGGTTGGGATGATTGAAGATCAATCCGCATGATTCTTGCTTGAAAAGCTTTGCTGAGTCATCACAAAATGCGTCGATAAGTTGTGGTATCAGAGGCATCGATAAAAAGGAGATTTTTTATTCCCGCATAAAACTAAAAAGGAAATGAATGAAAAAAAAAGAAAAAAGTAAAAGTAAAAATTACAATGATATTAAATAAATGTGACCAGATTAATGGTCTCGCTTTGTTCTTTAACATCTGGGCTTAAGTAGTGTTTCAGTCGTTGGCCATTTACTTTAAACTGGTGACCGTCATTCATATCTTCAATTGTCATCGCACCGTGCCGGAATGCTTCGACGAGTCTAAAAGGGCTTGACCATCTCGAGCGTAATTTTCCTGGGTGCAATTTCAAACTTGAGTCAAATAAAAGTACCAACTGATCAGGGAAAAATTATCATTGCAAAATGATATTGTCGTGTCATCTCTTAGTCTTCTCCTTGTATATGGCTGCATTTTCATATGCATTGCGTCAAATTTCTTCCAACTCGAAAATGTCCAACGACTATTTTTGTCTGGCATCATCATAATCCATCTTCACTTGTTTAATCGCCCACAGGGCTTTATGCTCAAGCTCAACTGGCAAGTGACAGGATTTACCAAATACCAACTGATACGGTGACATTCCCAACGGAGTTTTATATTCAGTGTGAAGCACCCCCAACGCATCATGTAGCCGCGAAGACCAATCTCTTCTAGATGGATTAACCACCTTTACAAGAATGCTTTTAATTTGTCAATTAGAAACCTTCACTTTACCATTCGTTTGCGGATGATACGTTGTTGCCATACAATTCTCCACACAGTAGTGCTTTAAAGCTGTCGCCACTTGATTGTTATGGAAATGAGTGTCTTGGTCACTTATCAATGTTCGAGGTGTTCTAAATCTTATAAGGATGTATGTGTGGAAGAACCTTAACACCGTTTGAGCATCGTCTTTCGGAACCGCAATTGCCTCGATCCACTTGGAGACGTAGTCATTAGCAACTAAAATATACACATTCCCAAAAGTGTTTGGAAATGGTCCAATAAAGTTTATACCCCAAAAATCAAATAACTCCACCTCCATGATAGTTTGTTGGAGCATCTCATTGTGTCGAGATATAGAACCTGTGAGTTGACATTTGTCACATTACTGGGCAAAATTATGGGCGTCTCGAAACAATGTAGGCCAGTAGAATCCTGATTGTAGGACCTTTGCAGCAGTCCTAACACCACCAAAATGGCCTCCATAAGGAGCATCATGGCAATGCCTTAGGATAGAAGACATCTCTTCCTCAAGAACACAGCGACGAATAATGTTATCAGCGCATACCTTGAATAGGTATGGCTCATTCCAATGATATCTCATAATGTCTCTAATGAATCTAATCTTCTTGTGACCTATTGCACTAAAAGGTAGCTTACCACAAACTAAATAATTGACGACATCAACATAACATAGAGATGCATCGACATAAAATAATTGCTCATCTGGAAATGCGTTGACAATGCATGACTGATTCCCTTATTCGCCTCCAGCTTCCAGACGGGATATGTGGTCTGCTAGTTGGTTTTCAGATCCTTTCCTGTCTTTAATTTCAATATCAAATTCTTGTAAAAGCAGGATCCATCTGATCAGTCTTGGTTTGGTATCTTTCTTCGTAAAAAGTTATATCAACGCAGAGTGATCTGTGTAAATTGCAACTTTTGCACCGACAAGATATGAACGAAACTTGTCAAATGCAAAAACTACTGCTAGTAATTCCTTCTCAGTAGTCGTTCACCTGCGCTTCAGTCAAGGTTTTACTAGCATAATAAATGGAATGAAATACCTTCTCCTTGCGTTGACCAAGCACAGCCCCCACAGTAAAGTTACTTACGTCGCACATTACCTCAAATGGTTACGACCAGGCTGGTGCGACGAAAATAGGAGCTTGTACTAGCTGCTTCTTAATTATAACAAATGTGTCCAGACATGCGTCATCGAACAAAAACTTTTTATTCTGCTCCAACAAAGAGCATACGGGTTTTGCTATCTTGGAGAAATCTTAGATGAATCTTCTATAAAATCCAGTGTGACCAAAAAAATTCCTTATTTCTTTCACATTATTGGGTAGAGGTAGCTTCTCAATGATTTCTACCTTTGCTTTGTCCACTTTAATGTCCTGACATGAAATGCGATGGCTAAGGATAATGACTTTAGTTGCCATGAAATGACATTTTTCCCAGTTCAGCACTAGATTTGTGTCCTCGCATCTCTTCAATACTTTCGCCAGGTTGTCAGTGCATTGATCAAAATTATGCCCATACACAGAGAAATCATCTGTGAATACCTCCAATGAATCTTCAATCATGTCAGAAAATATAACCATCATGCACCTTTGGAATGTAGCTGAGGTGTTGTACAGTCCAAATGGCATTCATTGAAAAGCAAAGGATCTAAATGGGCATGTGCACGTAGTCTTTGTTTGATCTTCCAGCACAATTGCAATTTGATCAATAAATGGCAATGGGAAATTATCCTTCTTTGTCGCCGCATTTAAACGATGGTAATCCATACATACTCGCCAACCTGTAGTAATGCGAGTAGGGATTAGCTCATTTTTATCATTACTTACCACTATGATACCACTCTTTTTGGGCACACAATGGACCAGACTCACCCATGTGCTATCCGAAATGGGTAGATGATGTCTGCGTCCAGCCACTTAATTATCTCCTTTTCACAACCTCTTTCATTTTCTCATTTAGTCTATGTTGTTGTTCAATTGACTGCTTCCTTTCATCTTCTAGCCTAATTTTATGCATGCAAAAAGTGGACTAATATCTTTGATATCTGCAATGCTTCAGGCAATGACTCTTTTTTGCTGCTTCAAAATTGCAATTAGCTTTTCTTCTTGACTTACGTCGAGGCTTGCGCTGACAATCACAAGTAATGTGTCATTATCACCTAGAAAGACATACTTCAGATATACTGGCAATGGTTTTAAATCCAAGGTTGGAGCTTGTTCAATTGATGGTTTAAAAACAAGGATCGTCCTATTAGACAGATCCAAAGATTCCAATTGCCAGCCCTATCTCATCTCACAAATATTAGCCTCAGCTATGTGATCGCATTCAAGTAGGATTTGTTATTCTAATGCTACCGTATATTCGTCTTGAACTGCAGAACTTCGTTCATTAAATTCTTTTGTGATTAGCTCGTCCAACACGTAAATGTGATGACATTGTTCTTTACTTCTTAATTGAGATGCTTCAAACACACTGAAAGTGACATGCTCATCATTATGATGCATAATCAGCTTTCCTTTAAAAACATCGACAAGTGTACATCTCGTAGCAAAAATGGGCATCCCAAGATAATGGGTACCTCTTTATCTGCTTTGTAATCAAGAATGATAAAATCAACTGGGAACGCAAGCTTATCAACTTGGACGAGAATATCCTTAATCTGTCCTTCGGGTTGTTCCAAGGATCTATCTGTAAGTTGTAATGTCACCGTAGTGGGCTTCATAGATTCAATTCCTAATTTCCTGAAAGAGGATAATGGCATGAGGTTAATACTAGCTCTTAAATCACATAAAGCTTTACCTCGGTAGTGGTTTCCAATGGAGCATGGAATCGTGAAACTCCTAGGGTCTTTCATCTTTGGTGGAAACTTGTTTGTTAGCACAGCACTGCACCCTTCAGTGAGCACAATCGTTTCGATGTCAAAAAGTTTTTTTTCTTCTATAGTAGATCTTTCATAAATTTCCCATAATTGAGGATCTGCACAAGAGCATCAACTAGAGGTATATTAATGTGTAATTACTTCAAATTAGAGACAAACTTCTGATAATCTTTGTCATGATCCTCTCCTTGAATCTCTATGAAAATGGTAAAGGTATATTGTCAGTGGGTTGTTGTAAAGTATTCGACTGCGTCGACATGGGCAATTGCTTCGACATCGTTGTTGGTAGAATTGTGGGTATAGGAGTGACTACAGGTAGCTCCTCTTCATTTATTTCTATTGGGTCTTCTTCATAGGCAACTTCTTTTTGTTGCTTTGGTTCAGATGCATCGACATGTACTTGATTGGAACTGTTGCTTAGCTCAGTAGTTTGCTTTCCACTTCTTAGTGTGATAGCCTTACAATGCTCCTTCCCCTTCTGAGTCGAATTTTCAGTGTCGTTAGGTAAAGCACCTGGTAACCTTGTTTTCATGTTAGAAGCCAATTATCCTAGTTGAGCTTCCAACGTGCGAATAGATGAAGAGTTACCTTGAACGATTGCTTCCGTTCTCGTGATATGCTCTCCCATAAACGCTTTAAGAGTAGCCAACGGGTCTGCTCTTGTTTGAGAATATTGCTGTTGTTGTTGTTGATGCTGCCCTTGCATAGTTTTCATCGCATTTTGTTGTGGCAGCATTCAATCTTGTGGTTGCATCTGGTTATATGAATGCATTTGATTTTGTGATCGCATATTATCTAGGTACGCATGCAATTGCAGATTGGTGATTATAGTTCTGCTATTATTGGTTGTTGTTCTAACTCCCTTGTCTAAAATTTCCTTGAGTTGAGGCATTTCCATATCTATATGTAGACGCATTCTGGTTCCCCAAGGTTTTTGTGTATAATTAGGATTACTGTATGAGTTACCATAGGAATTTCCTCTGATGTTGACGTAAAATGCATTCTTAGCATGTTGTGGACAATCCTCATAACTCTGGTTGTCAACGTAAATTTCACAAGAAAATGACAGAACATCCATCTTTTTGGCTACTTGAATAGGGGCAACTTCACTTGTTCCCTTCATGTTTTTAATCATGTTTGCCAATGAGGATAACTATGCACTCAAAGCTAATATAGCATCTAATTCCATAACACCAGGCTTAGTTTTTACCTGAGCAGAACAAGAAATTGGATATTGATAGTCATTCTGTGCAATTCTCTCTAATATCCATACGATTTCATTGTAGGTGCAATTCAACAATGGACTATTGGCAGATGCATCGACAAGATTTATTGTCTACGTATTCAACCCATTGTAGAAGATTTCAATTTGAGTTTATTGTTAGACTCCATGCATGGGATAACGTCTCAACAAAGTCTTGTAACGTTCACATGTAGTGTGTAAATTTTCATCATCCAGTTGATGATATGTTGTGATATCATTCCGCAATCTAGCATTCATTATTGACGGATTAAATCTCAAAACGAACTATGTTGCTAGGGCAGCCCAAGAAGTAATTGATCCAGCTGGTAAACCAAGGAACCATGTTCTTTCCTTCCCTTGCAAAGAATAAGAGAACAACTATATCTTCAAGGCATCATCAGGAACACCATGTTGACTAAAAGAAGCACACATGAGCAGAAATGATTTGAGATGCTCGCTAGCATCTTCATGAGGTAAACCTGCATGTTGTCCATTAGAATTTAGCATTTGAAACATAATTGGTTTCAATTCAAAATTACTAGCTTGTATTACCGGACTAACAACCCCTGGTTGTAAATCATCAAGCACAAGAACAACAAAATCTCTGATTGTCCTATCTGGGATTTGCTCCACTTGTGGCAGCAGTGGTGGTATATTATTAACTCTTTGTGGTTTTATTGGAGGAACTACAACTTGTGGCAGAAATGGTGTTAGATCATTTTTGTTTCAAGCCATTTTCTTTTGCTCTTGCTTCCTCCTTCGAATAGTCTATTCGAGTTTTGGATCCAAGTTCAAAATATCCTTAAAATTTTTCCTTGTGGACATGCAACTCCTAAAGAATTTGAGAGAAAATCAAAGAAAGTTAAACAGATTAGTAAAAATAAAAAGTTAAGTAAGAAAGAATAATTGCACTTACAAAAATGAACATCAAACAAATGGCATCCTCAGTAATGCCGCCAAAACTTGATCGACCTGTAAACGTCATAGCATTTAAGTGTAAGCGAGCACTTGTCGATGCAAGTATAGTTGATAGATTTGCTCTATCAGATATCGATCCCACAAGGATAGAGTTCTTGATGTTTAATTGTCGAAGCAACTAAAGTTAAAATTAGAAGAATTGTTACTAAGAATGTCAGTGTAACTGAGTTAGATCTGCACAGTTAAAAGAGTTAATTTGTCAACGAAAATATGAAATAAATTGTCAGAGCAAATTAAGATAAAATGAATAGTTGTTGGGATGTTTGTAAAGGTAAATTCAGAACTTAAAATAAATGGATCAAGTGTAAAAAAGTGGAGAGGATCACTGATTTCAAAGGTTGTAATGCTAAATGTGGTTGCAAGGTAACAAATAGATGAATTGTCACCACAATTATACTTCAATGAAATCTTACTGCTATCACTTCCTCTGTTTAACAAAGGCCCAAATGCTAGTAATTACCACACCTTCTAGTGTTGGTAATGCCTTGCACTTAAGAATAAGTGGTCAGGATTCCTTCTTAGCCTCAAGCAACTTCCATTGTCTTGCTTGTTGATTTAACTTGTCATTGCACCTTCCAGTGACTGTGATTGCAATTGCACTTTCATGGTCAAAACGATTAAATCCAAAGATAAACAGATAAAGAGAATGGAGTAAAAATCAAATTAGATCTAACTTCAAATGGTACTTCCATACTCAATTGATAATCAACAATATTCATTAACAATTAAGAGGTATCGAGGAAAAAAGTCAAAGCATCCTATTTCTAGTTTAATAGAACTATTCCATGACAGCTCCTCTTGCATCGCAGATAGGCACTTCCCATCAAAAGTCTTGCTGCTTTGCTCGTCAGATCACCTTCCTCTGAAACTTAAGCTTCCATGGCAGCTTGTTTAGGGATTTGAGAAATTTTTTAAAGTTTAATTTTTCACCGCTTGATATTCATCTTCTTCCTTTCCCTCCTATTTATAATCTCTGGGAATTTCAAATCACCTTCCTTCTCATATCTAACCATTTTGGTAGCTGTACAAGTTGGTTAATTCTAGCTGTGCACTCACGCAGATCTGGTTTGTTCCCCAGGCATCCGTAGGTTGTCGCCGTATCTTTGTATGCAATCTATGATTTTTTACTTGTGGTGACATATTAGCTTTCCCTTGCGTTGGTCCTTCCAGGTATGTTCGTAGCGTGAAATCACTTATACGAGGTTAAGGTATATTTGCAGTGACATTTGTGGCCGCAATTCCATGTTAAATTTTTGGCTGCATCTTTGTACACTTTTCAGTACTGGTCTTCAGAGGTGAATCTCTGCACTAACAATTTCAGACGCAAAACTTATGTTGCATACGGCGACATTAGTAGTATAAAAGAGGTTAAAATGAAAAGACTTAAAGTCATACAACACTAAGTTAGAAAATGCAAACACTAACTATGAAATGTTGATCATGCATACTAAATATGATATAAAAGGAACAATTAATAAACAAGTTTTAGGGAGAAAATAAGTGTCATTTCTAATGCTATCAACTTGTTTCGGTAGAAGAGTCACTTGTATCAATAGAATTGTCACTTGTATCGGTAGGGGTCTACACTTTCCTGAACTATTTACTGACTTGACAACTATCGATATTTTTCCAACAAGTACTAGTAGAAGTCTCCTAAAATGTTAGAAATGACCCTTTTGCCCTTATTGAATTGTGTTTATAATTAAATATCGACATATGATGTGTGGAGTGAAATTCTTTAAATAAAATAAGATTGAATAACATGATGTTAAAAATGAACAGTGATAAACGTATAGTAAGGCACTAAAACCCTAATCGGTGATGATTTTTAGGTTTTGGGTGTTACATTTAGTGGTATCAAAGCTTTCAGTTTAGTTGTTTCTTGGACTATATTGACTATGTTTAATTACTTAGAAGTATATTCCATATGAACCTGTGATCGTTTGATATAGAAGAATCCGATCTAACTATGGTAAAGGAAAAAACCTAACAAAATAAACAATAATGTCCCGACTAATGATTCTAGGCCAAGTCACAGTGAATCGGTATTGTCAATGATGAAAAATGAAGCAAAGAACATGTTTTTCAGATTGATGGGACAGTGGTTTTCGGAGTTCATGAGAAATAATCTAATGGCACCACCTCCTCCACCCCCAGTTACACAGCATGCCCCCCGACCGGTAGTACATCCAGCTAGTCCTACACCACCTTAGTGGTAAAACTGAGGCTTCGTATCCCAACAAATAAAGTTAAAAAGTACGGGGATGAAGACTTCCGAAAAAGCGTAAAGATGATCCTTCTAAAGCTGAATACTGGTTGGAAAATACGTTGAGAGTTCATAATGAGATGGCTTGTCCTCCGAAAGACTATGTGAGGTGTGTTGCGTCATTATTGAAAGATAAGGCTTACAACTAGTTGGCGATGATCGTGACAATGATGCTTGAAAATGAAGTCACCAGGATTTCTTTCAAATAGAATTCAAAAAGAACTATGTTAGCAATTGATACCTAGATAAGAAGAAGAAGGAATTCTTAAAATTGAGATAGGGAAAGAAAATAATGGCAGAATACAAACAAGAATTTGTATAGCTTAGCAAGTATGCTAGAGAGGTTGTACCGACGGATAAAACCCTATGTGTCCTTTTCGAAGATGGGCTAAACGACGAGATCAAAATGATGGTGGGTGGTTCTGAAATTCGATCGTTGGTAGTTTTAGCAGACAGAGCTTAAAAGGTGGAAGAAATCTATAATAGTAAGAGACAAAGAGAGAGGAGGTTTCAAGAATCTAGAACGAAGAATATTGTCAAGACTATGCTGAATAGATTCACAGAAAAGGCTAGTCGAGGGCCAATTTCTTCGGGATTTTTGAGCAGGAGTAAGTCGGGACCACCAAAATCTAAATTTCAGAACAGACTCGTAGATAATGTAGCTAGCGTTCGCAATACACCTACTCCGATTTGCAGATATTGTAAGAGGAGTCATGTGTGGAGTGAAATTCTTTAAATAAAATAAGATTGAATAACATGATGTTAAAAATGAACAGTGATAAACGTATAGTAAGGCACTAAAACCCTAATCGGTGATGATTTTTAGGTTTTGGGTGTTACATTTAGTGGTATCAAAGCTTTCAGTTTAGTTGTTTCTTGGACTATATTGACTATGTTTAATTACTTAGAAGTATATTCCATATGAACCTGTGATCGTTTGATATAGAAGAATCCGATCTAACTATGGTAAAGGAAAAAACCTAACAAAATAAACAATAATGTCCCGACTAATGATTCTAGGCCAAGTCACAGTGAATCGGTATTGTCAATGATGAAAAATGAAGCAAAGAACATGTTTTTCAGATTGATGGGACAGTGGTTTTCGGAGTTCATGAGAAATAATCTAATGGCACCACCTCCTCCACCCCCAGTTACACAGCATGCCCCCCGACCGGTAGTACATCCAGCTAGTCCTACACCACCTTAGTGGTAAAACTGAGGCTTCGTATCCCAACAAATAAAGTTAAAAAGTACGGGGATGAAGACTTCCGAAAAAGCGTAAAGATGATCCTTCTAAAGCTGAATACTGGTTGGAAAATACGTTGAGAGTTCATAATGAGATGGCTTGTCCTCCGAAAGACTATGTGAGGTGTGTTGCGTCATTATTGAAAGATAAGGCTTACAACTAGTTGGCGATGATCGTGACAATGATGCTTGAAAATGAAGTCACCTGGATTTCTTTCAAATAGAATTCAAAAAGAAATATGTTAGCAATTGATACCTAGATAAGAAGAAGAAGGAATTCTTAGAACTAAGATAGTGAAATAAAATAGTGGCAGAATACGAACAAGAATTTGTATAGCTTAGCAAGTATGCTAGAGAGGTTGTACCGACGGAAAAAACCCTGTGTGTCCGTTTCGAAGATGGGCTAAACGACGAGATCAAAATGATGGTGGGTGGTTCTGAAATTCGATCGTTGGTAGTTTTAGCAGATATAGCTTAAAAGGTGGAAGAAATCTATAATAGTAAGAGACAAAGAGAGAGGAGGTTTCAAGAATCTGGAACGAATAATATTGTCAAGACTTTCTCTATGCTGAAGAGATTCAGAGAAAAGGCTAGTCGAGGGCCAATTTCTTCGGGATTTCTGAGCAAGAGTAAGTCGGGACCACCGGAATCTAAATTTCAGAACAGACTCGTAGATAATGTAGCTAGCGTTCGCAATACACCTACTCCGATTTACAGATATTGTAAGAGGAGTCATGCTGGCGAGTGTCACAAGATGAAAGGGACATGCTATCAATGCGAAAGTGCATATAATTTTCTGAGAAAACTGTCCGATGAAATCTGAAGCAAAGAAGGAACAGAGTGTAAAACCCCCTACTACACCACAAAAGAGTAGACGTTCGGGGCAGAGAAGCAGTACAGGCTAAAATTACGGAGTTAATAAGGACAATGTAGCCATATATGAGGTTCGAGCACCTGCACAGACTTATGCCATCCGAGCCAGAGAAGAGGCTATCGCTTCTTATGATAGTAACTAGTATATTTTTATCTTTTTAATGGTATTTTGTGTGCACTGATTGACCCGAGATCGACTCATTCATATATTTGTATTGCATTAGCTATTGAAAAGAACTTTTCTGTTGAGCTGATTGAGTTTGATGTACAAGTCACAAACCCATTGGGTCATACTGTCATTGTTAATCTGATATGTCGTAAGTGTCCACTGAAAGTCCAAGGCTGTAAATCCCCTGCTGATTTAATGCTATTACCGTTCATTTAATTTTGGGAATGGACTAGTTAACTGAGAATGATGCAATGGTTAACTGTAAACGAAGATGGATTGACTTGAAACGCCCGACAAGGGAGGTAATTACAATTGAGTCTAGGAAATTGAACAGTGACACCAGGGTAATTTCAGTTTTATTTGCACAGAAGATGGTTCGTAAAGGTTACGAAGCATTTTTAGCTTATATACTTGATACTTAGGGTACAGGAATAGAGTTAAAACAGGTGTCGATTATTAAGCAATTTACAGATGTGTTTCTATAGGAGTTACAAGATTTACCGCCGATCAGAGAAGTAGAATTTGGCATTGATTTAGCACCTGACACTGATCCAATTTTGATTCCACTATATAGAAGGGCACTACGATGAGTTGCCTCGTATTAATTAGTTGTTAGATCAGTTGATAGGTGCGACAGTTTTCTCTAAGATAAACCTCAGATCGAGTTATTACCAGATGCAGGTAAAGGACTATAATGTGCTGAAGATAGCATTCAGAACTCAATATGGACACTATGAGTTTCTAGTAATGTCATTCAGGATAACTAGCACTCCAACAGCATTCATGGATTTGATTAATCGAGTCTTTAAACCTCAACTGGATAGATTTGTAGTGGTATTCATTGAAGATATATTGATTTATTCCAGGACAGAGTTAGAGCATGCTATTCTTGATTGGAAGGTACCAAATAATGTTTCGAGGTATGTAGCTTCTTCGGATTAGTAGGTTATTATTGTCAGTTCATGAAAAACTTTTCTACCATAGCCTTGCCGATGACGAAGTTACTACAAAAGAATATCCGGTTTGTATGGTTGAAAAAGTGTCAGTAGAGTTTTGATCAGTTAAAGAAATTGTTGACAGAAGCTCCAATATTTACGCAACCTGAAATGGGTAAAGAGTTTGTTGTATACAATGATGCGTCTCTGAATGGCTTGGGTTGTGTGTCGATGCAAGCTGGAAAGGTGATAGCTTATGCCTCTCGACAATTAAAGCCGTATGAACAGAATTATCTGACCCATGATTTAGAGTTAGCTTCTATTGTCTTTGCCTTGAAGATTTGGCGACATTATTTGTATGGTGAGAGGTGTCACGTATTTACCGATCATAAAAGCCTAAAGTATATTATGACTCAGAAGGAATTGAATTTGAGGTAATGTCGGTGGTTGAAACTACTGAAAGACTATAATTTGGTAATTGAATATCATCAGGGAAAAGCTAATGTCATCGTTGATGCCTTGAGCCGAAAATCATTATTTGCATTAAGGGTAATGAATGCCTATCTGTCTGTTACAGTCAAACTTCGGATGAAACCATTATTTCTACAGCGGATACGAGAGTTGTAGGAAGATGACTCAAAGCTTAAGGCTAGGAAGGAACAGATGCAAAATGATGCAAATACTAGATTTACAATTAATGATGATGGTATGTTGTATTTTTGAGGCAGAGTGTGCATTCTTGATAATTCTGATTTAAGATGGGACATTCTGTCAGAGGCTCACAGCAGTACTTACTTCATTCATTCGGGCAGCGTGAAAATGTATAACGATCTGAAGATGTATTGATGGCTAGATATGAAATGAGAAATCTCAGAGTTTGCGACTAGATGTCTGGTGTGTCAACAAGTAAAGCTGAACATCAAGTACCATATGGACTATTACAGCCTATTACCATTCCCGAGTGGAAATGGGAGCGGGTCATTATGGATTTTGTTACAGGATTACCCGTGACGCCGAGGAAGAAAGACTCGATCTGAGTTCTAGTGGATAGATTGATGAAATCGACTCCTTTTATTCCTATATGAGTGGACTTTCCACTAGAGAAGTTAGCTGAATTGTATGTATCAGAGATTGTGTGGTTGCATGGAGTGCCAATATCTATTATCTCTGATAGAGATCCACATTTTACCTCAAGAGTTTAGGGTAAGATGCATGAGGCTTTGGGGACTAGGCTAAATTTTAGCACCGCATACCATTTGCAGATAGACGGTTAATTCGAGTGGGTGATACAAATTCTGGAGGATATGCTGCGATGTTGTATACTCGAGTTTGAGGGTATTTGGGAGAGATACCTACCGTTGGTGGAATTTTCTTATAATAAGAGCTATCAGTCCAGCATTAAAATTGCACCATTTGAGGTATTATACAGTAGAAAATGCAAAACACCTTTGTACTGGTCAGAGTTGAGTGAGCCTAAGTTGGTTGAAACTGAAGACAAGGTACGGGTGATTCCGAACTGTTTGAAAGCAGCATCCGATCGACAAAATTCTTATGCAGATCTAAAGAGAAAGAATATAGAGTTTACAATCAAGGATCGAGTTTTCCTGAGAGTTTCATCTTGAAAGAAAGTGTTATGTTTTAGTAGAAAGAGCAAGCTAAGTCCACGATTTATCGGGCCGTATGAGATCATTGAACGGGTTGGCCCTATAGCTTATAAATTGGATTTGCCTAATGAACTTGAAAAGATTCATAATGTGTTCAATGTTTAAATGTTGAGATGGTACAGATCAGATCATTCTCATGTGATTACTCCCATACGAGGTTGAGATACAATCAAATTTGTTGTACTTAAAGGAACCAATGAGAATTCTAACTCGTGAGGTAAAGGAACTGCGAAACAAAAAGGTGTCGTTGGTAAAAGTTCTATAGAACCATCATGGTTTAGAAGAAGCAACTTGGGAGACAAAAGTTTCCATGAGGTCATAATACCCCAACTTGTTTGCTGATAAGAAATTTTGGGACGAAATTTCCCTAAGGGGGAAGAGTTGTAACAGCTTGATTTTCAGTGGTGTTGAAAACAGTGGTTTTGGGACCATAACTCCGACAAGTCGAGTTATAAATATCATTTATTTAATATACATGATGTCAATATCACCGTGTTAACTTTTGTTTAAAAAATTTTATCGTTTAGATAGTTAATTGAGTAAAAAGGATTAATTGTAATAGGTGCAAAAGTAGAGATGGTTAATTAGAAGGACCAAAAGAATAAATTAACCAATGAAAGGTTAGTGGGTGGGTTAGCATGAGTTAAACTAATTATAAATAGGTTTAATTAAGATTAAAAAGGGTTAATTAAATCTTAATGATGAAACTCTAAATATTTACATAATTGCCATTGACTATATATATGAAATTAAAAGAGGAAAATGAAAAAGAGTCACTTATTTTGTTCATCTTCCCCACAACAAGGCTAACAAAATTAGGGTTCTTCATTGTTGAAACTTTAAGCTTTTATTTGGGTAAGAAAACCTTGATCGTTTTTAGTAATTTTTATATTTTCGAGTCCGTATTAATTTAATCTAGCTAATCCAAGGAATAATTTGTGAATCTATCAAATGTTATAAAACTTGCCATTGTTGAAAATGCTTGTTCTTGAAAGATTTTGATAGAGTTTTATGCTTGATGAACAGATTCATTGATTTTGTAAAGTGATTTTTGATGAAATTAAGGTTTAAGGACTAAAATGTTAAAATGGTGAAATTGTGTGTATAATGTGAGAAACAATGAAATTGTAGGGACTTATGGAGATTCGTGATTATGTCGGCTAGTATTGACTTTGTAATAAAGGGGTAATTTTGTGTGTTTTATGCTTAGGGACTAAACTCAATAAAAGTAAAAGATTAGGGGTAAAATTGTAATTTTTCTAAAAGACTAAATTGCGTTAAATAGTCTAATTTGGTGATTTAATGTGAAAATCGAATGATTTGTGGATGTAGACTATGATCGTGCTACAGATCAAGGGAAAGAGAAATTAATAAATAGTCCCTAGAGTATAACCACAACTACAATCCAATTTGGTAAGTTTGTAATGTTAAAATCTTACTTATAATTGCTTATAACTGCTTTCTTATGGTTGTTGGTAATTGGATCGACAAATTGAAGATGTGAAGGATAAATATGATAGAAGAAAAAGTACTCAACCTTGTTCCAAATATTAAAGGTTTGATGATCTATGTCATCGTGAGTTATATGAATCCTATTATGGATTAAAGGCCCAATGACTCTGTGTCATCGTGAGTTATATGAATCCTATCATGGATTAAAGGTTCGATGGCTATGTGTCATCGTGAGTTATATGAATCCTATTATGAATTAAGGGTTCGATGACTTTGTGTTATCATGAGATACATGAATCCATCATGGATTAAAAGTTCGATAACTCTGTGTCATCACGAGTTATCAAATGCGAATGAGAATTGACAATAGATGTATATTGCGTACTCAGTTAATTTGATAAATTATACAACTCTTGAAGTTTGGTAAATATGTTTAACCTTATGAACTTTCTAAGATAAGAATTGCTTACTTATGGAAATTATTGTTGTTTTGTAGATTCACTTTTCCTGTTTGGAGATCGGATCATCTTGGAGCATCACACTATCCCAGAGTTGTTCAGCAGTTCTTACATCACTTGGTTATGTGACATGTACTAGGACGATGTTATCTTTTGTTATTAAATTGAGATTGTGAAAACCTTGTTATGTTGATGAGATGTTGAATGTAATGATGTATGTTTGTGCAAGTTAGTTGTAGATTTAAAGTACTATGAAATAACTTGGAATCTATGTATTTTGTTTCGGCTTAATGCATATTGAAGTCATGAATGATTTCTGTTGAAAACTTGCATTTTGGCATGATTCTTAAGATTCGACATACTTGTTTCAGTAGAACCCACTCTTGTATCGGAAGAAGTACAGGGTAGGAGAGAGGTTGCTCACTGACTTTGGTTGTATCGGTAGTTAAATAGAAAGTATCGGTAGTTATGTGTTTAGAAGTATCGGTAGTTTGTATACTTGTATTGGTAGAAGTTGCAGGGTGAGATTTTTAGCTCTCTGGAGTTTTTAGTATCGGTAAAAATAAGACTTGTTTCGGTAGAAGAGTTACTTGTATCAGTAGAACTGTCACTTGTATTGATAGAAGTCTCCAAAAATGTTAGAAATGAACCTTTTGCCCTTGTTGAATTGTGTTTATAATTAAATTTCGACATATGACGTGTGGAGTTAAATTCTTTAAATAAGATTGAATGACATGATGTTAAAAATGAACAGTAATAAATGAATAGTAAGACACCAGAACCCTAATTGACGATGGTTTTTTAGGTTTTGGGTGTTACAGAGCTGATGTGTAGAAAATCAAAAGTGAGAATTTTCTTTCTTCACTTAATAACACCTTTGTGTAAAACGGTAGGAGTGCCCATGACATCTACTGACTAGACATTGAAGCCAGTGAAGAGTGTCCTTCTAATAATATGTGGAACTTCATTCCAAACAAATAAAAGAAGGGAAGAGGAGATCATGAGATTCGGTGGCTACACCAACTTCATCGCAAATGTTTGCACCAGCCCAACAAGTAGTTGGTGAAGTAAGTCATCCAAAGCTCGATTGGATGATACAATGGATGCAGGAATTAGGACTATTATTTAAAGAGTTTGCTTGGTAACCCAACATTAGGGTCCCTAGCTACACACTGAACATGTTTGGGTCGATAAATGAAGAGTATGATAAGGAGGAAACTAAAGAAGGGGAAGACAGTAAAGATGATTAGGAGGAGATGGATAAGGATTAAGAGTTGTTGGATGTTTTAGACTTTATTTTATTTTTTAAGACTTGTGATTTTTGGATGATTTTGGTTTGTGTTTTAAGACTTATTTAATTATTAGTAGTAGGAATAGAAGTAGATTTAATTTTTTCATGCACATGCTTTAATCTTTATGTAGGAACCCTACATTATGGAAACATAACATTTCGAGCTTTTCATGACAAAAAGAAAACGGTCGACTACCATGAGAGGAGGGGCTATCATAATCAATTGGGTAACTTCTTTCCTTACTATTTAAGAGGCTACACATTAAGGAAATGTTATCTAAAGTGTGTGGGGGGTAACATAGGAACTATTGCATGTAGTTTTATTTTTAGTTTTTTTGATGTGTGCTTGAGCTTGTAGAAATACAAGTGATTGGTTAGGAGCATGTATAATAGGTTGATTATATTTTTTGATAAATTTGGCATGATGATGAGGAATTTTTAAAATTTTGAGCATGAAATCATTAAGTTCTATAGGTTACACTAAGTATAGATAGAAAGATATTGTTGATACCAAATGATGTGAATGATATGAGGAAACAGACATGCTAGTATATATGATAGTAATTTTGGGATTATGTGACTAAATTGACATTTGTGCATATTAAGGTGTTTAAGGATGACCTAAGGCATTGTTTGGTTACATTTAGAGCTACAAAGTTAAACCTTATTCTAAATTTCCAATTTGTACCCCCATCTTTGAGCCTTATAACCCTTCTTGATGAACTACATTACAAACTTATAAAGCCTAAAAAGATGATTTGTGTGTACTCTTTTCTTTGATCTGATTTTGCACAATAATAGACGTTTGGCCATATGTATTAAGGGTAAATACATACATTACGGTGGAGTTTGAAATAGGAAAACCAATATGGAATATGAACTTTAGTATAGCCAGAAAGAGAAAATAATGAACATAAAAAAAGAAATGAGTAAAGAGACAAAAGAAAGAAAGAAAAATCATGAGGAGTATATGAAAAGTGACAAAGTCACAAAATTACCAAAAAGAAGAAAATCTTACTCAAGAAACAAAAGAATACTCATAGGCTAGCTAAAGGGATTAGACTATATTGAGATTTCCTAAGTGGAGAGAAAATTTAACCCTGGTCAGTTGGTACTTTTATTTATCTCACGTTTGAAATTACATCCAGGTAAATTGCGCTCGAGATGATCGGGCCCTTTCAAAGTTGTCGAAACATTTCAGCATGGTGCAGTGACAATTGAAGATATGAAGGATGGTCATCAGTTTAAAGTAAATGGCCAACGAATGAAGCATTACGTGAGCCTAGATGTCAAAGAACACAATGAGACAATAAATCTGGTCACAGTTATTTAATGTCATTGCAATTTTTACTTTTACTTTTGCTTTTTATTTTCATTTGTTTCCTTTTTAGTTTATGAAAGAATAAAAAATATCCTTTTTGTCGACACATCATAAAGCATAACTTGTCGACACATTCATTGATGACTCAACAAAAAGTTTTTCAGCAAGAACCGCGCTGATTGATCTTCATCCATCCCTAGCCGTTAGATCAAACCAAGAGGTACTGTCTGCAACCTTGCATTTATTGGCTACAGACACAACGTTTTCTTAAAAAAATTACAATAATCACGTCTCTACCTCTGAAAGAATTATAAAACCCTTATTCTGTCGTTTATCATCTCCCACTCACAACCTCCATTGTTGTTGCAACCACCTTCTTCATTGTCTTTACACTTTTCTGCAAAATTCTCTTGCTCTCTTTATTCAACTATTACGGCCATAACACGAGGAGCAAAAACCCCTTCGAAATCCCTCATTGAATCATCAGCCACTGTGGTTCGAAATGTCGACCAGCCCTCACAAAAAAAACCCATCCTGTTCCTCTCCAAGGTGGTAAAAGATTGCTACCACGACGTTATGCTCAAGAGAAACTGTCACTCGGAGCAAGGTTTCCAGTTGTCTCCATAACGGTCGTTAGGGAAACAAGTTGTAAGGACAATCTCTCACCTGGGTTAGGAGTTTTTTTGCAACCATCCGGTCGGTTATTCCCCCACTTCGGTATGAGAATTCTATGCCAACTTAGTGGATTTTGAACAAGAGTTTGTATTTATACGCGAGGGTCTGGTGCCTTGGAGTGCGACTCACATCAATGCACTCTTTCACTTTGTTGAAAAGGAAGAAACCCCTACTGAGTTTTTAGAGGAGTTAATTGATGAAGGTGCTAACATGGTAATGAGAGATCTATGCGTCGAGGACGCTGTGTGGACTGGCAATGGTCCGTATGACTACATAATACACCGATGTTATCTCACAACTCAGAGCAAGGTATGTTTCCACTTTGTTAACAGTCGAATTCTGCCTTCAACCCATAGCATAACTGCAACGCTGGGTCGCATGTGCCTTTTGCACTCCATCCTGAAGGGTCACCACATCAATGTCAGTGCAATTTTATATGATGAAATTTTTGAAGCTACGGGTAAGCAAATAGGTATCTTATCTTTCCCTTCTTTAATTATGATGCTCTGCAAACAAAAAGGTATTATGCCCCATGATGGTGAGGAAGTACTGGACAACAAGGGACTAATAAATGATATCTCAGTGGAGCGAATGACTAGAGGACAAGAAACCCCTCTAGTGAAAGAGGTTCCTAAGAAGAAAGAGAAAATGAAAGGAAAGAAAATGGAGACATAGGAAGATGCTCCCACAAACCCTTAAGTTGAGAAAAAGTTTGCTACAATAGAACTAATCATTGATCGCATGGATATGCACTAGATTTGCCTTGTCAGCATGTTGGAGGAAATGGCTTACAGGCAGAACATCTTCTATGCGTACATAAGGGCATGGAATAGCGCTATTGTCGCTACATTGAGGAGTCTGAGCCCAAATCCCATGCTAGAGTTTCTTGTACTCCTACCTATTGTTAAGGAAGCCCCATCGTCCTCCAAGCAACCTACTCTTGAAGGTAGGCCTCAACTTGTCCCATCCCTAATGATAATCCATATCTCTGATGATGAGGAGCGTGAGGGACATTCCAACGCCATGGAGGACTGTTTCAGAACAATCACCAGCCTGTTCGAGGATGAATTTTTGAATAGCCTTAGGGCTAACATGGTTGAAAGAGAGGTTGTTACTAGGAGATGCGTACACCAATCGTATCTGTGGGTTTGGAAGCAGAGGAAGGTGTTGAAACAAGCACAGCTGAGAAGGAGGAACCTGAGAAGAAGAAGAAAAATGAGGAAGAGAAGGAAGAAGATGACAATAATGAAGAGAAGAAAGATGCCTCGACAAATTTCGAAGAGGAATTTGTCGACTCAACTACCAGTGCGGGGGCATCCGTTGAAAACTTGGCTCCACTTGAAGCGAGCCAGGCTAAGGCAATCACCAGCAGCATCGAGGATCTTAACTTGGCCATTGTGCCTTATGTGGCACCACTTGCTGAAGTCTATCCATCTGATGTGGTTATTGATGAGGCCTCCACTCAACTAGCTGTGGAGGAGCAATTCGCTGCTCCAATTGATTCCAAGGACAAAAAGAGAAAGACAAAAGACAAGAAAAAGAGGCGCAAAGCAGAAGAGGAGTGCCCAAAGAAGAAGAAGAAGAAAGCCAAAACAGTCACTTCATTGGCTGCTGAACAATGAGTTAGTTTACTTTACATTAGTTAGTTGCATAGCATTTAGTTGTCATTGCATTTTTATTTGTCACTGCATTTTATATGTCACTAGGCAAAGCACCTAGTGGTTTTGTGCTCATATTAGAAGCCAGTTGTCCTAATTGTGCTTCTAACGCACAGATGGAAGAAGAATTTCCTTGTACGATAGCTTCTATTCTCGTAATATGCTCACGTATCAAAGCTTCAAGAACAGCTAATGAATCTGATATTGGTTGAGAGTACTATTGTTGCTGTTGTTGATGACGTCCTTGCATATTTGGCATTGCAGTCTACTGTGGCTGCATACGAGCATGTGGTTGCATCTGATTATGTGACTACATCTGATCAGGATGTAAATGTACCTGAGCATTATGATTATAATTCTGCTACTATTGGTTGTAACTCCCTTGTCGAAAGTTCCCTTAACTCGAGGAATTTTCATATCTAAATGTGGACGTACTATGATTCCCCCAAGGTTGTTAATTCTTGGTTGAACTATTATACGAGTTACCATATGAGTTCACTCTGATGTTATTGACATAAAATGCATTCTCAGCTTGTTGTGGATAGTCCTCATAGCTATGGTTGTCACCGTAAATTTCATAACAAAATGTCGAGACATCCATTTTTTCGTTGATTAATAAAGAAACCATGAGGAACTAATTCTATTTTGGGAAATTAAGGAATAGACGTATGAATAATTGATTGTTGTTTTACTGGGATTTTACCTTTCAAATTAGTTATTAGTGAAAGGAAGAGAATCAAACAAACACTAGGTCTAACAACTCCAGAAAGTCATCTAGGTGGGAATGAACCAAAAATTGGTATTACCAATTCGTGAACACCTTTTCCCCAACACTATGACATCTAGCGATAAGTAATCTCTATTGACTTGCTATGCTGCCAGAAGATCGAGAGATCCAACAGGGGTAGTGAGTAGTTGATTAGAGGAAAATCCCAAAAACCCAACAATCGAGGAAATCATATGGAAACGACCTAATTTCCCTACAGCTATTTATAAGATTTTCTACTTCTTAAACTTTTGCTATTATTTCTTATTTTATTTATCTTTTATTTTTATGCTATCTAGAACACACTTTTAGTTTTCCTACTATAAAACCCTAAAATAAGTACTAATTACTTTTACTCTTTGCAAGGATTTAATTTACTATTGCTTCAAGCCTTCTTTGGGTACTATCCTCAGAATATTACCGAGTATTCCGTTGTAACACACTATATTTACAGTCTGACCCGTACACTTGCGAAAAGTCTAAATCTACACCGAACGGGAGTACGTTTGGAGGCGATCACTAACTCATGTATATTATTGTATATTATTCTAAAATGTTTTTATTTCAGTATTTAACAGAAAATAGGAGTATGTTGCAACGCACTAATAGTTGTGTCGCAACAAAAGTGATAGAATATAGGAAAAAGCAATACTGAAGCCAACGTCGCGATATGAACATCCCTTTGTCGTAACAACGTGTACAAATTCAACAAATATCAAGGTTAAGGAAGATGTTGCGACAAAGTCCCAAGAACGTTGCGACCAAGAGAAACTAAAGAGTGTGTCACGATAAAGACTCCCTATGTCGCGACATTGTCTGTAATTTTTGCAGAATTGACCCAATCAGATTACGTAACTCGACAATTAAAGACTTATTTTTCCAAATTTTTACACCTTAAAACCGAACCGCTATAAATACTAAAACATTATTCTAACTCAATCTACTCTATTTTAACTCATAACAAAACCTAAAAATCCTCTTTTTTCCTATTTTCTATTCTAACTTTTTAGGTTTCCAAGCAAGAGGAGAAGCACACTCATCTAGGTTTAAAGTTCCCACTCTTATATCGCCATTAATTAGAATGCCTCTTAGAAAGGTTAGACATACTGTAGAATATGAACCATCATTAGGTACAAATCCTTGGAATTTTCTAAATATGAATGTGGAAAAATATTTTAATTAACTTAAAGGAAAATTATTCATTCAAGAGAGGGGTTTTGATCCATTTTATGATTTTCTGCAAAGAAGTCTGGCCTTTAGTTAGGTACCATAAATGCGAACATTTTAGGACGATCCCCATAGAACCTATTGTTATCCCTGTAGTCTAGGAATTTTATGCTACCTTAAAGGATCATATATTTAGGACTAGGGATGTACTTAATTGGGAAACCTTAGTAATTAGGAAATTAGTGTTAAGGTAACCACCCAAGATAATTTGTAATTTCATTAATGCTTCTTATTATGAACATGATTTCTTAGATCAAATTGATTTAGAACCCTTTAATGATATAGATATGCATGAGGTAATTTTATCTAACTGAAGGAAGGGGGAATGGAAATTTAGGCCAGGCACTAGTATTCCCACATCATTTAATCAAGCCATCATATTCCCTGAAGCTAAAATGTGGATCCAATTTGTTTGCACCCGTATGATTCCTACTTAAAATGTTTTTAATGTCATTGCTTTTCTAGCAGTATTGTTATTTTCAATCTTGTAGAAAAAGCTGGTTTGTATAGGAAAATGGATCCAGCAAGACATGAGTCGTTGTGTAAGAGCCAGAAAGTGGGGATTTTCTTTCCTCACTTAATCACAACTTTGTACAGGAGGGCAGGAATGCTCATTAATCCACTGAACAAACCTTGAATCCGTCGAAAAGTGTCATTTGTGACACACTCTTCCAATAATATAGACAGCTTCGTGCCAAACAAATAAGAGAAGGGAAGAAGAAATCACAAGATTCAATGGCTACACCAACATCTACATGAAGGTTGGCACCAACCCAAGAAGAAGTTGGTGAAGGGGCTTATGTAAACCTTGATTGGTTGATCCAATGAATGCACGAATTGGGATCGATATTCCAAGATGTTGCTCAACAACAGAACCATAGGATCCCTAACTACACTACAGACATGTTTGGGGTGATGGATGAGGAACATGATGATGAAGAGCCAGAAGTATGGAATGGCAGTGATAAAGAGGATAAGATGGATGAAGAAGGATAATTGTTTGAGACAATTTAATATTTTAAATTTTGGATAATTTTTAGTTTTTATTTTAGACTTATATAATTCATAGGAGTAGGAAAGGAATTTACTTGTGTATATATGCTTGAATTCTTTTTGTAGGAACCCCACATTATGGAAGACACGATAAATTCAAGCATTAACGCCAAAAGGAGAAGGACAACCACAATAAAAAGAAGAGAACATTCACGATAAATCAAGTAACTTCTTTCCTTTATCATTTACCTTTTTTCTTACCATTCAAATTCATTTCTGGAGTCTACGGACTCATTCGCATTCACTTCGGCCCCTAGGGCTCGTTTTCAACTAATACATATAACCATTCACATGCTTTGATTATTTTGATTCACATATGCATACGAGTGATTCCATATCATTATACCATTTCATTTCACTATGTTTTAGTAAGTGTACAATTTATAACCCCTATTAACATGACTTAAACTCGGACGGATCCATGAATCGTTTAACCAATACACCAACTAGCACCTAGTGCATCATTGGATAAACTTAAGTAAGGGAAACTAGCTGATAGCATTAGAAATGACACTTAATTTATCATTGAATTAGTGTATAATTTGTTCCTTTTGTATCATATTTAGCCTACATTTTCAGCATTTCATACTTAGTATTTGCATTTTCTAAATCAATGTTGTATGGTCTTACTTTCTTTCATTTTACTCCTTTTATGCTAATAATGTCGTAGTATTAAGTATCAGTTTTGCATCTAAAGTTGTCAGTGCAGAAATCCACCTTAGAAAATCAGAATGGGAAAGCATTTAAAGTTTCGGCTACAAGTTTGATTTAAAATTGCGGCCAAAGATGTCACCACATAAATGTTTCTACATTTTATTAAGGATTTTATGCTGCTAACACATTCAGAAGCACCAGCGCAGGAGCATGCCAAGTTGTCGTAGTAAATTTAAATCATAATGTGCATCCAGAGATGTCGCGACAATTTGCAACTACCTAATGCACAAACCAGATATGCGTGAGTGCATAGTTGGTAATAACAAACTTGTACAGATGCAAAAAGGGAAGTTAGATCTGAGAAGAGGGATAGACCTGTGCTGTGGAATGATTATAAATAGAAGGAAGTGAGTGGATATCAATATCAAGCTGTGAAGAATTTAATTCCACAAATTTTCTCATCTTTTCTCAAAATCAGCTACCATGGAAGCTTGATTCCCAGGAGGGTAAACTGACACAACAAGGAGGCAACTACTCTTGACGAGGAGTGCCTATGTGCAATGCAAAAGGAGCGATTACGAGAGAATTCTAGTAGACTAGGAATAGCATACTTTAATTTATCTTTTAATCCCTCTTGAATGTTGATGAATTCTACTAACTTTTAATTGTATACGGAAGTATCTATTAATGTTAGATCTATTTTGATTTCTACTCAATTCTTCTCATCTGTTTATATTTGGATTTAACTGTTTTAACCACAGATGTGTGATTGAAGTCACAATCACTGGAAGGTGCAGTGACAAGTTAGATTAACAAGCAAGACAACAGAAGTTGCTTGAGGCAAGAAGGAATTGTGGCCACTTGTTCTAAGGTGTGGTAGTTGTGACTACTTGGGTCTTTGTTAAACAGAGAAGTTGATAGCAATAAGATCTCATTAGAACTTAATTGTGGTGACAATTCATCTATTAGTTACCTTATGGTCACATTTACCGTTGCCAACTTGTGAAGTTAGGGATCCCCCTATTTCTTTACACTTGATCTATTTCTTTTAATTTTTTTAATTTACATTTACAACATCTTACACAAAAATTCATTTTTTTATTAAATTGTTCTAACATTTTATGTTATATTATGTTGACAGATTTAACTCGTTAATTTGTGCAGTTTTAACCAAATTGTATTGACATTACTTTTAACAACTCTTTTCATTTAAACTTTAATTGCTTCGACAAATTTAAGCAAGAAGAACTCTGTGCTCGTGGGGTCGATATCCAATAGATTCATCTCTATCTACTATACATGCATCAACAGTGTCTGCTTGCACAATTATTGTGACATTTACAGGTCGATCAAGTTTTGGCGCCTTTGCCGGGATGTCGTTTGTTTGATGTTTATTTTTGTAGTTGTATTTACTATTCTTTTTCTAACTTTTATTGATTAACTAATATTTTGTTGATTTTCTTTTAAATTATTTTTAGGTGTTTACGTCCACAAAGAGAAATCCTAACAACATTATTAGTTTTTATCCGGAAATTGAAATAACAATTTTAGAGGAAGAAACAAGAGCAAAGAACAATGGCTGGAAATAACCATGATCTACCACCTTTGCTACCACAAAATATTGTTCCTCCAGTGTAGCCACAAGGAATTAACAATATACCACTGCCACAAAGAGCAAATTCCAGACAGGATAATTAGAGACTTCCTTGTTCTTGTGCTCGATGATCTATAACCAGGGGTTGTTAGACAAGCAATACAAGCTGGGAATTTTGAATTAAAACCAGTGATGTTTCAAATGCTAAACTCGAGTGAGCAATATGCTGGTTTGCCTTACTAAGATACGAGGGAGCATCTCAAATCTTTTCTGCTTATATCTGCTTCTTTCAGTCAACACAGTGTTCCTGATGATGCCTTGAAGATGCAACTATTCCCTTACTCTTTACAAGGAAGGGCACGTACATGGTTTTTAGGTTTACCGACTGGATCTATTACTTCATGGAATATGCTAGCAACTCAATTTGTTTTATGATTCAAACCACCCACAATGAATGCTAAACTAAGGAATGATATTATAGCATACCATCAACTGGATGATGAGAATTTGCACATTACGTGGGAACATTATAAAACTCTGCTTAGACGTTATCCCATGAACGAAATCCAATAGAAGACACAAATCGAGATATTCTACAATGGATTAAACGCGCAGACAAGAAATCTTGTCGATGCATCTGCTAATGGTCCTTTGTTGGATTGCACTTATAATGAAGTTGTGTAAATCTTAGAAAGAATTGCACAAAATGATTATCAGTACTCAATTTCTCGTTCTGCTCAAGTGAAAACAAATCTTGGAGTTATTGAGTTAGATGTCATTTTGGCCCTAAGTGCACAAGAATCCTCTTTGGCAAACATAATTAAGAACATGAAAGGGACGAGTGATGTTACCCCTATTCATGTAGCCCAACAAATGGATGTCTCGACATTTTCTTGTGAAATTTATGACGACAACCATAGCTATGAGAACTGTCCACACAGCATGCTGAGAATGCATTTTATATCAATAACATTCGAGGGAATTCATATGGTAACTCATATAACAGTTCAAATATGACTCAACAACCTTGGGGGAGTCAGAATGCATCCACATACAGATATGGAAATTCTTCAAATCAAGGTAATTTTAGACAAGAGAGTTACGGTCAACAACAGCAGAATTATAATCACAATCCTCAAGTGCATGCGCAGCTTGACCAATTGCGATCGTAGAACCAGATGCAGTCATATAATCAGATGCAACCACAAGCTCGAATGTAGCCACAACAGACTATGCTACCAAATATGCAATGACAGCATCAGCAACAGCAACAGCAACAATAGTCTTCTCAACCAAGATCAAATCTATTAGCTACTCTTGAAGCTTTGATGCGTGAGCATATTACCAAAATAGAAGTAATTGTACAAGGAAATTCGTCTTCCATCCGAGCGTTGGAAGCATAACTAGGACAACTAGCTTCTAACATGAGCACACGACCACCAGGTCCTTTGCCCAATGATACTGAAAATTCAAATTAGAAAGGTAAGGAGCATTGCAAGGTTATCACATTACAGAGTGGAAAGAAAACTGTCAAACAAAGTAGTAGCTCCAACCAAGCACCTGTCAACGCAAACGAACCAAAGCAACAAGGAGAAGTTGAGTCTAAAGAAGATACAGCAGAAGTAATTGAGGATGACCCACCAGTAGTCACACCAATGCCGACCATTCGTTCTACAAAGTTGTCGATGCAACTGCCTATGTCAACATAATCGATTACATCATAACAATCCACTGTGAACATACCTTTTTCATTTCCACAGCAATTCAAGGAGAAAGATCAGAACAGAGATTATCAAAAGTTTGTATCTACCTTCAAATAATTACATATTAATATATCTCTAGTTGATGCTATTGTGCAGATTCCCAGCTATGGGAAATTCATGAAGGAGCTACTATCAAAGAAAAAGAAGCTATCCGATATTGAGACGATTGCGCTCACAGAAGGGTGTAGCATTGTACTAACAAATAAATTGTCACAAAAAATTAAAGATCCTGGCAGTTTCACAATTCCTTGCTTCACTAGAAACCATTACTTAGGTAAATTTAGGAGCTAGCATTAACTTTATGCCATTGTCAACTTTCAGGAAATTAGGAATTGGTCATATGAAGCCCACTATGGTGACATTACAACTTGCGGATAGATCTTTGGCACAACCTAAAGGACAGATTAAAGATGTTCTCATCCATGTCGATAAGTTTGTGTTCTCAACCGACTTCAACATACTTGATTGTGAAGTCGATAAGGAGTGCCCATTATTCAGGGGTGCCCATTTCTTGCAACGGGACGTACACTAATAGATGTTTTCAAGGGCTAGTTAATCATGTGTCATAACGATGAACATGTAACTTTCAGTGTTTTCGAAGCATCTCCATCACGAAGTAAGGAACAATGTCATCATATTGATGCTCTGGATGAGTTAATTATAGAGAAATTTAATGAACGAAGTTCAGCAGTGCCAAAGGAATATGCGGTGACATCGAAAGATAATGCCTTACCTGAATGTCACCACAAAGTTGAGGCTAATGTCTGTGAGCTTAGACATGGCTGGCAATTGGAATCTTTGGATCTGTCTAATAGGATGACCCTTATTTTCAAATCATTGGTTGAAGAAGCTCCGACTCTGGAGTTAAAGCCATTGCCAACACATTTGAAATATGTTTTCCTAGGTGACAATGATACATTTCCAGTGATTGTCAACGCAAGTCTCAATGCGAACCAAGAAGAAAAATTAATCGGAATATTGAAGCAGCACAAAAGAGTCATCGCCTGAAGCATAGAGAACATCAGAGGCATTAGTCCCTCTTTATGCATGCATAAAATTAGGCTGGAGGATGAAGGAAAATAATCAATTGAGCAACAACGAAGATTAAATGAGAAATTAAATGAAGTAGTGAAGAAAGAGATCATTAAATGGCTAGAGCAGGCATAATCTACCTAATTTCGAACAGTACATGGGTGAGCCCAATCCAATGTGTACCTAAGAAAAGCGACATCACAGTGGTAAGTAACGATAAGAATGAGCTAATCCCTACTCATATTGCTACAGGTTGGCTAGTGTGCATGGATTACCGTCATCTAAATGCGGCCACAAAGAAGGATCACTTCCCACTTCCGTTCATTGATCAAATGTTGGATAGGTTAGCTGGTAAAGCCTATTACTATTTTCTTGATGGATACTCTAGGTACAACCAGATTGTAATCGCGCTAGAGGATCAAGCAAAAACGACTTTTACTTGCCCATTTAGAACCTTTACTTTCCGACGAAAGTTATTTGGTTTATATAATGCCCAGGTACATTTCAGATGTGTATGATAGTTAGCTTCTCTGATATGATCGAGGATTCGCTAGAGGTACTTATGGATGATTTCTCTATCTATGGCTACAATTTTGATAAATGTGCTGACAATTTAACAAAAACGATGCGAGACACAAACTTGATACTAAACTTGGAAAAATGCCACTTTATGGCAACTAAAGGCATTGTTCTTAGCCATCGTATATCTTGTTAGGGCATTGAAGTGGATAAAGCGAAGGTTGAAATCATTGAAAAGCTACCTCCACCCAATAATGTAAAGGGAATAAGGAGTTTTCTAGGTCATGCCGAATCTTATAGACGATTTATCTGAGACTTCTTCAAAATAGCAAAACCACTCTGTTCTTTGTTGGAGCAAAATAAAAAAAATTTTGTTCGATGAAACTTGTTTGGAAGCATTCCTGAAAATTAAACAGTTGCTAGTGCAAGCACCTATTGTTGTCGCATCGGATTGGTTGCAGACCACTTATCTCATCTGGAATTTAGAAGCAAGGATGGAAATAAGTCACAAATTGTCAATGCATTTCCAGATAAAAAAGTTATTCTTTGTCGATGCATCTTCATGGTATTCAGATGTCGTCAATTATGTATTCAGATGTCGTCAATTATCTAGTCTGTGGAAAGCTACCATTGAGTGTAACAGGTCATAAGAAGGTAAGATTTCTTCGGGATGTTGCAAAGTATCATTGGAATGAGTCATACATAAAGCATTGTCATGATGCTCTTTATGGAGGTTATTTAGGTGGCATTAGGATTGCTGCAAAGGTCTTACAATTAGGATTTTAGTGGCTGACATTGTTTCGAGACACCCACAATTTTGCTCAACAGTGCAAAAAATGTCAGCGCACCAATTCTATATCTTGACGCAACGAGATGATTGAACAATCTATCATGGACGTTGAACTCTTTGATGTTTGGGGTATAAATTTTATTGGACCATTTACAAATTCTTTTGGAAATGTGTACATTTTGGTTACTATTGGCTATGTCTCTAAGTGGATCGAAGCAATCGCTGTTCCAAAGGATGATGCTCGAAAGGTGTTAAAGTTTTTTCACACATATATCCTTGCATAATTCAGAACACCTCGAGCATTAATAAGCGACCAAGGAACTCACTTCCATTGCAATCAAGTGCCGACAGCTTTAAAACGTTACGGTGTGAAACATCACATGGAAACCACATATCATCCACAAACAAATAGACAAACGAAAGTATCTAATCGACAAATCAAGGGTATTCTTGAGAAGGTGGTTAACCCATCTCGACGAGATTGGTCTTCGTAGTTGAATGATGCGTTGTTGGCGGTTCAAACCGCATACAAAACACCATTAAGGATATTCCCATATCAGCTAGTTTTTGGTAAATCCTGTCACTTGCCAGTCGAACTTGAACATAATGCCATGTGGGCAATCAAGCAAGTGAACATGGACTATGATGCTACTGGACAGAAACGATTGTTGAACATTTCAAAACTGGAAGAAATTCGATGCAATGCTTATGAAAATGCTGCTATTTACAAGAAAAAAACTAAAAGATGGCATGATAACATCATTTTGCAGTGATAATTTCCTCCTGGTCAGTTACTGCTTTTATTTAACTTATGTTTAAAATTGCATCCAGGAAAATTGCGTTCAAGATGGTCAAGACTTTTTGAAGTTATCGAAGCATTTCCACATGAGGCGGTGACAATTAAGGATTTGAATGACAGACACCAATTTAAAGTAAATGGCCAACGATTAAAGCACTACTGAAGCCCAAGCATCAATGAACAAAACGAGACGATTAACCTGGTCACATTTTTTTAGGATGTCATTGTAATTTTTCTGTTAATTTTTGTCTTTTATTTTACTTTAAATTGTTTCTTTAGTTTTTACAGGAAAAAAATATCTCCTTTTTGTTGACGTACACAAAAGCACAACTTTTCGACGCATTTCATTAATGACTCAACGAAGCGTTTTGGGAAAGAATCATGCCGGTTAATTCACCTCTTTCCCCATTCGTTGGATCACTCTAAAAAAGTAAAATTTGTGTCCTGGCATTTATTGGTTGCAGGCACAAGGTACTCCCAACGGCAGCAGCAAACATCACATCTCTTCACCTCCATCTTCTACAAAACACTCTTTTTATGTTAACTGAAGCTTCACACTCACAACCACCATTGTTAATGTATTATTTTTTTCTTCAACCTTCAATCTTTCTGCAAGTTATTCTCATTCTCTTTATTTTAATAGTTATGTCGAGAACTCGTGGTGCGAAACCCCCATCCAAATTTACTGTTGAATCATCGGCTGCAATGGTTAGAAATGTCGACCAACCACCACCAAAGGAACTTGTCCTGTTCTTATCAAAAGCAATGAAGGACTGCTATCATGAAGTGATGTTGAAAAGGAACTGTTATATTGGGCAAGGATTTTAGTTGTCCCCGAATCTGACATTTGGGAAGCAAATATCCAGAACCATTTCATGATTGGGTTGGGAGAAGTTTTGTGACCATCCGATAGGATACTCTCCCTCCATGGTAAGGGAGTTTTATGCTAACCTGGTTGATCCTAAACAGAAATTTATATTCGTTCATGAAGGGTTGGTGCCATGGAGCGCTAACCACATCAATGCTCTCTCCTATATTGCTACAGGAGAGGATGAGCATGTCGAGTTCTTGAAGAACTAGATGGAGGACAGTGCTGATCTATTGTTGAATGACTTGTGCGTGATAACGCAGTTTGGACTGGCAACAGTCCAAACAATTACGCGATGCACCGTCACTACCTCACTATCCAAAGCAAAGTGTGGTTTCATTTCATTAACTGTCATCTCTTGCCATCCACCCACAATATGACTACAACGCTAGATCGAATGTGCTTACTGCATTCTATACTCAAGGGACGACTAATTGATGTCGGCACAATCCTTCATCAAGATATCGCAGAATCCGGCACCAAACAAATAGGATGACAGAGGGGCAGGAAACCCCTTTGGTGAAGGAGGTGCCACAAAAGGACAAAGGGAAAGGGAAAAAGAAGGACACCATAACTCATGCGCCCATAAATCCTCAGATGTGGAGGAAGCTTGATGAGATTGAAATGTTTGTTGATCAGATGAGCAGTAGACAAATCAAACTTGTCAGCGCAATTGATGAGATGAAGTTCAGTCAGAACTTATTCTATGCCTATACTAGGGCATGGAACACTACTAATGTTAGCGCATTAAGAGGTTTGAGCAGAAATCCAATGCCTGAATTCCCAATGTTCCCTCCTATTATCGATGAAACCACTCCATCATCAGAGCAACATGGTTTAGAAGGAAGAACCCAGTCCGTCTAATCCCCAAATAGAATCCACATCTCTGATGATGAGGATCGAAAGGTGTAATCCAAGGAAATGGAAGATTGCTTCCAAAACATAGCCAGCCTCTTTGAAGATGAATTGTCGAATAGTTTAGGGGCTATTATGGCGGAAAGAGAGAGACTGCTGCTACGAAAGTGCATACACCAATTTCTTCTAGGGGTATTGAAGCAGAAGAAGAAGAAGAAGAAGAAGAAGAAAGAAAGAAATGAAGAAGAAAAAAAGAGAAGGAAAAAAAAGAAGAAGACGTTGCCCCGACAAATTTATCAAAGAAATTTATCGACGCACCCGTCAATGTGGGTGCATCTATTGAACAATTGGAAACATCTGGGGCGAGCTAGTCTGAGGTATTCACATCCGACAATGAGGATTCTAATCCTCTGGCTATTGTGCCATATTTGGCACCATTTGTTGAGATTCATCCATCGTACGTGACTGTCGATGAAGTCAACACTCAACCAGCAATGGAGGAGCAGTCAACTCCACCGGTTGAACCAAAAGAGAAGAGGCGAAAATGAAAGGCAAAGAAGAAAAGCAAAGAGGAGAGCCCTAAGAAGAAAAAGAAGTCCAAAGCAGCCACTTCTTGGGCTGTAACACACTGAGTTATTTTTACTTTTCGGTATTTAGTTTAGTGCATATATTTTCTCTAGTTGTCATTACATTTAAATTGTCACTGCATTTTAATTGTTTTCACATTTACATTGTAGTTGCATTTCCATTAATAATTGTGTAGTATTGTTAGTGCATTGGGGACAATGCAGACATTAAGTTTGGGGGGAAATTTGGAATGGAAATGCAATTACACCCACAAGTTTAAGAATATATTTGTCTTTTTAGTGAATGAAAGTATGCATAGTTAAGAAAATATGACCACAAATTTTTCATTTGATGCTTAAATCTTGAATTATTTGGAATGTTAATGTGTGAAATGGATGAATGTGATTGAATGTTGAATCATTTTATTTTTGGATGAATGGTTGAAATTGAATTAGTAATAAATGAATAGTATCATTCTTTGAATCTTGAATTAACTTATCATCTTACAGCTTTGTATATAATTATATCTGCTAATAAAGACACTCCAATATGGGTGCACTATGACTTAACAAGGGGGAACACTCCACTGCAAGTGTTAGAAAAACTATCTAGCCAAAAGGCTGTCACTACAAGAGTGTGTTGATGCAATTACATGCTCCTTAGGGGTTTGTCGCACCCCATCATTACTACTCAGGAACAAGAGTATAGTAATGCAATGACATCGCTCAGTCACATAAAAAATAAAGAAAAGTTGATAAAAAGAAAAAAAATATATATATATATATATATATGTATATTATTACACAATAAATGTTGTATTGGTTAAGAAGATTTGAGATTTAAGGCATGATGCTAGCATTAGTGAAGTTACAATTTTGATTATTCATGCCTATAAATTATCGGCGCAATATTTCAGCATATGAATGCAATTTATACATTAGGATTCTAGAGAATATGAGTTTCTAGAATGATGATTGTGGTGACAATAATTTGAATATAACTTTGCTAGCTTTAATTTACTTGAGGGCAAGTAAAAACTCAAGTTTGGGGGTGTGATAGCATTAGAAATGATACTTAATTTCTCCTTGAATTAATGTATAATTTGTTCCTTTTGTATCATATTTAGCCTACATTTTCAGCATTTCATACTTAGTATTTGCATTTTCTAAATCAGTGTTGTACGGTCTTACTTTCTTTCATTTTACTTCTTTTGTGCTACTAATGTCGCTGTATTGAGTATCAGTTTTTCATCTAAAGTTGTCAGCACAGAAATCCACCTTAGAAGATCAGAATGAGATAGCATTTAGAGTTACGGCCACAAGTTTGATTTAGAATTGCGGCTAAAGATGTCACCACATAAATGTTTCTACATTTTATCAAGGATTTTACACTACTAACATATTCAGAATCACCAACGCAGGAGAATGTCAAGTTGTCGCAGCAAATTGAAATCATAATTTACGTCCAGAGATGTTGCGACAATCTACAACTACCTAATGCACAAACTAGATCTGTGTGAGTGCATAGTTGGCAATAACAAACTTGTACGATTGCAAAAAGGGAAGTTAGATCTGAGAAGAGGGATAGACCTGTGATGTGGAATGATTATAAATAGAGGGAAGTGAGAGGAGATTAGTATCAATTTGTGAAGAATTCAATTCCACAAATTTTCTCATCTTTGCTCAAAGTCAGCTGCCATGGAAGCTTGATTCCCAATAGGGTAAACTGACGCAACAAGGAGGCGACTACTCCTGACGAGGAGTGCCTATGTGCGATACAAGAGGAGCGATTACGGGAGAATTCTAATAGATTAGGAATAGCGTACTTCAATTTATCTTTTTATCCCACTTGAATGTTGATGAATTCTACTGACTTTTAATTGTATATGGAAGTATCTATTAATTTTAGATCTATTTTGATTTCTACTCAATTCTTCTCATCTGTTTATATTTGGATTTAACTATTTTGACCATGGAAGTGCGATTGCAGTCACAGTCATTGGAAAGTGCGGTGATAAATTAGATTAACAAGCAAGACAACAAAGGTTGCTTAAGGCAAGAAGGAATTCTGGCCACTTGTTCTTAAGTGCAGAGCATTACCAGTACTAGAAGGTGTGGTAATTGTGAGTTCTTGGGTCTTTGTTAAACAGAGAAGTTGATAGCAGTAAGATCTCATTAGAACTTAATTGCGGCGACAATTCATCTATTAGTTACCTTGTGGTCATATTTAGCGTTGCCAACTTGTGAAGTCAAGGATCCCCCTATTTCTTTTATTTTTCTGAATTTACATTTACAACATCTTACACAACAATTCATTTTCTATTAAATTGCTCTCACATTTTATGTTATATTTACGTTGACAGATTTAACTCTTTGATTTGTGCAGTTTTAATCAAATTGCGTTGACATTACTTTTAACAACTCTTTTCATTTAAACTCTAATTGCTTCAACAAATTTAAGCAACAAGAACACCATCCTCATGGGATCAATATCCGATAGATTCATCTCTATCTACTATACTTGCATCAACATTGTCCGCTTGCACAATTGCTATGACGTTTACAGGTCGATCACTAGCACATATAGTGCATACTGGAACATGAAGTGCATCCTGCCGCGTAAGCACATAGTCTCGTACTCAATCCAATCCTATGGCATGTCAACAACATCCGACTCAGCCCGACTAGTTAATAGGGTACCAATGTTCAAATTAGTTTACAATTTAATACATATACCATTTTTCAATCATATTCATATCAAAATTCAAATTATCATCTATACACTTATTTTTCATATATACAACATATTTTTATCCAATTTCCATGCAACATATCATAACTAAAGTAAATCAGATCATTTTAGTCCTTTATATCGATATCTCATATCAAACTCAATCAAAACAATTCATAAAATCACCATATACTCACCTTAATGATCAATCACTCAGTAAACATACATATGCAAGCAAATATTTCTATCTTGAATCATAAAAGTACAAAAAGTAGTCTCGCGTCACTCGTCAACAACTTTTTCTTTCCCCTTCCATCTTAAATGCTTAGCATCAACATTAGTTATGCATAGTCACAAAACATATAATACTATCAATTTTCATCTAATTTAGAATCAAATATCAAATCATGCATATTTTTTAATTTTTTCAATTTATTCAATTTAGTCCCTAAACTTAAAACAAGCATAACTTTCGGTTTAAAGCTTCGAATTAATAACCTATTTCACATTAAATCATTAGAGACCATATACTTCATATCCATACAATAATATCATAATAGGTTTCATTTTATTCAATTTGGTCCCTAATGTAACGAAGTTAACAATCAAACTTTTTAAGCTTTACAATTTAGTCCTTTTTCATAATCTAAACTTAATTTCTATCAATTTCACACCTAATTCATCAAATTCAAAACAATGGAAACTTATAAAAATTTCACCGATTAAACAAATTGATACATGGGTTAGCTTAATCAAGCTCCCATGATAAAAATTATAAAAATTAAAGAAAAATGGTTAGGGACTTGTAATTAGATGGCTAAATGTATAAGGGTTTCAAAAGCCTCTTAGTTTTCTTGGCTATGGTGGTCAGTCTTGGAATGGAGAATTTGACAACTTCTCCACTAATTTTTAGCTTTTATACTATGCTTAATTTGCTAATTAACATTAATTAGCTTAATTAATCAAGTTTAGTTAATATTAATTGTACTTAAGTTAAATTAATGACATCCATCATCATGATCCACTAAATTCTATTTAGGATTGGTCTATTAGCCATTTTATTCCCTTGAATAATTGCTATCTAAGTCCCCAAGTCTTTTCCTAATTAAAAATTTATAACGATTAGATTTTTTCAATTTAGTCTTAGGCCTTAATTAATCACATTTTCGGCTAAATTACTTAACCAAATTTTGATAGAGCAATATAATAACTTCGTAAATATCCCTATTTAATATTTACATATCCGATTTATGAAAAAGAGGTCCCAAAATCGCATTTTTTAATACCACTAGAAATCAAGTTGTTACACAATGTTTGAAACATTGGAATTGATTTAATGTTACTACTAACGTTGAAAGATCTTATAGGGTCACACCCTATGGATGAAGTGGTCAAAAGAAAAAGAAAATTTAGATTATATTTCATTTCCATACGGGTTACATTAATTATAGAAATATTCTTATGATTAATTGCATTTGACAATGTTAAATATTATACACAATAGTACATATTTGATGTACATGCATAGAATATCTAGTTAAAATAAATATGAATTGTGTTTCATATAAATTTTAACTAAGATTGTTTTTATAGAAATTATTAAATAATGAATTATATTTTTGTCAAAAAAATGTTTTAGGGAATTATGAAAATTAATATCCTTTATATAAAGGATATCATGTTTTATTTTAGGAAATTGCTTAAATTACTCTATGATAGATTTTACGTTTTTTTAATAAAAGGGAGGTCTTGCCCCCTTGATGGAGTTACCCAAAATAAATATTTGACAGGAACGAAAGAGTTTTTTTCGTTTTTCTCTCTAGAAAAGTTTTGAGAGTTTTCTTTGATCGTTTTTCTTTCGGGTAGATCACGTAGAGGCCAATATAATTTTGTTAGAAGGAGGTGGAAGAGAAATAGCTTTTTAGGAAAGAAATAAACTCACCTTGTATTAAAATTTTCTTCTTTTACTCTTTCTTGACATGCTTCATCACATACAACTATTTATATAGCAGTTGTAATTGACTATCGGATTCAACACATTCATGTAACCTAGTTAAATATATGCATGACTACTAGATACATCTATAAATACATTCATTAAACTAGATACATATACTCTAATACATTCGTTAAATATAAGTACATGCAAGTAATAAGAAAAATATATTCTAGAATGACCCAAATTATATCCAACATTTCCCCTTGATTTGAAATTTTCTTGATTATGCCGAGACTATCACACATTCTTCGAAAACCTTCAACCTTGAGAGGTTTTGTAAAAATATCTATCACTTGATCTTGAGCCTTCACAAACTTAAGCTCCACTTCCTTCTTGGCAATATGCTCCTTGATAAAATGATATCTTGTGTCTATATGTTTGCTTCGATTATGGAACACAGGATTTTTCGCGAATGCTCGTGCAGACTTGTTATCAATTCAAGCTTTCGTTGCTCCTTCTTGTGGCAAATAAAGTTCTTTCAACAATTCTCGAAGCCAGATAGCATGACAAGTAAGAGAAGTTGCTGCCACATATTCAACCTCACAAGTTGGAAGTGTCACAATAGGTTGTTTCTTAGAACTACAAGAGATGCAGCAATCTCCCAATAAAAACACAAATCCAATGCTACCTTTTTCTATCACCAATGTCACCGACAAAATCACTATCACAAAATCCAATAAATTGAAAGTCATGAGAAGATGAGTAGAATAACCCAAATTCAATCTTACCTTTTAGGTAACGAAGAATCCTTTTAGCAGCCTTCATGTAAGCTGAGGTAGGAGCTTCCACGTAGCTACTTACTATACCAACTGCAAATAGGATGTCATGCTTTGTACATGTCAAGTATCTCAACTTCTTAAAAGACTTTTGAAAAGAGTTGGGTCTTCCTTTATTCCATCATCAAACTTTGACAACTTCACTCCACACTCCATTGGAGTTTTAACAGGATTGCAACCAAGCATTTTAAATTTCTTCAACACTTATTTTGCATAACCTTCTTACGAGATTAATATGCTCTCATCCGTTTGTTTCACTTCTAGGCCCAAATAATAAGACATGAGCCCCACATCAGTCATCTCAAAAATAAGTGACATGTGCTTCTTGAATTCTTTAATTAAATTTAGATTGTCTGCTATAAAGATCCAATCATCCACATAAAGACAAACTATCAAGATATCTCTACCATCATTTATCTTGATATAGAGTGCATGTTCATGAAGATACATAACAAATCCATTATCTCAAAAATACTTGTCGATGTGGCTATACCATGCATGAGGTGCTTGTTTTAACCCATATAGTGCCTTTTTCAACCTTAGGCATTTATCTTCTTGTCCTTAGACATTGTATCCCATGGGTTACTCAATGTAGACTTCCTCTTCCAAGAAATCATTAACAAATGTCGATTTCACATCAAATTAATGTATTTTCCACTTCATTTTTTAGCCGCCAAGGAACTAAGCAAACGAATTGTTTCAAGTCAAGCAATGGATACAAAGACTTCATCATAATTAATCCCATGCTTTTACTTGTAACCTTTAACAACAAGCCTTGCTTTGTACCTCACCACTTCCCCACTTGCATTCTTCTTTTTCTTGAAAATCCACTTGACCTCAATAGCTTCATGGCCTTTTGGAAGTTCAGATAACTCTCAAGTGTCGTTTTTCTCATTGTATTTTATTTCTTCATCCATGGCTCATCACCATCTTTTGTCCTTCACAACATCATCGAAGTTAAGTGGCTCACTATCTACAAATACACAAAACAAATCATTAATAGCTTCAGTAGCATCATCCAATTATATATACTTCTCGTTTTTCGAGGTCTTTCACTCGAGCTTTCTTCAAAAGTTGCTTTATAGATTGGAGCAGGTGAAGATAGAGGAGTCACGTCTTCCACCAGTGTCATAGTGTCTTGTTCTTCCTAAAACTAAGGAAAGAAATCATAAGATTGTTCTTCTTGGGCCTCCCAATTCCAACTTGCTTGTTCATAGAACTCAACATCTTAGCTTATGATAATCCTCCCATTGCTTAGGTTGTATAACTTGTAGCCTTTGGAGGTTGAGTCATAGCCAATGAAAACATATTTTGAACTTCGATCATCAAGCTTCAATCTATCTTGGTTGGATCCATGTGCATAAGTAATGCTACCAAACACTTGAAGATGTCTAACACTTGGCTTTCTTCCACTTCATACTTCTTGAGGTGTTAACCATTCACGTTCTTTGTTGGTGAGCGATTGGACAAGTAACCAACACAAGAAACAAGTTCGACCCAAAATTCCTTGGGCATATTCTTTGCCTTCAACATACATCTAGCCATATTAATAATAGTCCAATTTTTTCTTTCCACTACACTATTTTATTATGGCGATCTAGGCACCGTTAAAAGATGATGAATTCCATGTAATTTGTAAAACTCATTGAATTCATTGGAAGTGAATTTGCCTCCTCTATAGGACCTTAAAGATTTTTCTCAAAGCCACTCTCTTTTTCAACAAGAGCTTTGAATTTTTTAAATGCAACAAATGCTTCAGATTTTTGCTTCAAGAAGTAAACCTAAGTCTTTCTACTATAATCATCAATAAAAAAGTATTTACTTTTACCAAATGATGGCGGATTGATTGGTCCACACACATCAGTATGAAAAAGTTGAAGAGGCTCGGTTGTTCTTAATGTTGCTTCTTTTAGAAAGCTTGATCTTGCATGTTTTCTTTGGAGACACGCCTTACACAATTGATTAGGATGACTAATTGTTGGAATTCCTTTAACCATCTTCTTTTCTCCAAGAACCTTGAGTGCTCCATTTTTCATGTCCTAACACCATGCTTCATCCTTCACACTAGTTTTCAAACACTTTGCTTCAATTGTCTTAAGATCCAACATAAACATTCTATTTTTCGACATGGATGCTTTAGCAACCAAGTTGGCATATTGATCTCTTTGCCAAAGGAACAATCTTTCATGTGAATTTCATAACCTCTTTCAAGGAGTTGTCCCAAACTCAAAATGTTGTTTTTTAACTTGGGAACATAGTAAACATCAGTAATAAGGCTATGACCACCATCCTTTAGAAAAATTAGAATGGTATCTTTCCCTTGGGTTTGGACTTTTAAAGAGTCTCCAAATGAAACATTGCCTCTAACCTTCTCATCAAGCTCCACAAAGGTCTATTTGCATCCGTACATGTGATTGCTTACTTCTTTGTCAATATACCATATGCATGAATCATTACTTTCTTCATTCTTGAGTGCTAGAAATAAAGTTGGTTCTTCCACATCTTGTTGATATTTAATGAGATTAACCCTCTGTTCATTTTCGTTAGAATAATTTTGACATTCCCAGGAAAAATGGCCAAATTTCTAACAATTGTAACATTCAACACTAGATTTGTCATACCTCCTTTCATTCAATCTTCGATAATTATCACTTCCTCTTCCCCTCGCTCTTCCATGATTTCTAGTTGATGGGCTCTCATTATTGTTATTGCTATTTTCATGATAACCTCTTCCACGTCCTCCTTGGCCATAACCTTATCCTCGTCTACGTCCATGTCCACGACCTCGACCTCAACCTCTTTAGTTCTTTTCTTCTTGAAAATCTTTTAAAGATACCTTGGCTTTGAGAGCTTTTTCTAACGACCCATCTTGTCTCCCCTTGAATTTATCTTCTTGTACTTGCAACTTTTTCAATAGTTGTAGAGTCTAAATATTTGACTCAATGACACAATCCACATAACAAACTTTGGAACCAAAGAACGAGGATCTTTTCAATAACACGAACATCTTTTAAGGTATCTCCATATCTCTTCATTTGTTTAACAATAGCCAACACCCTTGAATAATAGTTCAAAATTGACTTGGATTCCTTCATCTGCAAAGCTTCAAACTCACCTCATAATACTTGGAGCCAAACCTTCTTCACTTTGTCAACTCATTAGAGAGAAACTTACAAAATCTCTCACGCTTCCTTTGCGATGTTAGCATTAGCCACTTTCAAAAACAACGATTCATCCAAACATTGATGGATAATGGTAAGGACGTGTTGATCCTTCTTCCTTGTCCTCACCAAGGCATCCCTATCTTGTTGTGATAAAGATGCCTCATCTTGAGAAAAATCATAACCATTTTGTGTGATCTCCCACACATCTTGCAAACCAAGTAGAGCCTTCATAAGGAGGCACCAATTTTCATAGTTATCTTTTGTAGGACGAGGAAATTGAAATGGAAACATTCCATTGTTGGCCATCTTGTTTCACTATCGAACCAAGCTCTTGATACCACTTTGTTAGAAGGAGGTAGAAGAGAAATAGTTTTTTAGGAAAGAAATAAACTCACTTTGTATTAAACTTTTTTCTTTTACTCTCTCTTTCCATCTTCATCACATACAACTATTTATATAGTAGTTGTAAGTGATTATTAGATTCAACACGTTCATGTAACCTAGTTAAATACATGCATGACTATTAGATACATCTTCTCTAAATGCATTCATTAAACTAGATACATATACTTTAATACATTCATTAAATATAAGTAAATGCAAGTAATAAGTAAAACATATTTTAGAATGATCCAAATTATATCCAACAAATTTATGGCAGCTACGGTTTGCCATTTAGACAAAGACTTCATACCCATTTCAGAGCTACTCTACTCAGATTATTTTAGGTATATCATTCAACTTTTTTAAATTAAGATTCATTACTCGTTAATAGACTCATGGGTTGTGATCGTTGAAATTATTTTTTCGCTATACCACGGGACTTATTGGCATTCAAGCAATGCAATCCTCTGAATATTTTATAACGGGTTGTTTTGTTGTATTACTTTTTTTTATGATAGCATGCACTTTCGATTGTGGTTAGCGTTAATTTTAATCATAGAACATGTTTGACCTTCCCCCAGGTTTTTGGTGTCATTCCTTGGGAGAAAATGAATGAAGGAGTTCAAACCTTGTGTCTTGAAAATTGAACAATCTGTTGTGGATACTTGTTCAATAGTTCTTGAATATTGATTGAACAATTTATTGGTTAATTAGTAAATTTTATTTTTGTTTGTGTGATAAGTATTGCTCTCTTTAGACTTGTCATTTTTGCTTGCTTACCTCGATCTTGAATTTCTATCATCTCGCATTTGATAACATTTTGCAACCAATTAATAGCATAGAGATAATTATTTGATAAAATAGTAATAAATAATTTATGTTACATAAGTAAAAGAAATATCATGGTAGTTGAATTAAATATTTAGAATAAAATATTTTTAAAGACGAAAAAAACTCTTTGTTACCTAGGGTTGCTCACATAAGGGTCAAACTTTTCAAAATGCTCATATAAGTGTCTAACCTTTATAAAAATGTTCAAATAATGACTTTTCATGCATTTCAATCCAATTTGAGAAAAGATTAGGTGAATTCTAACATATTTAGAATAAAATACATGATAGTTGAGCAAAATATACTTCAAAATAAAATACAATAATAAAAACATGTTTTGAGACTTGATATACGATATTTGAGAAGCTCTTATTTGAACACTTTAAAAGGCTTGACTTTCATTTGAGGATTTGTCATGATTAAGCCCTTATATGAACATTTTGAAAGGTATGACACTTACGTGAGCAAACCTTAAAAGTTGGATCCCAATTTGAGCATTTAACCTATAAAAATAAATAATTCATAATAGAATATATTAATAACTTTTTTAATTATAATTTTAAAATTTTACATAACTTATTAAATTAATAAAAGAATATTTTTATAATGAATTTAACAATGCCTAACTGAATATATATTTATATTCAAAATTAATTACTACCTAACCCAAAATACATAAAAGTAATAAATACATTTTATTACAAAATATGATAATATTCACATTTTAAATAATTCACGTGCAAACGCATGTAAAATTAAATAGAGAAATATATATATTTAACTTTTATTGATATTAAGATTTAATTTTTTTTTTTGTTATTGTTAAGCATGCCTCATATTTTAGTCAAATTTGAGAGATAATCTCCCAGTAAACTCTATTTATTTGTTTCAGTCGAACTCTATTTCGTCTAGATTATTTTATTATTATTCGACCTATGAATTTAGCTTATGAATAGACTTTTTTATAACCTTAGAAAATACACCCATTAAAAGATTAGAACTCATAATATTTTTAGAGAATTTTGTGTTTACGTTTTGAGGGTTCTTTGTCTTTGTGTTTCGGGGTTTAGTTTTTTATTTACATCTTTTGTACTCTTCGTTATTTTGCCATTATAATAAAATTATATTTTTCCGTGGTTTTTTATCCTCTTTTGAGGGATTTTTTCACGTTAAATTTGTATGTTCAATTTCTCAATTTTTGTTATTTTTACTTGTTCATTGCTTAATTAGATTGATCCCCAACAAGTGATATTAGAGATATTTCGATTTTCGTAGATCAGCCCGTTCAGAAATGGTAGCAATAAGGTTGGGCATTGAAAAGTTTGGTGGAGACAAATTTCAATTTGTGGCAAGTTCGGATGATGACAATTCTAGTTCAGACCGGCTTGAAAAAGATCATTACCGTGAAAAAGCCTGAAAATCTATATCAGACAAAATGGGAAGAGCTTAATGAAAAGGTCTTGTCTGCAGTCCAGTTGTGTCTCGCGAATAGGGTATTACATGAGGTATTGATGAAGAAAACTCTTGTGGAAAAAGTTAAAAACTCTTTATGCGACTAAGTCTTTGGCTAACCATTTAGTGTTGAAACAACATCTATTTACGTTCCACATGAACGAATGTGAGCTTCTTAAAGATCACATCAGTCAATTTATTACTCTTTTGAATGATTAAAAGAATGTTGAGGTTAAGATTGACGATAAAGATCAAGCTATGCTATTATTGTGTTTTTTACCCCCTTCATGCAAGTCTTTCAGGTAGACCTTGATTTATGGTAGAGACAAACTCTCGTTCGAGGATATGAAGGGTCATTTTTTGTGTAAAGACAAACTCAACAATAAGTTTGGTTCGGATAGCAAGGTAGATAGGCAATCTTCCATTTTGGTAACATCAAATAAGCGAGACAAAAGGTGTCACCACTGTAAGAAGTTAGGTCACGTCAAAGAAGATTATTATAAACTTCAAAATGAAAGGGTTGCTGAGAGCAACGAAGAAGATGTAGCTGGTGCTAATTTAGCTGATGAAAGCGATGACGATTTCTTGTTAGTGTTAACGAGCAAAAGCTCTGAACATACGTCCGAGTGGACCTTAGATTTGGGATGTTCTTTCCACATATGTCCAAATAGAGAATGGTTCTTCACATATAATTCGCTTGAAGGTGGAGTTGTGCGCATGGGAAATGGTTCATCCAGTAAGGTAATCGGTATTGGTATTGTTAAAATCAGGGTGCATGATGAGACAGTCAAGACACTCTTAGATATAAGCTATGTACCTGATTTACGAAAGAATCTCATTTTTTGAGTATTTTAGACTCAAAATGTTGCAGAATCAACATCAAGTCTAGCGCATTAAGGTGTCTCATGGGGCTCTCATTTTGTTAAAAGCTAAAAGGACCGACAGTCTTTATTTTCTAGAAGGTTTTACAATGACCGGTAAAATTGAAAGTCCCTCATCTATTGAGGAGTCAAACCCAACTCGTTTAGAGTAGAGGCAACTTGGTTATAGGAGGGAAAAAGGTATGATCGTTTCCTTGAAAAGAGATTCTCTTTTGGATGCAGGTTTTGAAAAGTTAGGGCACTATGTTTGTGAAAATTAGACTCGGGTTAGTTTTGATTTGGTAGTGCACAAGTCGAAGGCTAGAAGTATTCCAGCTTATAAGCACATATTCGACTTAGTTAATTCCCTGCATAGTTCATGATAGGCCCGTGGTGGGCTTTGGAAAAGATGGCATTTTGAAAATATGAGTCAAGGTGGAGATTTGTTGAGTATGTCTCATATTTCAGTCAAATTTGAGAGGTAATCTCCCGGTTAAACTTTGTTTATTTGTTTATTAGGGAGGAAAAATTCCTTTTCATGTATTTCATGCATTAAAATATGTTTGGATGCATTAAAACTAGTTGATCAATCCTAATTAGATTATGATTAATGGACACGATAATTGAAAGGTTCATGCTTAATTTAGATCCTAATCCGATTAAATTAAATGTTCGTAACAACTCAAGAGAGCACTATTGCCTTGCATAACTTTAGATTTATGTGATTAAATTGTTTCAAACCTAACCCGTCCCTGTTACTTCACATAAATTCTAATGAATCCTTAGTTAAATATGGATATAGAAATATACATGTTTTCCAAGTATAAGATTTTGAAAGAACTTGTATCAAATTTCAAGTTAATGAATGATCGAGTTGCCATGAAATTTTTTCGGAACTTAAACATGATGAGAATGACTTGATTCAAGTGTTGTAATTATTCTAGCTTATTCATGTTATTGTTGTTAAACTTGTGAAATTATTGCTAAACCATTCCATTGCATTTTAATTCATTCATTGCATTTAGGTTTATTCATTTGCATTTAGTTAATTAATTAAATTTTAACATTCATCACCCCAAATTATTGTGTTTTCTTTACCAACTTGTAAATTCTTAATTTTGCTATTATTTAATTAACAGATACAATCCCTATGGAGACGATAACTCTTTTACTTACTTATTACTTGATAACGATTGTATATACTTGCACATTTTGTTGCGAACCATGGCACGGGGGTGCCAACGAAGATTGGCCACTTCTCATGCTAGGGTGCCAAAATGCTGTGCCGAAGCTCTAAGCTTTTCACTTTTGCCTATTCCTTGCCTCGATTCTTCGTCTAATCCGTTGATGGTCTCAAAACCCAAGGCTTAAGCTTCCATGAACATATATAAAGTTCAAAAGCATTTAAATTAAATTCAATTATCTAAAAATGTATAAAATAAAGGGAAAACATTAAAAAGATAAATGAATGCAATTGAGACTCGAAATAAGTAATCTAAATTAAAATGCAATATTTCACTTAAAAATCATGCAAAATGCTAAACTTTAGGTTCAAAATATATAAATTATGTGCAATTATCAATGCAAAATATAAATCTTAAAATTTTTAATTAGGTTTCGATAATTATATTTTATTTGAAAATATAATTGTTAAAAATTACTTAAGGAAAAATGTTAAAAACATAATTAAAATATGTAAATGTTGTACTAATTGATAGAGGCCGGCATGCATTGTAAAGGCTAGTATTAGTCAAAATGGATTAAAACATATTGAATTTTTTTTTATCGTAACAATAATTACTTGATATTAATTTAAAATCGAAATGATATATACCAATCATGCGAAATAATATAGAAACGATACTTACAATCATATATGCTTATAGTCGATTTCTTTTAAACACCAAATCATTATTTAACTACCAACTTATATATTACCCATTTCAGGTCAAGTTGCTGGAAGTATAGAGGAAGAATAAATCCCAAGACTCCAAAATCATAGAGAATGGTGAGCTGGCTGGAATTCCTTTTTATTAGTTTACAAATTTATACACATGCAGGGGCGAAGTAATTTTTTTGGGGTTAAAATTAATTTTTAATTTTTAATAATTTATATCTTTATAATTTTTAAAAAATTAAATCAAATTTTTATAATTTTAGAGAGATTAAAGTGAAATTTATTTTTATTAATTTAAAATTTTAAAAAAATTTAAAAATCCTAAATAATGATTTTTTTTTTCATTTTAGGAGAGGTGAAACCTCTATCAACCCCTAAATTCAACTTTGTACACATCCATGTACAGGTTACGAAATTTGTCATGCTTAGACTCGTCTGAAACCGGAGCACTTGCTCAGAGCAGGCTAGATCCGGCCATGAACATCTATACTTGTGAGTGGAAATTTCTATCGGAAGAATTCCATGTCTATTGAGAGATGGAACGAGTTCCATAGGAAGAAAGGAATAATTTCTCAGTTAGCCTTTTATTTGCTCTTTAGGGTAAATGGTATGCAATTAATTAGGTCAATTTCATTAAATTAATTTGAATTTTAAAATTTTCAAGTCAATTCTCTAAAGGATGATTTCAAATTCAAGTTATTAATATAAATTATTTTGAGTTTGAATTATTTCTGATTTGAGCTATTAAAGTTTTTATGTCAGTCATTTGAGTTCAAATTATTTCAAATTTTACATATAATTCAAATCATTTCGAATTATTTATTTGAATCATTTCAAATTTATATTTATTTTGCTCGTGTTTTATTGATAGGAATGTTGAGGGTATTTATACATGTTGTTACTTGTACTATTATAGTTTATCATAGGGCCCACTATTTTATCTTGGTTGTATGGCCCCCTAGTACTGACATTTTTTGAGAGCTTCGGGTTTGCTGGATACGTGTCTATGGAGCACGCGGTCCTTTTTGTTCTTGGGATTGATGTCCTGAACGAGCTTTGTACCTATTGGACATATGCTTGGGTGGCTTGCGGGTCACGTGGTCCTTTCTGCGAGCTCCCTGGGTATGTGCAAACTTCTCGCAAGCTCGATCAACGATCCTATCTTGCGAGGTATGTTCACGGACCTTCCTTTTGTGAGCCATGTCCACGAGCCTCACTTGCAAACCATATATGCGAACTCCTTGTTTCCTTGTGATCCGTCTTATACTTAGTCTTCGAGTGGAACTTATCCGACTCGTGGATCGAAGATCTGGATCTTTTCTAAGATTCGGGTTGGCAGCTATTGATGTATAACAAAATTATTTTAAATTTAAGTAATATTAATTTAAATTCTTAACTTTAAGAGGAGGATGTAAGTTTTTGTGTATTAAATTCTAGGTAGTTTGGTAATGGAATATTAAGTGGTCCAAAAATGTACTCTTATTATGCTGTGGTCCATTGATCAAAACAGACACGCTATCTGTCTGTCTAACCTGTTTTGTAAAATCTTAAATATAAAGTTTTGGGGTTAGTGTCTGTCACCTTAAACTTTAAAGATAACGACTCCCGAATTTATCTATAATCATTGATCTTGGTCAAACATTGTTTGTTTTTTCCACTATCATCTGCAACTTAAAGCCAGGAAGTAAACTAAAACTTGCTGAAACACAGATAAATTTTTTTATTTTTTTTGTGAGGTTAAATTATCAACGTATTAAATATTAATTTTATATAAGATAATTATTTGGTATACTCATAATTCTCAAATATAATTAAAAGAAATAATTTTGTCTATAATTTATATAAAAATTTTAAAAATAAATCAACAAATATGTGATCATTTTGTAACTTTGCTTATGGTATGAAATATTAATCCATATCTATAGGGCCATTTTAGTAATTATGTTTGATGGTATTTGATACTTGGATAACCGTAGAAATTTTAGAGTTAATATGTGCAACAAATCCCGACTTCTTGAAAAGATGCATTTATTGGATAAAAGGTTGATGCAGGTTTTGCCCGTTGCTCTGATGATTCATGATAACTCGACGGATCGCACATCTTTTGTGTCGGCGACGCATCATTCAAATTTCTACCCTATCAACTTTCGATGGTAGGATAGTGGCTTATTATAGTGGTCACAGGTGATGGAAAATTAAAGTTTGATTGATTCCGGAGAGGGAGCGTGAGAAACGGCTACCAAATCCAAGGAGGAAGGCAACACACGAGCAAATTACCCAATCTTGACACAAAGAGGTAGTGACAAAATGATAACATAAGTGACTAAAACATAATATTTTAAACATAAGTGACTAAAATGTAATCTGAAACAAACAAAAGTGACTATTTTTATAGTTTACCCAATATTATAATGTAAAAAGGTAATTCCAAACTTTAACTATATATATTTTTTTAATATACTGGTGCGAACTTTAATTATATTTTAATTTCACTAATTATGGTTGCATAAATATTTCGACGTTAAAATATGGTTGCAAAAAATGCAATAATTACTGACTGTAAAATATAGTAAAAACATAAAGAAAATAAAAATTATAATTTGTATTTAGAATATAATTACTAAATAACAAAATGATTTAATATGTTTTTATAAATTTTGAATCTTTTATATTTTTTTGAATTTTAAATAAATTATGTGTTTCAGTTTAATTTACTTATGAGATATTTGTATAATGTTTAACGTTAATTTCAATTAATTGGATTAAAAGTTTAATGTATTAATGCTTTGCTTAAAAATATATTCTTCTTTTAAATATTTGATTTAAAAAAATTAATGTAAAATTTATATTTCCAACTATTAAAGTATTTCTTAATTATTTAAATAATTAATGCATATTTTACATATGAAATATAACATATTTTAAATATTACACATGATTAATGTGTGCATCACACAAGAAAAAAAGACTAGTATATATATGACTTATTATTAATATTATGCTTTAGTTCAAATTAATATCATTAAAAATTTTATTAATTGGCTGATGTGGAAATTTTGAAAAATTTGAAATTCCATATTTTCTATGTGATTTAAAAGGTAAAATTATGATTTTCAAAATATTTATTTTTTTAAAAAATCCTATATCCAACAAAATTCGAGGATAGTTTAGGGACTAACACTATAATTTAACTGCTTTATAAGTAAAATCTACAATTTACTATCGAGAAGTAAAGGTGAAGCTAGAAAATTTGTTTAGGGGAAAGAAATTAAATTGTAATTTTTTACTATAGTAAAAATGTAATTTTGTAATTTTAATAGTTTATATATTTATAATTTTTAAAACATTAAATTAAAATTTTATTATTTTTTAAAGAGCCAACATGAAATTTTATATTTATTAATTTAAAATTTTAAAAATTTTAAAAAACTTAAATGAAAAATGTTTCATTTTTAAGGAAACCAAAACCCCTATCAGCCCCTAAAATCATCCCTACCGGAAAGTAAATTTTAACTTGTTGCAATCCAGGCCTCCATGGATTTATATAATTAAATATGTGTGTATATTGATATAATGAAAAATAATTGGGACGACAGCTGCCTAGGTTGAAGAACCTTGAAACCAAATACTGTCTTTCCACCAAAAAAAAAAAAAACTAATACTGTCTCCAACATTGTGAGCGGAATTCATGGGTAATTATGGGGGAAGACAATCTTTGCAAATTGAGCTCTAAATGAAGTAAGTCATAATACCATAACATGATAAGAATTGGTACGCAGATTACAATCTCTTAGATATTGTAACATTTTATTACGACAAATTTGTCTGAACCTTTCTCTTATTAGAATGTTTATCTTCATGACAACTCTGCACATTCTTTTCCCTCTACACAAGTTTGAAGAATCTAAGAAAACTCCCTTTCCAAGTCCTTCCATTTACTCCATCTTATATTCTCTATTCCCAGCCTACTATCCGGAATGATATGGATTCGGATGTTTTTCCCTCCTTATTGCAATTATCCAAATCCGTTCTTGATATTTTTGAGACTTTAAGCAAAACAATAAAAAATGTTTTAGATTCCTTAAAATTTGGAGAAAATTTTATTTTAATTCCCTTAAAAGTTGGTAAAAAAAAAATTAATCTTTAAAAGTTAAAAAAAAATTGAACCCTTAAAAACTGAAAAACAATATTTTAAACCATTTTTAGCTTTTAATCTTGTGCGACCGCATCTGCAAACGACCCCAAAACCGAGCTTGCAACTATCGAGATTTTGATCAAACTTATTTTGTATTTAATCATATATTAATTTTTATTTAAAATAAATTAACATTGTTTAAAAAATTAAAGTGATCAAATTACGAATTATTTAATAATAAAACTAAGATTTTCATAATAAATATCATTAGGATATGTTAAGATTAATAAAAATTATATTTTATTTGAGAAGGTTAATTTCAACAATTACCATCATTAGTAAAATATTTAATAAACTAAAGATATCAATCAAACTCTTTTAAGTTGGATGATTGATTCTTAGTTAAGTAGTAAGTATTATATCCATCAACGTGTCATTTTTCTATTATAAATAATGATATCAATATCAATTTATTTTGATATATAATTTAGGATTCACCATTATTTTTTTAAAAATATTTTATATGTATATAAAAAATATTTTCAAATGTTAAATAATGAGATTAAATAAATTTATCTATAAAATACCCATAAATTATATAAAATATTCTTTAGTAAGCTTCACAAATACAATCCATCATCAAACAAACTCAAAATAAACATACAAAAATTTTATTCAATAAATTAAACAATAAAATCATCTCACACTATGCATAATAAAAATTTTAAATTTAAAATATATTTTAAAATTAATTTTTTTGGTACCAACCAGTATAGTCAAAATCAACCTGTAAATATCTGCACCAATTGAAATTTGTATCGGAATGAAACCTGAAGTTTGTTGTTCTAATTTACTATCGAAACGAAACATTCCAACTGGTACAAACAGTACTGAAACAGAATCGACTACCATGATAAAAACGGTTAGCATGTAATCATTAATATTAGAATTAATGGGGAGTTATGCAATTAAACAACAAATTAATAAGAGTTGTAGAGATTATTCCGTAACTGATGGGTGTGGGAATGGGATAACTTCACCAATAGTTGCCTTTACTCTTAGCTGTTAGTAGGTGAATCTGAAGACAAATTTTAATTTTGTAGGACCAAAAAGAATATCATTATCATCAATTGATGCCCAATTGCATTCCTAGTAAATCCTCGACCCATGTGTTTATCAAATTCCTTTTGTTTTACCTTATGGCTTCAACTTCAACTTGGTTATTATTATTCTCATCATTTTTATCCTATGTTATATTCAGTTTAATAATATATTAATGTATGAATCTCATATAATGGTTTGATGGTGAAGGGTGTTCATTACTGCATATGTGACTTGAACTCGAGTCACATTTATTATTCAGGTTTTTCTCTGTTATTATAATTCATCGAAAAATAATATATTACCGTATTAATGTTATTTATTTATTGAATTTTTTGTTGGTTTGATGGTTAAGGGTGTTTATGCTCCAAATATAACTTTAATTTGAATCGCATTAGTCGTTGTTTGTAATTTACCAAAAAATTATATATTTTTATTGTGAAATCAAGGTCAAAAGTTTAATTGATGATAATTTAATTAGATTCTTAATTATTCTAATCAAGAGGCACATGAAGCTAAAGAATAAAAGGTAAATTACGTTTGGCGTTTAATTTTCATTAAATGCAAAATTTATAAGGTTAAAGAAGAATCGTATTTAATGTACACTCCTGGCTTCATCTAGGAACATGGATTTCAGTTTTTTTTAACATTTTAATTCCATTTTCCCACTAGCAATTAATTAAAAAAAAAAAAACAGTCTACATGGGATAACACAGAGAATAGCAATTTCTTCCACCTTCCATCTTCCAATTTTTTTAAGAAGAAAATTCAGTTAAAAAGTTTACAAATAAACAATCCTTCAATCCTTTTAAGAGAAATTAATATTTTAATAGTAATTGTATACCATGTTTGCAAATGGATATAAACTTAAAACACTCAATTTGAGAATTATGTGTGTTGATCTAATAGTTAAGGTGTAATTTGGATTCAAATCGCGTTAATCGTATTGCTGTTAAGATCTTTCTCTTGTAATTCACCAAAAAAATATACTCTATTTGAGCTCTCAAAATATTATTATCATATCAATAAGGTCATTTTGTCAGCTTAAACAATTTAAAATTGACTTGTTCAAAAATAAACTGTACGATTAAAATTTAAATTGTCAAAGTGATAAATATTATGCGTCTAAAAATTATTTCATGTGTGACATATACTACATGACATATCTAAACTGACATAAACACCCAAACAATTTGCTCAAAGGTTTTTAATTAGGATATTTTTAAAGTCTCGTTTACTTGCTTTTATTGCAAAATGTTTCTTTTAAAAGCCATTGACAAGGAAGAGTAAACTAAACAATGAGTCAATTTTCTTGTGGCTAAGGGAAGGAAGAGTTAAAAGACGTCTTTCTTTAAGCCTCTGTCTCACCAGCATATATTCCAATAGAAGAGGGGGGGAAAGGCCTAAAATTTCCAATTTCTTTCTGGGAATTTCTCTCACAATGAGGAGCATAGCATCTTGTTACAATGAACATGCTATCAAAGTGTCGGATTCTTATTGTTCAAGGCCATCAAATCAACCTTGTCTCGCCCCCAACCTTACCCCTTCAACTCCAAACACTGTAAAATGTATATACAAAGCTAAAATCTCCTCTCAAAGAAACCTCCTCATCGCCCTTACATGGTGCAACAATCTCCTAGGCCGAGGCCTAACGATTGCGATTGGCGAAACCCCATTGAAATTCGATCCCAATTCCCACCATCTTTCAATGAACAAAGGCAGCAAAACATTCAAAGCTTGCAATTCAGAGATTGAAGTTATTTGGGATGTTTCCGATGCTCAGTATATGAATGGACCCGAACCAAGCACCAGGTTTTCACTCTTTGTTTTTATTGACTCCCAACTTTGTTTACCTCTTGGGGATATAATTCATACCAACGAAGAAGAAAAGGCAACACCCAGTTTTTCATTGGTTTCAAGGAATGTAGTTTTCATAGGCACCACTAGTGTTTATTCAACCAAGGCTCAATTTTGTGAGGAAGGATTGGTTCATGAAATTTTAATCAAATGCAATGAAGAATATGAAGAAAAACAAAAGGTTTGGAGAAACCCTGAATTGAGCGTCACCATTGATAAAAAGAAGGTGTTTCAAGTGAAGAGATTGAGGTGGAATTTCAGAGGGAATCAAGTGATCTTTTTGGATGGATTATTGATAGATATGATGTGGGATTTGCATGATTGGCTCTTTAACAGAACATCAAAGTGTGCTGTTTTCATGTTTAGGACAAGGAGTGGATTAGATAGCAGGCTTTGGTTGGAAGAGAAAAACGCCAAATTTGGAGAACATCAAGAAAGAGGTGAATTCTCATTGTTGATATGTGCTTGTAAGAATCTTGACTAAGTTCTTAATTAGATTGGTTTTTTATTAATATATCTAAAGTACTTTTCTTTTCTTTTTCTTTTCTTTTGGGGGGGGGGGGGGGGTTATTAGATTTTGAAATATCAAATATGTTAATCTTCTGTTAATAGGAAATTTACATGCTTAACTTGGAGTGGAGGAAATGAATTTTTAGAGTTGTAGAGATTGAATTGTAAATGGAACTACTTCAATGTCTCTCTCTTTCTTTTATAATTAAACTATGCTATTCCGAATTAAAGTGTTGGATATATTAGGGAACCCCTGTACTTAGGGATGAATACTATTTCAACTCTTTTACTGAAAAAATAAATAAATTAGTTCTTATACATTTTGAAACTTGTAAAATAGTCCCTACTGTTAATTTTTTTCTGTTAAATTATGACATGAAAAATGCTGAAAATTACTTTTTATGGGTAAACTAAAAAATGATCAGCGAACTATACCTTTCATTCTATTTTGATCACCCAACTATTAAATTTTTTCGACTTGGTCACTTAACTTTTCGAAATTAAATATTTTAGTTACTTTAATTGATGTGGGCTTTTTTATTGGTCTAGTAACAAAATTAGTCCTCTAATGGTTACACATTTTATCAATTTTATCTTAAATATAAAAAATTCAACAAATTTAACCTCAATGTTTACAACATTTATTATTTTAGTTCAAATTAAATATCTCTTTGTGGGCTAAATTTGTTACTTAGTAGTGAGACAATGGATGGGACTTTTTAAACTTTACTTAGTACCATCCAAAGTTGTTAACCCCTAAAATAAATTGAGATCATTTGTAAATTTTAAGGATTAATTTTTTAAAATTATGAGAGTTAATTTTTTAAAATTATGACTAAATTGATATAATATATGAAAGTTGAGAGCTAAATTTGTTATTATATTGATCTTTTAATTATCATGTCAGCTTTTCGTTTGTGATTTTAACAAGAGTAATCAAAATGATTGAACTATATAACGTGGATGATTAAATTACAATTTTATTTATTTTGGGTGCCCAAAATGAATATTTTCGATAATTGAGTGACTATTCATATAGTTTACCCCAACAAAATAATTATTTAATAAAAAGTGAGGCTTATTCTAGCTATATGCCACCCTAAAGCCAACAACAAGTATGGGGAATACTTGTATTGCAACAATTAGTCCTCTTGTGGGCTAACTGGGCCAGTTTTATATTGAGTTTAATTATTGTGCTTTTTAAATTTGATCCACATAAAAAATAAGCTCAAATAATTATCCAACCAATACTTAATTTTTTTTCTATCCATAAATAATTATTTTATTTAATTAATTTAATTAATCAAAGCTACTCCTCATATTTGATTTAGAGCCTCGCCCATAACATAATCCCTATTTCGAACTTGCTTTTGAGTTTACTGAAGATGCCAATCATTTGTTTTTATTATCCTCTCCAGAATCTCGATTCGTATTTCACTATTCTATAACACGACCTCCAATTCTTCCACCTTCTTATTCAATCTCTCGATCTCGACTAGACTTGCCTTCAGCTCTACCATTGAATTTCGACTACGATGTCTATATAAGGATTCCTCCAATTCCTTTATTCGGGCCTTTAACTCGGTCACCTCAGCTTGACTTTCCAACAGGCTGCTATTCATGACATTTTCTTGAATCTGGGCATCTTGAAATTTGTTCCTCCATTGACTTGTTCTATTCTTCTCTTCACGAATTTCCCGTTGCCTTTGTTCTGATGTCTTACCTAAACCAATAGTCTTTATTGATAAGTGAAGCTTCTTATAGTCTTTCTTTAGGCTATCCAGATCTTCTTCGGCCTTATTCTTCCCTTTTCTCAACTTCTCTGCCTCTAGCTTCTAGACATCAACGTCTAGTCTTAAAAACACCTTTTCTTCTTCTAATTTTTCTATCATCTTTTCCATTTCAGCATTTTTCCTCTCAAAATCTTGTTTAATAATTTCTAGTTCAGTCGAGACAACTTACAAGTGCACTTCAATTGGGCGAACAACCTCCTGGTTTGGCACAGGAATGTTGTTATTGATCCTTTTATTTCTCCACCAATCATATTCTACAGTTGTCATGGGATTGGCATCAAACACTTTCATCCTTCGAACTTGGTTCCATGCATTTGAGATCTTTCGAATCCTCTTCTTAATATTTTCTCCACTATATACGAATTCACACTGAGCTAACCCTTGAGTTGCTGGTATGAACTATCTTAAC